>CM054062.1:97031270-97631270 GCA_028641055.1 Alopecurus myosuroides
AGAAGCTTTCGAAATTCTAAAGAAGACTTTAATTTCTGCTCCTATTGTTCAACCACCTGATTGGAATTTCCCCTTTGAAATTATGTGTGATTCTAGTGATTTTTGTTGTAGATGATGTTCTTGGACAACGAATAGATAAGAAGTTAAATGTTATTCATTATGCTAGTAAGATTCTTGATTCCGCTAAAAAGAATTATGCTACCACTGAAAAAGAATTCCTAGCTGTTGTTTTTGCTTGTGATAAGTTTTGACCTTATATAGTTGATTTGAAAGTGACTATTCATACTGAGCATGCTGCTATTAAGTACCTTATGGAAAATAAAGATGCTAAGCCTAGGCTTATTAGATGGGTTCTGCTTTACAAGAGTTTGATTTGCATGTTATAGATAGGAAGGGTGCTGAAAATCCTGTTGCTGATAATTTTTCTAGATTGGAAAACATTTCTTATGACCCTATTCATGTTAATGATAGTTTTCCCAAAAAACAGTTGGCTGCAATAAAAGTAAACTCGCGAGATAGTCCTTGGTATGTAGATTATGTTAACTTTATTGTTTCCAAGTACTTGCCTCCAACCTTTACAACTCAGCAAAGAAGGAAATTCTTTTATGAGTTGAGGCATTATTTTTGGGATGACCCACACTTATAAGAAGAAGGAGTAGATGGTATTGTGCGAAGATGTGTTCCAGAACATGACAACGAGAGATATTGAGAAAATGTCATAGTAGTGCTTACGGAGAACATCACGCTAGAGATAGTACTGTACAAAAGGTTCTACAATCAGGTTTCTATTGGCCTACTCTTTTTAAAGATGCATGAAAGTTTATTTTATCTTGTGATGAATGTCAAAGAGTTGGTACTATTTCTAGACGCAATGAAATGCCTATGAATTATTCTCTTGTTATTGAACCATTTGACTGTTGGGGATTTGACTTTGTGGGTCCGTTTCCTCCTTCAAATGGTTATACTCATATACTTGTTGCTGTTGATTATGTTACTAAGTGGGAGGAGGCTATAGCTATAAAGAGTGCTGATGGTGAAACCTCATTAAAAATGCTTAAAGGTGTTATTTTTCCTAGGTTTGATGCGCCTACATATCTTATGACTGATGGAGGTTCTCACTTTATTCATGGTGGTTTTAGAAAAACCCTTGCTAAATATGATTTTAATCATAGAATTGCCTCAACTTATCATCCCCAAACAAGTGGGAAAGTAGAATTATCAAATAGAGAAAATAAATCTATCTTGCAAAATACTGTTAACAAATCTAGGAATGGGCTAGTAAGCTAAATTATGCTTTATGGGCTTATAGAACTGCTTATAAAAATCCTATGGGTATGTCTCCTTACAAAATGGTTTATGGAAAAGCTTGTCACTTGCCTTTAGAATTAGAACACAAAGCTTATTGGGCAGTGAAAGAACTTAATAGAGATTTTAAACTTGCTGGTAAGAAAATGTTGCTTGACTTGAGTTCTTGGGATGATGAGAAGTGAATCTTATGAAAATGCTAGACTCTTTAAAAAAGCTAAAAAATGGCATGATAGGAGAATTCTTAAGAGAGAGTTCCATTTGGTGAGAAAGTTCTATTATATAGGTCTCGTCTCAGATATTTTGTAGGAAAATTACTCCTGAGATGGGAAGGACCTTTTGTTATTGAAGAGGTGTATCATTCGGGTGCAATCAAAATTGTTTCACTTAAAGATAACACTACGCAAGTGGTGAATGGGCAAAGACTCAAACATTATATTTCTGAGGATTCTTATAATGAAGAGGTTGATATTATTCAAGTGGTGCTCTGGAAGTTTTTATTAAAGAGAAAATTCCAGAAACTGCAGACTCCGTTTTCGAATAGGTAACAGTTTTGGTAAGAAAAAGTTCGCGTTTTACTGTCCAACTTATTTTTTTTGTTGTTTTTAGTAACTATGGAAAATTACGAGACGGAAAAGGGTAGGAAACGGTGCCCGAGGGCACCACACCATGCCATGGCGTGGGCCCACCCCTAGCCGTGCCAGCACATGGTGTGGGTGCCTCGGAGCCCTTCTCCGACCCATTTTTGCACTGTACCTTCCTTTTGTTATGAAACTTTTCGCTATATAATCCCCGGATCCCCCGAGGTCCGTATATCATTTACTCGTTGTGTTTTTGTTTCGTTCTGTTTCTGTCAGGAATTATTCTCAGTTTTAGAGGCACCATGGTCTCCGCCAATGGGAAGGAGCCTTTGGAAGATGTAAAGAAGATATCATCAAGCAAAGAGGGACAGATTGCTGCAGGATCAAGGAAACCTACTTTTGTGGGATCAATTAACGTTGGACGTGCTTTTTCTCATAATATGCAGGGACCAATACCACCAGTCCCAGACCCTTCAGTAGAGGAAGCTCTTCGAGTCACCGATGAGTTTTATGATCAGTATCGAGTTCTAAGGATGGAGGTGGAGATATTTCAAGAGGATAACAATCGTCTTCGCGGGGTGCTGGAGCGTTTCCTTTCCCCAAGGATAATTGTTCCACCACCACCGAAGGAGTAATTCGTCATTGGTATTGGCATCCCCTTGGCTTGTTCCAAGCTTGGGGGGATTGTCACGGTATCACCACATTATCTTTCACCTTTTTACTTTTCAGTAGAGTCATATCATGAGTAGAGAAGTTATCATATAGGATGGTTTGCAGTATGGAAGTATCTCTCCTTTAGTTGGTTATCTATGTGTCCCTTGGTGTGAGTTGCCGTTATGGAATATTAATGAGAAGTTTTATCATCTACTTTCTGCACACCTTATTTTAGTTTGCAATTTCTGTTATATGATTGATCTTGTTGTTTGTATTGGTGTCACTTTGGGAGCATCCAGTTAATCTATTTGGTTTTGCCAAACTTAGCATTGGTCAGTAGCAACGATACTTTGAGGCTTAAGTAGAAAAGAGGGAGATGCATGTAGATACATTATTTCATTATCTTTCTTTCTTGTTGGCTCATAAGCTTAGTATTCTCAAGTCAAAATCGTTTGTACTTCCAAGGAAGATTGCATGATTGTTTCTATCACATGTATATTTGTTTGTTTCCCTTAACTCTTATGCTTGCTACCCAGCCTTGCTAGCCAAAAAGTTGTACTGAGAGGGAATGCTTCTTGTGCATCCAAACCTTAAACCAAAACTCATGCCACTTGTGTCCACCATATCTACCTATATGTGGTATTTCACCGCCACTCCAAGTAAATTTCTCGTGTGCTACCTTTAAAACCTTCAAAATTATACTTGTTTTGTGCTCTGTTTTACCTCATGAGGACATAGGTAGACGGTCTTTATTTCACTTGTTGATTAGACTCTACACACCTAGACTAGTGGCATATACATCCTCTTATCTAATTCGCTAGAAGAGCTGGCAATAGGGTGCCCAGCCTCAAATTCGGTTACTACACAATTCTCTTCACTATTTTTGCCCCTGATGTATCAGTTAAGAAAAGTCCACAAGTGTGTAAACAAAAGATAAGAGGGATAATCTACTGACCCCAGTAGAAAGGACGTCCTTCAATGGGAGTCGCTCTTGTAAAGTCTAGTTAACTTGTGACATAATGTATCGTCTATCTGCTGATTCGTTGACATAGACATACACCATTCTCAAAATTATTTTCAAAACATTTGTTTATAAAATGAAAAACTCTAGCACATGAGTGATCCCTGCTTCTCTCTGCGAAGATCCTATCTTTTACTTTTGTGTTGAGTCAATAAATCTACTCTCTTCTATCCCAAGCAACCTTTTGAGTTATCGTGATCCAACCATCTATATGTTGATTTATTCAATCATGTATTTTATCCTTCCTTGTTTAGCACAATGTTTTTATATTAATGAATATAATTTTGAAAGTTATCAATGACTGTAAGGAGACTGTTATGATTGAGCATGTAATTTATGAAATATAAGCTCTAGTATAAAGACTTTGTTCGAAAAATAAGTACAATTTGTTAATTGTTCTCTGACAAAGAGCAAAGTTTCCAATCACCAATTTTGATTTTCTCTTTGCACCTTTATTGTGACTTCCTCTACTGGTTCCAAGTTAAATTATATAAGAGGAAGTTGTTGTCTAGAATGACTTGTGTATTGATAAATGTGATGCTTTTTGTCTGTATTTTATTTATCGACACTTCACTCCATAAACTTGTGATCTTGTTTACTGAGTTTAGTTTCGCTTGGGGACAAGCGATGTCTAAGCTTGGGGGGAGTTTATACGTCCATTTTGCATCACTATTTTATATCGTAATTTACGGCTATTCACTGGTATATTTCATAATTAGGGACGATACTTATGTTATTTCATTTATTTTGCATTTTATGATTATTGGAGCTGGTCGGGCCGCCATGTGGCGTGGATGCCCTGCCCTGGACCGCCATATGGTGGCACCCCCTTTCGCGTACTTTATCCCTAGGGAACCCTAAGACTGTGGGAACTATCAAGGAAATATTCCGCCGCCTCCACGAGACGAAAAATAACAGAGAGAGAAAAACTCTACGGCAGGGAGAAATCTGCCAGGGAAATTCCTTCCCGGAGGGGGAAATCATCACCATCGTCACCGTCATTGCACCGGGCATCATCAAGATCAGCACCATCAACACCATCATCCTCACCATCCACCTTTGTCCCGCTGTAACAATTAGGTTTTTATATCGTTGTTTTCCACTAGATCCTTCTCCCGGTGTGAATTACTTGTTTGTAGTTGATGCTTATGAGATTTAACGGTGTTTGCACTTTATAACCAGATTTTTATTCGTCATTATATCACCTCTGGTCATGATCCATATGATGTCTAGTTAGTTTAGTTCTTGAGGACATGGGAGAAGTCAAGATGTTATTAGTGAAATTATGTTGGGTAATATTTAATGGTTTGATATTTAACTTGTGGTGCTATTCTTCTAGTGGTGTCATGTGAACATCGACTAACACTTCACCATTATGGGCCTAGAGGAATGCATTGTGTGTTTGGCTACTAATGTGGGGTTGCCGGAGTGACAGAAAACTAAACCCTCGTTAGGAAAACGATGCACGAGGGAGTGTAGGATCCCAGAGTTTAAGGTTGTGGTTAGATTTATCTTAATTACTTTCTTGTAGTTGCAGATTCTTGCAAGGGGTATAATTACAAGTGTGTATTAGTCCAAGTAGGGCAGTGCATTAGCATAGGTTCACCCACACAACACCTATCAAAACACTAAAGATTAATCAACACTTGACGAAATTCTCGTGTGTACTCAAGAATGTTTGGTCATCATAAATAAACAAACCGGCTTGTCCTTTGCTTAAAAAGGATAGGTCCACTTGCTGCGATTATTATTATTATCTTTTATTTACTCGTACTTTATTTATCTGCTATATCAAAAACCCCAGAAAACATGTTTGCTAGTATTTACAGTGAATCATTTATCCAACCTGATTGTCAACACCTTTTGCTCCTCATTGGGATCGACATTCTTATTTATAGAAAGTAATACGATACACCCCCTATACTTGTGGGTCATTAGCGTAAACCTTTAAATTATGGCCTAAAATACATATTTATGCAAGACTTTAAATATTTAAATATTTTTATTTTCACAATAAAAAATTTGGTTCAAAATTGCTTTGGGGGTTTTGCCTTGGGGGCGCCGAGTGGGGAAGGGCCGCCCCCGAGTGCGCTGTGTCGTTCGGACGAGCCCCCAAAGGGCCTCTCCGAGCGTCGATCCGACGCAACCGGAGATGATCTAAGGTTTTATCATGTCTACAGGTCTAACAACTTTTGGTTTATTGTACAAGATGTACCATGTTATTAGGGAGCATAAAATTTTGTCGATTACACCGCGTGTACAATTTCACGGTACAAACCAAGCTACCTTCCGTCCCATACCCAAGCATGCATGTGCCGACCAATGCCACCAAATATATCTGTGCCAAACACAAACACAGTACCCAATGCATGATTGCCTTGTGCAATGTTTCCTTCGCGCATAAACTTCACCAAACCAAGCTATAGTCATATGCATGCCCAATGAAAAACGTGGCACACATTTGGATAGTAGGCTAAAAAGCGTTGGCTAGAATGGTTCTAGCATAGCAAACTTTCACGCGCACTAGTCTAGTCGATACGTCGAGTTGCATGGTTAGAGAAACTGGAGTAAATATTTAAGTTGCCACTAAATGAGCAACCTCAAGTCGGAGCATTTAACAGAATTGATGTCAAACATCTTTCATTTTTTATCGGCATAATTAATATCATAATGATATTTATGGTACCAGATGGACAAAGTTTTGTTTTATTAGAATGAACCGGTGTGTCCCTTTAATGTCAAACCAAACACAATGAGTCTTCTTTTTTTGCACGCTCTATAACTTTGCTAAGAGGCGCTTGGTCAAGTCAAAGGGAACATTCGCTCTATCCAGAAAGTGGCAATGGTATTTCTCACTTGATGTTCTCGTTCTAGATATTGTTCTTCACCGTTTGTTTAGCTACTAAATAAAATTTGACCTCACCAAAAATCTAACTTCTTACGCATGCATGTCTATCACACAATTCCACACGTGTTTGCTAGCTTCTACCTAAATGCATTTTTCTCTCATCCGATCCATGTATGTCAACACGGCTAAAAATATATTACGTACTAAAACTCTCAAACATTTATCGGCCAACGGAACCAATTTTGATAACAAATTTATGTGTGGCAAACACAAACATAGAACCAATTACGTTTCGTGCATAACCTTGCGAAATCAAGTTATAGCCATGGGCCTGCCCAATGGAAAACATAACAATGATTTGGTTGGCGGGCTAAGAAAATCCAGCTCCTGGTCTAGAATGGTTCTAGCATAGGATATTTTCACTCGCACTTATAGTTGCATGGTTAGAGAAAGTGGAATAAATATTTAAGTTACCGCTAAATGAGCTAGTTCAAATCGGGACATTTAATGGACTATGTCAGTCATATTTTATTTTATTGGTATAGTTAATATCATAATGGTATTTATGGTACCGGATCATCAAAGTTTGTTTTATTAGAACTAGCCAGTGTGCCCCTTAGTATCAAACCAAATGGCAGTTGACACACGAAACACAATTATGAGAATTTAGTAGCTATAACTTTGTTATTTGACATGCTCTATAACTTTACTAAGAGGCGCTTGGTCAACTCAAGGGAGCAGGCGCTCCGTCCAGCAAGTGACAATGGTATTTTCCACTTGATGTTCTGGTTCTAGATATTATTCTTCACTGTTTGTTTAGCTATTAAACAAAATTTAACCTTGCAAAAAATCTAACTACTTGGGAATGCATGTTTATCACACGGTTCCACAAGTGTTTGGTACTTTCTGCCTAGATGAGTTTTTCTCGCGTCTGATCCATGTATGTCAACATGGATAAAAATATACTATATAATAAAACTCTCAAACATGTGTCGGCCAATGGCACCAATTTTGGCCAAAAAAATATGTGTGACAAATACAAACACCGTAGCCAATGCACAATTCCATCATGTAATGTTTGTTTCGTGTATAGCCTTCACAAAACAAAGTTATGGCCATGGTCATGCCCGATGTAAAACATAACACAAATTTGATGGGCGGGCTAAGAAAAGTCAGGCCTTGAGCTAGAATGGTTCTAGCATAGGAAATTTCCACTCAACACTAGACAAACCGGTACAGTTGCATGGTTAGAAAAAGTGGAGTACATTTAAGTTGCCGCTAAATGAGCTAGTTTGAGTCGGGGCATTTAATGAAACTGATGTTAGCATATTTATTTTATCGGCATAATTAATATCATAATATATTTATGGTAATGAATCGACAAAGTTTGTTTTATTAGGACAAGCAGGTGTGCCCCTTAATGTTAAAACAAATGATAGTTGACACACGCAACACAATTATGAGAATTTTATTGGAAATATGACCTAGAGACAATAATAAAAGTATTATTATCATATTTTTGTCTTCGTGATATATATTTACTTTTTATGCTGTAAATATATTAACCGGAAACATAATACATGTGTGGTTGCATAAACAACACCGCATCCCTAGTAAGCCTCTACTAGACTAGCTTTTTAATTAATTATGGTTATTGTTTCTGAACCATGAACGTGAATTGTTAATTAATTAACGGGATCATATCATTAGAATAATGACATGATTGACATACTAAACTAACCATAACTATATTGATCGTTTCATCAAGATTATATTGTCATGCCTTTCATTATCAAGTATCATGTTTCTTAGAACATGAGATTGTGTTATTTCCGGGTACCGGAAGAATATTTTGGAGACATAAACCATCGCTTCATTATAGGGTGATCATAAATATGTCTTACCGGTATCTCAGCATGTACTTTTTAAATTACATGAATCAAGTCTGGGATTTGTTCCTCCATGTGTCGATGAGATATACTCTAGACCCACTAGGTAGTGCACATTCGGTAGTGTTTGCAAGCATGTGACTAATGAGTTGGTCACAGATAATGTTGTATTACGGAACGAGTAAAAAGTAATTACGGTAACATGATTGAACTAGGTATAATGATACCGATGATCGAATCTTAATACCGCGTGACAAAGTAAATTGTATATGGATTATAGTAGTCCATGACATAGTGTGTTCAACCGATAAAGATCTTCATTGAATGTGTGCGAGCCATTATGGATATCTTAATACTTCTCATGATTATTTATCAGAGAGGTGTCTTGATCGTGTCTTCACATTCTCGAACCCGTAGGGTCACGCACTTAATGTTCCATAATGCTAGAGTATATCTGGGATAATTTTTTAATGGTGTCCAAATAGTGTTCAGAGTCTCGGATAAGATCCTAGACATCATTAGGAGCTCCAAAAGAGTCCGGAGGTAGATGTTCCTATAAGTCAAGCTATTTTTGAAGATTCCGGAAAAGATCGGGATTTTTATGCCAAAGTATCGATATGTTCTAGAAGATTCATGTGGGTCCCACTATAGGCCCCACCTTTCCCGAAGTCCTGCGTGTGACCAAGAGATGGCCCACTGTTCCATGTGGCCATACTTCCTTGGTTCATGCGGGCAATCGATGGGAAACCCTTAAAAAGGGGTTTACTAGTTTTAAAAGAAAGGGGGCTTACCACCCTGTAAATGAGAAGGGGGTCACCACTTGGGGCATGAACCGATCGTCAGCCCAGCCCCTTACTTATAAGAGATATGGGGCGCAAGGAAGAAGCTCCCTCAAGTCTTCGGCCGCACCACCCCTTACTACTCGTCCATCTCTCGCGCACCGCTTGGCGAAGCCAGGACCGCTGGAACTCTTCACCATATTCATCACCATGTTGTTGTGCTTGCTGGATCAAGAAGAAGGAGGCGCCATTGAGTTGTACGTGTGCAAGCCTTCGGAGGTGTTGCTCGTTTGTGGTGTTGGTCAGATCAAACTTCACCAACAACTTTACCGAGATGCATTGAAATAAACATGCAACATACGTATTATTCGAGGGTATGGTGAACTAATCTCCTTATTACTTGTATTTTATATATTGGATCTTGAGTGTTGCTTCCGCATGTGAGATTTGTTTTTGTTTTCTATCGCGCTATATGCTACAAATTTAGTATCTATAACTTTGTTATTTGACATGCTCAATAATAACTTTGCTAAGAGGCGTTTGGTCAAGTCAAGGAAAAAATCTCTTTGTCCATCAAGTGAGAGTGGTATTTTCCATTTGACGTTCTCGTTCTAGATATTCTTCTCCACTATTTGTTTAGCAACTAAAAAAAATTCGAGCTCGCCAAAAATTCAACTACTTAGGCATGCATGTCTATCACACGGTTGCACACGTGTTTGCTAGCTTCCGCCTAGGTGAGTTTCTCTCTCATCCATCCATCTATTTCAACACGGCTACAAATATACTATGTACTAAAACTCTCAAACATGTATCGGCTAATGGAAACAAATTTATGGGTGGCAAACACAAACACAATAGGCAATGCATGATTCTATCGTGCAATGTCTGTTCGAGCATAGTCTTCATGAAACCAAGCTATAGACATGGGCATGCCCAATTAAAAACATAACACAAATTTGGTGGGAAGGCTAAGAACAGCCAAGTTATGTGCTATAATAGTTCTTGCATAGGAAATTTTCACTCGCACTAGCCAAATCTATACAGTCGCATGGTTAGAGAAAGTGGGGTAAATATTTAACTTGCATCTAAATGAGCTAGTTCAAGTGCGGGCATTTAATGGAATTAATGTCAAACATATTTTATTTTATCAACATAATTAATATCATAATGATATTTATGGTAACTAGCAGCAAAGTTTTTATTTATTAGAACGAGTTGGTGTGCCTCTTAATGTCAAATAAAACGGAAATTGACACACGAAACACAATTATGAGGCTTTAGTATCTATGACTTTGTTATTTGTCATGCTATGTAGCTTTGCTAAGAGTCGCTTGGTCAAGTCAAGAAAACTTTTTTTGATGCATTGGAAGCTCTTGAGTTTCCTTTTGAAGTGCTTGATGTTGCTTGAGAAATTGGAGGTGAAGAAGAAGGCTTGGATGCGAAATAGGTCTTTTACTTTGAGTACTTGTTGTCTTCATTGATTTGGCGCTCGTCCTTGAGGGCTTGATGGACATGTGATGTTTTGTGTGTTAGATAACAACACTAGTGATGTTTAACATCTTGTTCAGTGGTGCATGTTTTATAGAGAAAATCATGTACACTGGTGCCACCAAAAAGCTTAGAGGAAATCTCACTATCCAGGCAGTAATATTTGGCTTAGGCCGGATATTACGGTGCCATGTTTTACAGGCCAAAAATATTTTCTAAAGACTTGTGTGGCAACCTCTCTAGAAAGGCCGGGATATTGGGGCCGAGATTTTGGCTTAGGTCGGATATTCCGGTGCCAAGTTTTCCTGGCCAAATTATTGGCTAAGGACCACAGTGGCATTCTCTCTAGTAAAGCTGGAATATTGCCCCGAAATATTTGCCCAGGGCCGTATATTCTGGTGTCCTATTCCCAGTCAAGAAATCGGTAAGGACCTGGTGGTTTTCTCGCAAAAGCCACCAAGAATATTGGCCCAGAAATTTTCTCCAGAGGCCAGATATTCTGGGGTGGAAATTCCAGGTTGATAAAATGGCTAAGGAGCTGGATGGTTCTCTCGCATAACCCACCCAGAAATTTTAGGCCGAAATATTGGCAGGAGGCCAGATATTCTGGGGTGTTGTTGAAGATTGCAGTCGAGTGGTTTGCTCACTAGAAAAGCCGAAACTTTCGTCCGGAATATTTGACAGGAGGCCGGATATTCCGGGGGGGGTGGATATTCCACCCCCAACTTACCCCGGATATTCCGGCCCCCAAATCAAGTCAAACTGCTACATTTCGAGGAGGGATATAAATACCCCTCCTTCTCCTAACTCCAGCTAGCTCATCCAACATTGAAGGCCACCATTAATTGAGCTCAGTGATCCTTGATATCTCCCAATCCCTCCACCCAAACTTGTTGATCTTAAGAGGATTGAAGGAGAAGGCCCCGATATACAAATTCACCAAGCCATTCTTCATTTCCCCCTCATTCACTTGAGAGATTTGTGTCTAGGGTTTTCTCGTGGAAAACCTAGCCTTCATTGTTACTCACTTGTTGGTTGTAGAAGATACTTGGTGTGCTTTAGATCCCCCAATTTAGTTGTAGGTGTGTGCCTCAAGCTCATTGTAAAGGCACCGGATTCCGCCTCGAAGGATTCCATAGTGGCAAGTGAGCTAGGCCTTTGTGGTGAGGTTCATCGGAGAATAGGGTGAGGCCTTTATGGCGTTGAGTAGGCCTTCATGGCGAAACTCACACCCCTCCAACAAGATGTACTCCCCTCAAAAGGAGGAACTCGGTAATACATCCTTGTCTCGGCGTGCTTCCGCTATCGGTTCCTTCTATCCCTTACCTTTACTTTGTGTTTATAGTCTTTCTTAGTGTAGCTCTTGCCATATAGGTAAATTCACTGTAGTTATATATCTAGAGAATTTATCTATGTGTCAAGCCTAAATTGAAAAGGTATTGAAATTGGAAAGTAGCACCTATTCACCCCCCTCTAGGTGCCCATACTATCCGTTCAATTGGATGAGAGCCTCGGCTCTTAATTCGAGCCTAACTGCTTAAGAGTAGTATGGCCATCAGAGAGGAAGCTTCCGTGCGCGCGGCTCTGGCCACCATGGATGATCTCAAGGAATTTCAAAATTTCTTAACCTCATCCATGGAGACCCAAATGAAAGGTTTGCGTGAAATGATAATTCAACTCATGAAAGCCAAGTACACAGCTTCTCCCTCATCGGCGTCACGGGAAGAATTCATTCCGGAAGATAAAGGTGAGTAGGAAGAGGGTGAAACAACTAAAAGTGAAAATTCATCGCCTAAGAAAGCTTCACATTCTAAGGAAGAGGATGGAAAGGAAGATTAACATAAGGTTCCCGGTTGGTACTCTCCCAATCCTCCTATCCCACATCCTCATATAAACAATAGAGGTGACCCACCTAAAATTGATACACATTCTTTTTTCCAATGGCAATATTTCATGAAAACTCACTTGGACTCTTCTTGAATTGAGCTATGGAGAATCATTGAATATGGATACAAGCCCTTTGATCCAAAGAACTTGACAAGAAGAAAAGTGGTTGATTGTCAACTCAACTTTGTGGATTTGCACATGATCCAACAATCCGCGAGTGAGAAGATCATGCCACATATTCAACAATTCTCCACCGCCAAAGAAACATGGGATGCTCTTGTCTCCATGTTTGAGGGAAATGAAAGCATGAAAAGGAATAGGGTTGATGCCTTGAGAAATGAGCCCTAAGGGTTATATATTCATGATGGTGAAATCCATGAGGACATGTATCAAAGACTCAAGACCCTTACTACCGCCTTAAATGGTCTTGGTGCCACTTATGTTGATGACGTTTGTATCAAGAGGAAGTATGTGAGTGCCCTAATGCCATTTGAGACCGTGGACTTGAAGAGCCTTCAAGGAAGACACAACTACCATCTCATGACTTCAAATGAGGTGATTCAAGAGATGACTTCGTTTCAAGTTCAAACAAATCTTTCTCAAGACTCTCGTGCCTGTGCTATTTGAGTGCATAAAGGGGCCTCTGATTCTTTGAAGGCCAAGGTTGTGACCAAGGTGGTGGATAATGAAGAAGAGGTTGAATCAGAAGGAGAGTTGGATCCTATAAAAGCCAAGGAGTATGATCCAGTGCTTAAGGACTATATTGCTCTTGCCGCTCAAATTTTTTGGAGGAACCCTCCCAAGGCCAAGGCATATGTTGAGGAAAAGACCAAATAAAGTTATGGCAAGGAAGGGCTCAAAAAGTGAGGTATTGTTTCAATTGTCAAGACAAGTATCATTTCGTTGTCGAGTGCCCTTTAGAGAATAGAGAAACTCAAGGATAAATCAAAGCTCACTAGCAAGAAGCCATTCTTCAAGAACTCCTCCAACAAGAAGCCAACTTCAAGGATTGTGTTAGTGACTCAAGAAGAGTATGCTTCCGGTGATGATGATGAAGAACAAACCACAAGTGAAGTGGCCGCTATTGCTATTGAATATTCATCATCTCCATCTCTCTTTGAATACCCCAATGATAATCTTCCCCACCATTCCGTAAAGTGCTTCATAGCCAAGGCCACCTGATGTATCATCACCGTCCATCCCTAAGACTCAACATGTAAAGAATGATCTGGCTAGTCTTAGTGTAGAAGATGAAATTGCCTCTTTGGATCACTTTATGACTAACTTGCAAGGTGAGACCAAAAGGAACTTTAAGCTTCTCATGACCCAATTGGGAGAGGCTCAAGATCTTCTTGAGAAGAAAGATGATTGTGACAGGGAGGATGCTCACGAAATTGCATCTGTCACTACTGCTCTTGAGAAGAGCATGGGCTTCGAGTCTCTCTTGAGGAGAAACTTGAGACTATTGCGGAGTAACATAATGAATCAATGTAGAAACTCATAAGGAACGTGACCGTGCTATTGCTAAGTATAAAATGTCTAAAAATAAAAAGGATGAGTTTGGTGTTGGTCATGGTAAACTAACCGAGGAGCTAGAGAAGCTCACAAAGGCCCACATGGCCTTGGAGAGTGAACACTCTACCCCCACCAAGTCACATGAACAACTTCAAACTCAGCTAGCTCAATTCAATATTCCTAGTACCTCTACTTCTTCTTGTGATCATGCAAATATTTTTTAGGAGAATGCTAGGTTGAAGGAAGATCTTGCAAGAATTAAGGCCAAGGGCCCCAGTGTTGATAATGTGGTAGCTCCAAGGCCACAAAATGGCAATCAAGGTATTGGCTGTGTTGCCAAGAGCAAGAACAAGAAGAAGGCCAAGCCCGATCAAGCAAAAAAAAATGTTGTTGCGAGTGGGGTTGTCATTAGGGACGAAACCACCAGTAACTACTCCGCGGGACCTAACAATCCTAACCACTTTTTATTTGTTGATTATTATGGTGATGTGCAAGCTAAATATGTCGGTCCTTATGATGGTTACATTGACTACAATATTTGGGTTCCCAAGACCCTTGTTGCTAACACGAGAGGACCCTCCATCGGTCCTAACTGAAGTCAATGATCTGTTGTAGGACTATGCTTCCGGTGGGTCAAAATGGATACTTGATAGTGGATGTACAAGTCATATGACCGGAAGCAGGGAGCTTATGACCAAATATAAATCAAGCAACCGTCACTTATGGAGATAAGTCAAAATCTGAGGTAAAGTGTTTCGGCAAGGTGGTTGTTGCTCCTAACATCACTCTTGCTAATGTCATGCTTGTAGAATCCCTTGGTTGCAATTTACTTTCAGTTCGTGCATTAGGGAAGATGGGTTCTCTGTCTTCTTTGAACCTAATATCCTGGTCCTCTTGTGGAGCAAGAATCTTGATGTCTATTCCGTTGGGCATGTCAAAAATGAGTTGTATGTGGTAGACTTTTCGGGGTCAACCAACACTCAAGCGATGTGTCTTTTCGGAAAGGCCGACGTGGGGTGGTTGTGGCATTACCGCTTATCCCATGTCAACATGAGAACTTTGCAAAGCATTCACAAGGGTGGCGACATCCTCGGACTAAAAGATAATGTTTCCTTTGTCAAAGATCATGTTTCTAGGGCTTGTGTTGAGGAAAGATGCATGATTCTCCCCACCCAAGTTAGTCTTGGTGGGAAGAAGTATTGCTTGGTGATTTTTGATGACTATTCAAGATATACTTGGGTTTATTTCTTCATGTTGAAGAGTGAGAACCAACAAGCCATCATCAACTTCTCCAATCAAGTTCAGCGTCAACACAATGTTCCCATCTTGTCCATTAGAAGTGAAAATGGCTCCGAGTTCAAGAACTACACCCTAAATGAGTTTCTTAGTGAAGAGGGAATTCTTCATCAATATTCCATTGCTTATACCCCTCAACAAAATGGTGTAGCTGAAAGGAAGAACCAAACTCTTATGGATATGGCTAGGTCCATGTTGGTGGAGTATAAATCTCCTCCATATCTATGGGCCGAAGTCATCTCTACGGTATGTCATTCATCAAACCGGCTATACCTCCGCAAAGGCTTAATGAAGAGACCATATGAGATTCTCACCGACAACAAACCAAATATCTCCTACTTTCGTGTCTTCGGTTGTCAGTGTTTCTATTTGGTAAAAGGAGTTCATTTGTCTAAATTCCAATCTAAATGTCTTGAGGGTACATTTTTTTGGTTATAGTGCTGAATCCCACACTTATAGAGTCTTTGACAAGGCCTCACGGATTGTCATTGAATCTAGTAGTGTGGTGTTCGAAGAAAATGATTGCTCCCAAGTGGCACAATTTCATGTTTCTAATGTAGATGTTGAAATGCCTCAAGAATCCATAGGAATAATGGGTGTGGGATTTTTCTGCCGCATTGAGGGACACCTTGTGGCGGATCGAGAAGAACTATGCTCTACTCAAGTGGAGCCCTCGTCTACACTAGAAGCACATGCCAATGGAGAAAGTGATGCACCAACTAAATAACAAGTTAAAGACTCTCCTCTTGTTAATCAATTTTCTATGCAAGAACCAAGTTCTCCTATTATTCAAGATAGCCAAGATCAACCTTCTTCTTGTCATGTGGACGCAAGGAATAATGATGATGAAGGCCAACATACCGGTCAACACGTGGACCCAAATGATCAAGTGTTCCCTCCTTGCAACAATGAGGAGATCGAAGGCCGTCGTCAAGCTAGGTTTGCTGTAGCTTTGAAGCAAATTGACTATTCTGATGATAAAGTGTAGGGTGATCTAAAAGGCAATAGAACCACGAGAACTCAATTGGCAAGCTTTAGTGAGCATCAAACTCGCATATCCATGGTGGAACCAAAGAAATTGTTTGAGGATCTTGAGGAAATGGGTTATTTAGAAGCTATGCATGATGAGCTCAATAACTTTGCGCGCAACAAATTTTGGAAGCTAGTTGAGAATCCTAAAGATTGTCGCGATGTCACTCGCACCAAGTGGATATTCAAGAACAAGCAAGATGAGCATGGTGTTGTGATACGTTGCAAATGTATCTATAATTTTTTATGCTCCATGCTTGTTTTCTACCCAATAACTTTTGTTTTCCACATGTTCTCTTTCGTTTTCTGGATGTTTTCACAGACTAACCTATTAACAAGATGCACCAGGCCAGTTGTTGTTTTTTGCTATTTTCTATTTCATACAAGTTCTTAAGGAAATATTCTTGAAAAGGGTTAGTCCACGGAGATAATTTTTTACCCGGAACAGAAACAAATGCCAAAGAAGAGCCAGAGTGGGGCCAGGAGGGTGCTAGGCGCAGCCCCACCCTAGGTCGCGCCTGGTGGGTCCCTAGCCACCGTCTCTTGGTGCCTCTTCGCCCATCAATTTCCTTCAACCCTAAAAATCACGGGGACAGAGTTATTTTCCACGAAACATACAGAGAGGCGCCACCACCTCGAAAGTCCAATCTAGGGCTTCTAGAGTCATGATCCGGAACCCTGCCAGAGAGGGGAATCGGCATCGGAGGCCTCTACATCGCCATGATCGCCTGCAGACAGATGTGTGAGTAGTTCATCTCGATACTACGGGTCCATAGTAATAGCTAGATGGTTGTTCTGTCCCTTATGCCTCCATGTTTAGAGTCTCGTGAGGTGCCTCACATGATCGAGACGACCGTTATGTAATTTTTCATGTTGTGTTTGCTGGGATCCGATGAACCATGAGATTATGATTATTTTGTTCATGTCAATCTAAGATGGATCATTTATATTTGTAGAGAGTTTTAATATTGTCTTGCAATGCTATATGGTGTTTATGATTACCTTGGCCACGTAGTTGTTTTCACCTCCACGAGAGGGTTTATATGCTTGATTGTAGGTTCATGCCTCCCTTACATCTGTGCTCGAGTGACAGAAACGTGACGATGGGGGATGTGATGTTGCTACTAGGGAGAAAACAACGGTGCTCTTGTTATAAGTTCATGATTAGTCAATTGCCCAACTGTAATTTGTTCACCCAGCATGTTTGTTTTCTTTGGAGAGACACCACTAATGAACTTATGGCCCCCGGTCCTATTTTCCTCATATTTGCAACCTTCTTTAAAGAAATTTCATAATTGTTTCCTCGTTGTTGCATTTTTACCTTTATTGTTTTCCAAGACTCTATGTGTTTAATTCTCTCATTTTCAGCAAGACTGGAAGATTGACAACCTTCCGGAAAGTAGGGGGAAGAGAGAGTTGTGTTTGTGTGCAGGTTCCACGCTTATTCATGCGTCAGACAACAAGCAGCCTTCTTCAAGACTACGAAGTCCTACTGGTTCGATAAACTCTCATTCCACAACTGGGGGGAATTTCTGCTAGACTGCATCATACCTTCCGCTTGGGGTGTCCCAACGAGTGTCTGATCAGGTGAGCATCATGTTGTCATAAGGAACAAGGCAAGATTGGTATCACAAGGGTACTTCCAAGTGAAAGGCATTGACTTTGATGAAACCTATGCCCCGTGGCTTGCCTTGAGGCCATCTATATCCTTCTTGCATATGCATCTTTGCATAACTTTAAGCTGCAAAAAATGGATGTCAAAAGTGTTTTTCTATTGAAAGAGTTGATATATGTTAAGCAACCACCATGGTTTGAGGACCCCAACTTCGCTAACCATGTCTACAAGCTCGATAAGGTGTTCTATAGACTTAAACAAGCACCACGTGCGTGGTATGCAGCACCTTAGATAATTGTTGAAAGACCGTGGGTTTGAAGTTGGGAAAATCAATCCCAGCCCTGTTCACCAAGAGGGTTAAGGGGGAGCTTTTCACATGCCAACTATACGTGGATGATATTATCTTTGGCTGACTAATAAAGCTTGCAATGATAATTTTCAAAGCTCATGACTGACAGGTTTGAGATCTCTACGATGGGAAAGCTCAAATTCTCCCTTGGCTTTGAGATCAAGAAATTGGCTCGAGGGACCTTCATTTCTCAAGACAAGTATACCCAAGACATGCTCAAGAGGTTCAACTTCCAAGATGCTAAAGGGAATATCACTCCAATGCAAACCAAGTATCATCTCAAGGGCAATCCGGATGGTAAAGATGTGGCTCAAAATTGTATCGTTCTAAAGATGTGGCAATCCCGATATTGTGTTGGGTGTAGGAGTGTGTGCAAGGTATCAAGAGGCTCCTAAGGAAAGCCATTTGATGGCGGTTCATAGGATCTTTTGATATTTGGTTCATAACTCAAGGTTTGGTTTGTGGTACCCAAAGGGGGCACAATTTTCTATTAGTGGGTACACCGACTCTGATTGGGCTGGTGATCAAGATGGTAGGAAATCGACCTCCAGGGCTTGACAATTCCTTGGGAGATCCTTGTTTTGTTGGTCTTCTAAGAAGCAAAATGGCATATCTCTCTCTACCGCTGAAGCCAAGTATGTGCCATCAAGATTGCTTACAACCCGGTGCAACATACAAGGACGAAGCATATCGAGATTCGTCATCACTTCATTAGAGTTCATGTTGCCTGTGGATATATTGATCTGGCATATGTTCCTGATACGTCATAAACGTATCCATAATTTCTGATGTTCCATGTTGTTTTCATACTATATGCTACATGTTTCCTTTACGCTTTATTCCCTTTTTATCGATTTTCTGGGACTAACCTATTGAAAATATGCCATAGAGCTAGTTCCTGTTTCTGTTGTTTTTAATTTCAGAAAAGTTGTTCCGGAAATATTCTCGGAATTGGACGATCTGAATCCCGGAAGTCTTAGAAATCTATAAAGATAGAGATAGAGATATTATTAAACTGAAATTGTTTCCTTTCTCTTTGAGAGGAAGATCTAAAGAATGGTTGCTATCTTTGCCTAGAAATAGTATTGATTGTTGGACTAAATGTAAAGATGTTTTCATTGGAAAATATTATCCTCCTTCTAAGATTACATCTTTAAGAAGTAGCATTATGAATTTTAAGCAACTTGATAATGAGCATGTTGCTAAAGCTTGGGAAAGAATGAAATCTTTAGTAAAGAATTGTCCCACTCATGGACTGACTACTTGGATGGTCATCCAAACGTTTGATGCAGGTCTGATTTTTTTCTTCAAGAAACCTTCTGGATTCAGCTGCTGGAGAAACCTTTATGTCCATGACTTTGGGGGCAGCAACAAATCTTCTTGATGATATGATGGTAAATTATTCTGAGTGGCACACTGAGAGAGCTCCACCAGGTAAGAAGGTAAATTCTGTTGAAGAAACCTCTTCTTTGAGTGATAGGCTTGATGCTATTATGTCTATGCTTGTGAATGGCCATGATATTATTGATCCAAACAATGTTCCTTTAGCCTCTTTGGTTGCTCAAGAAGAGCATGTTGATGTGAACTTCATTAAAAATAATAATTTCAACAAAAATGCTTATAGGAATAATTTTGGTAGCAACAACTATAGGCCATATACTGTTAATAGTGGCTGAAAGTGCAATATGGTCAACTAGAGGGGGGTGAATAGGTGACCTACAAATTTTACTTCTTTTTCACTTTTAATGGGGGCTTTAAGAAAGTAAATGCTTGATTACCTAAATGTGCAACTAAGTGAATACCCTAGGTGGTACGGAACAAGTAGCAGCGGAAATAAAGGAACGGTACAAGATAACAACAAGTGAAAAACACGGAGACAAGGATATGTTTCCCGTAGTTCCTTCTTAAAAGAAGTACGTCTACGTTGGAGAGGTGGGGAGCCACCTAGGCACTCCTCAATAGCACGGATGTGCACACCTTGTTCTCCTTGAGCTTCTCCGGTGAGGGAGATTCTCGTTTCCACTATGAGGTCGACTTGAAGGCGTTGACCAAACCTTTACAAGGGGTTGAGGCTACTCCATAAGTGAGATGGAGGCTCTCAACAATCGAAGCTTCTTGCTACAAGGTGGAAGCTACAAGCACTAGGGTTTCCTTTGGATGACAAAGCAACCAAGAGATTACAAGATCCCAAGAGTTGTGGTGTGGGTACACACGTTTTGGCTTGGTGGAAAGGTAGATCTAGCCCTCCTCCATGAGATCCTTGAAGGGCATCGAGTTTGGTTGGAGGAGGAGGGAGATCGGGGCGTTTTGAGCTCTACAACAATGGAGGAGAGAGAGGAATGGACGAGCTACCTATCTAGAGGAAGAAGACAGCTATTTATAGGCTCCTCCAATTTCTGACCGTTGCAGTCCTCGAGGGCCGGATTTTTGAATAGTCCGGGGGGCGGATATTTGAAATATCCAGGGGCGGAAATTTCCGCCCCAATACTCCGCCCCCCTCTCTGCGCGCGGGCACCAGCTCGTTGCCGAAATCTGCTAAGGACCAGGGGCAGGATATTTGCACCGGAAATTTCCGGGGCAAATTTCCGCCCCACCTTCTGTGCGTGGGCACTTGGGAGAACTCCTTTTTTCGCTAAGTCCCAGAGGGCCGGATTTTTGCACCGGAAATTTCCGAGGCAAATTTCCGCCCTGGCTTCTGTCCACGGGCAGTGAAAACACTTAGTCATTTTTCGAGATGCCAGAAGAGGGCCGGAATATTCCGGTGCAGGGGCTGGATCCCCATAGGCACCGGAAATTCCGGTGTGTATCCTGAAAATCCGGTGGCATAGAAACCAGAGTGTAGGCCTTCTCTTTGATCTTCCATCAAGAATATAACAATAAGCATCTGAGATAATAGCTGCACAGACTAAAACAACACTGTTAGATAGATGATACCCGTGTTATCATCATCACCAAAATCATTAGAGGGATCATGAGCTTTCAATCTCCCCCTTTTTGGTGAATGATGACAACACGGGTATTTGCAGGGAAATAAACTAACAGTGCACGATATGAAAACATCACAGATAGCATATATAGGAGACATGCCTCCTAATAATAATGGTTCACCAACGAATAAGGAGTACGATAGAACGAAGTTCGAAAAGACGCACGAAATGATAAGAAAAAGGCAAATAGAGAACAAAACCCTCCCAAGCAAATCCCCGCGATCATCTAGATCTTCTCCCCCTTTGGCATCAGGATACCAAAAAGAGAAAAGAGAGAGCTACGTCCCATGGAGCAAACTCTAGGCCTGGGTGTCCTCCTCTTCCTCTTCCGCTTCATCCTCGGTGACATCCTCCATGTCCTCATCATCATCCACACTGATATCCCAGTCAACGTCGCGGTTGTTCCAGTTCTTGTAGGCAATCCTGGGAGGAGGAAGTGGTGGCACATTGGGAGCACCAAGAGCAGTCATGATGTGATGCTGGTTCTCGAGGATACTGCGGCGCTCCACATAGGCGCCGTAGTTCTCCTTGTGGAGGCACACATTCATGCACAACACCTTCTCAATTGCGCGAACAAGCCATGAGCGATGCTTCTTGCCAGGGGGAGGAGGACGCATGCGAGGATCACGGTGGCCTTGACCTGTGGCACCCACATCATGTGCAGCCTGCTGTGTGTGAGCTGCCTTCTTGTACAGAGTAACATCCTTGTGGTCCTCACAGTCCAGCTCCAAGTCCTCACGGAGTGCCTCGGGATAGCGTGCTTTGATGAGCTTCATGATGTACGGGGCATATGGGGGTACTTTGCGGTGGAAGAGAGCAAAGTGGATCTCATTGAAGATGAAATCCATCACATCGACCTTGTGGGTCTCCATGTCCTCCAGGTCACCCTCAGTGAAGGTCAGGTAGGCGTGGTACATGAGGTTGACCAAGCCACCACGAATAGCATCATTATTGCCACCACTCGGGGCAATAGACTCCCGGAACATACGCAGCAGGATGTCATATATAGGATACAGTCCTTTGGCCGAGCCAATCACACCTCTGGAGCCATACAACTCAGCCAGCCTGTTCTTCTCATACTCCACCCCGTGAACATGCATGCGGTGACCCTGTGGAGTGTTGAGGCCAGCAAAAGGATACCCAAGCGCAGAAGCAAAGTCATGGAAGTTGGCGGTGAGCAAGTGAGGGCCAGACATCCAGGACATCCCAATCTCTTCAGAATCATCAATGACAAGTGTGGCATAGAACTGCTGAATGAATGTGGTATTGTAGGAGCACTAGTCTCCATCAGTGGACGCAGACCAAGTACCTCAGCTAGCTGAACAGAGTTGTTGAAGTAGGAGGGGTTTGCAGCCAGATGAGCAAAGTCGATCACCTTCATGGGGCACACGGGCTTGCTCATCACAGTGTACACCTGCTTGAATAGGGTCTCCTGCTCAACATGCCAAAAGCACGAATCAATGGTGGGGTCCTGAGGACCCTCTGTGTACCATGCCTTGGCCCTCCATGCCTTGAACTCCAGAATGGACATGGTGGCCACGCTGAGAGCGGCCTTGCCTTGCTGTCTGCCGGCCTTGCGGGCAGCCCTGTCAGCATCACGTTGACGCTCATACTCTCTCTCAGCATCCCTCGCATGCCGGCGAGTCTCATTATCCTCAACATAAGTCCCCTCTTCATTTTCTGTCAGGTGACGGAGGCGCTTGCGGGTACTGAGCAGCTTGCCGGGCCTAGAGCTTGAACCATCTGCGAGGAAAGCAGAAAAGATGCAAAGAAAACCAAACAAGAATCAAAAACGGGGGCTCACGACTTGAGGGAATGAAGAAAGTAGATGTCTGTTCGAGATTCAGTATAGGCCGGAAATTCCGGTCGTGGGTGCGGAAATTCCGCAGGGCGGAAATTCCGGTCTCAGGGAAATTTCCGGGGGGCGGAAATTCCGGCCTGGGGCGGAAATTTCCGGCCTGCGAAATTTTCGAATCCAGATATGAATCTGGGCCTGGAACGAATCTAGAACGATGAATTGAAATACAGAGATGAAAAACTAGAGTAGATGTGATAGTTGTGTGAAAATATGACCGTACAATATCATGAACAACACTAGACATGAGATCGAACCATCTAATCAACCATAGATTACGGAGAAAACGGAACACATACCGGGATCCATGAGGTAGGAACGGTTGTGCGGTCTCTTGATCCGCAAAAGGTGATTAGAGGACAAGGAGGGGAGGCAAAGGGGCCTCCCGGAGGTCTCGGAGGCGGCAGCGGCGTCTGGATGCGGAGTGGAGGCGAAGGGAGGGAAGCAACCTGGAACTTCTCCCTCCCGTCGCCCTTATATAGCCCCAGATCAACCACACCGGAAATTTCCGGTATTAAGGCCGGATATTCCGGGGCCCGGAAATTTGGGCCGGAATATTCCGCCCAAATATCCGGTGTGGCCTCTGCGAGCGGGCACGCGGGATATTTGGGGGATGATTCGAGTCCATTTTCGAACCCCGGAAATTTCCGGGGCTTAAGGCACGGAATATTCCGGGGCCCGGAAATTTAACCCGGAAATTTCCGCTCCAATTTCCGGTGTGCCTTCTGCGGGCGGGCACATCGGAAATGGGCGAAATTTCTGGGACAAATGTCTGAGGGCCGGAATTTCCGGTGTTCCCACGCCATCCGAGTTTTTGTGGAAGATGGAACAAGTCGTGAGTCTCCAAAAACGAAAAACACAAACAAACGCACGAACACAAGGAAAACATCAAAATACAAATTCAAAGGAAAAAGTTGGTGGCCGAAGCCACCGTGTTTTGAGTGATACCAAGGAGCCGCGAAGATATATCTTGGACTCAAAAGTATAACTCACGGTTTAAGCACAATAAATCACAAATTGACTAGATATGCATGACGTTTTGATTGTTTTACGCATGATAGGTGGAGTGTTTGTTCATGAGTTGAACTACGTCCCCCTATGTCCATGCCTACATCTAGACTAGATAGCACATATAGTGAAGGTACTCATGCAAGGGTTCAAGAGAAGTTAGACGCATCGATCACATTTAGTTCATTCCTCAAACCCCGAAATCTTGGTTCATCAAGGGCCTTCGTGAAGATATCCGCGAGTTGATCCTTGGTCGCAACATAGGAGAGGTCAATATCACCCTTCTCAACATGATCCCGAATAAAGTGATGTCGTATCTCAATGTGCTTCGTCTTGGAGTGAAGAACGGGATTGTAGGCGATCTTGATGGCACTCTCATTGTCGCACAAGAGAGGAACGTTGTCGAAGACGATGCCATAATCTCTCAATGTTTGCCGCATCCAAAGTAATTGAGCGCAACAACTCGCCGCGGAGATGTATTCGGCCTCAGTGGTGGAGAGTGCAATGCAGTTTTGCTTCTTGGAAGACCAACATACCAATGAGCGGCCAAGAAATTGACAACTTCCGGATGTAGATTTCCTATCCGTCTTCTCTCCCGCATAGTCCGCATCCGAATACCCAATGAGCTGAAAGCTTGAACCCTTGGGATACCAAAGACCAAAGTTTGGGGTATGAACTAAATATCGAAAGATACGCTTAACCGCTTCAAAGTGACTTTGTCTCGGGGAGGCTTGAAACCTTGCACATTTACCAACGCTATACATAATATAGGGTCTAGATGCACAAAGGTAGAGCAAAGAGCCAATCATGGAGCGGTATACCTTTTGATCTACCTCTTTACCATTCGGGTCGGGTTTCAAGTCAATAGTCGTGGACATGGGAGTCTTCATAGGTTTGGCATCGTGCATGTTGAAGCGCTTGAGCATGTCTTTAGTATACTTGGCTTGCTTGATGAATGTGCCTTCCGGATGTTGCTTGATCTCAAAGCCAAGAAAATACTCTAATTCTCCCATCATTGACATCTCGAATTTATCCGTCATAAGCTTGCAAAACTCATCATTGAATGCGACGTTAGTAGAACCAAAGATGATATCATCCACATAGAGTTGGCATATGAACAAGTCACCTCCAACCTTTTTGGTGAAAAGGGTGGGATCGATTAAACCAACATTGAACCCACGATCTACCAAAAACTCTTTAAGGTGCTCGTACCACGCACGTGGAGCTTGTTTAAGCCCATATAGCGCCTTATCGAGTTTGTAGACATGATCGGGGTGGTTGGGATCTTCGAAACCCGGAGGTTGCTTGACATAAACCAACTCGTGGATGGGACCATTCAAAAATGCACTTTTAACATCCATTTGTTGCAATTTAAAGTTGTGATGAGAGGCATATGCAAGTAAGATGCGAATAGATTCAAGACGAGCAACGGGAGCGAATGTTTCACCGAAATCGACACCTTCGACTTGAGAGAAACCTTGAGCAACCAATCTAGCCTTGTTGCGGATGACGATGCCGTCCTTGTCTTGTTTGTTCTTGAAGATCCACTTAGTGCCGATGACATTCTTGCAATCTTTGGGCCTTGGCACCAATTTCCACACCTTGTTGCGCTTGAAATTGTTGAGTTCATCGTGCATAGCTTCAAGCCAATCTTGATCTTCAAGAGATTCATAGACCTTCTTTGGCTCAATGTGAGAGACGAATTCATGCGCTTTGCTAAAATCCGCTAGTTGCCTCCTTGTGACGACCCTTCCACGAACTTGTCCAAGAATCATGTCCTCCGTGTGACCGGCACGAGCAAGATTATCTAGTCTTCTCTTTGTCCTACGAGCTAGCATCTCCTCCAAAGTTTCCTTGGATAGTACTTTATCATCACCTTCATCATAGGAGACATGTCCACCTTGATCTTGATCATTGACGGGAGGTGGATCCCCTATGTGATGAATTGTATCATCACCATGTGTATCTTGTTCTTCATTGTGATCTTGGCCTTCATCATGAGCTTGGCCTTGATTGTTAGCTTGGCCTTGTGGTGAAGCATGAGGGCTTGGTGAATCTTGTTGGGTAGCATGGTCATCAATGGATGTAGTCAATGGCTCCACTTGAGTGGAGCATAGTCCTTCTCCCTCCGTCATCCGGTAACCCTCAATGGGGATTATTTCACCAATCCCCATTCTTCTTATGACGATGGGAGGAATTGCATCTCCTACAATACCATGATTTATACGGCCCCCTTGGGACCCATTATCCTCATCAAATACCACGTCTATAGCTTCTTCAACTTGTCCGGTGGACTTGTTATAGACTCTATAAGCATGAGCGTTTGAGGCATAGCCAACAAAGATACCCTCATAGGATTTAGTCTCGAACTTTGACAAGTGTTTCCCTCTCTTGTGAATGAAGCATTTGCATCCAAAGACCTTGAAGTATGAAACGTCCGGCTTCTTGCTCGTGAGAATCTCATAAGGGGTCTTGTTCAAGATCTTGCGGAGATATAATCGGTTGCTAGCGTGACAAGCGGTGGAGACGGCCTCGGCCCAAAAATTATAAGGAGAAGAGAACTCCGCAATCATGGTTCGAGCCGCATCCATAAGAGTCCGATTCTTTCTCTCCGCCACACCATTTTGTTGAGGAGCTTAGGGAGTGGAATATTGATGAGCAATGCCTTCCTCACTAAGAAATCCCTCTACGGTGTAGTTCTTGAACTCGGAGCCATTATCACTTCGGATAGCCATGATGCTTGTATTATGTTGTCTTTCCACCAAAGTGATGAACTCGATGACCCGCTTTTGAGTCTCACTCTTTCTCTTGAAGAAGTACACCCAACAATATCGTGAATAATCATCCACAATCACCAAGCAATACTTCTTGCCTCCAAGACTATCATATGATAGAGGACCAAAGAGGTCCAAGTGAATGAGCTCAAGGATTCTTGATGTGGTGATGTTCGTCTTGGTGGGATGTGCTTCTCCATGTTGCTTTCCTAGAACGCAAGAGCTACACACACGATCTTTGGCAAACTTAGCATTTGTTAGTCCTAGACCGTGATTGCCACTTTGAAGGTCATGCAACGTCCTCATATTGGTGTGGTCTAACCGGCGATGCCATAGCCAACCCACATCAACTTTAGCCATTAGGCATGTCGCAGCACACGTGTCTCCTTTGGAGAAGTCCACTACATACATGTCGTTCTCGACATGCCCAACAAAGGCTACTTTAAGAGTCGTTTCCCAAGTGACAATCACATTCTCCTTATTAAAGAAAGAGGTAAAACCACTTTTAGCAAGTTGAAGAACCGAGATGAGATTGTAGCCAAGGGACTCAACAAGAAGAACATTCTCAATTGACAAGTCATTTGAGATTGCTACCGTGCCTCGTCCCAATACATTTAGTTCGGAGTTGTCACCAATAGTAACGCAATTGATATGAGGTAATGGAGGATGAATATCACTCATTGCGTCATTGCTTCCGGTCATATGTTGGGACGCACCACTATCCATCGTCCATTTGCTCGAACCGGAAGCACTTCCCTACAATAGATTAGTTTCTTGAATTAGGGACCCATCTTTGAATGGGTCCTCTCATGTTAGCGACAAGGGTCTTAGGAACCCAAATACTCCAATGATAATCGTCACCATAAGAAGTACCAACATATTTAGCATATACATGACCATCTCTAGACTTCATAAGAACATAAGATGGATTATATTCCCGGCAAAGTTATTGTGAGTGGTGCTCCCCCTAGAGGTCTCACCACCCACAATGGTGTTGGTCTCCTTCCTTTTGTTCACCTCTCCCTCTTTCACAAATCTTACTTCTTGTGAGGGGGAGGTGACTCTCTTCTTGTTCTTCTTCTTGTACTTCTTCTTTGACTTGGCTATATAGCCAAGTCCCTCCTTTCCATTGTTGGCACGTTGAGAAGCAATCTCATGGGGATTCTTCTCATTTCCTACAAGATTAGTTGTACTACAAGCATTGCTAGGAAAGACATTCAAGCTAGAAAGTGAAGTGGATACAACTTTCTTGTTTGATAGTTGGGCTAGAAGATTGTCACGAGATTTGGTTAACTTGTCATGAATTTCCTTAAGAGACATGAACTCCTTTTCAAGTTTTTCATGACGAGTGCCAAGTTCCTCGTGAGCAATTCCTAGCTTCAATTCTTCATGTTCAAGAGTTTTAATTAAAGCAAGAGATTGAGCATTTTCCTTCCTAAGCTTAGAGACACTTATGGCAAAGTTTTCTTCAAGACAAGACAATTTCTCCTCAAGTGAGGCACGAATGGAACGCTCATTATCAAGTGCTTTTTCAAGCTCTTGCTCATTTCAAGTGTGACCTCCATGGCTTTCTAAGGTCATGATGATCTCCTCCTTTTCATCAACAAGAGAGTTAGCCTCATCAAGTTGCCTCAAAAGGGAGTTCACCTTTTCCTTGGTCTCACCTTTAAGGCTAGATAGCCATATGCTTAACTCATTAGACTCACTATCCTCCTCACAAGCATTTTCAACACAATCCAATAACGAAGGAGGGTTAGTGACAATGGTCTTGGAGTTGGGAGAGCATACCGAAGTGGCTTTTGCCATAAGACATGTAGGTCGGGTAGCCACATTCTCATTGGGGGATTCGAATAGAGAGATCGAAGGTGAGGATGCGGTGGCTTTGGCGATGTGAGCAACTCCAACTACCTCATCTTCTCCTTCATCTCCGGAGATGTAAGTCTCAAGAACCGCCCCTTCTTGAACGTAGAGAGCCCTTGGCACCTTCCTTGCGAAGTTCTTGTTTTGAGGAGGCTTGGTCTTGTTCTTGCGAACAAGCTTGCCTTCGTTTTCTTCTCTTGGCTCAAAGGGGCACTCCTTCACGAAGTGGTTAGCTCTACCACAATTGTAGCATGTCCTTGGTCGCTCCCCCTTCTTCTTGTAGTTCTTGTTTCGTGGAGGCCTTGGAGATCCGGCCTTGTGAGCTTCCCATCTCTTCCAATATCCATGCATAGAAAGGGCAATGCACTTGTGAGCTCCCGTGTAAGTGTCTTCATAGTCTTCCTCATCATCATCATCTTCTTCACTTTCATCAACCCGAGCCATTGCCTTTGACTTCAATGCAAGGTTGGGAGACTTTCCCATCCCTCTAGAGCGAGCTAGAGCATCATCCGCACTCTTGTGTGAGAGAGAGATTGCGATGAACTCACTAAGAACACCAATGGAGTTGAGAGTGTTGTAGTCCGCTCTTGTCCGGATACTAGTGGCGAGATTCTTCTCGAAGGGTGTGATAGCCTTGACAAATTTCCTCTTTATCCACTCATCGGTGATCTCTTCCTTGCCAAAGTCTCTCAGTTGATTGGCGAGAGTGACAACTCTTCTATAGAGCTCTTCAGGAGTCTCATCCTCTTGCATAACGAAGTTCTCGGAGTTGTCAATGGCCACATCATACTTGGAAGACTGAATGCTAGCATTTCCTTGAAACAAGGTGTCAAGTTTGTCCCAAGCTTCCTTGGCGGTCTTGCAATCGCGAATGTGAGTGAGATGCTCCCTTGGGAGAGCCTTCTGGATAATAACGAGAGCAGTTTTGTTGAGTTGAGATTCAACATCCTCCCTTGGAGTCAAGTTGCTAGGGTCATGAGGATGAAATCCATGGATCACTCTTCTCCACAATGCGGTACACGATCCTGAAATGTGAGATTCCATTTCAAACTTCCAAGAGGAAAATTCGTTAGTGTTAAGGATGGGTGGAACTCCAACATTAAGGATGTGTGGCATGGAAACGATTGGGTGGATAGAATCATAGTTTTGTGGTGGTGAAACTTTTGAATTGGACCCCGAACCATTAGCCGTTTGAGACTTGGAGCCACCGTCACTCTCCTTAGCTTTGGCTTTAGCCTTTTGTGCGGCTTTGGCCTTAGCTTTGGCAATGTTCTCTTCGATTTCGGAAATATCCGGATTTGTTTCCTCATCCGAACTATCCTCATCGGTGACATGGGGAGAGTGAGAAGGCCCCTTGGTTCTACCCATCATGTTCTCCAACATCTTCTTGATGGAGGAAACCTCCGAGCCCACACTAGAGCTAACCTTGGACAATTGGGTTTGAATGGTACAAACCGTTGTCTCTAGGTTGGCTATAGTGTCGGCCATTTTGGAGAGCTCCTCCTTAGAAGATTCGGGATCATCCCCGTTGACCATGATTACTCTTAGGCGGTTAAGCCCGATAAAAGAGCCGAGGCTCTGATACCAATTGAAAGTGCAATATGGTCAACTAGAGGGGGGGTGAATAGGTGACCTACAAATTTTACTTCTTTTTCACTTTTAATGGGGGCTTTAAGAAAGTAAATGCTTGATTACCTAAATGTGCAACTAAGTGAATACCCTATGTGGTACGGAACAAGTAGCAGCGGAAATAAAGGAACGGTACAAGATAACAACAAGTGAAAAACACGGAGACAAGGATATGTTTCCCGTAGTTCCTTCTTAAAAGAAGTACGTCTACGTTGGAGAGGTGGGGATCCACCTAGGCGCTCCTCAATAGCACGGATGTGCACACCTTGTTCTCCTTGAGCTTCTCCGGTGAGGGAGATTCTCGTTTCCACTATGAGGTCGACTTGAAGGCGTTGACCAAACCTTTACAAGGGGTTGAGGCTACTCCACAAGTGAGATGGAGGCTCTCAACAATCGAAGCTTCTTGCTACAAGGTGGAAGCTACAAGCACTAGGGTTTCCTTTGGATGACAAAGCAACCAAGATATTACAAGATCCCAAGAGTTGTGGTGTGGGTACACACGTTTTGGCTTGGTGGAAAGGTAGATCTAGTCCTCCTCCATGAGATCCTTGAAGGGCATCGAGTTTGGTTGGAGGAGGAGGGAGATCGGGGCGTTTTGAGCTCTACAACAATGGAGGAGAGAGAGGAATGGACGAGCTACCTATCTAGAGGAAGAAGACAGCTATTTATAGGCTCCTCCAATTTCTGACCGTTGCAGTCCTCCAGGGCCGGAATATTCCGGTGCTAGCACCGGAAATTTCCGGTCAGCTTGGACCGGATTTTTGAATAGTCCGGGGGGGGGGGGGGGGCGGATATTTGAAATATCCGGGGGCGGAAATTTCCGCCCCAATACTCCGCCCCCCTCTCTGCGCACGGGCACCAGCTCGTTGCCGAAATCTGCTAAGGACCAAGGGCCGGATATTTGCACCGGAAATTTCCGGGGCAAATTTCCGCCCCACCTTCTGTGCGCGGGCACTTGGGAGAACTCCATTTTTCGCTAAGTCCCAGAGGGCCGGATTTTTGCACCGGAAATTTCCGGGGCAAATTTCCGCCCTGGCTTCTGTCCGCGGGCAGTGAAAACACTTAGTCATTTTTCGAGATGCCAGAAGAGGGCCGGAATATTCCGGTGCAGGGGCCGGATCCCCATAGGCACCGGAAATTCCGGTGTGTATCCTGAAAAATCCGGTGGCATAGAAACCAGAGTGTAGGCCTTCTCTTTGATCTTCCGTCAAGAATATAATAATAAGCATCTGAGATAATAGCTGCACAGACTAAAACAACACTGTTAGATAGATGATACCCGTGTTATCATCATCACCAAAATCATTAGAGGGATCATGAGCTTTCAGTGGCAATAATTATTCTCATGATAGATCTAGAAGGTCTAATGAAAGAATTTCAGAATTTGAAAGAGCCACTAAAGACTTTATGCAAAAGTGATATGAGCAAAATAAATTATTTACTAAGACCATGGAGGAACAATCTGTTATGTTAAAAAATACCAGTTATACAATTGAGAATTTAAATAAGGAAACTTCTGGTTTGCAAGTTAAAATTGCTCATGCTGAAAATTCTATTTCATCCATGTCTGAAGCACAATATTCTTTAATCAATAGAATGGCTGCTAAAACTGAAACTATAGATGAAAATTCTTTTGCTGCTACTAATGCCATTCTAATTTGAATTGATGACAATGTTAGGATGTTAGTTGAATTGCATGCTAGATGGGAAAGAGAAAATGAAATAGCTAGAAACAATAATATAGCTAATGTTTGCATCATTACCACCACTAGTAAAACTGAAGCTTCTCATGCTAGGAAACCTTCTACTATTAGTGATAAAGTAATTGGTGTTGGCAATACTTCCACTTCTGCTGTTAAACGTTTAAAACTGCCTGAAACCATTAAAACTGTTCCTAATAAAAGTGCCGAAATTTTTCAAAATATGGGAGACAATGGTCCCATTAACTTGATAAAAATAATCTTGACTTTGATGATTGCAATATATCTGAAGTAATTGTGTTCCTACAAAATCTTTCTAGTTGTCCTAATGCTAGTGCTATGAATAAGGCTTTCACAAAACATATTACAAATGCTCTCATACAAATTAAAAAAGATGAATTAAGACGTGAAGCCTCTATCCCTAGGAAGTTAGATGCTGGTTGGGAACCCATCATAAAAATAAAGGTGAATTATTGATGCATGTAAAATGCATAGATGAATTTTGCATATTTTCATATGGTTTTCTATTACATATTGCATCATATAAGGGTATAATTCAATTTTTTATAGTATTTTGGGGTTAAATTACAAAGTCCCCCAACTTTTATGGAATTAACGCTGCCTGTCAGAAACTCCGTTTTCTATATTTTTGACGTTTCAGGGGGCAAACTTCCGCGAAATCACCTGAAAATCTGTGGGGGTCATTTTCTTGGAAGGAGAAGACTTGCGGGCGAAGGATCCACGAGAATTGGACAAGGAGGCCCAAAAGAGGACCCTCCATGCGGCCAGATTCCTTGGCCGCGTGAGAGGCCCCCTTTTGGCCCCTGTGGCCCCAATTCCTTCCATCTTCGACTTACCGACTCCGTCTTGACCTAAAACCGACTATAAAAAGGGTCCCCCGTACCCTTACGGAGAAGAGCGCCGCCGAAACACCGAAACACCGAAACAGAGACCTGGAGTTCCAGATTGGAGGGGGAAAACTCCGGCGGGGCGCCACCGGTGTGATCTTCTACCCCTCCAACGTCATCTCCATCGACATCTCCATGAATAGGGAGTATTCCACCCCAGGGCTATGGGTTTGTGGAAGTAGCACTTGTATCTCTCTCTCTCTATGTGCTTCACTAATTAGATCCGTATGAGCTGCCTCACATGATTACGGGCACCGTTGTAATTCCTATGTGGTGGATCTTTTCTGTGAGTTATTGAATCTGAGATTGCAATTGTTTCTCATGAGTTATTTGAGTAGATGTATCTTATGTACCCCGTTCTTATTTGCTAGCTTTGATCAATCTAGTTCTTGAGAGCGTGTATGGGGTGATGGGTGCATTAGTTGGAGTAACGGGGGGTGGCTAGTGCTGTGAAAGTGACAGAAGTTCAGCGATCCACTTAGGTTTTGTTAAACCTTTCTTAGTTACCTCACTAGGGATAAAAAAGGAGTACCTTGTTACCGGGGATTTGAAGTGACACTAATCAATCTCCATGACTAGATCTAGCAAGTTCTTACTTCAACTTCATGTCACATTGCTTAAAGCTATACTCTGGTTTTTCCTTTATTATCGAGGTGTTATGATTTATTTCGCATCTTGGTGGAGTATAAGAGGGATCAATATGACCGTAGAGATCTGATGTAGCCCACCGTATTCAACCAAGCACAACATCGACACACCACAAGGTGAACTCACTCCTATCTCCGTACGTTTCCGGTGACTTGGTGAACGGTGCTCTACCTCATGAAATACCCCTCTACATGCATAGGTGGGATCACCACATGGAGACCCAAGATGGTGCCCAAGATGCTCAAGAACACATCCAAGAAGGTGCGCATGAAGCTAGGAAGAACGTGGGTGAAGACGGCGTCAAGATCGGAGCTCCGAGGAGGAAGAACGGGGGGAAATGGTGCCTCCCGGCCTCACCCCCGGCCAGGCCGGCCTCCCCCTCCACCCCAGGCCGGACCCCTGGCCAAACGGGCCGGCCTCAAGGCCGGCCTGGCTCCCCCCACCCCGGCCTCAGGCCGGGCACCCCACAGAGGGGGCCGGCCTCAAGGCCGGCCTGGCCCCTTCCCACCCCGGCCCCAGGCCGGCCTGGGCCTCCAGGCCAGCCTCTGCGCCCCACCCTGGCCCCAGGCCGGGACCCAGGCCGGCCAGGCCGGCTCCCAGGCCGGGGTGGCCCCGAAATGCCCGGAATTGGTCCGTTTTTGCACCGTTTTGACCCCCGTTTCGACCCCGAGCTATATAAAGGACTCCGGTGGCTAGATCTAGGTTTAGGAATAGTTTTGAGCATTGTTTTCGAGAGTTTAGGGCTTTGCCCTTGTATCCCTCTTTTGAGGTGACTCCTCTTACGAGGCTACTCCTATGTTGACGATGTTCATCTAGGATTGTATCAAGATCTCTCCAAGGAGCTACTCTCTCACATAGTGATTCTAGTAGCGCTTGCCAACCTTCCCCTTTTGGGCTTCTGTTGGATCGGTGGACCGGCCGGTAAGAGAAACGGTTTCAATTAGCGTGTTGTTGACTTGGGTTTGCGATCCCTCGTAGGCTTCACGAGTTATCTTCCCCCCCCCTTTTGTGTTTCCACGTGTTTGCCCTCGATTTCCCCTCGATTCCCCTCTCGTGTTCATCGTGTTCATCGCGTTCTTCGTGCGTTCTTCGTTCGTTCTTGTCGATTCGTGAAGATCGGGCCAACTTAGAGGTCAACACTTCATCATCTGGTATCCAGAGCTAGATTGACACGAATCCGACACCCCACCCCCTCCCCTACCACCATTTTTTCTTCTATCCACCATAAATTCGAAAATTTGACCAAAAATAGCCGAAAGGGATTTCGACCGATCTCTTGATTCGTTGAGTTTCTCGTGGTTTTGTTTCATAGATTTGTTGCCAAAAACCATTCCCAATCTTCCTATTCAGCCACAATTCTTGAATTTGTCCAAAAATTTTCTTGATTTGGGAGAAATTTCGAATTTGAGCAAAAATTTCAGAAAATTCCTGCTCTTCGATTCTTGGACAGATTTTGTAACTTGTTTTTCTTTGTCGTTTTTGATCCGAATTGAGTGCAACAAAGTGCTACGCGACGCCCACGACATCACCTACGCTTCCACATCAACGGATCGCCACGACATCGACTCCCCCACGGCCGCAAGTCCGTGATCATCAATAAGAGAGGTATAACTTGCTTCCGCTTGCACCACCCCACCCCATTGTGTTACTTACCTACTTGGACTAGTTCTTTTACACCGCTTGGCATCGCATTGTGGCACCGAGAGTGCGAGTTTTGCGCTTGTGAGAGTCTAGCTACGAGTAGGCATTGGCATTTGGGAATCATCTCCGCATCATCCATCAAAAAGCAAAAATCAAAAAAAAAAGAGAGCGCGAAAGGAGAAAGAGCAAAAGAAGCAAAAAGTGCCAAAAGAAGCAAAGATCGATGCCAATTGCTCCCATTTGTAGGAACGCCTAGCTTCGAGTTGCGAGAGAGAAGAGAGTGACCGGTTGCCACATTGCGAATCTTGTTGCCTCTTGTTAATTGCGGTTCGAGCTAGCGTCCTCCTTGCGTTGGTGTGGCATTGAGCTTAGTCTTCGATAGGTACATTTCGTCTCCGCTCGTCCATTGGCCACACTAACCCCATTTATCTCTTGTGTGTGTGTTTTTCGTTTCCACCATAGCATTTTCCTCCACTAGGTTTGGTTTTCGTGCTAACTTTTCTTTGATTCTTCTCCACGTTTTACAATATACTTTTCTTTGGATTTGTCGTTTTCTCGCCACATTTCTAACCCATTGCCATCCACCCATAAGCCGTGTGTGTTTTGGAGCGTGTTTTCGGGATCTTTCGAACTCAAGTCACTTCATTCTTTTTGTTATTGGTTTCTCTTGGCTTGGTCCACTAGTTTCCAACATTTGCTAAAAGGTGAGGTTTGAGCTCTTAGGTCCTCACACTCTATATATACACTTGCGCTTGTGACTAACCATGTATAGCGAGAGCGGATCATATGGAGGCCATGATGACCATGATGAGTCCATGATGGACCACTACGACTACAACGAGCTAGACATGGACCTCCATTCCTACGAGAACGACGTGGTGGACGACCACTACTCCGAGCACGACATCGTGGATGACCACTACTACGAGCATGACATGGTGGATCACCACCACTACTACGACCACGACGTCGAGCTCTACACCGACTACTCCTCCCCAAGCATCGTCAACATGGAGGAGTACCACAACCACCACGCCACCTTCGACTCCATGAGCTACATCGACATGAACCACTACTACAACAATGACGCCGCAAGCTTGGATGACGAGATGGAGCCCTACTACACCGACAACGCATCCTCGAGCATGGCGGAGTTCTACACCGACAATGACTCCGACATGGACGAGCTCACCTACAAGCGCTTCCTCGCCAAGCTTCGACTGTCAAGAAACTCCGATGGTTCATGCTCGCCACCAAGGAACTCCTCGGAGATTGCCAAGGCCAAGACACGACAACGACCTTCAACCTCAAGATGGCGCCACGACAAGAAATCCGCCAAGTTGGCAACGTCAAGATGGTCTCCTTCAACATCAAGACGGCGCCACAAGAAGGACATCATCGAGGCTCCATCAAGCGAGAAGGCCAAGAAGCCAAGGCATCCGAATGACTTGCGGAGTCATCCTACACATGAAGTGCGGGAGCGCCGCAAGCTTCGTCATCAACCCCGCTATCATCACCAAGCTCATCACCAAGATCGTCGCCATGATCACCATATGGAAGAGAGTGGTACACCCACCTCACCGCATCTTCCACCACAAGCTCCGCGACGACATTGGTTTGAGCATCGCTCGCCATCACCACTACCTCGACCTCGACACCGACAAGGCCGTGGTGACCCTCTTCAAGATCACCCTCTACGACCGGATATTCTTCATCATCCACCTTCTCCACGCTCGACTCATGACATTGGTCTAAATGGCTTCATGGATGGTGCTTGCCCACATTCAAGGCTTCCAAGGCAAAATGTGTGTCACCACCAAAATGACCACCAAGACCAAGGCCATTATCAAGAAGGTGCTCCCGACATGGCTTCTAGTGAATGCCTCCCTCGACTCCACCACAATGACCACCGGCGCCATCCTCTCCATCATGATCGCCATCGCCAAACAAATGAGGATGACCCACATGAGCTTCCACCGCCCATCTTTGATGAAGACCCAAATGAGAGCCCTTCTCAACATCAAGCGAGTGCGAATGCTCCCTATGGCTTGTTTTTCCCCATCTTCGAGGAAGACACCATTGAGCGCCACCATCGACAACAATCAAGTGGGATTGCTCAACATGCTACTTCACTTCCCATCTTTGATGAGGACCCCTATGAGCGCCCACTTCGACCACCACTAGGCAAGGATGCTATGAGCCTACTTTCCCCTCTCCTTCAAGATGAAGACCTCTTATGCCCCATTTGCAAGGGCCATGGTCACATAATGTGGGATTGCCAAGGCGGCGACCAAGATGGTGCGTCCAATGGAGATGCTATCCATCATGCTTCTTCTCCCATATTGGATGAAGCACCACATCACCTAGGCCATGAAGACAATAACTTGAGCGCCGTTTGCCTCAATGTTACAAGGTGCAAGTACCATGAGCGTCACCATCCATATGAGGAATGGGAGCCTCCACCGCATCTTCACCAAGATTGTGCTTTCTACTCGCACCCCGCCTTCGACAAGGATCAAGAACATCCTTGCCATGGACACTATGATACCACTACCTCGTCAAGGCAAGAGGCGAGAGATACTTCCCCACCAACACCCAACCACAACTTCCATGAGCGACCAACTTTGAGGAAGTACAATGACCTTCATGATCAAGAGCATGAGCTTCCATCATCGCCACAAGCGCAACACCAACATCAAGAGTGTGAAGCTATTCCTCCCATGACACAAGATCTACATCACCATATGCATGAGGAAACCCCTCTACCACTCTATGATGAAGACGTTGATGCATGTGACATTGTCAAAGAGGCTCATCCCTTGCCATCATCTCTAAGGCATTCTTCTTCTTCGTCTCCAATGACACAAGTGACAACTTCGACCATCCACAAGAGAGCTTCCAATGCTACCAACGAGATGCTCATGGTTGCCAACCAAAATGGTGACCATGCCTACATGAGTGAAGGCCAATACTATGCCTTGCACCAACTAGCTCTCAATTCCTTGGACATGACCAATGGTGACGAAAGCGTCTATTGCAATGAGGCCGCGAACTCATCGCGAGTGTTGACACGAGTTCTTCAAGCCTATCCTCAAGATAAGGACCAACGATGCAACCTCTCTAGAGTCGGCGTCAATGGCCCATCTATCATTGATGGAGGTAATGACGAATTGGGTGACACTCTCCGCTTGACTTCAACGCATCTCATGCCAACCTCCACAAGGCCACGCTCAAGCCACCATGCTAGCCAAGGAAATCTTCATCATCATCATCATCGACCATTTGAGGATGCTACAAGGCATGGCTTACACTACCACATCATGGAGATGATGGAGCTTCCTTCGACACAAGCCATGACCCTACCTCCTCCTCCAAGAAAGCCACCCTTCCCACACTTGGAGATCAATCCAAGAGATGAGATGCTCGACTCCTCCTCGCCACATGCTATGACACTACCGACTCCAAGCAATGCAACGACTTCGACAAACCCGCACACCTCTTGTGCCAAGACTTTGGAGCCTTCTAGTGTCCCCTCTCAAGCTTCTAGTGAGATGAGTGGTGAGAGAGAGATCCACCTTCACGTGAGTGAGAGCCACAAGCCCATATTGAGTGGAAAAAGCATGAGTGTTCGTAGAGGCCTCGCCTTGTTAGCCACCAAAAGTGAGATGAGAGTTGAGAGCAAAACCCCATTTGTGCTTAGTGACACTAACGGCTTGCCAACTTTCTCTCCATCTTTGTTGTCTATTTTGCAGAGATTTGGTGACCCTATCAAGCATCCTCGACATCATCGCCTTCCCCACATACAAGGCTCTCCACATCGCATGAACATCGACACCGACTTGAAGGGTTGGAAGGAGCACTTTCCGCTCATCATGATCCACATGGAGATTGACAAGAGCTTCTACGACAAAGCATCCTCCATCCACATTCCTCAAGTCAAGATCTACACGGCGCGTCACAAGAACTTCGACATCAACGCCTTCGACGCCTACATTCCACATGTCAAGAGGTGCATGGAGTACGACAAGCACGTCAACGACAATGCCTTCTACGCCTACATACCACATGTCAAGATGTGCATGGAGTTCAACAAGCACCTCCACGACAACGACTTCTCCATCTACATCCCCTATGTCAAGATGTACTTGGAGTTCGACAAGCGCGTCAACGACAATGACTACCACGTCTACATCCCCTTCGTCGAGATGCACTTGGAGTTCGACAAGCGCGTCAACGACAATGATCGCCACGACTACACTCTACCGCTTCCGCAAGCTCATCCTCATCCACCCATGGAGGATCATGTCAAGATCGTCATCGTCTTTGGACTACACCCTCCACGAGCATACCTTGGCATGATCTTCGATAAGAGGCTAAACTTCAACGACTACACCGCCTTGCGAGATCTTCACCAACCCTCCAAGGAGGAACCTTTCATGATCTCCATCACCTTTGGACCACACCCACTACGAGCCTACCGTCACATGAACTTCGACAAGCGGCTCAACTTCAACGACATCTTCGTCGTCGACATTCCTTCTCCCGCTCACATATGGATGGAACGAGAGTCGAGGACGACTCTTTTTCAAGGGGGGGGGAGATGATGTAGCCCATCGTATTCAACCAAGCACAACATCGACACACCACAAGGTGAACTCACTCCTATCTCCGTACGTTTCCGGTGACTTGGTGAACGGTGCTCTACCTCATGAAATACCCCTCTACATGCATAGGTGGGATCACCACATGGAGACCCAAGATGGTGCCCAAGATGCTCAAGAACACATCCAAGAAGGTGCGCATGAAGCTAGGAAGAACGTGGGTGAAGACGGCGTCAAGATCGGAGCTCCGAGGAGGAAGAACGGGGGAAAATGGTGCCTCCCGGCCTCACCCCCGGCCAGGCCGGCCTCCCCCTCCACCCCAGGCCGGACCCCTGGCCGAACGGGCCGGCCTCAAGGCCGGCCTGGCTCCCCCCACCCCGGCCTCAGGCCGGGCACCCCACAGAGGGGGCCGGCCTCAGGGCCGGCCTGGCCCCTTCCCACCCCGGCCCCAGGCCGGCCTGGGCCTCCAGGCCAGCCTCTGCGCCCCACCCTGGCCCCAGGCCGGGACCCAGGCCGGCCAGGCCGGCTCCCAGGCCGGGGTGGCCCCGAAATGCCCGGAATTGGTCCGTTTTTGCACCGTTTTGACCCCCGTTTCGACCCCGAGCTATATAAAGGACTCCGGTGGCTAGATCTAGGTTTAGGAATAGTTTTGAGCATTGTTTTCGAGAGTTTAGGGCTTTGCCCTTGTATCCCTCTTTTGAGGTGACTCCTCTTACGAGGCTACTCCTATGTTGACGATGTTCATCTAGGATTGTATCAAGATCTCTCCAAGGAGCTACTCTCTCACATAGTGATTCTAGTAGCGCTTGCCAACCTTCCCCTTTTGGGCTTCTGTTGGATCGGTGGACCGGCCGGTAAGAGAAACGGTTTCAATTAGCGTGTTGTTGACTTGGGTTTGCGATCCCTCGTAGGCTTCACGAGTTATCTTCCCCCCCCCCCTTTTGTGTTTCCACGTGTTTGCCCTCGATTTCCCCTCGATTCCCCTCTCGTGTTCATCGTGTTCATCGCGTTCTTCGTGCGTTCTTCGTTCGTTCTTGTCGATTCGTGAAGATCGGGCCAACTTAGAGGTCAACACGTCATCAAGATCTCTATGCTAGGACATGATGCCCATATGAAAGTACTCAATGTTAAACATGTTATTGTAATCTCACGTGTAATTCTTTATGTCCACCGTCTACCACTTTATTTGAGAGAATGCAAGTGTGAAACCATGAACCCCGGTCCTATTTTAAATAAAAGAAAACACTCTAGTTACTTTGTTGCAATTTACTTTACTTGCACTTTACTTGCATCTCCAATTCGAATTTACATTATCTCCATCACCACTTGCATCACAAAAATACAAAAACAATCCATTGCATATTTATTTTCTCATTTGCATTTAGTAGTAGATTTAATTATTGCACATTTACTTTCAGTTTTGCATTGCAATTTAGAAGTCTCACACCTTGTGCTTGACAACCACTTGGTGAGGTTGAGGGCACAAAATTCTCTACTTGTTTGCAGGATCCTGGAGGAAGCTTGGAAGACAACTGCTGAAATACTGGCTCCCCAAGAGTTCGATATAAACCCTCGAGTCACCCTCGTGGGGAAGAAGGCTTGCCACTAGCTACACACTATGCACTTGGAGTCTCAACCTAGCCATCAAGCGTTTTTCTGGCGCCGTTGCCGGGGAGCCATAGGTGAAGGAGTTGTCCAAGGGAGCTCACAAGAAGTCTTCATCACCAACAAGGTGTGCAAACACCTAAGCTTGGGGAGGTTGGACCTACGTGAGTACCGTCCTTTCTATCTCCACCTTCTTTCAAGTAGATTGTTTTGTTTCTTGTCTTGTTTTTGTTTTTGTTTTTGTTTTGTTTTTGTTCTTGTTTTTGTTTTGTCTTGCATATTTTATTTTAGTTTGCATTTTAGTTTTGAATTTAGTTATCTAGTTTATTTTAGTATTTCGAATTTGCCTAGTTACTTTACTTTTCAGTTTTGCATAAAAAATTAAAAACTACATAAAAACTGTTAAAATGGGTGATAGAACTAAATTAAGTGACTACACAAATACACCCAATGACCAATTCATTGCTAGGCCAATTACTACACCTGAAATACAAGCTGAAAGCTATGAAGTAAGTCCTATTTTATTGAATTTAATTACTAGAGAGCAATTTGGTGGTAGTGCTATGGAGGATGCCTCTATGCATCTTCATGATTTCATGGAAATATGTGATATGCAAAAATTTAAAAATGTGGAAAGTAGTGTTTTAAAACTGAAATTATTTCCTTTTTCACTTAGAGGAAAGGCTAAAGAATGGTTACTTTCACTACCTACAGCTAGTATAAAGTCTTGGGATGATTTAAAAGAAGCTTTCATTAAGAAATATTATCCTCCCGTTAAAATTTTGCAAAATAGGAAGAATATCCTCTCATTTAGGCAAAATGATAATGAACATGCAGCCATGACATGGGATAGAATTAAATTAATGCTTAGAACATGCCCATCACATGGAGTAAATGAATGGACCATACTACACTCTTTTTATAATGGTCTAAACTACATGTCTAGAAATATACTTGATTCTGCTGCTGGAGGTGCCTTTATGAGTAAAACTGTAGGAGAGGCTAAGAGCATATTAGAAAGCATATTGCAAAATTATAGTCAATGGAATGCTGAAAGAGCACCCAATCCCACTAAGAAAATAAACTCAATTGAAGAAACCAATGATTTGTCTTCTAAAATGGACACTATTCTTGCTTTTATTAATAAACAAAATATGGAGAATGTGCCTTTGCAGGAGCTAGTTGGTAGTAATTCTGAAAGTGTGGATGTTAATTTTGTTAGGAATTATGGTAGCAATGGTTTTGGTAATGCTTACAATTCATATAGTAAACCTCCTTATGTGCCAAATAAACCTTTTGTTCCATATCCTAATGCTAATGAAAATAAGTGGAAGCCTTCTAGTGAAATTTTTGAATTTAATAAATTGCTTATGGAACAAGTTGCTAGTCACAATGCTATGATACATGAGTTAAATAAGTCTATTGCATCCATTAGTAGTGATATTAAAGGATTGCAACTTCAATCTTTGAATTTAGATAAAGCATTGTCAAAATTAGCTGATAATCAAGCAACTCTATTAAGCATGTCAGCAGGAAAGCCACAAGCACAACCTAGTGTAGGAATGAATTCTATTACTATTTCTGCTCCTATTATTGAAAATATTGATCATATTCCTGAGAATATAAGTGAGCATGTCCCAACTAGCTTAGAAGAAACTTTGAATGAAATAGTGAAGTACCCTGAATATTTACTTCCATATATGTCTTATCTTGCTAGCAAAGATGAGATTAGTCCTCATGAATCAAGCATGATAGCTAAATTAGAGAGTAAAGTAGAGGAAATTATGATGCTTACTGAAATTAAGGATCCATTGCTTGATTTAAAAAAAAGTAGCTTGCAAGAACTTATTGCTACTCTACAAAAATTTGCTAGTGATCCCACTATAAATGTTAATCAACCTGGCTTTGGATCTTATATTGCTAATCATGTCTTGCAAGAAAGAATTGCTAGGTACAAGAATGAGGCCATGATACCTCCTAAGCTTGGGGATGCATGGATCCCCAAGGTGCTAGTTTCAATTGGAAAAGAAATTCACCATGCTATGTTAGATCTAGGTTCTAGTGTATCGGTACTCTCTAAAGAATTATATGAATTGCTAGAACTAGAAAATTTAGAAAAGTGCTCAAGTGAATTTGTCCTTGCTGATAACTCTACTAAACATGTTGTAGGACAAGTAAAAGATGTTATGATTGAATTGCACATGACTTTCGTACCCGTTGATTTCATTATTATGGATATGGGGGATAAATCCACTAGTCCTATTATTTTGGGTAGACCTTTTCTTCGTACTACAGGTGCAATCATAGACTCCAAGAAAGGGAATGCCAAGTTTCAGTTCCCTCACAAGAAAATCATGGAGCACTTCCCAAGGAAGAGGGGCACGCTGAAGAACAAGCTCCCTCATGAGCTTTATCCCTCTTGATTATCAAGTAAGTAAAGCCTAGCTATATGGCTATAAAGAAAGCGCTTTACGAGAGGCAACCCGGTTGTTTTTGTTTGGGTTTTCCTAGTGTCCTCTTGCTGTCTCAAGAGATTAGTTTTTTTTTAATTCTGTAGTTTTCAATAAAGAGTCAAGTCAAACCCATTTGGACTTATAAGTTGTTATCCTAGTGCATGAAATTTCTGTTTCAGCACGAGTCTGCTCACCGTATGATTTTACGTTTTTTATTGGTATGTCGGATTGAGCTAATTTTTTAGTATGTTCTGCAACTTTTCGTCCTATGTAAGCAAAAAAATTGGATTAATTTTTTGACGAGTCTAGCTTAGGGAAAAACATTCGTTTTACTGCTGCTGCTTTTCTGGACAGATTCTGCCTTCTTTTGTTTTATGCACTCTTTGGGTTTGGGAATCGAATTTCCATGATTCTTTCAAGCAAGAGAGTGAACACACAACATAATGAATCTTATTGTCTATCTATTGGAGCATTTGTTTTGGAATTTTGCGCAGCAAGCATGTGATTTGTTTGTCCTTACTAATCTCACCCCACAGAAAAAGAATGGGAGAAACATGTTTTGTGAAGTTTTTTCACGGGGAATAGAGGAGCTGAGCCTCAAGACATCCAAGAATGGTGAAAGCCATAACCTTGGGGATGTGATGAACACCCCACTGGAGCTACACTCTTTTGGTTAGCACACGTCTACTTTTTATTTTTCTAAGCAAAGCATTTATCGTAGAGACTTGAAGCGTCTAGTTTTTGTTTTTATTTTTGTTTTGATAAGACCACCACCATCATTTTATATGAGATTGAGCTACTGGAGTTTGGGGTTGGAATGTATTGGATGCTAGTATTATGACTTGGAATAGGGATGCCATGGTTTATTTGAAGAGCTACATATGTTTGCATGATTTATAGGCTTTTTATGTGTAGAAATTTGCAATAATGTTGTCTTGAGCTATCTCTTATTCATGTCCTTGATGTTAATTGCTGGTTTATTTAGTTTGTCATGAAATGAGTAGTTCTATGGACATATGCATGCATAGTATCTGGTCAACTATCTCCCTCTTGCTAGCCCAAAAATTTAAAAATTCCAACAAGTAAAAACTTGTTTCCAACACTCCTTAGCCAAGTATTTCCAGTGAGTCCACCATATCTTCCCATTAGCTTCATTGCTATTCTGAGTATGTTCACCATGTTATTGTGTTATTTATGTTCTAAATTAAGATATTCACTTTATTAATTGTCATGGGTTGAACTTGGGATAGGACTCTCACGAACTTTTGAAGGCACACTTTACTTTTTATGCATCTAATAAACATGACCCAACAATGGGAGCCACAAGTTTTGCGTTTGACAAGTGTGTGGTTGGGAGCTATCTATAAACGTGTATCACCGGAAAGCTTTCAACATTGCACAAAAAAATTTACATTTGGTTGATATCATGTACTTTTGTTTTTGGACTCCTGCCATGCCGAAATGAAATAGAGGAATAGTAAGTGTTGATGAGTAAGTAACTATATGACTAGAGAAACGCATTGGGCCGCTAACCCAAGCCATGTTTTATCATGGTGGAAATTTACTTACAGCTTGAGTGACTCTACAACACATCCTATAATAAAATAAGAAGTTATGCATAATAGTGAATGAAAATAAAAAGGATTATGAGTCTACTCCGTTTGTTCATCTTGTCATTGTAACATGGGCTTGTTTCCATGTCATGGGGCAAGAGGTACCTCTTTGCGGTTCTCTATGATGTCATTAATACTTATTATGATTGTACAAAGCTTATTAGGAATCTTAAGTTGAGTAATCATGGAGTAGGTTTTCACACTCACGGGGCATGAGGCTTTCAACCACCTTATCATTCTCATTACTTCAATACTCACAATTTTAAGATGCTAGTGATAAAGGGGCAATGAGAGTCCTAGATCAATGGATACCACATTTCAATTAGTAATTTTAGTTGAATAATTTAGAGGCTAAATAAGACTTTATCATGTTTTACCTCTACTCAATTTTCTCCAAAGTGTCCACCATATTTTCTATTCTCCATTATGCTATTCGTTGACCAATATAGGATTTTATTTTTCATTTTGTGTATGCATTTGGTCCATAGTGCTTTTATTTCATTATACACTTTGTGAACTTTCATGAAGCATCTTTGCTTGCATATTTGATATTTCTTACAACATGAATTGTATATTGCTACTCATTTCTAGTATTAATCGTTTGATTATATGTAGCATGAATAATCCTCCTTGATATCCCATGATTGTTTCAATATGCAAAACCCATCTTAGTTTTATCACCTTCATACTCGAGGACGAGCATGGGTTAAGCTTGGGGATGTTGATGCATGTAAAATGCATAGATGAATTTTGCATATTTTCACATGGTTTTCTATTACATATTGCATCATATAAGGGTATAATTCAATGTTTTATAGTATTTTGGGGTTAAATTACAAAGTCCCCCAACTTTTATGGAATTAACCCGGCCTGACAGAAACCCCGTTTTCTATATTTTTGACGTTTCAGGGGGCAAACTTCCGCGAAATCACCTGAAAATCTGCGGAGGTCATTTTCTTGGAAGGAGAAGACTTGCGGGCGAAGGATCCACGAGAATTGGGCAAAGAGGCCCAAAAGAGGACCCTCCACGCGGCCAGATTCCTTGGCCGCGTGAGAGGCCCCCTTTTGGCCCCTGTGGCCCCAATTCCTTCCATCTTCGACTTACCGACTCCGTCTTGACCTAAAACCGACTATAAAAAGGGTCCCCGTACCCTTACGGAGAAGAGCGCCGCTGAAACACCGAAACACCGAAACAGAGACCTGGAGTTCCATATTGGAGGGGGAAAACTCCGGCGGGGCGCCGCCGGTGTGATCTCCTACCCCTCCAACGTCATCTCCATCGACATCTCCATGAAGAGGGAGTAGTCCACCCCAGGGCTATGGGTTTGTGGAAGTAGCACTTGTATCTCTCTCTCTATGTGCTTCACTAATTAGATCCGTATGAGCTGCCTCACATGATTACGGGCACCGTTGTAATTCCTATGTGGTGGATCTTTTCTATGAGTTATTGAATCTGAGATTGCAATTGTTTCTCTTGAGTTATTTGAGTAGATGTATCTTATGTACCCCGTTCTTATTTGCTAGCTTTGATCAATCTAGTTCTTGAGAGCGTGTGTGGGGTGATGGGTGCATTAGTTGGAGTAACGAGGGGTGGCTAGTGCTGTGAAAGTGACAGAAGTTCAGCGATCCACTTAGGTTTTGTTAAACCTTTCTTAGTTACCTCACTAGGGATAAAAAGGATTACCTTGTTACCGGGGATTTGAAGTGACACTAATCAATCTCCATGACTAGATCTAGCAAGTTCTTACTTCAACTTCATGTCACATTGCTTAAAGCTATACTCTGGTTTTTCCTTAATTATCGAGGTGTTATGATTTATTTCGCATCTTGCTGGAGTATAAGAGGGATCAATATGACCGTAGAGATCTCTATGCTAGGACGTGATGCCCATATGAAAATACTCAATGTTAAACATGTTATTGTAATCTCACATGTAATTCTTTATGTCCACCGTCTACCACTTTATTTGAGAGAATGCAAGTGTGAAACCATGAACCCCGGTCCTATTTTAAATATAAGAAAACACTCTAGTTACTTTGCTGCAATTTACTTTACTTGCATCTCCAATTTGAATTTACATTATCTCCATCACCACTTGCATCACAAAAATACAAAAACAATCCATTGCATATTTATTTTCTCATTTGCATTTAGTAGTAGATTTAATTATTGCACATTTACTTTCAGTTTTGCATTGCAATTTAGAAGTCTCACACCTTGTGCTTGACAACCACTTGGTGAGGTTGAGGGCACAAAATTCTCTACTTGTTTGGAGGATCCCGGAGGAAGCTTAGAAGACAATTGCTGAAATACTCGCTCCCCAAGAGTTCGATATAAACCCTCCAGTCACCCTCGTGGGGAAGAAGGCTTGCCACTAGCTACACACTCTGCACTTGGAGTCTCAACCTAGCCATCAATTATTTTTATTGCAATGCTTTATGTGATCTTGGTGCTAGTATCTCTGTTATGCCTAAGAAACTTCATGATATGCTTGATTTGCCACCTTTGGAACACTGTTATTTGGATATTCGTCTTATTAATAATGTTAGAAAGAAACCTTTGGGGAGAGTAACTCCATGAAGGATTTTGATCTGAGCGGGGACTGTGTGGAGCACAAGGTGAAGAGGTTCTATGTGAAGAGACAGTCTGCCCTGCTGCTGCTCCTGAGTCATCTACATGAGGTGCTCGTTCTAGTGGTGCTCGTGCTCGTGGTCAGCGTGAGGTGCCTCCTTCTTCAGGATCTATTGGGACTAAGATCAAGAAGCTCATCTGGTTTCAGCGGAACATCCGATGCATAAAGGTCGACATTCACCGTGGGTAGTACAATGCCTACCACCGTGATCACGACATGGCCCATACTCAGCAGCTCATCCTTCACCGTCTTAGTGGTGCAACAAACTCTCCTCATGCTGCTCCTGCTATCACTCCATACAATAAGTGGAGCAAGTATCACTATCCATGGATTGATGTGGAGAGGGAGCTCTGCCCTCTAGTTGCCTCCTCTTCTCATTCCACTGCTCACCGTACTGATGAGGAAGAAGATGAAGAGGGTGATGATGATGATGGTGACTATGAAGAGGATGTTGCCTCTTCTGAGGATGACCGTGTCGAGGAGGACGATGGCTCCGAGTGACTCCGTGGGACGTAGCATCGCTCTTCTCTCCTTTTTTTGTCTCGGTGCCAAATGGGGATAAGTAGTTCTATTAGGAGTTCTCGCGGGATTTGCATGGACTGGGTACAAGCATGTGGGTTTATCATTCTTTGAGCGCTTGTGTCCATTTTTATTTGTGCTTTGGAACTATTTGCTTTCGTTGAACTATTTCCTTGGTTTGGAACCTTGTTACTATCGTGTGTGAACCCTTAATGTATTGTGCTGCTATTCCATTTAAATTCCGTGCACATATCTAGGGGGTCTATTATGTTTTATGGTTGATTTTATTGCAAATCTGTGTGTTGTCATCTAACACCAAAAAGGGGGAGACTGAAAAAATATTTCTTGAACCCTAGTGTTTTGTGTGTTAGATAACAACATTAGTGATGTTTTAACATCATGTTGGGCGGTGCGGGTTTCGCAGAGAAAATCATACACACTGGTGCCACCAAAATGCTCAGAGAAAAGCTCACTGTCGAGGTCAGAATATTTGGCTTAGTCTGGATATTCTGGTGCCAAGTTTTCCAGGACAAAATATCGGGTAAGGACTTGTGTGGAAACCTTTCTGGAAAGGCCAGAATATCGGGGAAGAAATATTTGGCTTAGGTGGGATATTCCGGTGCCAAGTTTTCCTGGACAAATTATTGGCTAAGGACCAGAGTGGCATTCTCTCTAGTAAAGCCGGAATATTGCCCCGGAATATTTGCCCAGGGCCGGATATTCCGGTCTCCTATTCCCAGTCGAGAAATCGGCTACGGACCTCGTGGTTTGCTCGCAGAACCCACCCGGAATATTTGCCCGAAAATTTTCTCCAGGGGCCGAATATTCCGGGGTGGAAATTCGAGGTTGAAAAAATGGCTAAAGACCTAGGTGTTTCTCTCACAGAACCCACCCAGCAATTTCAGGCCGGAATATTGGCAGGCGGACGGATATTCCAGGGTGATGTTGAAGATCGCAGAAACAACTAAGGAATCAAGTGGTTTGCTTACTAGAAAAGCCAGAACTTTGGGCCAGAATATTTGGAGGGAGGCCGGATATTTCAGGGGGGGGGCAGATATTCCGCCCCCAACTTACCCCGAATATTCTGACCCCCAAATTATGTCAAATGGCTACATTCCGAGGAGGGCTATTAATAACCCCCTCCTTCTCCTAGCTCTAGCTAGCTCGTCCAACATTGTAGGACACCATTAATTGAGCTCACCAACCCTCGAGATCTCCCAATCCCTCCACCCAAACTCGTTGCTCTTCAAAGGATTGAAGGAGAAGGCCTCGGTCTAAAACTTCACCAAGTCGTTCTTTGTTTCCCCTCATTCACTTGAGGGATTTATGTCTAGGGTTTCCTTGTGGAAAACCTAGACTCCATTGTTACTCACTTTTTGTTTATAGCAGATACTTTGTATTCTCGAGAGCCCCCATTTCACTTGTGGGTGTGTGCCTCAAGCTCATTGTAAAGTCTCCGGATTCCGCCTCGAAGGATTCCATAGTGGAAGGTGAACTAGGCCTTTGTGGTGATGTTCATCGGAGAATAGTGTGAGACCTTTGTGGTGTTGAGTAGGCCTTCATGGCGAAACTCACACCCCTCCAACGAGACGTACTCCCCTCAAAAGAAGGAACTCGGGAATACATCCTTGTCTCCGCATGCTTCCGCTATCGGTTCCTTCTATCCTTTACCTTTACTTTGTGTTTTTATCTTTCTTAGTGTAGCTCTTGACATATAGGTAAATTCACCGTAGTTGCATATCTAGAGAATTTACCTTTGTGTCAAGCCTAAATCAAAAAATATTAAAATTTGAAAGTAGCACCTATTCATCCCCCTCTAGGTGCCCATACTATCCGTTCAGCAAGGCCAACAATGGTATCATAGGGTTGAAACCCAACAATCTTCTTGATTTGATAGTTTAGGCCATTGTTTGCTCTTGTGATTCAATCACATTTCCTCTTGTCATTGAGATCTCTATATCCTTGTAGTACTCATCAACGGTCTTCAATCCTTGTTTGAGATCTTGTAGCTTCTTGAAGAGATCTCGCTTGTAGTGAGGAGGTACAAATCTTGAATGCATGACGTCTCTCATCTCATTACAAGTGTTGACAGGTTGCAAGCGGTTGGCTATCCTCTGGGCTTGCACTTGTTCCCACCACAACAGTGTGTAGGCTTCCAATTCAAGGAAGATCGCGGCCACCATTTTCTCATCGCTATACTTGGTAATGCGTAATATTACATCAACCTTGAGTGCCCATGAGAGTATTGCATCCGGATCGGTTCCACCATAGAACTTACGAACATTGAAGCGAATAGTGCTCATGTTGTTATCTTCATCTTGTCGATTGGGGTGCTCATTGGGATCTTCATCATAGATAGGAGGTGGTAGATCATGTTGATCTTCATGTCGAGAGTGTCGTTGATGATGTAGCCGAGCTTCTCTATGCTCACTATCTTCTTGTGCTTGACAGTGTTGCTGAGGATGATCTTGCCCATTGCGGTCATTATGGTTGTGACGCGCATTTTCTTGATGTTCATGTGCTTATGGAGGGCGCTGTCGATATTGATGCCTTGGAGGTATCCTATGTGGGCGAGCACCTTACACATAATCATGTTCACCATAATCATTTCTGGAGCTTAGAGGAGGTGGTCTATGATGGTGTCGAAGATCTTGTCTTCTAGGAGGAGGTTGAGGTTGTTCATCACGTCCGTGTCGATGTCGTGTAGGTTGTGAAGGAGACGAACTATCCTTAAACCAATTGCAACAATGTAGTTGTGGAGATGGTGTGGGTTCATGCTCTTGGTGGTGAAGTCCACCATCTTCCATGTGATGACGGTCATGGCGATAAGCTTGATGAGGAGCATGAGGTTGCTCACGTGGTCGGGTTGACCTTGATGAACTCCTTGTTCGGTGTGAAGATGAAGATGATCAATGGCGGTTAGCAATATTTTCCAAGTTTATGTTGATTCGTGCCATTTGATAATTGAACCTTGCATCTTGTTGTTGTAATCGACGCTCATAGCGTTCCAAGCCATCACACACAATTTGGCGGAATTGCACATGCTCGTCGTGGGTGACGTAGTTGTGGTGGTTGTCGATGTAGAAGGGGTTCCCGTCATCATCCGAGCTCACACTTGTGAAAGCACCTTCCCTAGCCATCTCGAAGAAGCAAGTAAGGTAACAAATGTGGCTAGCACTTACCAACCCTTACCTTTGTTGATAGTATTGGGTCAAGTGGCTTGCCAAAGGCGAAGGGTTTGTAATGAGAGCGTAATACTTGACAAAAGAGACCCGAAGGACAACCAACACACACACGGATTAAGAAAGTGGCGTGGAAGATGAACCAAATCCAACAAAAAAATTGTTGTTAAAGGTAGAAATGAACCATGATGACTAGTTACGAAAGAATCCAATTCACAAGAGGAGGAAACAAAGGAGCACACACACAAATGATGACTGGGGTTAGTGTGACCAATGGACGAGCGGAGACAAATGTTCCTAACAAAGACTATGCTCAATGCCACACCAACACAAAGAGGATGCTAACTCGAATTGAAAATTTTGAAATGACAACTAGATTTGCACCAATGGGCAACCGGTCAATCTTTCTAGTTTGGATAGCAGTTGGCATTGATGTTTTTTTTATCTTGTCTCCTTTTCTCTTTTTTTATTATTTTTCCAAAATGCCAAGCCTACTCAAAACTATGCTCTCACAAGTGCCAAGCACGCACTCTCGGTGCCACTAGTGCAATGCCAATCAATATAAAAGAGCTAATCCGAATGGGCAAGGTACACAAAGAGAGGGGTTAGTTCAAACGGAAGCAAGTTATACCTAGTTGATTGATGACCACGGACTTGCGGCCAGTGGTTCGCGATGCTGTGTTGATTCTCGATGTGGTGTTATAGATGGTGTCGAGTGCTTCGCGGCAAAATTTGAATCACTCAAATCGGACTAACAACGACAAGTAAAACAAGTTGCAAAATCTGTCCAGAAATCAAATCCAGAAATTTTTCCTCGGAGGCCGGCTTGACTGGCTGGCCTGGATGTTAGGCCGGGTTTCCTACCCGTGAAAAACACGATTTTCTTTTTGAAAACTCTTTGCTAGATCTTGCAAATTCATGGACGAATTAAGGAAAACTAGTTGAATAGAAGGGTGAAAATGGTCTTAAGCAACAAATACACAGATCAAATCGACAAAAAACTCAACAAAACGACAGATCAGTCAAAATCCCTTTTGAGGCTATTTTTAGTGAAATTTTTCGAAATTAGGCATGGGAGTGAAAAAAATTGGTGGAAGAGGGGGTTGTGGGGAGGTCCAATTTGTGGCAACTCGGCTGTTGGTACCAGATGATGTGGGATGTACCACGGGGAGTGGTACGATCTCACGAATTGACGAAGAACACGAGGGGAAGAAGGAAGAACACGAGGATAAACACGAGGGGTTATTCGAGGGTAACAAGGGGTAACTGATAAATATCAAACCCTACCGATCAAATAACCCGACAACAAACCCCGAGGGTAGCCTATGGATCTCTCGGATCAAGTCAGACTTAATCTGACTGAAACCACTTCACCTTCATGGTGGGTCCGCCGAGCCAATAGAATCTCAAGGGTCGGATGAGAAAGATTGGGAGGTTGCTAGTTGAATTCCGAGGAAAAGACTAGCTAATTCAAGAAAACCTTTGATACGATCCAAATTACAAGGTAAGATGGAGTAGCCCTGATACAGCTCTAGATACAAACTAGAAGTAGCCTCTCAAGAGGAACATAAGGAGCCAAGCTCAAGTCTCAAATCATCTCTAACCTAGATATGAAGTCAGGGGTTCTATTTATAGTCTAGGAGTAAAAGAGGGGTAGGTGAGCTTTTACATGGGCATATTCCCTTTCTCCATGCAGGAAGGCCGGTTTGGCCGGGGTGGGGTCGACCTAGGCTGGGCTGGTGGCAAAGCCGGCTGGCCTGAGGCGCGTAAGTAAGTCGGCCTAGGCCGGGTTTCCTGGAGGTTTTTCCTTTCCCCTCCTCCTCCTCCTCTTCCTTCTTCTTCTTCTTCTTCTTCTTCTTCTTCTTCTTTGTGGCCATCCTCTTGGCAATCTTCTCGAGCTTCTTGGGCCTCGTCTTGGGACTCCAATAGGGGATCATACCTGAGCACACATAGGGTCTTTTCATGAGGCAGCGCACCATTCATCAAGTCATCGAATCCATAGAGAGATAAGAGCGAAGTCACCTTTTCTTGCATAGCTTTTGTGCGTGCTCTCATCATGGGTCCATTTGGTGTTGTAGATGGGCTGGGCGTAATAGGTCGCATTGCATCACTCTGGTTCGGAATTAGATGACTTGTGTTTGTCTAAATATAGATGTATCTAGACATCTTTTAGTATATAGATACATCCATATTTAGACAAACACAAGTCATCTAATTCCGAACGGAGAGAGTATGTAGTAGTAGTATTTATTTATTTTTGCATAGATGGCGGTGTTTTTTAGACAAGTATCTAAACATATTTTAGTGTATGTATTCGTGTGCATTTTATACTAAAACATGTCTAGCTATGTATTGTTTAAGAAACGTTAAGGACATCTTTGGATCGCAGAATTGCGAAACACGGGAATATGAAAAACATAAGAATCTCACGGGTTTGACTATATAAAACAGAGGATTGTAAAACACAGAAAAATCACACGAATAGTCATTTGGATGAAATGTATAAAAAATCAAAGGAAAATTGACTCGATCCTACATGCCTTGAGTAAAAAAAAAAGAGAGTTTAAAGTGGATGTTCAAATTCCTATAAAATTGAGGCATAGGAATCCAATTTCATACGAATTTGGATGGTACCATTCTTACGATCCAAAGGCAAATCATAGGATTTTATCGTACAAAATTCTTACGAAATTTCTACAATCCAAAAAAACCCTGAAACATGTTATATTTTGATACGAAGGAAGTAGTACTCAGTCCACTCCGTCCAAAAAAGAATTTCTCAACTTTGTCTAAATTTAGAAAAAGTTAAGACAGGGCGGGGCGGGAGTAGCTAGGAAGCTATGTTTTGTTGACTGATAAAGTTGCTTCTCGCTTTACCACGATCAAAGTTAGACGATGGATTGGGCCATGGGCTTGATGAGTTTCATGTTTCTGACCGGACCTCTCACATCATAGGCTACAAATAGGTGACCGAAATTGTGATAAAGTGTTACGCAAATTTTAGCATGGAAAAATGTGACTAACCCCCAATGTAGTACTGTAGGTACGAACGATTTATAGCGTGTTTGGCCGTAGCCCTACTAAAACTAAGTTAGTTGAAGTGGCCTAGAGTTGCACTCTCACATTGATGAATCAGTGATGTGGGATATACAATTAAGCTGTGGGATGTGTGTGCATATAGCTCAATTACGAAACGCGCTGTGTGTGTTTTGCGACTGCGCTCTTTGTTGCCATCAGAAAATAGAAACAGATGGGGGACGCATCTCGCATGCTCAAACGGGTACAGATTTTCCGAGTGTAACATACGGATTATATATCTTAAGAAAGAGTTGACAACAAGCAAGCGCCCGTGGCCTAATGGATAAGGCGTCTGACTTCTAATCAGGCGATTGTGGGTTCGAGTCCCACCGGGCGTGTGTTTTTATTTTTACTTTGTCCACCTTCTTTTTTGGGTACCTCTATCCACCTTTTTTTTTTTGACATTTACCAACACCTCTATCCACCTTTTGCTCTTAGGTCCCACCACTACTGCTGCCATGTCTGATCTCTCTCGTTGAAAAAGCCTCGCAACTTCCATCAGTCCAGCTCCGGCACAAGGACGGCCTAGCTACTAGTACCATATTCGTGCTTGTCTCACGCAAAAGTGGCATCCGGCTCTCCCTGTTTCATCGATCAGTCACAACTAGTCCGTCTACACGGGTAGCCGCGCAGGGAAATTCTAGCAGCAACGTGTCGACCACTCTAGCAGTAAAGGCAAAGCCAACACCGACTGTTTAGTGCTAACCATCCCAAGGTTTCTACAGCCAACCTCCAATCCGTTCAACCTTTGTAACTTTGACTATTTAAGGTGAATGTCAAAAGAAATAACAAAGGTAATTGAGATAGTTCAGATGGAAATTATGTTTTTCATTAAAGGCATACTAGTTCTGTATAGTTCGTAATTTTACTACTACCTCCGATCTGGAAAAACTGTCTTGGGAAGTACAAACGTATAGTTGTACTCCCAACAAATATTTGGGATCGGAGGGAGTAGCATATATTCATTGAAGAAATGAGGGTACAAGGCATGCCAAAAGCATAACATATTTTGGGGCGAACATATAGTATTTAACAACAGCAAATAGCAGATATACGAATAACTGTCTTTTTTTTTGTAGAATCATTTGCACATTGCAACCGCCAGGGTGCGAAGTTAGCAAGCAGGTCATCCATAACACGGAACGGAGAGGCAGAATGTAGGTTCTACCTTGAAACAGCCAGGAAGTAATACGAGCTGTTATGGGAACATGCCTCGGACCAATCAAAACAACATCGCAAAATTGCCACGTACAGCATGTTATTTGCTCCACGTGTAAATAGATACTACAGGGCAAAATCAGGCCTCCACGAGTGGCTCTTCAACTGCAAGCCAGTAACCGGGACAGCAATCCAGCTAGAGCTCATGGGCAAGGTGGCCCTCGCGCTCTAGCGGTAATTAAGTTGAATCATCAATATGCCTGGTGTTCTCTGCTCAAAACCCGTTGGGCTTGTTCCCAGCCTTCGAAGATTTCTGCTGCTGGTCAAGATCATGGTTGAAGGCAGCATCCAGCGCCTGCAAATTATGTATAATCAGCTTGCTGAAAATCTAACGAATAAAACTCGAACCACCAAACAGATCGTGGTGATTCGGCGTTAAAATTTAGGGGATCGGCAGCAGGGGGTAGACACAGCTGGTTTTGTAGGCGACAAAATGCGAACAGCGACTAAAATTAAAACGCTTGCTATGAGCCATGTACTGATGTTTTATATTATTGAAATAAGCAAAGCTTTTGCCTCGGTTTAAGGAAAATAAAAAAAAATGTGAAAGTGCATCCAGTTAATTCATGAGAAAGGAATAACTGCATAGTTTGCTCTGAGTCATGAAAACGAAGTTCAGATGAAGCTTTTTACCGGATGATAATGAAATACAGTAAGGAACGGTATGAACCTGGGTCATGGGCTTTACAAGCTGAGATATTTCATGTCTTACATCAGGTTGTGCTGATTCCTTTATATCCTGCAGGTACAAACAGGATGCATCACTTTCAAGCAGACGGAATCTCATCACTAATCTTTTAGCAACAACACAAAAATTCCATAGCAATCCATAAATATGATTCAAAGGCAACTTAAGTAAACAAAGTTGTAACTGCACGTGTTAGGGGCACTAAAAATTAAGAGTATCAATTGTGTCAAGGGAAGATTTACCTGTAACTTCTGATATATCTGTGTCATTGCATCTTTAACCCTTTGAATCTGCACAACAAGTACATAAATATTGAAGCAATTGATACTGAAAAGAAATGGTCTCAATGTTCTACCAGGTAGCTGGACTGCCTAGAATAAGTGACAAAACTGCAGACTATAGTGTGGAAGAAAACCGTCGATCCGGGCATTCTTGACTTACTATGTATAACCAATACTAGGACTGTACAACACAAAATTAACATCTTCTATTTTCTAATAATTGATTTTCTTACCAGAATCAATGCAGTACGAGAAAACTAAAAGCAACTGAGTTGTTGAATACAGCAGTTGATAGCCAAAAAAAAAAAATACTCGTGGTCATCAATGTTCGATCATACGTTCTTGACAGTACGGCATTACATTTAACTCCATAACCAGTGATGTTCGGAAACAGACAACACTCATAACCATTTGATGCATCAAAACTTAGCTAGCCCATAAACTAGTTTAACAACTTCCACCCAAATATCACTCATTGGCTACAAAAAAAGGTGCGAATGAGATAGGGGTGATATTACACCTTATTATAAAGGACTGTGGTCGTTATGGGGTATGATGACCAAAAATGACGCAGCAACTCCTGGATAGCCGTCCAATGCTAACAAAACAGACAGTTCACAGGAAACTCGTCAGTGCAAGAATAAAATATATACAGAGAAGCTTTCTAATACAATGAGAGTACATTCAGATTAATTCTGGAAACAAATATTCTAAAACAAACTTATACTATAATACATCTGCATAGAAGGTAAATAGGTGCAGTATCTCACATCCATAAGTTCATCTCGTGTACGGTGAGGAAGATGACCAAGGAGACTGTCTTGGGGATTCTTAAGATTAAGCCTTCGCGAACGTGAAATTCCTTCATTCAATTCATTAAGAACCTAAACCCATACCATGTAGGTAGTTAGGTTTTCCTGCTCATGCAATTTAATAGCTTAAGAATAGAGAAGCCACAGTGGCAGCAACACAGCATCATGCAAAACATGCATTCGTACAGGAAAAAATTGAAGTTTTGGAGATGGCATGATAAGTCCTACATAGTTGTAGAAGACAGGACAAATGGATCTACACACTCAGAATTGAAAAGAAACAAGACGACAAATTATTTCACCTTGCAAAATAGATAATGTTTCTTTGGTAATGCAAAATTGTGGACCAAATAAGGTGCAAGTAATCTATAAATTATTTACACAAGCAATCAATACAAGCTTTCTCAGAGTCATACCTAACACACCCCTTAGTTGAAGTGTTTGTACCTATCATTGCACTCACAGAAATACCGGGCCTAAAATTGCACTCACAGACATGGTTGGGAACTAATTGGTTGGTTTCTATGCAACTATTCTTCAAGAGTTCTGGAAGCATAATTTCTTTCAGTAAAATATCTACTGACACGGAGAACCACCACCCTATCCCAGCTACGTACAGTAGCTCCTTTCATTCATGTCGATCCACACACCAGAGAGGCTAGCTCTGGTGACCTATTTCATCTCTGTGACACTGCTGTCAGGCGCTATAACCCGGAGCTGAAAAGATTCTGGGTGTGATTTAGGAAGGACAGCTCTGGAATGCTGGACACTTAGCTAACTGTGAAGGGCGTGGTGGGGGCTGCAGCAACACAAACAACGAGTTGACAATTATGTACTTGAGTGTGTGGATCGACAAAGATGAAAGGAGCTTCCGGACTTTGATGCTCTCTTTGCAGCTCTGTTCTACCAAAATTTTCAAAATAAAAAATTGTACATTCCCCTTGATTTGATAAGTATTCCAACAATTTTATAGAAACTAATACTGAATCAGCTTTATTTACAGAGCTCGATCTTTCAAGTAGACATGTCTTAATCCCCACTAAATTGACTATAGACGAATTTTTTGAGGAACCTCAAACAGGCAGGAAATTCCTGTAATTCTTAAAGAAGAAGAGAACTGGCCCTGTTTATGAGAAAAAATAGGCCAGAAACCATTTGACAACAGAAGGCTAGGATCAGGTCTCAAGACTGTTTACCTTAAGAGCCACATCTGACTGAACAACCGGACTGTTCATTTTATTATCTTTCACAGAAGATATCTGGTCCATCAAATGACGAAACGCGTCATCTGTGCTCAAGCTGCAGCTGCGGGCCTTTCTTCCATCATTGCTGCCACCTAAAGGTCTCAGAGCATTTGCTTGCTGGGAATCAAAATATTCTCGAGGATCCTATGAAGACAGGAAAGGCAAAAGAATCCATAACCTTGCAATATATGACTGGTCTGTGATAAATATATCTGTTATCAACTTTACCTTTATACAAAGTGGTGCATATGGGAGATTTCGTGGAGCTTGCAGATCCTCTATCTCAGTCATACGAGCCACCTTTACCAATCTATCATGACTAGCATCATCATCAACAGAAGTTGAAGGTGGTTCTGCAGTTTATAAGTCATCGGCATAATAAGGAACTGTTTAAGGTGAGAAAGGAAAAGAACACTGCGATATGATTTCTAACCCTTCTTCGACCTTGCAAGTGCTTCAGCTACAGTCTTCGTATCAGTTGATTCAATATCTGCAAAAGCACTCGTTGTTGGAACAATAACCTTCACATAACTTTGACTATCTCAAGCCGTGGAGCAGCAGGTGTACTTATTGGCTTGGCTTGCCAAATGTATGTACTTATGAAATTGCATAAGATCTTAATGTGTTGTTCGGCTCAAATGTGTGAGTTAGTGATGGCATGCAGGTGGTTAGTAGGCCACTGTGTTGCACTAGGAGTTCTGCCTATATAAGCAACTATGTAACTAGTCCTTTGTATCAAGTTGAAATGAACAGCCAGTAAGCAAACGTAGAGCCAGAAAAGGCAACCTTAAGTACTTGAAATTCCTCCATTGTCAATGTGAAGGGGACCAACACAAATCAATTACTACAACGTTATAGTTTGCAACCAACCAGCAGTTTAGGACGATTCTTTTGACATTTGTAAATTGTCGGTGCATCATCTTTCAGGACGTAGTTAATGAAGAAATAGAACCAGAATATGACATGCAGATGGATAGGATGCCAGAACACACAAGTGCAGTTGCAGAAGAAATGTTAGCATACCCAAATAACTGGGAAGCTATCATCTCATAATAGCAATAGACAGCATGAATTTTTTTAGCTGAGTACTCCCTCCGTCTCGAATTAATTGTCGTGGATTTGTCAAAATATGGATGTATCTAGACATACTTTAGTGTATTGATACATCCATATTTTGACAAATCCAAGACGATTAATTTGGGACGGATGGAGTACAATATTACTACCTGTTGATCTCCCTTCAAGAACAACAGCAGCATGCCGATTCAGATCCTGAGAAAGTGTTCTCCTAGCTAATTCACTATCAGCATCAACTGTCTCTCTGCTGCCGTCACGGAGAATCCCATGATCCTACATGCCAGAAAGAACAATTACATGAACACTTTCAAGATAGGATAAGCACTTCCGGAGATTACAAAACGATCAAAGTAGCAGGAAAAACCTGCTCATATGAGAAAGGAATAAACTACTTGGCTTTGTGAAATTGTGATACAGCAAAACAGTAGCAAGAATATAAACACACCGGAAGATGGATGTAGTCATCTCCTGCATCTGCCTCCATGTCTAATGTTGGATCTACTCGTTTTATCTGTAAACAAGAAATGAATCAGTAACGAAAGATGAATCTCAAGGAACAGCACAAGGCAATACATAATGATAATAATAATAATAATAATAATAATAATAATAATAATAAGGTTTAAAAAAAATCATTGTTCAATAGGCAGTGGTACAACAATATACAGCTAGAATCATACCTTGAGCTTTGCCTCCTTGGCAAGTATATCATCATTTTTCAAGAACATAGCTAATTCCTCATCTTCAGCAGCCTCAGCTTTTGCCGCTAAAGTATTTTTTGTCCTAAGTAGATACTCAGCTCTGCAGTATTTTGTCCAAAAATCCTTTTCCGACAACTTTTTGGGACATTGTTACATGAGAGATGAAGGGAAAACAAAGCAAAATGAGAATTTAAATCCACTTTACTGTAAAATTAACTCGAACTTAAGCCCAAACATGCTAAATCCTATGTTAAGGCGCATGGCAATAGTATAATACAAGTATGCACTGTCTTACCTTCTTTGGAACATAATCTAAAAATGCCCGGTGGACAGCTGGCTTTTCTGCAAAAATCTGTAAAACATCAAAGAATATATGATGTTCATATCAACTAATTTCTTCAAGACTTAAAAGTATTCCAACACCCAAATAAAAAATATTGTGTTCTAGCAATTACACAGTTAATACTGTATACCAGTCCCAGGTACCCCGGTATTACAGAGCAGATGCAGCCTAGTCCAAGGAACATAATAAGCCGACCAGGCTCGCCCTGTCTTCCCTCCCTACTTTCTTAATCCCCTTCCTGGCACCACCTCCCCCCGCCTCTTGCTGTCGTCTGCCTCCCGTGGTCTCCCTTCCCCACACTCACTTTCTCGCATGTGATGGCAATAGGAACTACAGGGGGAGAACAACAATGGCGACTGTGAAAGCAAGAACGAGGAATACCAATGAGGGGGTCGTAACAAAGTGCAGAGACATCAAGTGCTAGGACCAGCTCACTTCCCTCCAATCTGCTTCTATTCCCCTCTGCTCCTTTCTCGTTCCTATCGCACAGGGTCATGACCAGCAGCATCCTGGTCGAGAACCATATCACATGCGACCCATGGCCTGGGATGATCAATCCAGCATTATGGATCGCAGGGGTGACCAATCTAGGTAACTATGACCAGGAGCCCAGGACAGGCTTGCAATGCCTGATAGCCTATTACAGGCCAATTGAGCCTAGCTTGGAATGGATGGGCTAATCCAAGATGCAACAATGTTTTTAAGTAGCCCACTGACCCGGGTTTTAATCCAATCTAGCTAGGAATATATCAGACAATGAGATCTACATTTTCATGCAGCGAAAATAGCTTTTACATTTTCTTGACGTAAAATTGATTAACAAGGAATCATGCCATTCTACATGCCAGGTATTTAAAAAGAAAAGAAAATTAGATGAGTAATTCAGTATCATGGCAAAGAGGTATAAATTGAAATACAGCCAAGCATGAGGATGACAGGTGACGTCTAGGGCCATGTGTCAGTATATTACCCTAAGAAACAGGTGAGCTGTTGGTCCTTACACTGAATGTGACAGGTATCACATATTAAGTAGTTGGTCAAGTGGAACACTAAACAATACGATTGTTTAGAAATTCCATTGCCAACAAAGTAGATACAACTTATCCCTTAAAGGATAGCGCTGCACTTACGACAGTTGAGAGAATTGCAAAAACGATGCTAGCAGGCACGCCTACATTTAGATGATGATTTGTGACCAAAGTAAAAAAGAACGCACCTGATGGATAATCTCAGTAGTCAGACTGAATGTAACCTTGTTTGTCTGTGGAAGGTTACACATAAGTAGAAATGAGTAAATTAACATCATGAACAACCGCAAAGTCAATGTGACAAGATACAACCATTCATAAGAAAAACCATCATAACACCATACATCATGGGCCCGGAACAACAAAATATACATGGTATACCTGTCCATCAGCCGATGGCCTAACATCAGCTAGCATGGCAGTTTTGAAACCTGGCTTTTGTTTTAATGCTTTGCTTGTTTCATCGTCAAGTAAATTCTGCAAAGGGCTTAAATAAGTACTGTTTTCAACTGAGTAAAATTGTATACATTCAGTGTTTTTACCTTTCTTGTCGACCAAAATTCGGACTCTTGCAGAATATTGCCAAGAACAAACTTCTTATGTAACTTCTGCAATTCACTGCAAACAGAAAAGGCTCAACAAGTCAATAATACAACATAATTATGTTTTTCTCTTGTTGGCCATGGTAGTTTGCAAAGCTGGCCGTACCATTATCTTTAAAAAAAACAGCATTTGAACATTAAAATATTGATCAGTACAAGTACAACTATGATTCATTAATCTAGCAGCATAAACATGCTCCTGAGGTGAACTATTGAGTATCTGCATGTCAAGCCACATAAAAGATGGATAGGTGAAATGAAAACATTACGACATCTGCACTAATGCATATCATTCTCAGTTTAGCAGCTATGCTAACACCTTCATGATGTGGGAGTGGGGCAGATTTGCATCAAAGCTGATGGGAGAGACCAGTAATTAAAGACCAGCAAGAGCAAAACTCTAAGTTATGTTTGGTTGGTGCCCAAATTTACCCTACTAACATTTCGGCAGGCTCTGATACTTTGGATATTGGTTGATTGCCAAAAAATTTGTTGCCTACCTCATCTAGTCAAAAAAAATTGCCAACAAAGGGTCAAGGAATCTCTTGCCAATTTTGCCAAAAATTGGTAGGGCATGCTATGGCATAAACCAAAGGACCCCTACTAAAATCTTTAACTAGGTGAGCCTACAAAATCCAAATGCATTTCGACAAGAAGAAACCCGAATCAGTTAATCAATTGAAAAACACGAGCATGTAAAAGCTCAGAAAGTTACTTAAGAGAGCAAGACAAGTTAGACCACTGCATTTTAGCATTAAAACATCTCACCAACTCATGCTGTTGTCAAAGAAGAAACGGGCTGGGGTGTAAGCATATTACCTGTCTTCTCGAAGTAATTTCATCCGTCGTTCCATTTCGGCAGAACTGAGCTGTTCTGGACCAGTTGACGCAACTGATTTTTCAGGAGGTGCATTTGGTCTAGGAGGCACAATACCTTGATGTTTGCCTAAAACCCTAGCTACAAGTACAATGTCATCGGTTATTTATATGTTTATATTGCAAATAAACGTAGACTACAGGTAGAACTCAAAATAAAAATGATTGAAGTGCACCAAGTAACATTAGAAAACTAATAATCCTCACTCAAAAAGAATAATCAGTTCCCATGGGAATCTATGTGTTCACAATTTTAGATATGTGATAGATATTTATGTAACAGCTTGCCAAAACTAAGTCCAGAAAAAGATGTACCGAGCAGATACACTGAATGAGCATTACCTACAAAGTCGCGACATGAATCGCGGTTACCAACATTATCAAACTCAAACATGTAACCACCCCCCTGAGAAGAAAAAAAACATGCACATCAAAATCTCCTCTTTCACAGAAACAAATCCAGAGCATATGCCTATATAAACAAAACTTCAACATGATGCTTCAAGTTCATTGATCATACCTTGTCAGAATCTTTTGAAAGATTCAACAATGGTGGTGTTGGTTTGCTACCATCTACTTTGTTGAACTTGTGACCTGAAGCGCATGAAATAATAAGATACAAAATTACCATCAAGCATATTGGTACTGTACATGAAATCAATTAAACTTTTTCATCAACCACCATGCATGGCCTACTCTTGCATAGCTGAATATGCAATTTTGGATGGATGTATTTATTCAGCTATTCTGCATTCTAGTACATAATTTTAAAAACTCCAGAGTAAATCACAAACCGCATCTAGTAAATGCCCAACTATACCTGCACAGTTAATAGTTTCCTAACACATGAGGACAATGACAGTGCTTTGATTTTGCAAGACACTCCAGTATGTTTCTGGAACCAGCACTATGCATGGACAAAGGTTAAGTACCTTTGATGCTTCGGAAGTCGACATTGAGCTTCATTAGTGAGCGTGGATCATTAGGAGTAAATGTGAACTTATCTTCATTCTGCAATTCAAGAACAGATGATTTATCCGACTTTGATCAAGCAAGCTCATTATGATAAACTTGCAAGCAGCAGCAGTGACCAAGAAAGGAATGAGTGAATCACAACGGTTGAACACTTGAACATGAAAATAGGGCAATACAAAGGTATCACCCACTGAGTCAAAGAGGCACATTGCGGCTCCCCGTGAAAATACTGGTATCATACAGGGGGAAAAAGCACTGACCAACCAAACAACTACTTGGAGCAGAATATTTTTAGCAGGAGCTGCGCTCCCCGTTTCATTAAGCAAAGTGGATTGATCCAACTTGGAGCATACACTGGCACACAGTCACACACCATGAGCAAATGAAAGATCATGTTTTGCACACAATGTTCTGCGAAACATATAACCATGTGGAAAGCACCAACCCCAAAATAATTCGGCACAGGCACACGCACCCATTGCTCCGATCCAAGCAGCAGCGTGCTTCAATTTTGTTCCGTTTCGTATCCAATCAGATACCTACTCGAGATTAATCAGTTGTGAAGCCGAACACCTATCAAACCCTCCCCCCCTCGCCCCACAACCCGGCGGACGAGCAGCAAAAGCAACGGCGGCACACAAGCCAACCCAACGAATAGGATCTCCCTGGAGACGATGGAGGGGGGTTTCAGATGGGAGGAGGCGGAGGGGATGGATATGGCGAGAGAGTACGGAACGCACCATGCGGAGGATGCCGGTGGTGCCGGGGTCCTTGACCGTGGTCTTGTACTTGGCGCCGATCGTCATGGTCCCCATCGCCTCCTCCTCCTCGTCGTCGCTCTCACCCGGGCGGGGCTGCTAGGGTTTTTCTCGACGACCTACAGGGAACAACCGGTCGGCTGCGGTTGGTCGCCTCTCCTCACCGGCGCCGGCGCCGGTGCCGATGGGGGTGGTGTGGAGTAGGGCTTGGTGCGACGCGCTGCTGCAAGCCTGCAAACACTGGCTGTTACAGTCGAGACACGTCGTGGGCGATAAAAGTGAAGAGTTCTATATGGGCCCCATCATGGCCCAAAATGTCCGGCCTGGTACGGGCCAGGCTTTGAGCTGAGGCCCATAGAGTTCAGTACGTTGTTCTGTTCTCTTGTCTTCTTCCTCGAAAGGGGAGAGGCAGAGAGATGCGGAAGGAGGCGCTGGACTACGTGCTGGTGCCGCTGGGGCTGGCGCTAATGGTGGGTTATCACGCGTGGCTTCTCCTCCGCATTCGCCGCCGCCCGGCCACCACAGTCATCGGCGTCAACTCCATCAACCGTCGCATCTGGGTCCGCCACATCATGGAGGTCTGTCTGTCCGCCGCATCTCATTCCTGCCGGCATCCGATCGATCACACTGTCTCGCTTATCGCCGCGGCTCCATTGGTTCTTGATCGGATCGCCTCCAGATATTCGTTTTTTTTTTGATTGATCGGTTCGACTGATGGGTGCATGCATGCAGGAGCCGTCGGGGAAGCACGCGGTGCTGGCGGTGCAGACGATCCGGAATAACATCATGGCGTCGACGCTGCTGGCGTCCACTGCCATCACGCTCAGCTCGCTCATCGCCGTCCTCATGTCCGGCGGCTCAGGAGGCGGCGGCGGGGGCGGTCTCCTCCCGGACGCGCCGCTGGTGGTGGGTGCGACGGGGGAGGCTGCGCTGTCCGCCAAGTTCTTCGCGATCCTCGTCTGCTTCCTCGTCGCCTTCCTCCTCAACCTGCAGTCCATCCGGTACTACAGCCACACAAGCACCCTCGTCAACGTCCCGCTCCACGCGCACCGCCTCCGCCGCCCGGGGCTCGCCGTCGACTATGTCACAGGCACGCTCAACCGTGGAAGCTACTTCTGGTCGCTTGGCGTGCGGGCCTTCTACTTCTCCTGCCCTGTCTTCCTCTGGCTCTTCGGGCCCATACCCATGTTCGCCGCCTGCGTCGCCATGGTGTGTGCGCTCTACTTCCTAGACGTGTGCGAGGACTGGGAAGAGGAACACGATGGCGACCACGGTGTGAGCGCTGATGACATCTCGGGACAAGGGAAGGATGCAGTAGAGGTAGAGCAGCAAGTGTAGATACGTACTGATGCTGAATTGGAGAATTTCTTGTCAGGTTAATTAGATGGCTAATTTTTCCTGTCTGCATAAATATGACTAGAAGGGTTTAGCGCGCTTTGTTGCGCCCATTAAACTGATATATATGATGATACATCCACTATTGGCACAATTTGCGTTCAGATACTGATAATCGATGTGAATTGTGCGCTATTTATATCACTTGCTCCTGTGACAGAACTACCAATTGAGTCCAGAGCAAGCACGTGATTATGCTAGACTAACCATTGTAAATTTTGTTTGTGCATTGTAGAATCATCATGTCTCACCAAGAATTGGTTCATTACATTTGTGAAGAGAACAAAAGAAGAAAAAGAAAAAGAATAATGCTCACGAAGTTGTATTTTGAGGTGTCTATGGTTGCATTAGCATATGCTAGTACTCAGAGGTCACCGAGGGACCTAGGTGCCTTCGATGATTTTGAGAAGAGGGTTGCATATAGAAAGTATGTGTTGGGAAGAACATACAATGGGACGGAGACACGATGCTATGATGAGCTGCGTTTAACAAAAAGAAATTTTCATAATCTTTGTGCTATGCTGCGTGAGAAGTGTGGACTCAAAGATACAACCTATGTCACGGTAGAAGAAAATGTTGCTATGTTCTTACAAGTAGTTGGGCATGGAACTAAAATGAGGATGATTGGCTATGAGCGGTCTTTAGAGACAACCAGTAGACACTTCGGTAATGTGTTAACCGCCATCTTATCTCTAACTGGGGAGTTCATCAAGCTTCCTGAGCCTAGTGTCACCCCTCCCGATGATTACAAATGGAAGTGGTTTCCCAATGCACTTGGAGCTCTAGACGGGTGTCATATTGATGTGTTTGTTAAGGTGGCTGACAAAGGGAGGTACAGGAATAGAAAACAAGACATCACCACTAACATGTTGGGTGTGGTTGATTGGAACATGAAGTTCCTCTATGTTCTACCTGGTTGGGAGGGCTCGGCATCGGACTCTAAAGTGTTGAAAGATGCCATGAGAATTGACCGTCAAGATGCATTTGTTGTACCACAGGGTACCTCTCTATGCTCCTGACTTTCTTTTTGTCATGTTTAATTCGAAAATAACTTATTATACATTTGCCATATAGGAAAGTACTACCTAGTTGATGCGGGCTATACGAATGGAGATGGATTTCTATCTCCATTTCGATCCACTAGGTACCACTTGAAGGAGTGGGCTGCTAGTTTACTAGGGCCCCAAACTGAAAAAGAGTTGTACAACTTGAGGCATGCTCGTGCTAGAAATGTTGTGGAGAGATGTTTTGGACTGTTGAAGAAAAAATGGGCCATCCTGCGGTCTTGTTCTTTCTTTCACATAGAAGACCAGGTAATAAATGTGATATGGGTTGTAGATTGTTTTGGGTTGTTGGGTAACAAATGCTAACTATGACAAAAATATTTGCAGATTCGAATTATTAATGCTTGTTGTGTGCTACACAACTATGCAAGGGATAGACAACATGTGAGAGATGATCTTCTGATGCAGGAGATCGACGCTGAACTAGCAGCTATGACCCATGCACCTGCAGATGTCCCACTAATTACAAGTGTTCAACCTAGCGACTCATGGAATAATTTTAGACAGGACTTAGCTGATGAGATGTTTGCTGACTACCTTGTGGCACATGACGAACTAGCAATGGAGTAGTGTTCTAGTAATAATCTAGTTGATCGTCCTCATTTTGTGGTAGCTAGAAGATGATGCTTTTGCCATTTGTGTGATATTTCTATCATGGAACAGTTGCCTAAATATAAATATGTTTTACCTACGTACATATTGCTCTTTCTCCTTACTTGTATTACATATGTCACTTGTAGAAGCATGGCTGAAAAAAAGAAGAAGGACACTAGGACTTACCTTGCGTGGACTAATGAGATGGACACCGCATTATTGTCTGTTCTTGTTGATCACCACAACAGAGGTGACCATGCACAAAATGGTTGGAAGCCACATGTGTACAATGCTTGCATAAAGCATGTGAAGGAGACATGTAACGTTGTCATTAACAAGGACAAGATAGTAGCAAGGATTAAGACATTTGACAAGCACTATGAAGTCATCAACAAGATGCTTTCCCAAAGTGGCTTCGGTTGGAATTGGGATAATAACATGGTGAGTGTTGATAGTGATGAAGTGTGGGCTAGATATGTGGAGGTATGTAACATATGCATTCTTTTGCATCAACTTGACTATGCATTCTTTTGCAACTTGAACATCATCTCTAATATATGTGCATATTATGTAGGCAAACAAGGATGCAGCTCCATATAGGTACAAGGAAGTGAAGAATTGGCAAGCTATCTCTACTATATATTCAAAAGATCATGCCACAGGTGCAGGGGCAAGGACAGGACTAGAGGCTGCTCAAGTTGGATCCTCATCCGTTCCTCAGGAGGTTGGGGAGGATGATGGAGAAACACCTGAGCTTCCTAAGAAGAAGCAACGCACTGCTGATGCTATCATGAGCATGGTGGGGGAGCTACGAATGACGTTTGAAGAGGCTTTGTCCTCAACCGCCCCACTACCACCACCGCCACCACCACCGGCACCACCAGCCCCAAAGGTTACTCCTTCATCTGAAATCCTGGTTGAACTGAAGAAAATACCAGATTTGGTGGGTAATGATCTGTTGATAGCTTATGGGAAGGTCACCGCCAGTGAGCGCACCTTCGAATCACTCATGGCACTACCCATAGATATGAGGAGGGCATGGCTGATGACCTTGCCTTGATGACTGCTACCATATTATCGACTTCTGTTTCCACTTTGTGCTATTTTCGAGACATTCTATATCTGCTTTGTGCTATTTGTGAGACATGATGTATCGACTTTGTGCTATTTGTGAGACATAATGTATCCACTTTGTACTATGTGACATAATTATCCACTTTCTGCTATTTGTGAGACATTACATATCTATTTTGTGATATTGTTGTCATGTGTCTTTTATTTTTTTGGATTATTAACATATTATTGTGTGAAAAATGATATTGACAAACATCTGAAATATACTGGTATATTTTTATTCATATTACAGAGGTTATATTGTTCAAAGTCAAAAATATTCTCATTTCCACACATGTGACATCCAAACAGGATTTGGTATTCCATTGAAACCTAAATTCTATAGCTCAATACCACACGCATCCAAACACTCTTTGTGGCATTCCATTGAATTGGTTGATTTGGTTTTCCATTGCCAATTCAATTCGGAGCTCAATTCTGTGCATCCAAACATAGCATGAAATGAATATCTCAACCTCACTCCGCAAGCAACATTGGGACCTTTTCAGCATTATAAAGGAATAACAATTTTGCATGTATGCTCACAGAAGAAATCAACCGGTCATCAATATGCAAATGCACTTAATTAATAGTTCAAAAAGAAACGGACGGTAGTGTAAACCGGTCACGCCTAAGGGTATCACACGAACTTCACCAAGGGCCCTGTATCCCAATTGGATGCAGGGAAGAGGTTGTCTTAGGGTGGTTGTGGCAATGGATGCTAGCTGGCCCCTTTCCCGGTGAAGTATCTTGGCATTCCGTTGGGGCTAAGGAGGCTCCCAAGCGAGACCCTTCAACCGGTGCTGGACCGAATTGTAGACAAATTACCCCCGTCGAATGCGGCAATGATACCCAAGGTGGGCAGGCCCGCGCTGGTCAAAGTTGTCCTAGCTGCGATCCCCCTCCACCAACTAATTGTGTTGAGCGTCAATAGAAAAAACTCGGAACAAACTGGAAAAGATTCTCATAAGTTTCCTCTAGGCAGAAAGGGCAGATGCCAATGGTGTGCCGTTTCATGTGAACTGGGATAGGGTGTGTCGTCCGTTGAGTCTAAGTGGGTTGGGCCTCCCCGATCTTGTGTGCACTTCGGCTAGCCTGAGGGTCCGTTGGTTGTGGAGGATGCAAGCTGACCACGAGAGGCCTTGGAGAGACCTCGACATGCAATTCACTAAGGTAGAGTGTGAGATCTTTGAAACCTCCATGGAGATGACCCTGGGTGATGGGTCCATGGCTCTATTCTGGAGGGATAAATGGAAAGAGGGTAGATGTTGGAGGATCTGGCACCAAACCTGTATGCGCTAGTCCCCAAAAGGGCAAGAAAAAGCATGATTGAGCGCTAGTGGATCTCAGGCATTTCAAGAAGTTTGAGTCGGCTCGTTCTCTTACAGTAAGTGCGGATCTAGAATTATGTCCAGGGGGTGGAGTTCTCTAAAATCCCAGAAAGGTTGATTTGGAGACTGACGCCAGCCGTCCAATACTCTTCCAAATCCTGCTATGATGTTGTTTTACGGGACGATCACATCAAGATCATGGAAGATTAATTGGAAGTCTTGGGCGTCAGAAAAGGTGCAATTCTTTATCTGGTTGGCATGTTTAGACCGATGTTGGACGGGGTTGAGACTCGCACGTCACAACTTACCCCACCAGGAGAGTTGGTCGATGTGTTTCCATGGTATGGAATCAATGACTCGCATTCTCAGAGGGTGTTCATTCTCACGAACGATCTCGCACGAGGTGCTTTCTTGGATCCGATCGGCGGAAAGAACACCAGTTGTGGAAGACGATTTTGTCGATTGGTGGATGCTGGTGTTAAACTCGACCCCTTCAAAACCCCCCCCCCCCCCCGTCTGGTGCGTAAATATACCTCTTCAGCCATTATACTCATGGCGTGGTGGATTTGGAAGCACCAGAACGCAATCATTTTTTACAACGCATGTCCACCGGTTTGCGCTTTGATGGAAACCATCAAGAGCGAGCCACGTTCGTGGTTGAGCGTGGGGGCCCGTGGCCCGGAACTTCTCCTCCCATAGATTAGCTCCTAGGTGGAGTTGTATGGTGTCGCGTTGCCTGGTTCCAGAATTGTACATAAGCTTTATTTTCTACCAATGCATCGAAACACAAGGCTTTTGCATTATCGCGAAAAAACTATCAGCTTGTGGTGGACTTTCATATCAACAAGGATAGGAGCCATGCCAATTCAATATGACTTCGTGTCCATCTGAGTTGCAGATCGCATCCATGTAGTTGATACCATTTACAAAAGGTCATGACAACGGTCTACATAGGATAAAAAGAAAATCGTTAAAACCTTCTTTACTATAATATGAAAAGACAACACTTGGATCGACCAGAATCAAACATCCTGCACACAAACATCACATGAAGCATGTCATGAGACAATTTACATTTGGTCTTTACATAAATTTTGTGAATCAAACAATGTTGTTGTTAGAAATGTATTATCCACTTACAAATATCACCCAAAATACAAAAAATACACCGCGACAATTTAGTGTTTAAAATGAGCAGAATCAAGATAGGCAATGTGGCAGCCGCCGAAGAAATGCATATCAATGTGCATAAAATCTACGGAAGTGCCTTATCCAGCTATGCACATTTGAGACATCGCCTTTCTGAAATGGATCTAAACTGAGGATAGTATTCAGTGAGACTTCCTACCTTATGAAATTTATGTGAAATGGGGATATTGTTCCACGTGAGAATTTTTTACCTTCTCAAACTTGATACGGATGCTAGCATCGCTATAAACACTATACATAATTTATCTTACTAAAATAGCAATAATAAAGGGCATAAGTCAGGTTCAGCCAAAATATAATGATTGAACTAACAAAATATTTTAGATATCTTGTTCTTCAATACTTGCAAGTGCATATGGCCATCAACCCGGTAGGACTAATCCTAGGTACGATTGAACTTTCTAACAAAACATCGATTATGAATTAACTTTCTTAAATATGGTTCTAAAGCATGGTAGTGCAAAACAGTACTTACCTTGTCATCACTTCAATATTTCACCATTAAACCCAATATCTTATGGCCTATCTAGGTTTGTGATTTGTGGCGACGCGATAGACAACGGGTATTCTTCAGACCTGCAAATTCTTGTGAAGATTGCAGCCTAAACATCCCTCAATAATCCACTATATGAAAAATCACCTCAACATTTCTCCTAAGTCATCTTATCTAGCAAACATAATGGGCTACATATTATGATCACTCGTTTTGACGACATGGCAGGTCGTGCAAGCAGGCTTGATAAAAACTGCAGTTGGACATTGATGATGTTAATTCAGAGAGCCTTTATACCTAGATGCACAATTGATATTGGAGTGCATATAATGCATATTTCATAGTTAGCTTTAGCTTGAACTAACCTTATACACAGATGCGACATTGATATTGGACTGCATATAGTGCATATTTCGTTATTAGCTCCAGGTTGAACTAACATGCATTACAATGCACATGTCAAATGGGAACCCCATGTTGCTTCATCCTTCATGTTTCACCAAACCATGCAATTGAGAATGACCTACTGATGTGCTTTGAAATCGTATCCTACCGTATTTTTGCTGTACAGATAAATTAACTTTGTCACTGCTAAAATTGGGTTTGTAAGAATGTTTCATTTATTTTTCAAAAATGTTAAGGAAAAAAATTAGCACCGAACCAACAATTATCTCAGATTTTCAAAGTGCGGAGGCAATAATTTTTAGAGTTAAATGCATGAACGGTCATCGGACTTGAGCATATTGTTCGATGTCGTTACGGTACTTAGACAACCGGCATTTACGGTCACTGAATATGCGATAGTAGTTCGTACACGGTCACCACGGACAGCGTAGTGATGTATGCGCTGATTTGTCCGAGTGGTTGGAGGTTTCCTTGCGACACCGGCGAGATGTTGGGGCTTATTTGCAAAATCTCCATGGCAGGTATTTACTTACTTCACTCTTCACCGTAAGTTCGTTTTCTGAAATTTCCCCTCCTCTCTCGCCAGCTAAACCTAGGTCTGTAATTGCCGCCGTCCTAGTTGCATCGCCCGCCACCGTAGTTGCCTCGCCGCCGCCGCAGTTGCATCGCCCGCATAAGAGGGGTCAAGTACTCTCGGCAACTATGTTGTCCTCACTCGGACAAATCAGCGCATACAGTATTACGTTGTCCGCGATGACCATGTACGAACTACCAGCCCGTATTCAATGACCATAAATGCCATATGTCTAAGTACTGTGACGACGGCGAACAATACGATCAAGTCCAATGACCATGCATGCATTTAACTCTATTTTTTAACTCCTTTCCTTCCTCCTGAAGAAAAATCATGCTGCATTTGTACCAGCAAATAAATTAGCATGACAAATATTTTCCTTGAAAGAAACTGCTACTAATGTTGGACGCGGATGAAAAACAAGATTAATTGAGATGCATAAAACTCTGGCAGATAAATTGTGTCAATCTTAATTTTTTCGAAATGGGTAGTCCCCAGCCTCTGCATCGAGTGATGCACACAGCTGTTAGTGATTAATGGCATAGTAATGTTTCTATAGTTGGATTAGTTATCTAACAATTATATGGATTTAGCACATGTATCAGGCACCTTAATTAGAAGCAACCGGCTGGTAGTGATACGTACCACTATGGTTACAACAACACCCGAAATGGCCATATACAAAATCAATCATCCAGAGATTAAGCTAGCCAAACTCTTACCATGCATGCAATTGAGCCATCCATGAACCATGCAGAGGCCCGCGAACGCTCCACATAACAGAGACACACAAACCGCAGGAGACCAACGAATCAGGGGCTGATAGGCAGGGCCAGGACGAGATCACACCACAGCCCAGTATTTCCTGCTTGCTTAGATCTTGGAGGGATTAGATAGCTAACCATTACCTCCGCTTCTCATTACGATGGTTTTGGCCCCTACATCAGTATTGTTCCTACTGTTCTTCTCGATAATGGTTGCCACTCCATCCGTATCGAAATGTAAGACTAGCCATAGTGGGGAGTATCATATATTGGTATCGGTCGCTCTCGCGAGGGCGACCCGGGTGGCGACTCTGACCCTTGCCCTAGCGCCGCCCCTCTCCTCCTCCGACCCTCGCCGTCGCCGGAGGAAGCCGCCGGGCGAAGCTAGTGCGGCGGACGGCGGCGGCGGGGCCTCTGCTCCCGTTTCCCTCCGTCCCCTTCCTCTTCTCTTGGTGTCCGGGTTCGAGGTGGTGCGGCGGTGGCCCGTGGCTGCGGGGCGGCGAGCCCGGCTCTGTGGGGTGGCGGGAGGTAGTCTAGACGGTGGCCGGCTTCGACGAAGGCCAGCGGCAAGCCTCTCCCTTGCATCTGCAGCTCCCGATGCGGGCCGAAGCGGGGCAGGCGCTCCTTCCTCCGTCGTCGGCGGGCCTCGAGGTGCTTGGCCTCGGATCCGGGGAGGTCTTCGGCCCTGGCAAGGCGTGGCCTTTGCTGCGACGGCGGCAGGCGACGTGCTGGTGGCCGGCGCGCCAGACCCGATCTGGGCCAGGCGGGCCCCGATCTGGGCTCTGTGGGTTCCCTTCCCCAACCCCCGACGGGGCGGTTGCCCGGGTGCTGCGCCGAGACCCGACCCGACCCCCTGTCTCGCCCCCGACGCGGGCGAGCAGGGGAACCCTAGCTCCGGCCGCCGCTCGCCTGCCCCCCACTATCCCCTTCCTCCGCCGCCGCGGGTGCGGCTCGCCGGGCGCTGCCCGTGCGCAGCAGGTGCCGGCGGCGGTGGCTTGTTCCTTCCCGTGCCCAGGGCGAGGCGGCGAGGCGCTCGGCCCAGGCGGCGGTGCTGCTCCGACCGGCGTGGTCCGACGCGGTCGGGAGGTCCTCGGTGAAGAGGAGCCATCCCTTGGTGGCTGGGGATCGAGGCCGTCGGGGCGGCTGGCTGCCAGGCAGTTGGCCGGCGGCACCTGCTCAGATCTGGGCCTGGGTGGGCCGCCCCTGAAGCTGAGACCCTCCTAGGCGGTTTTGGTGAAGAGATCGGGTCGGGGCGGCGGCGGCGACGGTGGCGTGCTTGCTGCAATGCGGCCACGGGGACTTTACGGGCTTGCGGGCCTGGCCGGGCCAGACGGGCCTGGTGTGTCTTTGTGGCTGCATCCGGTCGGCGGCTGCCATAGCGGTGGAGGTGGGTCCCTCCTGCGTGCCACTGTACTGCCCTCCCTTGCCGGTGTCCCTTCGCCTCGATCGTCCGGCCTCATGACGTGGATCTCGGGGCGACGGCGGCGATGATTACAAGACCGTGGTGGCGCGTGCTGGTGGATGGCTTGTTTGGTGGAGTGCTACGGAACGCCCGGGGTCATGGTTCTTTTGGGGGTCGGGAGAAATCCCGGTCGTTTGAAACCGGCGCGGCGACGCTTACGGGTGTGGCTTCCCTTCTTGAAGGGCGTCGGGTACCCCCTTTCCCACCCCCGTTGCAGGCCGGGGGAAACCCTAGATCGCTCTCCAGGAGAACACTGGGACCGGTCGGGCAGCAGCGGCGTCATCGTCGTTCGCCTTCTTGGAGGTGCTGCTTGGTTTGCGGTGGTTCGGAGTGCTGGGAGCGTGGTGGAACTGTCCCAAGGGCGCAGCGGTGGTGTATCATCTCCGTTTTCGTCGACCCGCCATTGTCGGCGTTTGTTTCTTTTGCTTTTTCTTTTTCGTTTCTTTTGGGCTCATCTTGTGCTGTTTTCCCCAGCGGTGATCTCGTGTTGTATGGTTTGGTTGCTATATTAATATAGCGGGGCGAAAGCCTGTTTCGGCGGCATATATTGGTATCATGCATATGACACTAGTGTATGATACCACCCCTCTAATGCATAGTATCATATAGTAGTATCATATACACATCTCATTTATTGTTTTGTAGTATCCCAATATAAATATGTGTACAAGATTTACTTGTTATTAAAATATCTTGTTTTATGTGCTATGATACCGTAACATAGGTAGATACCACTACCATCTCTTTCTTCATTAATTGTTGTGCCACATCAGATTTTTACCAACATGGCATGTATGATACTACCTATGATACCTCCACTATGGGTAGTCTAAGATGTTTCGACGTTTCGTAAACAACATGTACTTAGACATGTTAGAGCATCCACAGCGCAAAGCGCTTGCCTAAGCGCTTGCTTTGTACATTTTGTAGTGTATTTTAAGCGGTGGACTCGTCTTGTTGCGTCAGACACTAAAAAATGGGTGGGATTGAGTGGCAAACCGTCAAAATGGCCATGACTACTTCCCTGGCGCTCCTAAAACTAGCGCCACATTGCAGCTGCTCTTATAATGTAAGATGCATATGAATCTACACACTAAATCATGTCTAGATATGTGATGTCTAGAAAACACTGAAACATTTTATATTTTGATATGGAGGGAGTAGGACCGACTTGCCTACAAATATTTACTCCAATATAGCACCAACAATAAGACTACTAGGGGCGTGTTCTGGACCCACTAGTTTCTAACTCCACTAACTCCGCGGCGAGAGCTGAGCCGCTGTGGAGTGAGATCTACAAAGTGGGGTGCCAAATCTGCGGACTTTGCGAAGCCCGGGAACTGACCTCCGTGTTTAGCTGGTGGCGGAGTTAGAACAAATCTGCCGAGAGAAAGAAAACTTGAGCTCCACTCTCTCACCTACCTTGGCACTCCTCTGGTTATTCCACCCCACCCCACACACATCCCCTCTCCTACCTTGTCTTCGCCCGTCTTCACCCTGTTGCTCGCAGTGGTCTAGCGCCGACGCCACCATGGGTTGGACGATGGGAGGGCGATGGCCTCCCGCCTCCAACCTATCCTACGGAATCCCCGCTCGCGTCCCTCATCCTCAAGACATGCAGAACGAGAGATCCTCGTCCAGCTTTGTCTGCGACTACGTATCCAAGGTTGCCACCCTTCGACGGAACCTCCCAACCCGGCGCATGCTTTCTGCCTCCTGCCCCTCTCCAATGGTTTCCTCCTCCTATGCTCCCATCGGAATACAAAAAATCGAAAAAATATTAAAGCATTACAAAATTTCTAAAAAATATTGGTGAAGAACATATATAGGTGTCATACATAGGTGTCAAGTTCCATGGTGAAATTGGATTTTTGGTGTTCTATGAAAAAATGAGTGGTCAAAATGAGATTTTAAAAAGATTTTTGATAGCAATGATTGGTTTTCGCACGGAGTATCACATATATTATTTCATCGATAAACTGTGCACTTATTTAGAACACTTATCTATGTTTATCACCAAATTTCCAGCATTTTTGTGAATTTTTTTTATGAAATTTGAAATTACGGTGAAGCATATGAGACCGGGTGTCAAAAAAACAACGCTCCCCTAGGTTATTTGGTATTTAGTATGGAAAATTGAAAGTAGATGTGCTTACAAAAAACAAATAAAACTATGCATGCAAAGATAACAAATGGATTAGCCTTACCAAACTTTGGTTTTTGTCCTATCTAGGTCTACTCGTCATGTTAAGGTGGATGTTGATGGCGATCAGATGATAGGTATATGATGTCTACGCACGCTTCTATGCTTGTAGACAGTGTTGGGCCTCCAAGTGCAGAGATTTGTAGAACATCAGCAAGTTTCCCTTAAGTGGATCACCCAAGGTTTATCGAACTCGGGGAGGTAGAGGTCAAAGATATCCCTCTCAAGCAACCCTGCAATTAAGATACAAGAAGTCTCTTGTGTCCCCAACACACCCAATATACTTGTTAGGTATATAGTTGCACTAGTTCGGCGAAGAGATAGTGAAATGCGAGTAATATGGATGGTTATAAGTAATAATAGCAACCTGAAATAAATATGGCAATAAGCAAACATGTAGCAGAATAGACGGAAAATAGTGTTTCAATGCTTGGAAACAAGGCCTAGGGATCCTACTTTCACTAGTGGAAACTCTCAATAATGAAAACATAATTGAATTAATAAATACCATCTCATCACTATGCTACTCCAAACCACTCTCCGGTCGAATAACATAATCAATCCATGCGTAGGGCTTTAACAGCACTCCTCAGAGTAAGCACTTTCCCAACTAAGTAACCCTCACGCTATCACCATGGGACCCAGATGGTTCCACGCAAACATCACAATTTCATAGGGTTATCCAACACAAATTATAAATATAATGGTAAACCACACAGTGCACACAATGTCACCTTTACACCGTGATCAAAGTGTTTACGAAGATCTCATAACAAAACCACTTGAGTAGCATAATAGATGAATAATAATATCTACGAATTCAACTAGATTACAAAGCTCACTATCACATATAGATCACACCCTGGGAGAGAGAGAGATGAAACACATAGCTACCGGTAGATCCCTTAGCCCCGGGGGAGAACTACTCCCTCCTCATCATAGGAGACAACAACGACGATGGAGATGGCGGTGGAGTCGATGGAGATGGTTCCGGGGGCACTTCCCCGTCCCGGCAGGGTGCCAAAACAGAGATCTGTCCCCCGAAACTTGTCGGCGGCGGCGGCGGAGCTACGGATGTATTTGTGGAAAAGGTCGATTCCTCTAGGGTTTATTCATCGGGGAGTATATGTAGGCGAAAGGGCGATGTCGGGGGGTGGCAAGGGGGCCCACACCACCAGGTGGCGCGGCCAGGGGGACCCACGCCACCCCCATGGTGTGGCCACCCTGTGCCCCCCCCCTTCGGGTCTCTTCGGGACTTCCTGGACCCTCCGGGATTTCTAAGACTTCCGGGCTTCGAATTTTCCAATTCCAAGAATATGTCTAGAACAACTTTTCTGAAATTAAAAACAGCAGAAAACAGGGAACTGGCACTTGACACCTTATTAATAGGTTAGTCCCGGAAAACGTAAGAAAACGTAGGAAAACATACGGAAAACATGTAGCAATTGGCATAATATCAACATGAAACGTCAGAAATTATAGATATGTTGGAGACGTATCAGTATACGATAGACATTATTCGGTTGAAACTCTATACACCAAGATCTCGTGGGGAGTTGCCATTGCTCATTTTCGAGATATTGGACAGTTATGATACCTCTAAATATCAAGATCTTCTTCTGGCAATTAGCACTAAACATGTTATCGTCCAACTATCAGATTCTAAGACATTTTTTCCTCTTAACATCTCGCTGATTTTATGTGAAGCGCGGTTGGGAGCTATTAGAGCGTGGTTGAAACCAATACGATGCGGTAAGTTTAAGCTAGGGTTTGGGATTCTAGAGGTATGTGAAACACCTTTTGTGGATACTTTTCATTGTCCAATGTTGAATGATGTAGCACAAGAGGAACAAACTCGCAATTGGACTTAAATCCCCTAACCACCCCGCCAATTATATGAAACCTGTTTTGCTTTTACAAGATGTTCGATGACAAGCTAGTTGACATGAGTTAGATTTACCATACAGTGGTAGGGCTAAGGAGCCATCCACACACTCGTCACACTCTATTGAGTGTATATCTATCTGTCTCAACTATGTTAAACTAATTATTGTTTAGTTGGTTTCTATGCTAGTTTTGGTTAGCAGAACTTCTATTTGGCTATGATTTGTTACAAGAAAGTAAGAGCGAGTACCTTGGGAGCACTCTCAGCTTATCCATGATAACGATGGCGCGTGCGGGCTGGGAATTTTTTTCGTTTCGTTCCCCGTCGATTTGGCTCCTTGTGTCATACAGGACGTGCTCGCTGAGGAAGAGAAAAGCAAAAGGTGGGAAACGTGTGAGGAAAGGAGTCGAGAAGGGCAAAAGAGGATCGACCAGAGGTACCCTATCGATACTCCTTCACATGTCGCCACCTCTCGTATTATCTTCCCCTCTTTGCACCTCTCCGTCAAGATATTCCGCCACATAGCCTCGACCTTCAACTCGCCGGACAAGGCAGTCTGCGCTCGGAGCTAGGTTCCTCAATCCCGCCGCTACCACCACAAGCCACTCTGGAGCCTCGGGTCTCTCCCAAACTCCCATCTCTTTGCCGGATGTCGGTTTGCGCCCATGTCTCGCTCATACCGATGAATATACACCTCATTCCTTCTCCCTCGTATGTTTCTACTTCTCCCTCCTTAGAGTTGTCCCTTCCTCTTTTCCCTCTTCCGACGATGAGGACCTTGATGAAGAGGAGGAGGTAGAGAGGTGGATGGAGAGGAGAAGATGAGCGAGTGAGTGAGAAGGAAGAGGAGGTCCTGGTCTGCGCCTCAATGGGGCTCTGGCTGCCACCATTGAGAATCGGGAGGAATCCAAGGAGACAGATCCCTCCACTCTCTCCACGCCACAACTCCGATCACCTAGGACCGGTGGTGGAAAGCAGTATGCGACCCTCGGTCAGGAGTACTCATTGTCGTGTGTCCAATGGATCTTCCATGTCGTGCAGGTAGAGCTTGTACCTTCCCTCAAGTCCTCTTCCATTCGCTTCTCACTCATATTGATTCCTTGGTTGCACGGCTGATTTTTTTCCCTTCCGTTATTTACATGTTCGTTGGGATTATGGTGAATGAGATTTGGGATTCCCGCCCACTCCTCCAATTTTTTGAGTTGGGGAGATGGGCATATAGTTCCCTAGTCATTTCTCAGTAAGGTGATGCTCTCCCTCAACATAATATGCAGGATGCTACTTTAGAGACTGTCCTTAAAATTTACTCAGTTACCAATTTTGAAATTTCATATTTGTGTTCTATTTCTTGGATTTATCCACACGCATGCTATATTTTCTTATTGCCGGATTGACCCTGGTTTGTGGAATGGAGAACTTGCTTCTTCCTATTTTCTGTGTGTTGTGTTAAATCTTGATATTGTTTGGGGTCATTGTATTCTTACTATTTTGAAGAACAGAAGGACGTTGGGAGGTGTAAGGCTCAGAGAGGTAGGAGATTTGGTTCAGTGATCCAATTGTGAATATTCTAGATTGATTTGACAGATATAGTGTTGTATATATCTCTTGGTTTACCTTTTTTAAACTTGTTGAAGCTTTGTAATGTCAGGTTATATTAATTACATATTGAAAGAAAATGAATTGAGTGCAAGTAGCTGGCCGTTTTTTCATTAAGTACTTTTTTTGCTTGTAGTGTTTAAATAATGCATGATACAATACTTGTATCACAACTTAGAGAAGTTTTATGTACTTCAGTACAGACACGTATTCCACTGGAAACGAGCTTATGCTCATTTTAATAGAATAACAATACAGGTTTACAATAGGCTCTTTCAAAAACACGCTGTACTTTATAGTTTAATAATTTAATATTGTTATCAACATTTTAATAAGTTATTTCCTTTTTTTCATTCATCAATTAAGTTTACACTAGAACATATTGTGCAGATGGTAAAAGAATTCAGGTACTCCTCGATGTGTGTGGACCAGTTAGGGCCGCAAAACTGCTTATGACCGAGTCTTTTGCTGATGTTCGTCGATATAGACGTTCTATAATAAAGTTTGTACGAGCCCTCCTTTTATCCATCTGTTATCTACACTGTTTTCATACATAGTTTGTTTGCGCTAGATTTTGTATTATTTTTTTACTAAGATGTCCAACATTGTCCAAAAAGCAGGGTCCATGGAGAAATGAAATTTAAATAACGCAGTACTTGTATTTTGCATGATGTAGTTTTTAGACCAAGTATATTCGCTATTCGTGTTCAAGTATGGTATGCTTGATGACCTTCTAATCTCCAATTTATGATTTGTTGGCACAAATTAATTACATGGTTTAGAACTTATTACATGAGGTTTACTCTGTACGCTTTATGACTTTAACTTTCTCTGCTCCAAGATATTTCTTTTACCAGAAATTGTAGGAGAATTCAAGTGCTAACAACCTATATTTATCCATTGTTTTTTGAAGTAAAGATAACTTATCTAGAAAATAATAGTTAGCGCATAGCTGAGCTGGCAAATAGAAAACACGCGTCAATGATACCTTTAGACCACCTTAGAACCAAAACTATGATGATGAGTTCATTGGGATAGACGCTGGAATAGAGTTCTCGTATTCTACCATGGTGTACATTTATCCTTAGTTAAGTTGTATGCCTTATCAACTTCCAGCTAATTTCTTATTATGTTGTGATGTAATGAACGATACCTATCAGTGACAACAGAGCATGTAAATGTTGAGTACATAAGCACACTGTGTTCGCTTGATCTTATATTGGGGTGTTCGTGCAGCTATCAGATTACCTGAGAGTCTTTTTTTTACAGAATAAATATCTGATGTATATCTTGGTAGTTAAAAATGCTACCCTCTTGCTTTGGTCCGGGTGAGAACAAATGCTTATCTTGGTTTTATCCCCTTATTGCCTAATTATGATAGGTGCAAACAGTTGATAAAAAAATAGCTCGATGAAAGCCTGAGGCATGCCTATTCCTTGCTTACGTGATGCCCCGCCTCGTTTCGCCTTCCCTTCGGTGTGCTAGAGATAGAGTGCATGCATGTAACTATGTTACTCTTAAATATATGCTTGTGACGATTAAAAATGATGTTTTAGGACCATCGTATGTTCCTTGCTTGCATTTTGAATATAGACATGTTAGTAGTTTGACCCTTATAATTCTTGAAACTTCATAGCACTTCATATTAATGCCCCATGGCTATGGGGTGGAGAGAGAGGTGTCAACGGTAGCAGGACCCTGTAGAGAAGGTAGTGCACCAGTTGTGAAGTGTGTCGATCGTTTGGCGATGGTGGTGAGCCCAACTGCCGATGGAGCCGCTCCATTGTTGTGTTGCATTCATCATGATGTCGATGATGCATTGTGGCATTTATTCTAATAGGTGGTGGTGATGAGCCACAAGTTTAGGAGATCTATCATAGTCCTTTCGATATGTAAGAATGTCTAACCCTACAAGAAATAGAAGGTGTTGACAAGTGATTTTGAGCAAGATTTCAGTGCAACTACTTTGAGACAAATTTATATGGGTTATTTTATACGAGTATATAAAGAACAAGTAAGTAAAATCAAACAAGAATATTTGCATCAAGTGGCACAATCTTTTTTAGTACAAAGGACAAGCCGATGGTGTTACTTATGGTGATTAAAACGTTCCTGAGACACACGGGAATTTCGTCAAGCCAATTTAACCATATGACGTTGATTAATCTTGAATGTTTTTTTAAGTGTTGTATGGGTGATCCTATACTAGTGCACTGTCCTTACTTTGAAAAATTCAAACTTACGATTACACTCATTGCAAGTATCCGCAACTACAAGAAGTTAATTAAGATAAATCTAACTGTAGTAATAAACTCCCTCGTGCAACAGCTTACAAATTGGTGTTTAGATTTCCGTCACTCCTGGAACCCTACCATAAGCAAACTATATACATAATGCATTCTCCTATGCCATAGAGGTGAAGTATCATTTATTCGACGTTCACATGACACCACTACAAGAATAACACCACAACTTAAATATGAAGCCATTAAATATTACTCAACATAATATGACTACTATCAACAAGACTTCCCCCATGTCCTCGAGAACTAAACAAACTACCCAAACGACATCATGTGGATCATGAATATAGGTGATTTATGAATGAATAAAAATCTGTTCATAATAAGAAATTGACTGATAAAACTCAATATCATCAACTACAACGGAATAATTAACACTGGGAGAGAGATCCCAGCGATTCTAGCATGTTAGAACCCTAGATGTTACAACATAGTGATATGGCATGATGTGTTGGAGGTATGACCTAGAGACAATAAAATTCAGTTATTATTCTATCTCCAAGATTAGAATTAAGTTTATGTCATCATGCTACAACCGCTATAACACTTGAAAAGTGAGTTTTCAAAGGAAAATCTTTGTGCGGGTGTGAAGACATAAACAAACAAGAGTTCCTCATATTGTCTCTAAGATTAGCTTATGGTTTGTGAGATGATCATATTTTCCTGATCATGGATTTGGTTAAAAGTCTAGCAAAACATAAGAGTTTATTGTTAAGGTAACAATAGTACTGAACTGACCCAAGTGTATGTTGTTGCTAAAAGAGACTAAACAATCATGATGTATTTAGCAAATACATATGAAGTTTTCATTGACTATAATTACTATACTACGATAATATCTAGTGACCGCACGATCGAAAGTTATACTTTCGATATCATCAACCATCTTGCCGTAACTATGTATCATAATGGTGATATCTCGGTATGGCCTAGAAAGTGTAACGGAACTAAAATCATTCAAGACTAGTACTTAACTCCTCTAGACGATAGAGAGATACATACTATGGGCCCTCTCAGTATCGCCGATGTCATATCGTCTGGCCAAACAGAGTGTGATTTATGAAAGGGACATCAGAGATATGGATGAGAAAATAGGATGATATTGGTATGTGTTATGATTAAAGAGTTTGATCAGACCAAATCACATAGTTTCGTGATATCGTTGGTATCTTGAAGTTAAGGGAATAAGTGCAATGAGTAACTTATAAGGTTTCCTCGCTCCTCGGAAACACACAAGAGCCATCATGGATTCCCACGGTCCCGTTGTTGGTTATTGTTCGATAAGTTCTCGAACATGTATGTGTTTAATCGAGCCTTTACGGGTCACACGATTAAACCGTTCCAACCTTTAATTGAGAGAATTAATATGTTGTTATTGGTTTTATGAATGTTCAATGTCGTTATGATGTCACAGAAACAAGTTTGATGTCAATCGGAGTGGTTTCGAGGAAGTTACTATAAGAGAGAAATTATGGTGAAGGCTAGTTTCATTAACGAGTCTCTCCATTTCTTACTTCCCTTACCATCCCTACCTACATCACCTTTCATATGGAACATGCATGCTTTAGGGATGGGGCTAGACGCTTTCACAAGAAATCAAACCAAACAAATACACTTAGCATAGGAGTTTATTAGGGCATCTAATGCTCTGTTCATCGTCTAAGGACTATAAGGTGACAAGGGAAACAGCTCCATCCCATTGGATATTGGTACGTCATAAACATATCCTTAATTTCTGATGTTCCATGTTGTTTTCATGCCATCTGCTACATGTTTTCCTTACACTTTATGCCATTTTTATCGATTTCCTAGGACTAACCTATTGACAAGATGCCATAGAGCCAGTTCCTATTTTATGTTGTTTTTAGTTTCAGAAAAGTTTTTCTCAAAATATTCTCGGAATTGGAAAATTCGAAGCCTAGAAATCTTAGAATTCATGGAGGATCCATGGAGTCTCGAAGATACCCGGAGGGGGGCCACAGGGGCCCCACACCATAGGGCGGCGTCCCCCTCGCCGCGCCATGGGGTGGTGTGGCCCCCTGGCCGCCCACCGATGTTTCCTTTTCGCCTATTTATTCCCCCCGAAGCGTAAACCCTAAAAGGATCCCACTTTTCCACGAAAAACACCCGAGGCTGCCGTCATCATCAACCCGGGTTCGGGAGGGTTCTAGAGTTCTCCCCTGCACCCTGTCGGGAGGGGAAATCATCATCGGAGGGCTCTACACCACCGTGCCCGCCTCCGGAATGATGCGTTAGTAGTTCATCTTTGGACTACGGGTCCATAGCAGTAGCTAGATGGTTCTTCTGTCCTCTTTATGCCTCATGTTTAGATCTCGTGAGCTGCCCTACATGATCGAGATCATCTTATTGTAATGCTACATGTTGTGTTTGTGGGATATGATGAATATTGAATGCTATGTCTCTTGATTATTGATGACTACCGTTGGTAGACCCCAAGTGCAAGGTGTGAAGAGTGCAGCAGCAAGTTTTCCCTCAGAAAAGAAACCAAAGTTGAATCGACCAGTAGGAGGACAAGCAATCTCTGAAGGTTGATGCAGCTGAGAGGGTAGGGCGCACTACCGGTTCAGCAGCAACGTGGAACCTACACAACACAATCAAATCACTTTGTCCCAACGTAGCAGTGAGGTTGTCAATCTCACCGGTTTTGCTGAACACAAAGAGGTTAAATGTATGGTGTGGAAAACACTAGGAAAACATTATGAAAGCAGTAGCAGTAGTATGAAAGCAGTGTGAAAGCAGAGTGTGTATTATCAGTATGAGAAAATGGACCGGGGTCCACAGTTCACTAGTGGTGTCTCTCCGTGAAAGATAAATAACATGCATGGTGAACAAATTACAGCTAGGCAATTGACAAAAATGAAGGCTGCACCATAGTGCATATACAAGACATAAAGATTACTATGTGATTCATGTGGGCATTACAACAAAATACATAGACCGTCATCCAACTACATCTATGTCTAAATCCACCCTCCGAATATCATCCGAGTAAACGTTGGGTATTCAGTTGCAAGCAACAGATTATCGCAGTAAGCAAGGTGTGTAATGTAAACTAGGTAAACACCGTTGTTTTCTCCCTAATGGCAACATCACATCCTCCATCTGTCACGTTTATGTCACTCAAGCACAGATGCAAAGGAGGCATAAACCCACTATCAAGCATAAATACTCCCTCTTGGAGTTACTAGCATCTACTTGGCTAGAGCATCTACTAGTAATGGAGATAATGCAAAATCATAAATAACATATGAATGAAGATAACATGATAGATTCATAATCAGAATACATAGCATTCAACATTCATCAGATCCCAGCAAACACAACATGTAGCATTACATAAAGATGATCTCGATCATATCAGGCCGCTCACGAGATCTAAACATGAGGTAAAAAGTGGAGAGAACAACCATCTAGCTACTGCTATGGACCTGTTGTCCAGAGATGAACTACTCACGCATCACTTCGGAGGAGGGCATGGTGGTGTAGACCCCTCCGGTGATGAATTTCCCTCCCGGCAGGGTGCCGGGGAGAGCTCCAGAACCCTCCTGATCTCGGGATGACGATGACGGCGGCATCGGGTGTTTCTCGGGACAAAGTGGTATATTTTTAGGGTTGATATGTTGGGGGGTATAAATAGGCGAAAGGGAAAAGGCAATGGAGGCCTGGGGGCCCACACCACCCCATGGCGCGGCCATAGGGCGCGCCGCCCTATGGCGTGGCCCCCCCTGTGGCCCCCTTCCGGGCCTCTTCGGGACTCCGTGGAATCTTCGGGAATTCTAGGACCTCCGTAGTTTGAATTTTTCAATTCCGAGAATATTTCCAGAACAACTTTTCTAAAACTAAAAACAACAGAAAACAGGGAACTGGCTGTGTGGCATCTTGTCAATAGGTTAGTCCGGAAAATCTATAAAAATGACATAAAGTATATAGCAAACATGTAGGAAACAACAAGAAAACAACATGGAACATCAGAAATTAAGGATACATTTACGACGTATCAACATCCCCAAGCTTAGTTCCTACTCGTCCTCGAGTAGGTAAATGATAAAAACACATAATTTCTGAGGTGACATGCCACCAACATAAACTTGATCATCAATAATGTAAAATCATAAGTAAGCTGGGATCATAGAACTTCAACACAAGCATGATAAATAGAATTTTAACAATAAAGCATAGCAATCACCTTGCATCATGAGAAGTAACACAAATAAAAGATCATGAATAACAATGCAACGAAAGATATACGTTTGTTTCAAGTATAGAGAAAACGTGGCAAAGTGATATTTCGCTAGTCCCTAAGAGTGGGGCAAAACATGAATGTCAGGACACCTTCAAAGTTCATGAGGAAGACTAAAACAAATAATTAGAGAACAAGCAATAACACATCATGAATCAATTAATAATGTTTCTAGGACTAATGCACATAAAACTCAGAATGGCAACTGATGCTCGTGATACACACACGTTTGTTGGGAGACCCCAAGAGGAGGGTGTGATGAGCACAGCGGTAGGTATTTCCCCTTAGTTAGGAACCAAGGTTATCAATCCAGTAGGAGAAAGAGGACCTTCGGAAGGTTGATGCCGCTGACGGTGGTGCTGGCGCTTCACCGGTGTCAGCAACAACGTGGAACCTGCACACATCACAACCAAAATACTTTTCCCAAATGGTACAGTGAGGTTGTCAATCTCACCGGTCTTGCTGAAAACAAAGATTAGACGTATAGTGTGGAAAATAGTGTATGCTTGCATTAAGTAAAGAAAGCAGGAAATAGTTGTGGTTTGTTTAACAGTGTAAGAAAATGGACCGGGGTTCATAGGTTCACTAGTGGTGTCTCTCCATAAAAGATAGCATGATGGGTGAACAAATTATAGTTGGGCAATTGAAAAATAAAGGTTGCATCGTAGTGCACATCATGACATGAATACTATATGACATTTAGTATGGGCATTACAACAATATACATAGACCGTAATCCAACTGCATCTATGACTAATAATCCACCCTCAGGTTATCATACGAACCCCCTTAGGTATTAAGTTGCAAGCGACAGATAACTGCATTAAACAATGTGTGTAATGTAAGCAATGATTGTACACGCGGGCACTCTCACCGCTGTTTTCTCCCTAGTGGCAACATCACATCCTCCCCCATCACGTTTCTGTCACTCGAGCACAGGCAAAAAGGAGGCATGAACCCACTATCTAGCATAAATACTCCCTCTTGGATTCACTAGCAACTACTTGGCCAGGGCAACCACTCGCAACGGAAAGCATGCAAGATCACAAATAACATATGCAATAAAGACTATAATCAACTTGGCATAAGTTCAGTATTCATCGGATCCTAGCAAACATAGCATAAAGAATTACATAAGATCAATCTCGATCATGATAGGCAGCTCACGAGATCTAAACATGGAGGCATAAGAGGAGAAGACAACCATCTAGCTACAGCTATGAACCCGTAGTCCAAGGATGAACTACACACGCATCACTCCGGAGGCAGGCATGGTGATGTAGAAGCCTCCGGTGATGATTTCCTCTCCGGCAGGGTGCCGGAAACAGCTTCAGAACCCCCCTGATCTAGGGTTGACGTGATGGAGGTTGCAGAACTTTTTGGGGATTTTTTATCAGGTGTTTAGGGTTTTCCATCCGGGGCAAAGGCGGTGGAGCTCTAGGGGCCCCACACCCATAGTTGGCGCGGACAGGGGGCGCGCCACCCTATGGTGTGGCCCCCCTGGTGCCCGTCTTTGACTCTTCTTCTGTCGTGGGATAATCACGGCAGACGTTACCGGGGGTAACTGATCTTGGGGAAAGACGACACAGGCGTTTGGGAGAGGGTTTAGCTCAGAGGAAAGCATGATGTAACTCGATCTGGTAGCCGGCAATCAAAGTCGCCGAGTCTCCGATCTCGATATAATAACTCAACTCTTGGATTACACTAGATGCTCGATATCATGCGATATTGCTAGGGTTCTTAGATCTCTGTCTAAACTAGACCTGGGGGTCGGTTTATAAAGCACCCGTACCCCCTGGCTTACCCTCCAAGGCGCATCCTGGATCCTACCCGGACACGGCGCACAAACCCTAACTTTCCTTTACCATAACCCACAATCCGGGTTACTGGGCCTACAAGCTTGGGCCTTCCACAAGTTTCCTTATCCTTAGCCGGATCCTGCGCAGTATCCTTTGGGCCGGGTTACTCCTTGGAGTATGGCCTACCGGGTTATCATCCCCCCATCAGTAGTCCCCAGAATAGCCTGGGCTTCACAGATCCTTCCTTGAAGCGCTCGCTATTCCCTGCAAGGATATCAAACACACGAGTATGTGGAGGCCGGGTTAAGGTGCCTCAATAGATAGCTAGGCCTTACTCCATGGTGGCCATATAGTAACCCGACTCTTCCCCAATTACCTAACTCACTTTTCCAGGTCTAAAACCCCAAAATGTCAAGATTCCATACTTGATAATTGACCTGATATCACGGAATGGATCTCTTTCTCCTTTTCGTTCTGATACCCTGCTCAACATTTAAAGTGCATCTCGCAAAAACTCAAATAGATAGCCGTTTACCCCGCAACTCCCGGCTCCCGCTCGCTGAACCGGGCTTATCCACTCGCGCTATAAATAGGCTCCTTGGGGGTAACCCGAACCCTAACGGCTCATTTCCCCCCACTCTGCTTCCTTTCTCCCTCCGAGCTCATCCTCATTGAGCGCCACCACGAAAATCCCGCGCGCATCATCGGAGCCCATCGGCCGGAGGCTGCGTTCCGCCACAGCTCACCCCGCGCCGCCGCCAAGATCCACCGGCAAATCTCCATCCGGCCCGACAGGAACCGCGAAGGGACACCAGGCTTGCGCCATCTGCCTCCGCAAGGCTTCACTCAGATCTCCTCCACTAAGCCTCTTGCACCCATTAATTTGCCCTTGCAATTTCTTGATTTCACCTCAGATTAGATCCAAATCAGCCCGCCAAGGATTTCTCTGCCATGCCGAATTAGGTTACTAATATTCTTTCTAGCTCACCCAATAGATGAGATATAAACTCCAATCCACTCTCCTACTACCTGCAATTATTATTTTCGCCACAAATCTGAAGATGGGATTTCCAATCTGGGCTCGACCCACTCAAAATTTCCGCCTTTGCCTCAATCACCCGGCTAGTCCTCCCCTTTCCAGTTCCTTTTATTCGCGCTAAGTGCCTGTGCAACCATCCATCATCCTCAAAAGCTCCTTCAACGCTTAGATCCCCATAATTTTCGCTATAATACTTGATACCCGGACAGTTCGAACTTCACTCGGCAAACTGGCACCCGGATAACGCACAATCTTCATGCCTCAATATTACCTTGCCGATACTTGGCTGGCTCACATCTTCCGTGTCTTATTCCTTTTATCCTCCTACCTTGTGCTTTGCAGGTCAACCACATGGCTCCCAAGAAGCAGGGAAAAACTCCGACTAAAACCAAAGCCACCAACTCCATATCCGCCAACTGGGCGCGGTCTACGGTCACCAAGGCCAAGTTGGAGGAGCTGGTCGAGCTGGGAGTTCTTCCCCCTCAAGAGGATATCCAGTGGAGGGTGCCGGGCAAGGAGACCCGGCCTACCCCGACGAAAGACGAGGTAATCTGTTTTGTGGAACATGTGACCCGGGGCTTCCGTCCGCCGGGTCACCCTTTCTTCCGTGATGTCCTAAGCCATTACGGCCTTCGCGTTTTTGACATCGGGCCTAATTTTATATTAAATATTTCCCATTTCATCGTCCTTTCCGAGTCATACTGGTGCACTCCGCCAAGTCTGGCTCTTTTCGTTGAGCTTTTTCAATGCAAACCGTGCCGCGAAAGCGGTGACGGGGCGCTTCTCGCTTGCGGCGGGGTTTCTATCCAGCGCCGCAAGAATTCTCTGATGCCACCCCTCACTCTTAACTCCCATGTCAAGCACTGGCAGCTCTCATACTTTTACTGCCAAGACACCTCCCCACCCGGCCAAAAGAAACTGCCGGGTTACTCAGAGGGCCTTCTTGACATCTCCGAAAAGTTTAGTGCCTTTTCCCCTGACTCGGACAGGGAGGCCATTCAACCTCTGCTAGCCAAAATCACCACTCTCACGGCCCAAGGTCTCATCGGGCTCAACCTGGTGAAGACTTGGGTCGACTTCCGGATCCAACCCAATTCCATCCGCACAAAGTTGATGTGCGAGTATTCGGGGCAATCTACAGACCCACTCCGGTACTCTGACAACATCTTCGCGGCTGGTGACACTCATAAAACTATCAAGGGTTTTTCTGACAGAAAAGCTTGAGGTAATCCGGAACATATCCGGATTAGAGCCCTTTACACTCGAGAACCCAGCCCCCAAGGTGAAAACCTAATTTTGATGTCTTTACCTTTGCTCTTTCCACTCGATACAGTTGATGACCCTTATGCTGATACTTTTCAGGCTGATGATGATTTTTGGAAGACCAACACTTCTCCTAGCTCCGAAAGTCCAGAGGAGCAAGAAGAAGCCGTTAATTCGGACGAAGGTGCTCTCCGGCTTTTACTTGGTTCCCTTAAGCTCATCATAACCCCTCCATTTTCCAACTATAACTTTGATGATATCCAGAACAAGAAGATGACGAAGAAGAAAACTCCGACGGCAAAGTAGAATCCGCCAGCGACGAGGAGGAACTGGAGCCGACAGTCAAAGTCGGATCAAAGATAAAGACTCAAGAGGCCACCTCCAAGGTTTCCTATCACCTCCTCGCATTCGATTCGCATTCCTTTAATGATATACATGAGCTACCTTGACTTTGTTCCACTGGCCATGCTTTGAAGGAGTCGCCCATGACCAAGCGCAGGTCAACTCGAAATCACCCGGGTATTTCATCGACTCCAACTCGGCGGGCAGGTATTTACCCTATCCTTTCTCGAACGAAACATTCACCTTGAACCATTACTTTATGAAATCTTACTTGATACTTTCCAGCCTCTCCCGGGTCCAGCGACGGATTTCCTGTGGATTTCGCGGTGAATACCGGGTAAAATCCCTTTCCTGATGCTCTACCATGCTTCATCATCCTTTCCTGATCGTATACTAGCTGCTTACTCATAACATCTATAGGGCCACGGTTCTTACCAGCGATCAAGAGGATATGGAAACCGAGGGCCCGGGTAAGGGAAGCCCGGCTGATAAGACTACGGCTGAGTCTAGCGACGAAGGGCAAGCGTCGCCGACAAACCCGGATATACAAGAGGCCGAGTATCCGATTGCCTCCCATGCAAGCAAAAAGAACAGAGCCACAACCTTGGGTGCAGAAGAAGGAGCATCGGATTCGGACATACAAATGACCCGGGTGCCGCCTCCCACTAAGAAGAAAGCTCCTTCTCGGAATTTCCAAGGCCCCAGGTCCTCTGATACGGGTAAAGACACTTTTGATCAATTGATGAACACTCTCCTCACTATGAAGACTTCGGAGAGCAAGATCTTGGAGCGCATGGCTGCAGAGCACCAGGTAGTGACACTTGATATCTCATAGTACACACCTAGTCCCCAAGTTCCGAGCATGACTTACTAAAGTTATGCTTGGTACTTTACGCAATATTCAGCTTACCATAATGTCCAACTGATACTTGCATTCCTTGCTACTTACAGGCGCAGATAACCCGGTCTGATGAAATTTTACTTAAGACCGAACAACTTCTTCTTGCCGAGGTAAAACGAAAGGAAACCCTTAAGGATGATATGAAAACTTTGAAGAAGGATGTTTCCAATTACAAGAAGAAGTGCAATGCCGCTCAGACCGCACTGAAGAAACTATCGGACCAAGTCGCCGATACTTATCAGATCTTGCTTAGTAAGTTTTTGCTGCCGATTGGCTTCATGTCTTTGCTTTATTATGTGATACTCGGGATTACTAATACGTTCTTTCTTTTGTTTCAACTGTAGGTGCCAACCTTGCGGCCCCAGAGGAGGATGCCATTGTCAAGGCTAGGACCCTAAAGACCGTGCTCCGGACTTTCTTTGCCGGCACAAAATTTATACTGGATGCCGTAAAGTGGCCTACGGAAGTATACCCGGGTGAAGAAAATCTCATTCAAGCCTGCTCCACTGTGCCTGGCTGGATTGAAATCTGGAAACGCTCGTCATGCCGAATTGGTATGACCCGGGCCTTTACCCTGGCCAAGGCTTTCTTTCCGAAGCTTGACCCGGCGAAGGTAATATCCGGGTTTCCCGAATTCAAGGCGGACGGTTCCAAATTTACACCCAAGGATTTCAAGGCCATACAATCCGCAGTGCGTCCCTCGGCTACCACTTTGGCCGATAGTTTGGATCTAAACACGATTATGAGTGCATACGACGCTGATGGCAAAATTGTTACGGAGGAAGCACCCCCGCCCTTTGATATCTTGGAGAAGTGGGTTGCTAACTCAGCCAGGAAGAGGGAGGCAACTGCGAAGAGAGAGGCCGAGTTAGGATCAGGGCCATCTGCCTCTACACCAGCTGTCCCTCCACCTGTCCGCCCTGGTGCGGTGAGTCCGGGTAATGCTGCCGGGAAAGCTAAGCAGCAAGCCCAGGACCAAGACCCGGAAGACCGTACTCAGGAGGCCGAATAGGGCAGTACCATCGTAATACCTTGGTCACGTGATGCTTTGTATTCAAACTGTTATGCTTTTAATGGTGCGCCTGTGCACCCCTGATACTGATGTCGCAACGTACTTTTAGTCCGTGATATGCTTTGCGGCTTTCCTGGCCTTTTGATAATCGTGCTACTTGTCTATTCTTTGAACTTGTTCTCGATACCCGACTCTCTTTTTGGCTCCCTTCGTAAGACTCGGTTTTCTGAGTGCCAGGGGCTTTGATAAGTGGACTTTTCTTTAAGTCCCCAAGACTCGGATGGTAGGGCCTTTCGAACTTCGATAGCCAAGTAATTTGTTTCTGTTTCGAAGTCCACAGTCCCCATGACCCAAAGTCCGAGTCATGGGGGTGTGGCCTTTCTCAGAGAACAAATTGTTTTTTACCGAGTCGAAAACCTAAAACCATTCCGTGTAAGTACTGAAGTTATGCTTGATAGTCGTTGAGTTTTCGGCTATTAGCCTTGTACTCTGCATAAACTTGTGGTTTAGATGACCCTTTTGACTATCTTGTACTGTAAGCCGGCTTTCGCGTGGATACCATGTTGTTACATCTATACGAAAACAGGGTCAGGCAAGTCCCATTGGGCTTCATGGCTGATTGTAATCGTAAGCGAACAAATCATGCCACTTTAGTGCGAGTCACATCGAGCTTAAGTAAGAAAAGTCAAGAAAATTTGGCTCCTTTGTCCAGTTATAAGATTGCAGCCGTACTCGTTTGCGAATAATCGGCCCTTATAACTTATAGGCATCAAGGCCGGGTCTTTCGGGTTTGTGGCTGGGCTACTTGAGCAACCAGCCCCCAAGACCTATATATACTCAACGTTCTTAATGATACTGAAATATTGATGTCACATGGATACTACTTACTTGTAATCAGGCTGTAACGAAATAAGACTTGATAACCATCTCTTTATTGATGCGAGAAAGTTTGGATCAGCAGGCCGCCTCATTAAAAACCTTCCAGTCCCCTTAGGTACCCTGGGTAGGAAAAGAGCGCGTCTGAAACCTGCTGCCCGTTACATTGTTTAGTTCTTCATGGGAACCGGTCCCGGACTGGCGTGACCGATGCACATTCTCCACATGTTGGACTTTTTCATGATGAGTACCGGGTTTACTAGCCAACCCGGGTGAGGTGTTTCCATGACGTGGATGGTTGTGGGCGGCCGTGCAGTTTCTTCCTTTGCAGCGGATTGCTTGGGGGAGTCATCCTCAATAAAAGCCACCATTTTAGCATCCAGTGCTACCTTGGATTTTGCTCTTTCGCCATCAGTACTCGGCCTTTTTGACGCGGTTCTGTCCTCCGGGTCTGCTTGAGACCGGTAGTGCTTGAGTTCTTCCTTTCTACAGGCCTGCTCGGCCATTGCTGCGTCTCCTTCATCGCATTCAGCTGCTATGTCTCGATTTCCATGTATGGTAATGGTCTTCTTGGGACCCGGGATTTTTAGCTGTAGATACACGTAACACGGCCTAGCCATGAATTTGGCGTAAGCCGGCCTTCCAAATAACGCGTGATAAGGGCTGCGCAATTTGACTACCTCAAAGGTAAGCCACTCAACTCGATAGTTATCCTTTGACTCCCCAAAGGCTACCTCCAATGCGATTTTTCCCTCGGGGCACGCTGAATGACCCGGCACTATCCCATGAAAAATTGTTGAGCTTTTTTGTAGCTGAGACTCCTTGAGGCCTATGCGTAGGAAGGTTTCCCAATACAGTATATTGATGCTGCTTCCACCATCCATCAAAACCTTTTTCAGCTCATACCCATTGACCTGCGGTGCGACTACTAATGCAGAGACTCCCGGGTGTTCCACTCTTTCTGGGTGATCCCTTCTGCTCCATGTTACCTCCTGCTCTGACCATCTCAAGTATCTCGGGACAGCTGACGAAACTGAGTTGACCGCTTGCTTCAGTATCTTTTTGTCTTTGTTAGAGCCTCCTGTGGTATGCACATGATATTGACCCAATTGCTTGGGGTTAGCCTGGAAACCTCCTGCCCCCCCTTGGTTATTACCTTGATTTCCAGCCGCCGGGTTACCAGCTGGGGGTGGGCCGTTGCCCGGGTTTCCCCCTGGACCCGGTCCTCCTCCCCGTCCTGCGCCTCGCATAGCTCTGTTCACTTCCTCGTTTTTCCATCTTTGTAAGTCGGCGCACTGCTCCAAGGAGTGGTTAGCTGGCCTGCCGTTCCTACTGTGCTTCGGGCATGCCATCCTGAATATGTCCCAATTGTTACCCGGCCTTGGTGGTCCTTGATAGTTTCCTCCATTGTGGTTACCTCCGTTGAAATTTCCTTCTGCTCTGGGTCTCGAAGACCCGGCTTCTGTGTTGGCGACAAACTCGGAACCTCCTTCAAACGGGCGCTTGTTCTGGCTACTTCCGTTATTACCCGGTGCTGATCCATTGCCGGTTCTTCCGTTATTACTTGTGTTTGTTTTTACCTTCTTCTTATCGACTTCCTCTTCTGTAGTATCTGTCGCAGCGTGTTTGTTGCACGCATCCATCAATTCTCCCATTGTAACTTCCGACGCATTTCGACTAGACTTCATGCGAGTTAACTTTTGCACTAAAGGTATATACTTGCATGTTTTTGCCATAGCTTGTAGTGCATCCTTGGGCTGAATATCCGTGGACGAGTGAAGTATCTCCATAACCCGGCGCACCCAACTGCACGCCGACTCTCCCTTCTTCTGGACGCATCGCTCTAGATCGTCAATAGTGAACAATTTCCTGCACGTCCCATGAAAATGCTTGACAAACGCGGTCTTCAATTCCTCCCAGGACTTGATCGATCCTTCCGGCAAATTGGTGAACCACAGCTTTGCTGCTCCTTCTGACATCATCAAGTACATGAACTTGGCTTGGAGATTCTCGGATGCGTTGCGAATTGACATTGCCATCTCATAACTACTTAGCCATGTTTCTGGATCCATAGTTGGCTCGTAATTCACTACTTTCCCTGGCTCTTTGAATTTTTCCGGGTAAGGCTCAGCTCTGATATTGTCCGAGAGACACTTGGGTCCCGCAAGAATGGTCGAGGCCGGCCTTGTTCTAGAAACGTGTGATACAGCGGGGGGTGCGGCTGGGCGCGGTGCTGCGGGAAGTCCATGCGCTGCAGACCCGGCCACGGCCCTCCGAGCTCTGGAACTGTCTACGACAGCCTGTGCTGCTGATGCTGCCTGAACGCGGGGAGGAGGCGGCATTTGCTGCTGCTCTTCCCTCCGCCGTGCTGAACTTGTTTGGATATTCCCTTGTTGCTGACTGACGTATGGCGTCCCGTGCATACCGCTTCTATGATCCGGATAATTGGCTTGATGTGCCACCGCAGTGTGCAACAGATCGATGGCTTGCCGGGTCTTCTCTGCATGGGGTGACTCTCCCACAGGGATTTGATTTAACGCGAGTGTCGCCGCATACACATTGTCCATGGGATTAGTGTAGTGACTGGCTGGTGTGCGAAATCGTGATGGTGGCGGTGGTGGTGGATCGTTGCCGGTTGCGACTCTAGTCTGTGGTGGGGGTAACCCGGCCCGTTCATTTGCCGGATGTGTCCCTGTTGTCGCCGGTTGGGGTGCAGTTCCCTGGTTCACCACTGGTATCGGCTGATCCTGAGGTGTGACAAATAAAGTAGCCGGGTTAATAACCCCGCCCGTTGCTGGTAACCTAGTTTGATGCCTTTGATGTACTCTAGAAGTTTCCTCCCGGAGCCGAGTTTCCAGCGCATCCAGCTCACGCTGCCGCGTGGCCATCCCTTGCCTTTCTGCCTCTACTTGCCTTCTTTGCTGTTCCAGCGCACGGCGAGCCACATCCAGATCCCTGACACGCTCCGCTGCGTTTTCTGGAGTGATAACCGTTGCAAGAACCGTGGGGTCCAGAATCAGATTATTATCGAATAGGGCCGGGTGGCGCGGGTTTGAAGGACCCGCCCCTGGTGTCCGGTTTCCCAGGAATCCGAACGTATTTGCATGCAACTCCTCGTCTGCTGCGCGGCTGGTCACTGATGCCGACTCTCCATCAACCCGGGCCAGAACCGGGTCTTCGTTAGCCGCGCCCTGCTGCTGGGCCAACGCCTGAGCCACCCCAACTGCTGCTGCAGTTGCGTTCCCTTGGTTGAGATTGGCCGCGGGAGCCGCATAGACTGCAACTCGGCGTACGATACCCGGTGTAAATTCATGTTGTTCTTCCTCGCCGTTATCCTCCACATACCGGTTCTCCAGCAGATCCAGGATAGATCCGGTATCATCTTCTCTTTCGACCCGGTCGCGCGGGGTCCATGCCGGCTCCTCCGGCCGTTCCCACTTCGCGATGGGTTCTTCTGCCGGATGTGTCGTTCCAATCGATTCTTCATCATCTGATCGGACAGAAGTGGCTTCTCCTGGCACAGAATCAGATCCAATATTGTCAGGGATCGAACCGGAAGTACATACCATACCAATGAAGACGCTGATCCGGCCGATTGTCACGACGGATCCGGATTCGAGGTGATACGATTCTGGCCCCCAGCCGGAATCGTCCACCGTCTTTTCTCCTTTGTGGTTGATGTAGATCTCGCCGACGACAAGATTCTCCATGTTCTTCCGAGCTTCTCCCGTGATGTAAACACCTTTGGACGCAGGCCCCACGGTGGGCGCCAACTGTCGTGGGATAATCACGGCAGACGTTACCGGGGGTAACTGATCTTGGGGCAAGACGACACAGGCGTTTGGGAGAGGGTTTAGCTCAGAGGAAAGCATGATGTAACTCGATCTGGTAGCCGGCAATCAAAGTCGCCGAGTCTCCGATCTCTATATAATAACTCAACTCTGGGATTACACTAGATGCTCGATATCAGGCGATATTGCTAGGGTTCTTAGATCTCTGTCTAAACTAGACCTGGGGGTCGGTTTATAAAGCACCCGTACCCCCTGGCTTACCCTCCAAGGCGCATCCTGGATCCTACCCGGACACGGCGCACAAACCCTAACTTTCCTTTACCATAACCCACAATCCGGGTTACTGGGCCTACAAGCTTGGGCCTTCCACAAGTTTCCTTATCCTTAGCCGGATCCTGCGCAGTATCCTTTGGGCCGGGTTACTCCTTGGAGTATGGCCTACCGGGTTATCATCCCCCCATCATCTTCGGTCTTCTAGATGCTTCGGGGGAAAATAGACACTTCGGGCTTTGTGGGGTCCAATTCCGAGAATATTTCCAGAACATCTTTTCTGAAATAAAAAAAACAGCAAAAAACAGGGAACTGACACTTGGCATCTTGTTAATAGGTTAGTCCCGGAAAATGTGTAAAAATGCTATAAAGAAGGGAGAAAACATGTAGCAATTGGCATAATATTATCATGGAGCATCATAAATTATAGATACGTTGGAGACGTATCAAGCATCCCCAAGCTTAATTCCTACTCGTCCTCGAGTAGGTAAACGATAAAACACAATAATTTCTGAGGTGACATGCTACTAACATAATCTTGATCATTCTAATGTAAAAGCATTTGCACCCTGAGATCATAGAACTTCAAACACAGACATGATAATAGAACTTTATTAATAAAGAAAAGCAATCACTTTTCATCATGAAGAGTATCTCAAATAAAGGATCACAAATAATAATGCAAAGAAAGATAAACGTTTGTTTCAGGTATAAAGAAAGCATGGCAAAGTGATATTTCGCTAGTCCTTAAAAGTGGGGAAAAACATAAATGTCAGGACACCTTCAAAGTTCATGAGGAAGACTAGAGCAAATAATTTAAGAACAAATAATATCACATCATGAAGTAATTGTTGATGTTTATGGGAGAATGCACATAGAACTAAGAATGGCAAAAATGCTCTCTCAACTATGCATAAAGTTAGAAGATGGAGACTCAACATAAAAGTAAAAGAAAGGCCCTCCGCGGAGGGAAGCAAGGATTAACTCATGTGCTAGATATTTTTATTTTATTAAACAGAGGTATTAAAAGTTTGACACTCCTCCCATCCATCTTTCACAAACCATGGCTAACCGAATCCTCGGGTGCATGCCAACAATCACATACCATGGAGGAGTGTCTATATTTTAGGAGAGGTGTATGTTAATGTCAACAAATGGTAAACAGAGAAAACAGTACATCACTAGCCAACTGGATTCACAAGAGAGGCTCCCATATGAAGGACACATCTGGGTAGAAGGTCATCCCGCTTTCTCTTTTGTTTACACAATTATGCTTTTGACTGATAAATCAGGGGCAAAAATAGTGAAGAGAATTTTTTGTATTAATTTGGGGCTGGGAACCCCGCTGACATCTCTTCTATCACTTGGATAAGCGGATGAAGCCACTAGTCCAGGGTGTGAAAGCCAGTCAACAAGTGAGATAAAGATTCTCCATTGACGTCCTCATGAGCAAAAACAAGAACACAAAACAGGAGCAATTTTGAAAGTTTTAAAGGTAGCACACGAGCAATTTACTTAGAGTGGCAGTGAAATACCACATGTAGGTAGGTATAGTGTGCACAATGGGAAAACTTTGGTTTAAGGGAGTTGGATGCACGAGTAGAGCTCATACTGAGTACAGGTGGAGGCTAGCAAAAGACTGGGAGCGACAAATCAAGAGAGCTTAAGAGCCATAATCATGCATAGCGACATAAACATCATTAATTAAAGCATAAGCAGTATCACAAGTTCAAAAACTAAGTGGTCATGGAGGCTATTCGTGACTGGTTAACAGTCATAAACAAGGTGTGAGCATGCGCCAAGTCAACCAAATAAAACATTCGAAAGAGAATACCATAAATTAATGCTTTACTATGACAGGAACAACTCATGAATCTTTCAATGACATATTAAACACTCTCAGCTATTTGAGGCTATTCATGCTACTCAATAACCACAAGGCTTTAAAACTAAAATAACATTTAGCATGGCATGAAAAAGTTCTAGCCACAGTCTATACAAGCTTCTACTTGCACTGTTATAAATTCCACTTCAAGCAGCAGTTTCTTCTCCCAACAAGCAACATACAAGATATGTTTTAACAAAAATACTCTTTATGATACAACAAGAAAACATGATAGTAATCACATAACACTACGAAAACTAACATCTCTGATAAGAGATGCATGCAAAACAGGCGCTAAATAAATGCAGCAGCCAGAGGAGATTAAGAATACAAAGTATTCCCATGAAAAAGAGGAGCGTGTCACTCTCCAATAAAAGAATGCTAGGGTCCAACCAAGTATATGCAAAAATAGAAACAAACTAAAAGCAAAAATAAAAGACGCTCCAAGTAAAGCACATAAGATGTGACCGAATAAAAATATAGTTTCACTAGAAGTGACCTGATAATTTGTTGATGAAGAAGGGGATGACTTGGGTATCCCCAAGCTTAGATGGTTGAGTCTTCTTGGAATTTGCTAGGATGTACCACCGGGGCATCCCCAATCTTAGGTTTTTCACTCTTCTTGATCACATCATATCATCCTCTTCTCTTGACCCTTGAAAACTTCCTTCACACCAAAATTCTCACAATCTTCATTAGCAACGTAAGTGCAATCGAAATAATAAATTCACATGGTTCAGTTTCAACACAAGTATAACACTCAAAAACACAATAGCTACTGTCACAACTTCTTTTAAAACTTTTTTTCTCAAAAGAACACTAGAAGAAAGAGATTAAGATGCAAATACAATTACTGGCAGAAATCTGCCAAAACAGGACAGCAGGTAAAGATGACTTTTTAAAAAATCTTCTGTTGCTCAAATCAAAAAGTGGTCAACTAAGAAAAGTTGCGTATATAGCCCAGGATTACGCACAAAAAAGCTCAGGCAATTCGAATTTCCGTGATTTTATACTTAATTAACAGTGGACAGCAGAAATCTGTTTCCTGTGCAGAAATCCGAAATATAGTCTCGACTTTCCACTAGGGGCTTTACTTGGCTCAACAAAAACTCAAAAGAAAAGATATAGAGGTGTTGCTAAGGAAATATACAACACCAAGGGCAAAGCACACAAAAGAAAACAAAGGAAAACGGGTTGAAAACAGAGAAATAAAACGGGTTGTCTCCCGGTAGCGCTTTTCTTTAATGCCTTTCAACTAGGCATAGAAAGAAAACTCAAGTATTTTCAAGTGAAGCATTCAAATCAAGATTTGGCAATTCTTTAATAATGCATTTTATTTTATCTAAGTGAGTTTCAGAAGCTCCTCTCTTAGTACTTTTAGGCTTACTATATTCATCAAATAAATTCTCAGGAACAATCTAGTCAAAATTCTTTTCTTGGGCTTCGTGCAGTGCCACCAATTTAAAGGGGATTGGTATTTTATCCTCGTTTTCATTATTAGATTCAGTTTTTTCTAGATCACCAACAATGTCTACACATGAGCCAAGCATATTGAATCGATCAAAGACTTTTCTAGCTTCTATAGCAACATCTCCAAATTCTTTAAGCATAGTTTCTAAGATGAAGTTTCTTTTCTCAACATCTTCAATGTTATTCAAGTTGAGGAACATATGTTGCAATATGGGATGGAGGTTAACAAACCTAGCTTCTAGCATGTGAACTAAAGAAGTTGCAACAGTCTCGTAATTGGGAGCAAGTTCTACTATGGATTTTCGCTCAAAGTTATCATGCTTACTAACATGATCAAAGAATTCTTTGATAGTGTCCTTTCCAAGTATAGAACCACTTCCTACCGACAAATCTTTTAAGGTAAACTTAGGGAACAACATGATGAAAACTAACAACGTAGTGAAAAAAAATAACAACTAGAATAAGAACTATTTTTTTTTTGTGTTTTTGATAAACAGAAGCAAAGCAAGACAAAAAATAAAAACAAGACAATAAACAAAATAAAGAGGTTGAGAGTGAGAGACTCCCCTTGCCAGAAGACTTCCTTCTCCCCGACAACGGCACCAGAAAATATCCTTGATGCTCGTGATACACACACGTGTATTGGGAGACCCCAAGAGGAGGGTGTGATGAGCACAACGATAGGTATTTCCCCTTAGTTAGGAACCAAGGTTATCAATCCAGTAGGAGAAAGAGGACCTTCGATAGGTTGATTCCGCTGACGGTGGTGCTGGCGCTTCACCGGTGTTAGCAACAATGTGGAACCTGCACACAACACAACCAAAATACTTTGCCCCAACGGTACAGTGAGGTTGTCAATCTCACCGGTCATGCTGAAAACAAAGATTAGACGTATAGTGTGGAAAATAGTGTATGCTTGCAGTAAGTAAATAAAGTAGGAAGTAGTTGTGGTTTGTTTAACAGTGTAAGAAAATGGACCGGGGTTTATAGGTTCACTAGTGGTGTCTCTCCATAAAATATAGCATGCTGGGTTAACAAATTACAGCTGGGCAATTGACAAATAAAGGTTGCACCGTAGTGCACATCATGACATGAAGACTACTATGATATTTAGTGAGGGCATTACAACAATATACATAGACCGTAATCCAACTCATCTATGACTAATAATCCACCCTCAGGTTATCATCCGAACCCCCTTAGGTATTAAGTTGCAAGCAACAGATAACTGCATTAAACAATGTGTGTAATGTAAGCAATGATTGTACATGCGGGCACTCTCACCGCTGTTTTCTCCCTAGCTGCAAGAGCACATCCTCCCCCGTCACGTTTTTGTCACTCGAGCACAGGCGAAAAGGAGGCATGAACCCACTATCTAGCATAAATACTCCATCTTGGAGTCACTAGCAACTGCTTGGCCAGGGCAACCACTAGCAAAGGAAAGCATGCAAGATCACAAATAACATATGCAATAAAGACTATAATCAACTTGGCATAAGTTCAATATTCATCGGATCCCAGCAAACACAGCATAAAGAATTACATAAGATCAATCTCGATCATGATAGGCAGCTCACGAGATCTAAACATGGAGGCATAAGAGGAGAAGACAACCATCTAACTACAACCATGAACCCGTAGTCCAAGGAAGAACTACTCACGCATAACTCCGGAGGCAGGCATGGTGATGTAGAAGCCTCCGGTGATGATTTCCTCTCTGATAGGGTGCCGGAAATAGCTTCAAAATCCCCCTGATCTAGGGTTGACGGTGACGGCGGCTGCGGAACTTTTCGGGGATTTTTGATCATGTGTTTAGGGTTTTCCATCTGGGAGGGATTAAATAGGCGAAAGGGAAAAGGCGGTGGAGCTCCGGGGGCCCCACACCCATAGCTGGCGCGGCCAGGGGGCGCGGCACCCTATGGTGTGGCCCCCCTGGTGCACGTCTTCGACTCTTCTTCGGTCTTCTAGATGCTTCCGGTGAAAATAGGCACTTCGGGCTTTGTGGGGTCCAATTCCGAGAATATTTCCAAAACAACTTTTCTGAAATAAAAAACAACAGAAAACAGGGAACTGGAACTTGGCATCTTGTTAATAGGTTAGTCCCGGAAAACGTATAAAAATGCTATAAAGAAGGGAGAAAACATGTAGCAATTGGCCTAATATTATCATGGAGCATCATAAATTATAGATACATTGGAGATGTATCAGCAACTATGCTCTCTCAACTGTGCATAAAGGCAGGAGCACAAAAGAGGAGTAATTTGAAAGTTTTAAAGGTAACACATGAGCAATTTACTTTGGGGTGGCGGTTAAATACCACATGTAGGTAGGTATGGTGGACACATTTGGTAAACTTTGGTTTTTGGGAGTTGGATGCACGAGTAGAGCTCATACTCAGTACAGGTGGAGGCTAACAAAAGACTGGGAGCGACAAATCTAGAGAGCATAAGAGCCATAATCATGCATAGCGACATAAACATCATTAATCAAAGCATAAGTGGTACCACAAGTTCAAAAAATAAATTATCATAGAGGCTATAAGTGACTGGTTCATAGTCATAAACATGGTATGAGAATGCGCCAAGTCAACGAAATAAAACATTCAAAGGAGAACACCACAAGTTTATGCTTCAATATGACAAGAACAACTCATGATTCTTTCAATGGCACATTAAACAGTCTCAGCTATTTGAGGATAATCATGCTACTAAATAACTACAAGGCTTTAGAATTAAAATAACATCTAGCATGATATGAAAAAGTCTAGCCACAGTCTATACAAGCTTCTACTTGCACCGTTATAAATTCTACCACAAGCACCAATTTCTTTTCCCAACAAGCACCATACAAAACATGTTGTAACAAAAACTCTATAAATGCTACAGAAAGAAAACATGATAGGACTCATGTAACACTACTAAAACTAACAGCTCTGAACAAGAGATGCAATGAAAACAAGGGCTAAACAAGAATTTTGCAGCAGCTAGAAGAAAAATTAAGAATACTAGCATAGCAAGTATTCAAACGAAAAAGTGGAGCATGTCTCTCTCCCAAGCAAGTATTGCTAGGGTCCAACTATATTATTGCATCAAGTAAAACAAATGAAAACAAAAAAAAACAAAAGAAAAACAAACAGACGCTCAAGGTAAACTTCATATGATGTGACCGAATAAAAATATAGTTTCACTGGAAGTGACCTCATAGATTGTTGATGAAGAAAGGGATGCCTTGGGCATCCCCAAGATTAGATTCTTGAGTCTTTTTAAAATATGCTTGGATGAAACACGGGGGATTCCCCAAGCTTTGACCTTGCACTCTTCTTGATCACATATATCGTCCTCTTCTCTTGACCCTTGAATACTTCCTTCACACCACACTCAAAAAGTAATTCGCATTAGAGGGCTAGTGCAAAGATAAAAAAATCCATAGGTTCTGTATGAGCACAAGTGCTATCGATGCTTTTAAACATTATCTACAGAAACTGATATTTCATGAAGCAAATAAATCCACTTGACATCGCAAAATAGCAAATGCAAGAAAAACGGCAGAATTTGTCAAAACCAGAACAGTCTGTAAAGACGAATTTTTTCGGGGCACTTACATTGCTCAGATTGAAAAACTTAAAGTATAAAAAAGTTGCGGAATCATCCGAGGAATAATCACAAGAAATTTCAGGTCATTCTGATATTTCTGCGAATTATACGATTTTTTACGGTGGACAGCAGAAATCTGCTTCCTGCGCAGAAATCCAAAAACCAACTCTTTACTCAACTAAAACATGAAAATAAAGATACAAAGGAGTTTCTAAAGAATTATACAACCCTTTACTCAAAGAAAACAGAGAAAAACAAAGAAAAAAATAAAACCATGGGTTATCTCCCAAGAATTGCTTTTCTTTAACGCCTTTTAGCTAGGCCCAGAAAAGTGGAATCAAGTATTTTGAAGTGAAGAAGCATACAAATCAATAATTTCCTCCAAAACCCCAATTGTAGAAATAGGTACCTTAGACACCCCTGAAGATGATTCAACATGCAAATCACTTTTAGTTTCACTATAATTTTTATTAATTTTAAGCATATTAGGGGATTTCGGTTTAGGTACCTTGGGGACATACATAAATTTTTTCCTTTTCCCACAGAAGGTTTCTCCCTTTTAAACTTAACAGAAGAAAAGGTTGAGCTTAAAGTTTCCATAGTCTCCTCTAATTTACCAATCCTCATATTTTGACTATCATGGATATTGCTAGCTTCTAAAACAGTGATTTTCTTGTTGATACTTACTATTGATTCATTAACTTTGCTAGAATTATCAAGGAACTTCGGTAATTTTTCTCCATAGAGTTTAGCTTTTTAATAACATCATCTAAAGTGATCTCAGTTTTAACAACCTTAGTAGGTGGTGTTCCAACTAAACTTTCAATTAAATTACAGGCTTCCAAAGCAGGTGTTCCCAGAAAATTACCGACTGTAAGAGTGTCTAGAACATACCCTATACCAGCTAGTAATACGAACATAAAAAATCCTAAGAAGGATTAAAGTGGAATATTTCTTAGTGCACCTATGATGAGCATCACTTATCCTATACCAAAGCATCTTTCAAACTTTCTCCACCTTGTTGCTTAAAAGAACGAACTTCAACCTCAGGAACACTCATTTTAGCAAGACTAAAAACAAGAATAAAACTACAACTAGAATAAGAACTATTATTTTTTGTTTTTGATAAAGAGAAGAAAACAAGACAAAATAAATAAACTAAGTGATGGCTCCCAAGTGTAGGAGATCAATCGTAGTCTTCGATGGGAAGTATTACCCAAATTTGTAGTTCGACTCAGTGGGAACACAAGAATACCGGTGAGACTTTAGCAATTGGGACGTCACTCCCAACCACACCTGTGTATCAACAAACTTGCAGCGAGAGTGGTGAGTGTAATAATGCAGTGAAAGTAAACAAACAGAAAGTAAATGGAGAGCAAGTGTTTTCCCAGTTTTCACCGGAAAAGAGTGAAAGTAAACCAGAGACTAAAACGCAGGCATGAGGTGACAGCGGGGTGTTGCACGGATAAGATTGATCATGTAATAATGTTTTGCTAGCAGCGGGGCCTTTCTCTATCTCAGTTTTATGTAGGTGTGTGTTCCGTAAATTATTGTGCGTACTAACCAAGAGAATTTTCACAAAGCCTATTGTCCTACCTGCCCATTTCACCGGGGCCAATTTGGAACTACAGGTAATTAAGGTCTACCCTTTCGAATAGCCCGGACCAACGCATTAACACTCCATGAACACACATAATCCTCAAACTAGAACATATCCCCCTTGTTTTCCCTAGCTGTCACTTTAGGGTTCGCAGGTTCAATATAATAGCAGGTAATACACATTGCAGATAGATACCAAACTCAAATATATGATGTAGCAATGTAAGTTCAGTACTGAAATGATGCCACTTGGGCCCTAGTAACAAGCGTTAACCTAGCAATAGTGCATCAACATAAGACATAAGAATTCTCAAGACAAACCCCTAGATCCCGCATACCGGGTAGCAATTACATGATCAATCTCATCCAAAACCCCTCACACCTCACATGCCTACAGCAACTACTCACACATGGAGGGGGTGATGGAGCTCATGGTCGATGGAGATGATGGTGACGAAGCCCCCCGAATTCCACCTCCGGGGGTGAAATCCCGGATCAATCTGACTCCGAAATCGAAGATCGTGGTGGCGGCGACGCTCCGTTTCGCGAACAGCCCTCTTCTTCTAAACCCGTCAGTTTCTCGTATATATGGAGGGGTACATCAAAGACCTAGCCGGAGTGGGCCATCTGGGCCCAAAAGGGGTGACCCCACGCGGCCAAGGAATCTGGCAGCGTGTGGGCCCCCCTTTGGGCCCTCGGGTGCCCCCCCGACCCCATCTGGTGCTCATTCCCCTTCTTTTCCATAAAAAGTTACGTGGTTTTCGTCCCCTATGAAAAGTCCTGCGAAAATAGACGGAAAGAAGACTTTTGCTAAAAACAGCGTCAGATTCTGCAGATTTATTCAATTATGGGGGGACTCCGGAGAGAAATACGATGCAAAGTGCTTGGAAAAGTAGACGCATTTTGGGTGCATCAACTCCCCCAAGCTTAGCTCGTTGTTTGTCCTCGAACAACTCAAACGCAGTGCAGAAGCGATAAAAACTTTGGCAAGAACTTTGCATTGCATATGCATCATCAATTAATACTAGAAAATACTCAAGACATGATTCATGTAACAAGTAGCAAAATACTAGCAAGTGTGCATCTACTCAGTGTTGAAGCATATATACTTGTTGCAATAGAAATAACATGAAGTGTTAATACTTGAATGAGTTTTCTCAATTGTAGACATAAAGAAAGGCTTGTGCATCGCTGATGATTGAATCATATCAAGATTTTTGAGATCTCTGATTCTTTCATATGTTGACAAGTAAAATCATTGTGCTTACTACCTTGCTCTCAGTTTTGCTAAAGCATTAATTTTTCATTTTGATTCTTATGCTTGACAAACTACAAGTTGAAAGCCTCATGCCCCTTAAAAGCGAAGTCCCGCACCATGATTACTCAACTCTAGATTCCTAATAAGCCTTGTACAATCATTGTAAGTATTAATGACATCATAGAGAGCAGCAATTGGGGTACCTCTTGCCCCATGGCATGGAAATCAGCCCATGTCAAAATGGCAAGACAAACAAATGGAATGGACTCATTATCCTTTTTTATTTCATTCACTATATGCATAGCTTCTTATTTTATTATAGGATATGTTGCGGAGTCCATTCTAGCTATAAGTAAATTTCCACCATGATATCGCATGGCTTGGGTTAGCGACCCAATGCGTCTCTCTAATCATATATACTTACTCATCAAGACTTACTATTCCTCTACCTCATTTCGGCATGACAGGCATCCACAGTTAAAAGAACATGATATCAACTTGAATATAGAATTCTTAGTGCAGCGTTGAAAGTTTTCCATGTGATACACATTTAGACTAACCCCCAACCATAAGTTCGTCAAGCATAAGACTCCAATTTTATCATTCATGAAATTTTCTCTTTTAATTCTTTCCTTGGTTGGCAAGTTCAGTAAGCACAATGGGATGCGTAAACCTTTGCTTAAGGCTACAATTATTCAATCCATCAGCCAAGTAATGACACTAAACAATATTTCAGTTGCATCAGAATATATTCTGCTAAACCACGGAGAAGATAAACAATGGCTATTATGTCACTAAGTGTTAAGGGAATCATAAGGTGTGCACTTGATGTTACTAAAAAGCATACATAAGCACGGCAAAGGTGTCATACCTTTCATCCCTTCAAGCACATTATCATATCATTGTTGTTCTCCTCTCCCCACTTGAACTGCTCAATAAAAACTCAAATCTTGCTATAAAAAGTTACTGCATTCAGCAATTTGTTTACCTACCTAAACACCTCAAAAGTTTCTCATGTTTTACAGAGGTGAAGGCCATAAAAAGTTGCATTAGTGATTAAATTTTCAGCTCAAACGGAGTCACAAGTAAAGATTAAAGCATATAACACTGAACATATTTCAACAATTCCCGCAGCTCCGTATTTATACTAAACTCAAGAAAACAAAAATCTTTTTGTGGTTTTTGATTTTTAGAAACATAATGTAAATAACCAGAAGTAAACTAGCTAACAAATAACAAAAATATGTTTGTGTTTTTCAGATTTAAAGAACATAAAACAACAAATAACATGCAAGTGATATAACACAATGAATGAGGAGGGAGAGAAATACTCCCCCAAGCTTGTGATCAAGCTAGTATCCTGGGTGGTAATCATGTACACCACTCAACGAACCTCCCTGGAAGAAGGATGGATCCTGCCATGCCTGTGCTCCAAGGTGTGGTTCAGGGAAGCCCCAGGGATATGCCATAGGCGCCTGGTATTGGGGCTCCTCCTGTTGTTGCTCTTCTTGTTGTGGCTCTTCTTGCACAGTCCACTTTGTCTCCCTGTCAAACAAGTCAGCACAAGGGAGCCTAACAGACACAATGTGCCCATTAGAATCCTTATAGCAATATGAAAAATATTCTTTCTCAGCCCTGCTCATATCCATGCGAAAAAGTAAACCAAAATCCAGCAGTCGAGACTCATTTACCATGGTACCCAAGTTATCATTAAAACCTCGTTCTGCCATAATGTATTCATGGATTAAAGTGGCAATGGCACCAACATAGAAAGGATTTTTATCCGTGCCATTCCTACTCACAGCTAAATGCAAAGTTCTAGCAAGTATGGTTCCTAGGTTATATATAGGTGTTGTATTTTCCATTGCACATTTTAATAAATAGATCATAGGACCAGTGCAAGCAGAAGTGTTATCCCTAGCAAGGAATCATCTAGCAAGAAACAATGCAAAATATCTAAGGCCCGGGTGTTGGATGCATGTGAGCTTGCCTCTATTCATTCTTTCAGGAATATTTTTAGCAATGCTACGCCAGAATGTGACAAGTTCTTCTCTAGAATCAGCATATGTTTCATCCCATAACCCCGTAGTTGGTACACGTATAGCCTTACAGAATTCCTCTAATGACATGACTAAACGCTGCCCCCTCATTGTAAATTTAATGACAAAAGTAGCTGGAGGAGGGTTCTTAGACTTACTTTTCCGGTGCACCACCGGTCCCTCAAACCTGAATGTAGAGAGGAATTCCCTCGAGAGTTCCACATATGTGTTGCGTGGATGGCATGAGAACTCAAGCAGCCTCGTAGTTGCAGCAAAGGCTTGGAAATCTTCAGCAATCCCCCAATGTTCAAGAACTTCGGGGTCTTGCCATCTTGTGGTATGGACACGCAGATTTTCACCCGCAAAAACCAATTCATCCTCCCATAACTGATTATCATCATGATTGTTGGACACCCTTGATTCTCTTCTCCTTGTCCTTGAGGACATCCCAAGCAATGCCTTTCCCTTGTTCAGCATGTTACCTTGCTGTGCCAAAATAAAATTCAACAAAAATTAAATTGTATCACTCTAAAACATTGCTAAGGCATCCATAACTAGTCCTCTAATCAATATCATGCATCCATATCAACTAGAAAACTTAAATTCATGGAGTTCTTAGACATAATAGGTGACACCTAGTGCAGCAAAATACTTCATACACAAAACATGGGAGCAAAAAGTAATTGGATGAGTGAAGGAGTTACATACCTGTCACATCCCAGTTTTTGGACTCTTGGACTGTGCTCAAAAAGACAACTATTAGGGCCAACAAATTATTTTTATAACCACATGATGGTGTGAACTAACTTGTGTTATGATCTTAATCATATTTGCAACATAAGTTTTGTTTCATTATAAAACCAACACCATATGTTTCTGAAAAATATTCCTGATATTTTTCCTAATGTTTTCTTATTATTACTTGAGTGGATTTTTATTCCAAGACTTGGATCATTCTTGTTTGCATCTTAAAACAAACTTTTAACCTTGTTGGATCCAAGAAAACAAGTTTCCAAAATGATCTATTAAAGTTTTCTTTTAACTTTCCTATAGAAAACAATTCCTGAAAATATAGCCAAGTACCTGTTTTCTACCATTGTCTTCACCAAGCTATAAATTGTGATATTATGGTTTCTTGACTTTTAATTCATCCTTGATATATGTACTACAAACCCATAAGCTCACTTTTATTTTTGGAGAAATAAAAACTATCTTTTGCTTGTTGTTTTTGTGGTATAAAATTAAGGCAGAATAAGGCAGTTTTGAGAAACAGATAAAAACAGAAAGTAGGTCTTTTTCCACATTATTTTCATGGCCTTAAACTAGTTCAAAATTGTTTTCAAAAGTTGTTTCTGAAAGTGTATAACATGGTTAACACATCCATACTTTGAAAACCAATTTTGGAAAGCAATTGAACCCTGAAAACAAACTCAACTTTTTGAACCTTTGATCTGTTTTCCAACACTTAGAGAATTTTCTGAATTATTCGAAACAGTCACAGATACGATTTTGGGCAGAAGATTTCATTGCCTTCCCTTGCAAGATTCGAAGTAAAAGCTTGTCCCTTGTGTTGACCACAACTAGTACTCCACCTTGGATGCTTGACCTTGCTTCTAGAAGCCTTAGGCATGAAGATAAGAGAGGATAGATATGGTGACTAGGATAGGTATGGGCACACATGCATCTTAGATATTTTTGACTTTTCCACTTGTCCCTTGCCTCCCCTTGCCCCCAAAGGCCAACCTTGCCCATGTCACATGTGTACTTGAATAGGACACCATGTGCACTCAAATGGAAAATACCAAAAAGTCCCTTGAACACCTCTTATGCCATCAAATGGTAGGGATCCAATGCCACACTTCCATTTTTGCCCTTGACCCTTGAACCATGCCATTGATCTTTCATCACTCCAAAGGCCAACCTTGACTTGCCCCTTGGTGGTCTTGCCCCTTGGCCTCATTGCCTTATTATGAGGTGACCATCTTGCCCCTCCCCTCATTCCCTCTTCTATAAAGATCCCAAGGCCATCTCCTTGCACCTTGCCCCTCCTCCACAACCCCCCACTACCACACTTCATCCTCAAGCTTAGAGGATCCTTGAGCCAGCCATGTGAGCTCCATGAGCTCCAAAATCGCCGCCGGCCATTTTTCTTAAACCGATGTGAGGAACCTCAAATCCCTGCAGATGTTTGTCTGTCGTTTTGAGCTTGTGAAAAATAGTTTTCGTGCATATTATTTTCTACAAAAATTCACAGCACTAGGCTTATGTTTTCCTAACCATTTCACGTTGGTAGATCCAAGTTTGCACTTTTATTTTTGTCACAATACCTGTTTTGCCACAGACTGTCTGTTTAGCCATTTTTGGCATAACTTTTTGGATCTGTATCCATTTTGGTCAAATCAAACTGTTTTGAGTACCTATGAGTAGATCTATCCATAGGACTTGGCCTTACATCAACGCCAGTTACCAAATGGAAATGAAATCCATTTTGGTAAAAGACCAGTAGGCTTTTCTAGACCTTTTATAAGGAGTTTAAAAATGATTTTTGAACCAAATCCAATTGGATGAGTTTGGTATTGACTAGATCTATCTTATCCTAGCTTAGATTAATTTTTGAGGCTAAATATTATTTTTGGTGGACAGATCTAGAAACAGCAGCTTTTCTGTTTTTTTTTCTTTGTTTGTTTTTGTTTGAAATGAAATGTTTGGTTGTTTTAATCTTGCTTCCTAACTTGTATAGAGTTGCTAGGACTTGTTATTAAGTTGTTTTCTTGCAGTACATATACCTTAGAAAGTGTGTGCATGTTTGGAAAGTCAAATAGAAATAGGAGTACCATTTGTTATTTTCCTAGTTTTATTATTTGGATTGTTGTGTGGGAAAATCCTTGTAGCTTTGTTGTACCTAGATTTTTGTTGTGGTTATGATAGATCAAGTACCACTTTGGTCCTGTTATTTCTCTGTTATTATCTCTATTAGCTTACACCTTATTTTATAGCAAAGCATGTGTAACATTTGTTGTTTGTTTTCTAGTACTTATTTCACTAGTTGTGTGAGCAAATCTTTGTGTGCTTGTTACCTAAGTTTTTGCTATGCTTGTGGTGAGTCCAGTACCATTTTGGTACTGTGATTTATATGCTATTATCTTCATTAACTTGCATGTGATCTTATAGCAAAGCATGAGTAGCATTTGTTATTTTTCTAGTGTTTATTCTTTGGAATTATTGTGAGAGCTAGATCTTTGTGTGAATGCCTTGATAATTTTTGTGCTATGTTTGCTATAGATCCAGTACCATTTTGGTACTGTTATTTTGATGCTTTTGTCTCTGATATCTTGCATGTATTTTTATGGTGAAGCATGTGTAGGTTTTGTTATTCTTATGCACTAGTCTTGCATGCACTAGAATAAATAGCCTTGTTTTATTTATTTTGTTATTCTAATGTTTGTCATGAGTAACCAGAGGCTTAGTACCTCTTTTGCCTTGGTATTAGTGGGCCCATAACCCACTGGTCCCATTGCATCTTGGTTGGGGATGAACATTCCCAACTATGCACATGTGAGAAAATAACATGTTTTTAATTATGTGGTTGATAGGATATTTTCCACCATGGAAAATATAATTGTTTGTTTTCACTTATGCAAGTGAGAAGTTTATTTCTTATAAGGATCTACTAGTATGTTAGGTGTGATCCATTTGTTAGCATAATATTCCTTAGGAGTATCTTGTTAAGAAATGATTCACTATTGAGTACTAAATTATATTGTTTGCAAATAAACTAAATTCCTTTATATTGATAGATTGTTTGTGAATGATTGTAAATTGAGTGTTTGGATTTTTGAAAAGGTTTAGATAACTTTTCTTTTATTTCATAGCTACTGGTTGTGTAAGTTATACCTTGCTTGCTTGCTAGTAATTGTTTAAGAAAAACATAAATTGCTAGAATTAAGTTAGGCATGTTTAATAGTTGTTTCATGGGATTGTTTTGATGTTTGTGCTTACTAGCATGTGTAAGTTTTGTGTATTGTTATTAGGTACATTTTATGATCATGACTTGCTTGTTTATAATTAAGCATCATAGTAACATTGTTTGCTTCTCTAGTGATGAACTAGTGTCACCACTAGAAAATGGTAATTTTTACTATAGTATTCTCATCTTTTATCTCATAAGTGTATGAGTTTATTATAGCATATTTATGAAGTTATTACTTCTATTATGATTCCATGAATCCTTTAGTTTCTTGTGCTATAGTTGTAGAATATAAGTTTTTCTTATAACATGCTTGTGTAGATTTTCCACACTAGTGTGTTATCAGTGCAGTCCTGTTTCTATGCTTTTGATAGGGATATTACCTTGAGTGATGATTGTGTTTTAGATTATTTTTATGACTTGTTATCCTTGTTTTTAGGTACTGGTTGTTTGCTAATTTTTCATAATTGATGGATTCCAAAACCTCTAGTAAACAAAACCATAGTGAATAAATAGTCTATTCAATTGTGGTGTGTTTGCTTGTTGTTTGGATTTTGTTGGAGTGTTTTAACTTAGCATGAGTTTATACTTGTGTTGTGCTTGTGTTTAAGAGTATCTTGTGAAACTAAAACATCCAACTAAAATCATGAACACATAGAGTGATAGTTGCTTGTGGTGAGTAATACCCACTACCATGGGTATTATTCTGTCTGTTTGTTTTACCTTAGCAACCTAACCTTTTGCACCCACAAGCTATATTTTTAGCTTCTTGTATATCTTATTATGAGAGTGGTACACCACTCCATATATGGTATGTATGATGTGGGATATGGTTTTCTAAACCATACATAGTGCATGACGATAGTTTTGGACCGTGAGAGTTATGTGAGATAGTTTTCGCGTTATCGTTTCGAGAGAACTCGAGAGTGAACATTTGTTGTTGTATATGTTTCTTAGCTTAGTTGTTTGTACTTTAGACCTGAGTGTGTGTCTTTTATTTCCTTTACGACGCTAGAACGCGAAGAAGAAGAAGAAGCAGTTGTGGAGCTGTGCGTCAAGTTCAAGTTGCTTCAAGGCCAGGGACATTAAGAGACTTGAGGCAAGCCATCCTGATGCTTGCTGATACAATACTTATCATTATCTATCATGCATGTTTTACCTCTGAAGTTTTACCAAAACTTTATTATCAAAACTATTTTTGATGTGGCTATTACTACTATACTAGTATATAGGTTACAATTATGCCAGTAGTTAAAACTTGGTAATACCAAGCCCATAAGCCACCATATGGTATTTATTACCATCAAATATACTAGTCCCTAAGTGGACACCCTAAAATTGTGATTCTACAAAACAAAGGCTTTACGGAAAAACCCGGAGAAAAGGCGGATCCTTATTCTCCGGAGGAATGTGGAAGTGGTCATTTTTGAGAAATTGGTGTTTTCAAAAATGACACATAACCTAGTCTTCGCCGGACAACCTTTACCGTACTGCCACTCTACCCCTATATGGGTATGGGGCCTATCTAGATGCTTGAACTTGTTAGTGTATGCTTTATTCCAAAGTGCTATAGAGAAGCGGATTCTCTGAACCGAAGTGTCGCCAGGAGAGGGGAAACGGGACATACACAGTGTGGGATTAATTTTCCCTCCGGATGCGACAGCTGGGCCTCCCGGCTAGGCAGGGTGGGACCTGGTGCCGGGGAGAACAACCCATCTGAAGGAATGAGCATATACTAGCTTGTGTTAGAGTGGACAGTTAGGATCAACTTCTCTGGTGCTTGCATATCGCTGTGACGATCCATGGGTGGTCCATGGCAGAGTTTTGGATCTAGTGGATGTGTACACCTCTGCAGAGTACAACTTTTTCGAAGAAGCCGCGTCCTCGGATATGGACAGTTGAATGGCCATGTAGCTAGCATTGTGTCAATGTTTTCAAAAAGGATTTTTGGAAAGGAAGTGTTGAACTTGGGAAGTTCGGAAAGGAAATGGAAACTAATACCGTGGAGGTATCGTCGATGATGAAAAGCCAGATGCTGTTATACAAAAACAAAAATGTTTTGCAAAGAAAACCTTTTCTACTCTAAGCAAGAATTCTGGAAACTGATTCCAAGAAGTTTTGCAAAGAGAAAATATTCTTTAACAAAGTTTTACAAAAACTCTTGTACATGTGAGATCTACAAGAGAAATAAAACTATAATATTTTCTTCTGAAGTATCTTCTTCAACGAAGATACAGATTAACCTGACTGCAACTGTGGTGTCATCATATATGAACACCATTGGTAGTGAACCCTATTTATCGCCTACCTATTCCACCATATAAGCATAGTTGCATGTTGGTAAGTGACATGATGGATGTCTTGCTGAGTACATTCAAATGTACTCATTATGGTTTCGCCCCTGGTATCTACTTATCAGATTTGGAGAAGGAGCCTCCAAAGGAGATCTATGAAGAGAAGTACGGAGTTGACGGGCTTTGCGAACTAGGATCGTCTCCGGGTCAGCAGCCTGTAGGTTAAGGCGTGACTTGGGCTCAACTACGTTGTGTTTTATTTGTCTTCCGCTGTGTTTGTTATGTTGCCTGCCCTTTTGGCAGTTGCTTTAAACTTGATCATGTGATCATTTGTGTAATACCTTTATGTATTCGTGTAATGGATGATGTATTTCTGTATGCCAACTGTGTATGTTGTTCACGACTGATCTTTCTGGGAGCGTGAATGTATGCATACGTAGGGTTTCAGACTGCCGGTCTGGGGTCCTTACAGAGTTGGTATCAGAGCCATCCTGACCTTAGGAGACCTTAGTTAGCATGGACGTCAGATAGGAAAGAAAAGTATTTTTGAGTAAAAACCTATTTACAATCTACATTATTTTTTATATAAGGGAATTTTAGTATATTTTCCCTCCTTCTGATCTTTTCAAAAGATTCTAAATGCATATCAAGGGCGTCCTTGAACAGTGGTTCGAAGGGCGGGCCTTACCGAATTGGTATCTCTCTCGGTTAAGAGTTTATTTCTTACTTGTTTGCAACTGCTCCGCTCTGTTTTTGAAACATCTCTCGTCTTTGAAGTTTTCTGTTTAGAAAATAATTGGGGTTTCAAAAACAAATTGTTGCATAAAGATTTATCAAAACTTTACTTCTATTATCTTGTTTTCATCTAAAAAAACTTGTATACTTGCCGATGTCCCGAGAGACCAAAATAATTACCTAGCTCTACAGTGATGATGGTCAGAAGTAGATGTAGTTCTTCAGCCACTTCTAGGACTTTTGGATCAGTCTAGTTTGGAGTAATTTAGCGATTACCCATGAGTCGCCTCCCCCTACGTAGCTCCAATGGAGCCTTGTTTGTGTGTTTTGGCTTGCTTATGTGTGTCCGTAGGACTTTGTGCTGTTGTGTGGTGTAGAATTTGGTTCATCTAGGCTTCTATATGTTTGTGGGGTGCTCAAATTTTGCAAATTTGTGCTTGCCCCTCTCTTGTTTTTGAATCGCCTCGTGTTAGCTTTTTGCAAGCAAAAATGTTTGTATAGTATTCAAAAACAAGAATTTGTTGCTTAGACTTATACTTGTTTTCGCTTCATAATGCGACTCGTCGTGGACCACCACCATCTCCCCCACCATCAATAAAAGCACCATTGGACCTAATAATAGAGGACCATCAATCCATACGAGCTGATAGCGTTGCTACCAGTGATGCACTCCAACAGATAAAGCTCCAACAACGACAACCCTCAAAGAAGAAAAGGCCTGAATGCACCAACCACTACTGACCAAAACCTCTATGTTTGTCTGTTTGCAAAAGACTCGTTTTGCCCTGTTGGCTAAACGTTGCACTTTCTATGTCCTCTTTTAAAAGACCAAACAAGAGAAATAAGGATCTTAAAATTTTGCACACTGCTACCTAACTTAATCGCCTTTAAAATCTTGTGTAGATGGCAGTTGTCTTCACCAAGTCCTTCCGGCTGGGATCGCATGAACCTTGCTACCGCCGCTTTGAGGAGGATTTGATCAAGATGACTCGCCTGATCGGTCGTCCCCTACCTGAGTTAAATGGAGCCCAGTTCCACACGGATGGACGAGAAATGTCCTGGTTGGTCGTCTGCACCATCCGTGCACCAGTGAGAGCACCATCAACCCTAGAGATCACTTGCGAAGTCATGGAGAACAGTTGGGAAGATGGTATCCTTAGAGTGATACAGCTGACCATTGCCAAACTCGCGAACTTCTTTCGCGACACGTTTGAAGGCACCCCTATAGATACTATGGGAGGCGCGATGAGGACAACATGCCAGTTGATGTCACTGAAGACTTTGTGTTTGCCCGTCATTTCCAGCACTTGGAGGGACAGCTGTACAACACTCAGTTTTCCCTTGATAGGCTCAGAGGAGAGTTCGAAAATCAAGGAAGAGAGATCTTCCAGCTAACCAAAGACCTGAGAGTTTCCACTGCTACCGAGCACCGTCTCGTGGCACAAGGAAAGACCATGAGGTTTGTTGGTTTCCATCTCCGTGCACAAGTGAGAGACCTTAAGTTCCAGCTTCAAGCTAGCAAGGCCCGAGTTGCAGAGTTGGAGGAACAGCTACGCGCTTCCTCGAGCACTTAGGATTGCCGCAAGATGTTAGGACTTCTGTTGTTTTTTCACCCCAGACGCTTGTTTGTGTTTGTGTTCGTGTCGTGTGAGCTCCTCTGTTAGAGCGTTGTGTGTGCCAGTTGTGTTGTAAGCCTTATGTTGTAGCCATGTGAACCTTTAAGTTAAGTTATGCTTGTTAAGACTCGTTTTTCACATGCGTGTTAATCTTGGTTTGAGTTGGCTTTAGTTTCATCGATGTTTGCTTGTTGTCGTGTTATCTACCGTTCTCATATCCGCTATGAGCCGATACATGTCACGAGCCTTTAAAACCAAAACCACTTTTAGTTGCTATCGTCTTACACCGTTCTTTTTCTTCAGCATGACCAGCGATCTACCTCCGTCACCTGAGCCGACAGTTGCTCAACTGTTTGCTCTGTTGAGGGAAAAAAGTAAAGCCGCTCGTGCTGAGCACATCGCCACCCATGCTATCCTGGAACAGTTAACTCAACTTGCCATCACCAACGCTGAGAATACTATGTTCCTTATGAGAGGATACCAGCAACTTCTTGCTGGAGAGAGCCGCAAACGGAAGATGGTGACGCCAGGAGAAACTAGTCTATGGGTGACTCGCATCGTTTTGCCTGCGAGGCCACAATCTTCGAGGAGACGGGTGAAAGTCAAGCCTAAAACCATGGTTTGCTTTGCCTGTAGACAGGAAGGACACTTTGTTCGCGAATGTCCCAAGAAGAACCGTATTCTAGCTCATCCTGAAGAACCCCAAGAAACCCAAGGTCCAGCCCAGAAGAAACGCAAGAATCTGATGAGTGGACCTCGAGACCGAGATGATGTTGCAGGAGCATCTGCGACTCATGCCATAGCCAATGGTACGTTTCAAACCACACCTATGAACCCCCTTGTTTTGTTTGTGATCGCAGCCTGAAAAACCCGACGTAAATGGAACACTAGAAGTGTCACGTCGGGCTAAATAAAATCTTAAATAGTTAACGATACTAACAAAAATCTCATCTAATGTTAGTATAACACCCTACAGAGTAAATTAAATTTTTTTGCCACATAAAATTGGTGCCACCCTACAGAGTTAGTAAAATGGTTTCATCTAATTCTAGTTGTAGACCTTATAAACTAGGTAATATAACCTCATCTCTTGAGCATAAAACCCTACAGAGTTGGCTCACCAATTTTCTTTTTATGCTGCTGTCTAAGACCAAATACCTTACAAAGTAACTTATAGAGTTGATGTGTTACAGAGTTTGTTATGACCCGTTTAAAAAGAAAACGTGTAATCAACTTTTTCCAAAAACAAAGAGAAAGGTGCCTTAGGATGATTCTATAGCTGTTTTGAAGTAGTGAAAGGTTGGAAAAAAATAGTAGATAGATAAAACTATGATCATTACTAGGCGACAATATCTCCCGTATATATGTGTTGGAGGAACCAGATTTTAGATTTATGAGATGGAGGAAAACTCATTGAGGTTTAGAAAGATTGGTGGATATAAATTGATGATGGTAGATTTTAGTAAATATCAATATTGAGCTTGGAGTTTTTGATAGGAACCTTATAGAGTTGATAGTACTCAGAGTTGCTATAACTTTATGATCTTGATAAACTACCATTGAGGAAAACAAATGTTTTGAGATTTAAATATATTAGTAAGAGGAAGATAGTGGATTTTCCTGGATTTTGGACAGTGAGCAATAGAAAGCTCATACTAAATAAACGTTGATGGATATCCATTTAAGGAGCAATATGTTCGAGGTTTAGACCATGGCACCCAAACCTTTGTAAAGAAAACAAATTTACCGGTGAATTCTGGTAAGATAAATCAAAGGGGGGAAGCCCCTGTAAATAATGTTACAAAACACCAACACATGTTTTGTAAACAAATCATCTAACATTGTTGTTTTGACCATACCCTCTTTTCGCTTGCCTGCGAATCTCGGGACGAGATTCTTGTAAGGGGGGAAGGTCTGTCACATCCCAGTTTTTGGACTCTTGGACTGTGCTAAAAAAGACAACTATTAGGGCCAACAAATTATTTTTATAACCACATGATGGTGTGAACTAACTTGTGTTATGATCTTAATCATATTTGCAACATAAGTTTTGTTTCATTATAAAACCAACACCATATGTTTCTGAAAAATATTCCTGATATTTTTCCTAATGTTTTCTTATTATTACTTGAGTGGATTTTTATTCCAAGACTTGGATCATTCTTGTTTGCATCTTAAAAAAAACTTTTAACCTTGTTGGATCCAAGAAAACAAGTTTCCAAAATGATCTATTAAAGTTTTCTTTTAACTTTCCTATAGAAAACAATTCCTGAAAATATAGCCAAGTACCTGTTTTCTACCATTGTCTTCACCAAGCTATAAATTGTGATATTATGGTTTCTTGACTTTTAATTCATCCTTGATATATGTACTACAAACCCATAAGCTCACTTTTATTTTTGGAGAAATAAAAACTATCTTTTGCTTGTTGTTTTTGTGGTATAAAATTAAGGCAGAATAAGGCAGTTTTGAGAAACAGATAAAAACAGAAAGTAGGTCTTTTTCCACATTATTTTCATGGCCTTAAACTAGTTCAAAATTGTTTTCAAAAGTTGTTTCTGAAAGTGTATAACATGGTTAACACATCCATACTTTGAAAACCAATTTTGGAAAGCAATTGAACCCTGAAAACAAACTCAACTTTTTGAACCTTTGATCTGTTTTCCAACACTAAGAGAATTTTCTGAATTATTCGAAACAGTCACAGATACGATTTTGGGAAGAAGATTTCATTGCCTTCCCTTGCAAGATTCTAAGTAAAAGCTTGTCCCTTGTGTTGACCACAACTAGTACTCCACCTTGGATGCTTGACCTTGCTTCTAGAAGCCTTAGGCATGAAGATAAGAGAGGATAGATATGGTGACTAGGATAGGTATGGGCACACATGCATCTTAGATATTTTTGACTTTTCCACTTGTCCCTTGCCTCCCCTTGCCCCCAAAGGCCAACCTTGCCCATGTCACATGTGTACTTGAATAGGACACCATGTGCACTCAAATGGAAAATACCAAAAAGTCCCTTGAACACCTCTTATGCCATCAAATGGTAGGGATCCAATGCCACACTTCCATTTTTGCCCTTGACCCTTGAACCATGCCATTGATCTTTCATCACTCCAAAGGCCAACCTTGACTTGCCCCTTGGTGGTCTTGCCCCTTGGCCTCATTGCCTTATTATGAGGTGACCATCTTGCCCCTCCCCTCATTCCCTCTTCTATAAAGATCCCAAGGCCATCTCCTTGCACCTTGCCCCTCCTCCACAACCCCCCACTACCACACTTCATCCTCAAGCTTAGAGGATCCTTGATCCAGCCATGTGAGCTCCATGAGCTCCAAAATCGCCGCCGGCCATTTTTCTTAAACCGATGTGAGGAACCTCAAATCCCTGCAGATGTTTGTCTGTCGTTTTTAGCTTGTGAAAAATAGTTTTCGTGCAGATTATTTTCTACAAAAATTCACAGCACTAGGCTTATGTTTTCCTAACCATTTCACGTTGGTAGATCCAAGTTTGCACTTTTATTTTTGTCACAATACCTGTTTTGCCACAGACTGTCTGTTTAGCCATTTTTGGCATAACTTTTTGGATCTGTATCCATTTTGGTCAAATCAAACTGTTTTGAGTAGCCTATGAGTAGATCTATCCATAGGACTTGGCCTTACATCAACGCCAGTTACCAAATGGAAATGAAATCCATTTTGGTAAAAGACCAGTAGGCTTTTCTAGACCTTTTATAAGGAGTTTAAAAATGATTTTTGAAGCAAATCCAATTGGATGAGTTTGGTATTGACTAGATCTATCTTATCCTAGCTTAGATTAATTTTTGAGGCTAAATATTATTTTTGGTGGATAGATCTAGAAACAGCAGCTTTTCTGTTTTTTTTTTCTTTGTTTGTTTTTGTTTGAAATGAAATGTTTGGTTGTTTTAATCTTGCTTCCTAACTTGTATAGAGTTGCTAGGACTTGTTATTAAATTGTTTTCTTGCAGTACATATACCTTAGAAAGTGTGTGCATGTTTGGAAAGTCAAATAGAAATAGGAGTACCATTTGTTATTTTCCTAGTTTTATTATTTGGATTGTTGTGTGGGAAAATCCTTGTAGCTTTGTTGTACCTAGATTTTTGTTGTGGTTATGATAGATCAAGTACCACTTTGGTCCTGTTATTTCTCTGTTATTATCTCTATTAGCTTACACCTTATTTTATAGCAAAGCATGTGTAACATTTGTTGTTTGTTTTCTAGTACTTATTTCACTAGTTGTGTGAGCAAATCTTTGTGTGCTTGTTACCTAAGTTTTTGCTATGCTTGTGGTGAGTCCAGTACCATTTTGGTACTGTGATTTATATGCTATTATCTTCATTAACTTGCATGTGATCTTATAGCAAAGCATGAGTAGCATTTGTTATTTTTCTAGTGTTTATTCTTTGGAATTATTGTGAGAGCTAGATCTTTGTGTGAATGCCTTGATAATTTTTGTGCTATGTTTGCTATAGATCCAGTACCATTTTGGTACTGTTATTTTGATGCTTTTGTCTCTGATATCTTGCATGTATTTTTATGGTGAAGCATGTGTAGGTTTTGTTATTCTTATGCACTAGTCTTGCATGCACTAGAATAAATAGCCTTGTTTTATTTATTTTGTTATTCTAATGTTTGTCATGAGTAACCAGAGGCTTAGTACCTCTTTTGCCTTGGTATTAGTGGGCCCATAATCCACTGGTCCCATTGCATCTTGGTTGGGGATGAACATTCCCAACTATGCACATGTGAGAAAATAACATGTTTTTAATTATGTGGTTGATAGGATATTTTCCACCATGGAAAATATAATTGTTTGTTTTCACTTATGCAAGTGAGAAGTTTATTTCTTATAAGGATCTACTAGTATGTTAGGTGTGATCCATTTGTTAGCATAATATTCCTTAGGAGTATCTTGTTAAGAAATGATTCACTATTGAGTACTAAATTATATTGTTTGCAAATAAACTAAATTCCTTTATATTGATAGATTGTTTGTGAATGATTGTAAATTGAGTGTTTGGATTTTTGAAAAGGTTTAGATAACTTTTCTTTTATTTCATAGCTACTGGTTGTGTAAGTTATACCTTGCTTGCTTGCTAGTAATTGTTTAAGAAAAACATAAATTGCTAGAATTAAGTTAGGCATGTTTAATAGTTGTTTCATGGGATTGTTTTGATGTTTGTGCTTACTAGCATGTGTAAGTTTTGTGTATTGTTATTAGGTACATTTTATGATCATGACTTGCTTGTTTAGAATTAAGCATCATAGTAACATTGTTTGCTTCTCTAGTGATGAACTAGTGTCACCACTAGAAAATGGTAATTTTTACTATAGTATTCTCATCTTTTATCTCATAAGTGTATGAGTTTATTATAGCATATTTATGAAGTTATTACTTCTATTATGATTCCATGAATCCTTTAGTTTCTTGTGCTATAGTTGTAGAATATAAGTTTTTCTTATAACATGCTTGTGTAGATTTTCCACACTAGTGTGTTATCAGTGCAGTCCTGTTTCTATGCTTTTGATAGGGATATTACCTTGAGTGATGATTGTGTTTTAGATTATTTTTATGACTTGTTATCCTTGTTTTTAGGTACTGGTTGTTTGCTAATTTTTCATAATTGATGGATTCCAAAACCTCTAGTAAACAAAAACATAGTGAATAAATAGTCTATTCAATTGTGGTGTGTTTGCTTGTTGTTTGGATTTTGTTGGAGTGTTTTAACTTAGCATGAGTTTATACTTGTGTTGTGCTTGTGTTTAAGAGTATCTTGTGAAACTAAAACATCCAACTAAAATCATGAACACATAGAGTGATAGTTGCTTGTGGTGAGTAATACCCACTACCATGGGTATTATTCTGTCTGTTTGTTTTACCTTAGCAACCTAACCTTTTGCACCCACAAGCTATATTTTTAGCTTCTTGTATATCTTATTATGAGAGTGGTACACCACTCCATATATGGTATGTATGATGTGGGATATGGTTTTCTAAACCATACATAGTGCATGACGATAGTTTTGGACCGTGAGAGTTATGTGAGATAGTTTTCGCGTTATCGTTTCGAGAGAACTCGAGAGTGAACATTTGTTGTTGTATGTGTTTCTTAGCTTAGTTGTTTGTACTTTAGACCTGAGTGTGTGTCTTTTATTTCCTTTACGACGCTAGAACGCGAAGAAGAAGAAGAAGCAGTTGTGGAGCTGTGCGTCAAGTTCAAGTTGCTTCAAGGCCAGGGACATTAAGAGACTTGAGGCAAGCCATCCTGATGCTTGCTGATACAATACTTATCATTATCTATCATGCATGTTTTACCTCTGAAGTTTTACCAAAACTTTATTATCAAAACTATTTTTGATGTGGCTATTACTACTATACTAGTATATAGGTTACAATTATGCCAGTAGTTAAAACTTGGTAATACCAAGCCCATAAGCCACCATATGGTATTTATTACCATCAAATATACTAGTCCCTAAGTGGACACCCTAAAATTGTGATTCTACAAAACAAAGGCTTTACGGAAAAACCCGGAGAAAAGGCGGATCCTTATTCTCCGGAGGAATGTGGAAGTGGTCATTTTTGAGAAATTGGTGTTTTCAAAAATGACACATAACCTAGTCTTCGCCGGACAACCTTTACCGTACTGCCACTCTACCCCTATATGGGTATGGGGCCTATCTAGATGCTTGAACTTGTTAGTGTATGCTTTATTCCGAAGTGCTATAGAGAAGCGGATTCTCTGAACCGAAGTGTCGCCAGGAGAGGGGAAACGGGACATACACAGTGTGGGATTAATTTTCCCTCCGGATGCGACAGCTGGGCCTCCCGGCTAGGCAGGGTGGGACCTGGTGCCGGGGAGAACAACCCATCTGAAGGAATGAGCATATACTAGCTTGTGTTAGAGTGGACAGTTAGGATCAACTTCTCTGGTGCTTGCATATCGCTGTGACGATCCATGGGTGGTCCATGGCAGAGTTTTGGATCTAGTGGATGTGTACACCTCTGCAGAGTACAACTTTTTCGAAGAAGCCGCGTCCTCGGATATGGACAGTTGAATGGCCATGTAGCTAGCATTGTGTCAATGTTTTCAAAAAGGATTTTTGGAAAGGAATTGTTGAACTTGGGAAGTTCGGAAAGGAAATGGAAACTAATACCGTGGAGGTATCGTCGATGATGAAAAGCCAGATGCTGTTATACAAAAACAAAAATGTTTTGCAAAGAAAACCTTTTCTACTCTAAGCAAGAATTCTGGAAACTGATTCCAAGAAGTTTTGCAAAGAGAAAATATTCTTTAACAAAGTTTTACAAAAACTCTTGTACATGTGAGATCTACAAGAGAAATAAAACTATAATATTTTCTTCTGAAGTATCTTCTTCAACGAAGATACAGATTAACCTGACTGCAACTGTGGTGTCATCATATATGAACACCATTGGTAGTGAACCCTATTTATCGCCTACCTATTCCACCATATAAGCATAGTTGCATGTTGGTAAGTGACATGATGGATGTCTTGCTGAGTACATTCAAATGTACTCATTATGGTTTCGCCCCTGGTATCTACTTATCAGATTTGGAGAAGGAGCCTCCAAAGGAGATCTATGAAGAGAAGTACGGAGTTGACGGGCTTTGCGAACTAGGATCGTCTCCGGGTCAGCAGCCTGTAGGTTAAGGCGTGACTTGGGCTCAACTACGTTGTGTTTTATTTGTCTTCCGCTGTGTTTGTTATGTTGCCTGCCCTTTTGGCAGTTGCTTTAAACTTGATCATGTGATCATTTGTGTAATACCTTTATGTATTCGTGTAATGGATGATGTATTTCTGTATGCCAACTGTGTATGTTGTTCACGACTGATCTTTCTGGGAGCGTGAATGTATGCATACGTAGGGTTTCAGACTGCCGGTCTGGGGTCCTTACAATACCAAGGAGTGATTCCATCAAACAGATTTGAAAAATCTGCCTCAGATGTGGAGATCGAGGATTGGCGGAGAAACAGAGCACGAGAAAAATGGAGGAGATGAACTGGGGTTGGTTTTCGGTCGAAAGGGAGCAGATGAGCATTGGATGGGCCCCAACATCCACTTGTGGCCAAAAATGGGGTATCCCACGCGGCCAAGGAATCTGGCCGCGTGGAGGTACCTATTTTGGCCCCTGGTGGCCTGCTGGTGCTCCCCCACTGGCTGCTAGTCCCTTCGGGCAAAAAAACTGACCCCCTATTTTTTCTAGAATTTTACGTGAAACTTTTCTACAGAGAATTTCTAAAACTTCATATTCTGTGACTTCTGATTCTAAATTTTTTAATACTATGTCTATGTCTCACAATTTTAAAGCAAATAACATAAAAAAATGCAATTTAAATGTCTGTGAATCATGCCTTTATCATTTCCACATTAGTAATGAGGTTGATCAGGTCTCATTAGCAACATGTAAAGAATATAGCTCATGATTCTTATTATTACTTATTATAAAACAATAAATCAAGTTACCTCATATTTGATTGGAATGGTCCCAATCATCAATATTTCATACCTTGGTGCTGGAGGTGGTATAGGTATTTCAATGCTACCAATCTTAATGGAATTTATTTGTATAGCATTCACACTTGTGCTCATACTTGTAACATGTTTCTTCTTGGGAAAATAAATAGTGTGCTCTTTGCCTTTAACATTAAATGTCACTTTGCTCTTAGTGCAATTTATCACAGCTCCTGCAGTATTCAAAAAAGGTCTACCAAGAATAATAGATAGATTATCATCTTCATGCATTTCTAATATAACAAAATCAGTAGGTATCAACTCATTAGCAATAGAGATGGGAACATCCTCACATATTCCTATAGGTACAACAGTTGTTTTATCAGCCATTTGTAAAGATATTTCTGTTGGAACTAGTTTGTTCAAATTAAGCTTCTTATATAGTGAGAAAGGCATAACACTAACACCAACTCCTAAATCACATAATGCATATTTCACATAGGATTGTTTAATTTTGCAAGGAATAGTAGGAATACCAGGATCTCCACGTTTTTCAGGAAATTTTCCTTTAAATGAATAATCAGCAAGCATAGCAGTAATAGCATCAATAGGTATCTTTCTTTTATTAGTGACAATATCTTTCATGTATTTTGAATATGGAGGATTCTTAATAGCATCAATAAGTAGAATCTCTAATTTCATATTCTTAATCATATCATAAAATTGCCCATACCTCTCTTCATCTTTTTTTATACCTCTTGGGGATATGGAATGGGTCTTTGTACCCATGGATCCCTTTCTTTACCTTTATCTTTATCTTTATTTGGTTTCTTCTTCTTCTTGGTCTTCTCAATAGGAGGCTGAGGATCCTCCTTACCAGCAGCTTCTTCATTATTATCATCATGTTTTTCAATATCAGGTGGAGATGATTCTTCTTCTTCATTATTATCATCCTCAGTTTCAGCATCACAAATAGAAATATCCTTGTCTTGCTCATTGGAGTCATCATCATGCTCATTTTCATTGGGATATTTTCCTGCAAATGATTTATCTTTAAGAGCAACTTGCTCTTTTATTTTAGGATGATCATCAGGATAATCAGGATCCTGGGTGCTTGCACCTCCCCTTGTATTAACTCCACGTAATTGTTTTTGTTTATTCAGATTTTCATACAATTGATTTTGTAAAGAAATCATTTGCTCAACTTGATTGTTCATCATTTCACAATGTTTAACAATTCTTTTAACTTCTCCTACACTAGCATTTAAATTTTCACGGAGGAAATTAATTTTATGATGGTTTTCCATGATAGTCATTCTAATTTTACGCTCATCGGGATTATCATGATAAGCAAAATTGTTAACATAAGAGACATCAACAGGAGGTGTTACCTCCTCATTACCTTCCATAGGGATTATAGAGTTCACTTGAATTGGAAAGCATGGTTCATCAGTAGGAAGTTTAATACCCATTTCAGATAATTCCTTGAGATGAGAGGTTTTAATTCCCTTCTCTTTAATATCCTTGGAAGCTTCAGCCATTGTTTCTTGGTTCAATTCGAGTATACCTCCTTTCTTCTCTAGGAGTGTCTCATTTTTATATATCTCCTCAATGTTCCAATCAGCTTCATTCTCGAGAATAGACTCCAGTAATTCAATTGCTTCATCAACACTTCTGTCCCTAAAGATATTCCCTGCAATACTATCAAGGTAGTCTCTTGTTTCCCCCATTAGTCCATTATAGAATATATCAAGCAATTCATGAGGCTTAAAACCATGACCAGGACATTTCTTACACATTTTACCAAATCTCCCCCAAGCTTGGGGTAGACTCTCTTTCTTATCTTGTTTAAAATTGCCAATTTCAACAGTTAATGCATGTATCCTTTCAGCAGGAAAATATTTATTGAAAAACAATTGCAAGCATTCTTCCTTACTAGTAATACATGCAGGTCCTAAACAATTATACCAAACTCTAGCATCTTCACCCAAAGAAAAAGGAAACAATTTTAAGAATAAATAATGTTGACGGATTTCATTATTTCCAAATGTAGTAGATAAAGCATGCAATTCAGCAATATGATCAAGAGGAGACTCCTCATCCTTTCCACAGAATCTAGACTTCTCAACTATCTCAATTATCTCAGGATTAACATTGAATTCATAATCTTTATCTCTAATTCTAATAGCCGAGCCACACAAATTCCTAGTAGCAGCAAAACAGTTTCCAAGAGATGCATCATCATAAATAGAGAGTTTATCAAGTTTTGTATAATCAGGTGATATAAAGGCCTCAATAAATGCTTCTTCTTCAGAAGAGGCCCCATATTCATACTCTCTACGAGTCTCATTTCTTTCTAGCTCAAGTTCTACATTTTCATCTACAGAAGATTCAGGAATTTCAGTTGTTTCAGGTGTTTCATTTGCCTCAGGTGTTTCAATAGTTTCAGGAATTTCAGAAGCTAGTTCTTTGTCCACATTATCAAGTGTTTGATCATTAGATGTACTAGTAGACATTTTTGACAATGGTGATTTACCAGCTATTCCTTTCTTTTTATTAGCAGCCACAGTAGAAATAATATTAGGTGAAAATTTTGGTCTACTAGGCAAATCATTACCAGAACGATTAGTCGAAGGCATTACCTCCTTCGAAGTGTCCTTTCCCTTTCCCATTGTAGGGAACAAGAAAGTGCAGCAAGTAGACAATAACAAGTGGTCTTACCAATAAAGCTAGGTTCCCCAGCAACGGCGCCAGAAAACAGTCTTGATGGCTCCCAAGTGCAGGAGATCAATCGTAGTCTTCGATGGGAAGTATTACCCAAATTTGTAGTTCGACTCAGTGGGAACACAAGAATACTGGTGAGACTTTAGCAATTGGGACGTCACTCCCAACCACACCTGTGTATCAACAAACTTGCAGCGAGAGTGGTGAGTGTAATAATGCAGTGAAAGTAAACAAACAGAAAGTAAATGGAGAGCAAGTGTTTTCCCAGTTTTCACCGAAAAAGAGTGAAAGTAAACCAGAGACTAAAACGCAGGCATGAGGTGACAGCGGGGTGTTGCACGGATAAGATTGATCATGTAATAATGTTTTGCTAGCAGCGGGGCCTTTCTCTATCTCAGTTTTATGTAGGTGTGTGTTCCGTAAATTATTGTGCGTACTAACCAAGAGAATTTGCACAAAGCCTATTGTCCTACCTGCCCATTTCACCGGGGCCAGTTTGGAACTACAGGTAATTAAGGTCTACCCTTTCGAATAGCCCGGACCAACGCATTAACACTCCATGAACACACATAATCCTCAAACTAGAACATACCCCCCTTGTTTTCCCTAGCTATCACTTTAGGGTTCACAGGTTCAACATAATAGCAGGTAATACACATTGCAGATAGATACCAAACTCAAATATATGATGTAGAAATGTAAGTTCAGTACTGAAATCATGCCACTTGGGCCCTAGTAACAAGCGTTAAGCCTAGCAATAATGCATCAACATAAGACATAAGAATTCTGAAGACAAACCCCTAGATCCCGCATACCGGGTAGCAATTACATGACCAATCTCATCCAAAAACCCTCACACCTCACATGCCGACAACAACTACTCACACATGGAGGGGGTGATGGAGCTCATGGTCGATGGAGATGATGGTGGTGATGATGATGGTTACGAAGCCCCCCGAATACCACCTCCGGGGGTGAAATCCCGGATCAATCTGACTCCGAAATCGAAGATCGTGGTGCGGCGGCGCTCCGTTTCGCGAACAGCCCTCTTCTTCGAAACCCGTCAGTTTCTCGTATATATGGAGGGGTACGTCGAAGACCTAGCCGGAGTGGGCCATATGGGCCCAAAAGGGGTGACCCCACGCGGCCAAGGAATCTGGCCGCGTGTGGGGCCCCCTTTTGGCCCTCGGGTGGCCCCCCGGCCCCATCTGGTGCTCATTCCCCTTCTTTTCCATAAAAAGTTACGTGATTTTCGTCCCCTGTGAAAAGTCCTGCGAAAATAGACGGAAAGAAGACTTTTGCTAAAAACAGCGTCAGATTCTGCAGATTTATTCAATTATGGGGGGACTCCGGAGAGAAATACGATGCAAAGTGCTTGGAAAAGTAGATGCATTTTGGGTGCATCACTAAGCGAAACAAAAACAGAGTAAAGAGATGGGAAGTGAGAGACTCCCCTTGCAGAAATTCTCTTCCTCCTCGGCAACGGCGCCAGAAAACTTTGTTGATAACTAATGTTGGTAGACCCCAAGTGCAAGGTGTGAAGAGTGCAGTGATACGTCATAAACATATCCTTAATTTGTGATGTTCCATGTTGTTTTCATGTTGTTTCCTAGATGTTTTCTATACAATTTAAGTCATTTTTACCGATTTTCCGGACTAATCTATTGACAAGATGCCACAGAGCCAGTTCCATGTTTTCTGCTATTTTTCGTTTCAGAAAAGTTATTCTGGAAATATTCTCGGAAATGGAAAATTCGAAGTCCGGAGGTCTTTGAATTCCCGATGGTTCCATGGAGTCTCGAAGATACTCGGAGGGGGGGGGGCAGAGGGCCCACACCATAGGGCAACGCCCCCTGGTCGTGCCATGGGGTGGTGTGGGGCCCCCAGGCCTCCATCGCCTTTCCCCTTTCGCCTATTTATACCCCCTGACATATTAACCCTAAAAATATACCACTTCGTCCTGAGAAACACCCAAGGCCGCCGTCATCGTTATCCCGAGATTGGGAGGGTTCTGGAGCTCTCCCCGGCACCCTGCCGGCAGGGGAATTCATCACCGGAGGGGTCTACAGCACCATGCCCTCCTCTGAAGTGATGCATGAGTAGTTCATCCCTGGACTACGAGTCCATAGCAGTAGCTAGATGGTTGTTCTCTCCACTTTGTACCTCATGTTTAGATCTCGTGAGCTGCCTCACATGATCGAGATCATCTTTATGTAATGCTACATGTTGTGTTTGCTGGGATGTGATGAATGTTGAATGCTATTTCTTCTAATTATCAATCTATCATGTTATCTTCATGCTTATCTTATTTATGATCTTGCATGCTCTCCGTTATTAGTAGATTCTCTGGCCAAGTAGATGCTAGTAACTCCAAGAGGGAGTATTTATGCTCGACAGTGGGTTCATGCCTCCTTTGCATCTGTGCTCGAGTGGCAGAAATGTGACGGATGGAGGATGTGTTGTTGCCATTAGGGAGAAAACAACAGTATTTACCTAGTTTACATTGTTTACATTACACACTTTACTTACTGCGATAATCTGTTGCTAGCACCTTAATACCCACCGTTTGTTCAGATGATATTCCGAGGGTGGATTATTAGACATAGATGCAGTTGGATGACGATCTATGTATTTTGTTGTAATGCCCGCGTGAATCACATAGTAACCTTTATGTCTTGCATATGCACTACGGTGCAGCCTTCATTTCCGTCAATTGCCCAGCTGTAATTTGTTCACCACACATGTTATTTATCTTTCACGGAGAGATACCACTAGTGAACTGTGGACCCCGGTCCATTTTCTCATACTGATAATACACACATCGCTTTCATACTGTTCTCCTACTATTTCCACACCATATGTTTAACCTCTTTGTGTTCAGCAAAACCGGTGAGATTGACAACCTCACTGCTTTGTTGGGGAAACGTTATTTGATTGTGTTGTGTAGGTTCCACGTTTCTTCTGAACAGGTAGTGCGCCCTGCCATCTCAGCTGCATCAACCTTATAATGTTACTACTTCCTCCTACTGGTCAATTCAACCTTTGTTTCTTTCTGAGGAAAACTTGGACGATGACGGCGGCCTCGGGTGTTTCTCGGGACAAAATGGTATATTTTTAGGGTTGATATGTCGGGGGTATAAATAGGCGAAAGGGCAAAGGCGGTGGAGGCATGGGGGCCCCACACCACCCCATGGTGCGGCCAGGGGTGCGCCGCCCTATGGTGTGCCCCCCTGTGCCCCCCTCCGGGCCTCTTCGGGACTCCGTGGAACCTTCAGAAATTCTAGGACCTCCGGACTTCGAATTTTCCAATTCCGAGAATATTTCCATAACAACTTTTCTGAAACTAAAAATAACAAAAAAACAAGGAACTGGCTCTGTGGCATCTTGTCAATAGGTTCGTCCGGAAAATCGATAAAATGACATAAAGTGTATAACAAACATGTAGGAAACAACAAGAAAACAACATGGAACATTAGAAATTAAGGATATGTTTATGATGTATCAATTATCAATCTATCATGTTATCTTCATGTGTATGTTATTTACGATCTTGCAGGCTATTCGTTGTTAGTAGATGCTCTTGCCGAATAGATGCTAGTGACTCCAAGAGGGAGTATCTGTGCTCGATAACGGGTTCATGCCTCCTTTGCATCTGTGCTCAAGTGATAGAAACGTGACGGATGGAGGATGTGTTGTTGTCATTAGGGAGAAAACAACGATGTTTACATTGTTTACATTACACACTTTTCTTAATGCGCTTATCTGTTGCTTGCAACTTAATACCCTAAGATTGTTCAGATGATATTCTGAGGGTGGATTATTAGTCATAGATGCAGTTGGATAAAGGTCTACGAGTCTTGTTGTAATGCCCGCATGAATCACATAGTAATCATCATGTCATGCATGTTTCAATATCTATCAATTGCCTGCTGTAATTTGTTCACCACACATGTTATCTATCTTTTATGGAGAGACACCACTAGTGAACCGTGTACCCCGGTCCATTTTCTCATACTGATAATACAACCACTGCAATTACTTTTTTCACGCTGCTTCCATTGTTTTACGCACTGCTACTACTCTTTTTACGTTGTTCTCCTGTTGTTTTCCACATCATACATTAAACTTTTTGTTATCAGCAAAACCGGTGAGATTGACAAGCTCACTGCTTCGTTGGGGGCAAAGTGAATTGATTGTGTTGTGTAGGTTCCACGTTGCGGCTGAACCGGCAGTGCGCCCTACCACATCAACTACATCAATTTTCAGAAGTTGCTTGTTCTCCTACTGGTCAATTCAACCTCGATTTTCTTTTTTAAGGGAAAACTTGCCGCTGCACTCTTCACAACCTTTCTCTTGGGGTTTACCAACGAGTGAAACTACGCACCCCCATCAATTTTTTTGGCTCCGTTGCGGGGGATTTCAAAGTCATCAAGAAGCAACCACTCCCTCGTCAACGTTAGCCCTCAACAAGTTTTCTGGCGCCATTGCCGAGGAGGAAGAGGATTTCTGCAAGGGGAGTCTCTCAGTTCCAATCTTTACTATTAAAGGGCTCTTGGTGGTCTCCATATCCCATGGTACGTAGCTTGTCCGCTTTGCACTCGCGCGGAAGAAAAAACCGATGCAGCCCACGTCCTCGCGCACGCTCTCACCCGTACGGTCCCTCTCTCATCCACGCACTTTCCTAGAGAGAAAAGAAAAAGACAGATGATGAGCCCATCTTCCTTCCCACTTCGCCTCCACCATCGTCCCTAGCGCCTCCATGCCATTCCCACCCCTGCATTTTCTCTGCCATAGGCCATGGTTTCCTAAAACTCGTGAGATAGTGTGAGTTGTGAGCGTGTAGATGATGGTGGATGAGGATGAGATATGTATGCGGGCAGTGGAGGTGGAAGGGATAGCGACGCTGCCGTTCGTGTCGAGGAAGCCGCCGCAGCAGCGCCCACATGCTGGAGGTGTACTCGGAGATGCCGAGGTTCCTCCGTGACGTCCCACAAGATTAGTCCTCATGGTTCGATGAAGACGAGATGCTCGAGGAAGGCCGTGCCCATCATGACTCGAGCTGAGAGACGCCTCGCAGATTCTGCCCCAGACTACATCGCCAATAGAAGTTGGTCTGAGGGCGACTGCCACGGGTGCCAGGACCAAAGGCGGCATCGCCCTCTGCTGATCCCGAAGAGGACGAGATGTTGTGAACCGCTAGGGTAGATTGCCACCTCCGTTTCAATATGTCAATACAATGATGAATCATGTGTGTTATGTCCTTGTATATTTGTGGTCTGATTGAGCTAATAATTAATGAGAAAGAAGAAATGCAGTCAGACCTAACACAACCATGAAGAAATGCAGCGGCAGAGGTAAATGCGAGGATGGGGAGCTGGTCGATCGACAAGGGGTTCCGGAAGAAGCTGGACGAGTTGATGTGGTTGTTCGTGTACGCGCGTCGGCTCGGCAACGACACCATGGTGCCGGTTTGCCGGAGAGCTACAAGGAGTTGGCAGCAAAGGCAGGCATCGGGGGGATGCCCCATGCCAACGTGGTGAGCCTGCGCGCGTACTACTGGTCGGTCCACAAGAAGCTCGTCGTGATGGAGTGTAACATCCCTGATTTCTGGAAAGTCCAAAAATCACTAAAAATTGAAACTTTTTGTTTTCATGTTTAGTAAGTCACCAAAAAACCAAATGAGATGCAAGAAACAAAAGAAAACAATACATATTTGAATGATATTGAAATTAAGAATCCTTTAGGCCTCTATTTTCCTAAACCCTAAAAGCCCATTCAAAATTTTCATTATTCAAACTTAGAAATTCTTATTTTATAACATGTTTTCAAATCAAATATTACTTTGAAAATAGTATATGGCAACAAAAATCAAAGATTTATAACCTTAATAAAGTTCTAAGCCTCAAAAATATTTGATGAGAATAAAATATTTTAATAATAACTTTTAGTTGTTATTCCAAGTTTTAAACATAAAGGTGTGAAAATAAAATGCATTTCTTTGAAAATAACATAAAAGAGGACTTATAATACAATATTATGACTTCTGGTTTTATTCTAAATTTTATTAAGCCAATTTTATAATTATTTATTTTTCTATTTTAAAAATGGAATTAAGTTACTATCACTGAAATATTAAATTTATAAAATATGAAAATGAGGTAAAAAAGAATTTACAAAAATAGTATTTGTCTATGAAATTTTATTTAATCAAAACCTCATTTTATTATTCTTTCTAATTAAAAATATACATTAAGTACTATTAGTAATTAATTATATTTTCAAAAAATATATAATGTGAAATGTGTTCAAATGTTTATAACAATGTTCTAAATAGAAAGATATCATTTTTACAAATTTTTAGAAATTTATTTGAGGTCATTTGCATTATTAAAAATAAAGATATTAAAAACAGGGGAAAAAAAGAAAAGAAAAACTGACATCACGATGACGTCATCATCATCAAGCCACAGTCGTGGCTGTTTCTTCAGTTTCAGGCCGAATTCAATCCCCATGAATTCGTGCGATTATGGCCATCAAGGCTAGCCCCGACCCCTCCCCGTTAATACCCTCCTCTCCCTCTCCATTTCCCCTCTGGTGACACCCTCTCTATCGCCCCCAATCGTGAGATCGAGCTCGCCGGAGCTACCCACGGCCGTCGCCGTATTCTTCGAATTCCGGCGATCAAAGAAGGTTTCCGAGCCCTAGACCACCACCATAGGTTTCCCCTCGACCGTGCGCATAGTCCTGAACCTTTGGTCAATTTTTTTGTGCAGTGCTTCCACCCCGCGGTGATCTCCCGAGGACGCCGGAGCCAGCGCCACCTCCATTCGCTCACCGTCATCGATCCCGGAAGCGGGCGAGCACGCTAGGGCCACCTCCGAGTCCGCCGAGCCGCGCTGGTCGTCGTCGTGTGCTTCCCCAGCCTCTGGAACCCGTCCATCGTCGGCGCCGGTCGTCGTCTTCAAGCCCCACCGCCGCGCTCGCCATTTCCGGCGACCTCCCGCACCGCCTGGTAAACCCTAGCCCTCCCGCGCCGTTAGATGCAGATCCAAAGACTAGGATAGATTCACTTAACGAGCGTTAAAACACTACCCATCGCTCAGCGCAGCACACAGCCGGCCCAAGCCCAGTTCTAGTCCATCGCTCTGCGCGACAGATAAGCCATTTTCGGCCCAACTGTCCCTGGACTTTATTTCCGAATAAAATAGAATTGTAATTTTGCCGATCAGTCCCTAGAACTTTGAACCATCATAACTTTTTAACCACTTGGCCAAATTTGATAAACTTAGACTTTTTGACATCCCCAGAATGTGTAGAATCTTTTAGAACTATACAAATTCAAAATTGACAAAGTTAAATTGGTTCAAATTCAAATATGCTTGTTTGATGAATTTTGGCATAATTCAACTTCTACAAATCCAAAAATTGCAAACAAAATATAATTGGAAACCTTAGGATGTGTACTTTCATACCCTCTGTCCCAAAATAATTTTTGATCAAATTAAATTTGAATTTAGAATTAAGTTGTGTATTTGAGTATTTTGACATAGATTAATTTCTATAAATAATTTCAATGTAGTTCCTTTTACAAAGTTGTTCAATTTGGTAACCTTCAACTAGAGAACACTTTGTATAAACCCCTTGACCATCTTAGAAACATTTTCATGAATACTTAGCCAATTATCACACATATGTTTCACCTCATGACAGCCATGTCTTAGAAATTGTTTCTATCATCTATTCTTTGATGTTATGGCTATTTGGAGCCAAGATAAAGTCCCTAGTATGTGTCAGTCACATATAAGACCAAGTAGTGAACCTCAAACACTAGTACCTTAGTCTTTCTTTCTACTTCTCCACTCCCCTATTCTTGCTTCAAGAATTCACCAAGTCAACAAAATGGAAATCAAGACTCAAGCACAAGAAGGAAACTTCATTATCAACATGGTGGCAACATAAAGAGATATGCGGAATATCATTGAAGAAATTAAAGGAAGGACTTTTACTCCACAACTAGAAGCAACTCAAGGAAGTGCAAATTCATGGAGGAATCAAGAAGAAGACAAACCCCTCTCTTTCTATCTTTCATCCTATTTCTTTCCAAATTGACTTAGTAGTAGTTGTGCCCATCCAACCTTGGACTAACTAGTGAGAAGGCCATGAAGAATTTATCAAGACCAAGAGAAGAATCCATATAAGGAACAAGTCTAAAATATAAGGATGAAGATGATCTTCAAGAAGACAAGCATGTGAAGACCAGGAGCAATCCACACAAGCTGAAGAATAAAAAGTTGTTTTTGTCCAACCCTTGACCCAAATGGAAAAGCTCAAGACTTTAACTTGTTATCTCCTTTGTTATGAAGTTAGTTGAACCTAGACCTAGCCTAAACCAAAATGGAAGGACTAACTTAGATCACTAAAATGTTTTGATAAAAACAACCAAGTGTTATACTTGTTATGTGCTTCTTTAGTTGAAATAGTTAGATCACCTTAGTGAACTCTTGGAACTTACTCGATAAGTATGGTTATAATAATGGTAGTTTTCTACAAACTTAACCTAGCCCATCTCCAGTAAACCCTTGGAAATTCCTTGACATATGGAACCAAGAAAGAATAAATCTTTCAAAACTCAAACCTTGACCTTGTCCTAGACAACTTGGTTACATCCCTTTTACCAAGATGGTTGCTTTGTATGTTTTCTTCACTTGTATGATTGTTTTGTAGAATGGTTGTTTATTTTGTTATTTTGTTTTCAATGAATATATTGTACGGAGAGCGACGATCTTTTGTGAAGAGAGTGTGATTTCTTCACCAACTTAAATAAGGCAAGTAACACATCATCAACTACCCATTATTTTCTATATGCATTAGTTGATTTTGAGTAGTATGCATGATAGGAAATTTGAATAAGTTATATTATGCTATGCTATATCCTAGTAGTGTGTAGCCATCCTTATACCTTGTTATTTTGATGCCTTGGTACTTATTTAGATGCTTAGCCATGTTACAAAATTTGTTTTGCTAGATGTTGAGGAAATTTTTTAAGTATAACTAATGAATGAACCACCTGGGTGGAAGTGGTAAGACTGATTTATGTTGAGTGTTGCCTCAGGGCCCTTGTCCTAAGGGTTATCCCACTTGAGGTTGTCACTTGCGGATGGCCACCCAGGAACAAAGAGATTACTATGTCCTTCTAAGTTTAGTAGCTTTCCGTGCAGCCTTTTGACATATGGGCTCTGTCTTGATCAACTAAGTTGTGAGAGTTCAGCCCAGGCTTGACTAGCAGATGTAGCAAAATTATAGGTGGAACGGTCTTGCCGGTGGGTTTGGACTTCTTCTTCTGAAAGATCTCGTCTCAATTCTCTCCTTTCCATGATGCACTCCGGGTGTATAGGATGTTTGGGCTAATTGAAGACAAAGGGTGTAAGTCCACAACCTCTGCAGAGTCAGCAAACTAAGATCTTAGCCGTGTCCCCGGTTATGGACAACTATGAGCAGCTGGACAAGGATTGACAGAAGAATCTCATCACCAATTTCAATAAGTAAAATTTTGACCAAGTGAAGAGTATTGTGGTGCTTGGATCTTAATCCAATGTTGCCACCCCTTTTGAAAAGAAAAGTTTGTTTTACAAAAGTGATAGGAGAAAACTAGCTTTATGCAAACTTAGCCAAAAACTCCACTCAGCCAAATAAGCATGTAGTATTAGTCTTGCCATTTATATCCACCATAGTGTTACTTGCCAATACATTAAATTGTATTGACTCCCTTGTGGCTGCATATTCCATATTGCAGATGTTTCTGAAGACGAGTGAGGATTTCGTTTAGGATCTCGAGACTATCGCCAACATGTTTTGCCTGTGGCACATGAAGAAGATGGGCTCAATGTTGTACTATGTTTTCCGCTGTAATTCTTTGTTTTCTGCTAGTCTTGTAAGACTATGCAATTTGTAATCCTATTTTGTAAAGACTGGATCATGTGATGTAATAAAATTTGATGCATTTGCATGATATTTCATTTTGTACTGTGGTGCTAGCAATTGATCCAGGGACTAGCACAATAACACAGATGTTCTTACATTATTTAAATGTGGGAACGCTACAAAATGGTATCAGAGCCAGGTTGCCTGTAGAATTTGAGACCCTAAGTTTGGAAAAGACCCTAGGATTGAAAATTTACTATGTTCAAATTTTCTAGAAAAAAAACAACCATCTTATTTCTTCTCATATCAGCTCATCTATTATTCACCTTCAAAATTTTCTAGATGACCTACCTCTTCAATACCATTAAGACAGGAATGTTGATGGTCATACCAAGAAGTGCAAGAAGTATTTTCACCGCATGAAGACTTACACTCAAGATTACTGAAGAACTTGAAGAAAACATAGACTTCACAAAAATCAAGAACACCTCAAGACATGGAGAGAAGAATTTTAAGAAAACTAAAGAAGATATAGATGAGACCACCAATATAGTTACTTTGTTAGAGCAATGTTAACGTGTTAGTGTATTGATCATACCAATGAGTATGGTATGACAATATTAGTGTTTTCTAAAAACCATGTTGTTTGGTGTGGTGAATGTGTTGCTATATGTTTGTTATGTGTTGTTTGCAAGATGAGTTTTCTTGATCTAATGTGTTGGGGTAGGAATTTCTTTAGTCTCTTTCTAATCTCTACTTTTTCATGCTAAGCCAAACCAAAACCCATACCCATTTACCAACCCTATTGGGCTACCCTATGAAGTGCAACAACAAACCTTTCACCCAAGAATGCCATGACTAGTTCTTTATAGAGACACAAGCCATACAACTGAGGAATGTCACGGATTTCAAGATCCTTTTGTGTGAAGGAACAATCACATCCATGATCAATGCCAACTACATCATAAGGAGCAGTAAGCAAATCAACCAGAGAAGATAGACAAGTGGACCCCAAGTTGCATGAGATATGAAGATTTCAGAGCCAACTACACCAAGATAAGAAACGATGAAGAAACACAACTATCAAGCTTGTGTTACATAAGAGTTTTACGCAACCCACTAGTTGAGAAATGATAGTTTTGCTCAAGTTTGTCTTACAGAATGGAAACTTTCTGTTAGACAAGTGAGGTGACCTAGTGTTATTAAACGAGATTCATCAATCCAAGTACAAGGAAATGATTGAGTGCAACATGGATTGGCCCCCATGGTGACTACTAACATTATTCACTTTTGCTACGAGGAATGTTAAAATCTGAGTGACATACCTATTAGAGAGATGACGATGTTAAACCTAAACCATAAAATGGTAGAATACAATAATGACCCTATGTTATTGTCACTGAAAACGTACTATTTTCGGAGAGGATCAAGCCAACCTTGGAGCTATCAAGCAATGGAAGATTTTGCCTACCATGAGAGTTTCTTTAAGAAATAGCATGGTGTTTGCCTTCAAGGATGACAACAACAAGAAGGATCATTTGAAAGAACATCAAAAGACCAAGTTGAGAGGAACCTAAATACTTTTGATTGACCCAAAGAGTGACCCCTCAATGTCAAAGGTAGTTCAACAGAATTCTGTTGGTTTGTAACTCTACCATGAGGGAAAGTTCTACTCAAGCCAATCTCAAATCAAGATACACTCTAATCTAATGAAAATAGACTACCCACAAAAGTTTCTTTTAAGGGTGGTAGCCCACCAAGTTGTTCTGTAAATCAGTTATCCAAACTATCTTTCTTTCTATTTCCTTCCCAAATCTCGGGACGAGATTTGTTTTAAGGGTGGTAGTATGTAACATCCCTGATTTTTGGAAAGTCCAAAAATCACTAAAAATTGAAACTTTTTGTTTTCATGTTTAGTAATTCACCAAAAAACCAAATGAGATGCAAGAAACAAAAGAAAACAATACATATTTGAATGATATTGAAATTAAGAATCCTTTAGGCCACTATTTTCCTAAACCCTAAAAGCCCATTCAAAATTTTCATTATTCAAAGAAATTGTTTACTCTTAGAAATTCTTATTTTATAACATGTTTTCAAATCAAATATTACTTTGAAAATAGTATATGGCAACAAAAATCAAAGATTTATAACCCTTAATAAAGTTCTAAGCCTAAAAAATATTTGATGAGAATAAAATATTTTAATAATAACTTTTAGTTGTTATTCCAAGTTTTAAACATAAAGGTGTGAAAATAAAATGCATTTATTTGAAAATAACATAAAAGAGGACTTATAAAACAATATTATGACTTGTGGTTTTATTCTAAATTTTATTAAGCCACTTTTATAATTATTTATTTTTCTATTTTAAAAATGGAATTAAGTTACTATCACTGAAATGTTAAATTTATAAAATATGAAAATGAGGTAAAAATGAATTTACAAAAATAGTATTTGTCTATGAAATTTTATTTAATCAAAACCTCATTTTATTATTCTTTCTAATTTAAAAATATATATTAAGTACTATTAGTAATTAATTATATTTTCAAAAAATATATAATGTGAAATGTGTTCAAATGTTTATAACAATGTTCTAAATAGAAAGATATCATTTTTACAAATTTTTAGAAATTTATTTGAGGTCATTTGCATTATTAAAAATAAAGATATAAAAAACAAGGGAAAAAAAAGAAAAAAAATGCTGACATCACGATGACGTCATCGTCATCAAGCCACAGCCGTGGCTGTTTCTTCAGTTTCAGGCCGAATTCAATCCCCACGAATTCGTGCGATTATGGCCATCAAGGCTAGCCCCGACCCCTTCCCGTTAATACCCTCCTCTCCCTCTCCATTTCCCCTCTGGTGACACCCTCTCTATCGCCCCCAATCGTGAGATCGAGCTCGCCGGAGCTACCCACGGCCTTCGCCGTATTCTTCGAATTCCAGCGATCAGAGAAGGTTTCCAAGCCCTAGACCACCGTGCGCATAGTCCTGAACCTTTGGTCGATTTTTTGTGCAGTGCTTCCACCCCGCGGTGATCTCCCGAGGACGCCGGAGCCAGCGCCACCTCCATTCGCTCACCGTCATCGATCCCGGAAGCGGGCGAGCACGCTAGGGCCACCTCCGAGTCCGCCGAGCCGCGCTGGTCGTCGTCGTGTGCTTTCCCAGCCTCTGGAACCCGTCCATCGTCGGCGCCGGTCGTCGTCTGCAAGCCCCGCCGCCGCGCTCGCCATTTCGGCGACCTCCCGCTCCGCCAGGTAAACCCTAGCCCTCCCGCGCCATTAGATGCAGATCCAAAGACTAGGATAGATTCACTTAACGAATCGGTACGGGCCAATCAGAGAGCGCCAACACAGCATGCGCATTAAAACACTACCCATCGCTCAGCGCAGCGCACAGCCGGCCCAAGCCCAGTTCCAGTCCATCGCCCTACGCGACAGATAAGCCATTTTCGGCCCAACTGTCCCTGGACTTTATTTCCGAATAAAATAGAATTGTAATTTTACAGATTAGTCCCTAGAACTTTGAACCATCATAACTTTTTAACCACTTGGCCAAATTTGATAAACTTAGACTTTTTGACATCCCCAGAATGTGTAGAATCTTTTAGAACTATACAAATTCAAAATTGACAAAGTTAAATTGGTTCAAATTCAAATATGCTTGTTTGATGAATTTTGGCATAATTCAACTTCTACAAATCCAAAAATTGCAAACAAAATATAATTGGAAACCTTAGGATGTGTACTTTCATACCCTCTGTCCCAAAATAATTTTTGATCAAATTAAATTTGAATTTAGAATTAAGTTGTGTATTTGAGTATTTTGACATAGATTAATTTCTATAAATAATTTCAATGTAGTTCCTTTTGCAAAGTTGTTCAATTTGGTAACCTTCAACTAGAGAACACTTTGTATAAACCCCTTGACCATCTTAGAAACATTTTCATGAATACTTAGCCAATTATCACACATATGTTTCACCTCATGACAGCCATGTCTTAGAAATTTTTTCTATCATCTATTCTTTGATGTTATGGCTATTTGGAGCCAAGATAAAGTCCCTAGTATGTGTCAATCACATATAAGACCAAGTAGTGAACCTCAAACACTAGTACCTTAGTCTTTCTATCTACTTCTCCACTCCCCTATTCTTGCTTCAATAATTCACCAAGTCAACAAAATGGAAATCAAGACTCAAGCACAAGAAGGAAACTTCATTATCAACATGGTGGCAACATGAAGAGATATGCGGAATATCATTGAAGAAATTAAAGGAAGGACTTTTACTCCACAACTAGAAGCAACTCAAGGAAGTGGAAATTCATGGAGGAATCAAGAAGAAGACAAACCCCTCTCTTTCTATCTTTCATCCTATTTCTTTCCAAATTGACTTAGTAGTAGTTGTGCCCATCCAACCTTGGACTAACTAGTGAGAAGGCCAGAAGAATTTATCAAGACCAAGAGAAGAATCCATCCAAGGAACAAGTCTAAAATATAAGGATGAAGATGATCTTCAAGAATACAAGCATGTGAAGACCAGGAGCAATCCACACAAGCTGAAGAATAAAAAGTTGTTTTTGTCCAACCCTTGACCCAAATGGAAAAGCCCAAGACTTTAACTTGTTATCTCCTTTGTTATGAAGTTAGTTGAACCTAGACCTAGCCTAAACCAAAATGGAAGGACTAACTTAGATCACTCAAATGTTTTGATAAAAACAACTAAGTGTTATACTTGTTATGTGCTTCTTTAGTTGAAATAGTTAGATCACCTTAGTGAACTCTTGGAACTTACTCGACAAGTATGGTTATAATAAAGGTAGTTTTCTACAAACTCAACCTAGCCCATCTCAAGTAAACCCTTGGAAATTCCTTGACATATGGAACCAAGAAAGAATAAATCTTTCAAAACTCAAACCTTGACCTTGTCCTAGACAACTTGGTTACATCCCTTTTACCAAGATGGTTGCTTTGTATGTTTTCTTCACTTGTATGATTGTTTTGTAGAATGGTTGTTAATTTTGTTATTTTGTTTTCAATGAATAGATTGTACGGAGAGCAACGATCTTTTGTGAAGAGAGTGTGATTTCTTCACCAACTTCAACAAGGCAAGTAACACATCATCAACTACCCATTATTTTCTATATGCATTAGTTGATTTTGAGTAGTATGCATGATAGGAAATTTTAATAAGTTATATTATGCTATGCTATATCCTAGTAGTGTGTAGCCATCCTTATACCTTGTTATTTTGATGCCTTGGTACTTATTTAGATGCTTAGCCATGTTACAAAATTTGTTTTACTAGATGTTGAGGAATTTTTTTAAGTATAACTAATGAATGAACCACCTGGGTGGAAGTGGTAAGACTGGTTTATGTTGAGTGTTGCCTCAGGGCCCTTGTCTAAGGATTATTCCACTTGAGGTTGTCACTTGCGGATGGCCACCCAGGAACAAAGAGATTACTATGTCCTTCTAAGTTTAGTTGTTTTCCGTGCAGCCTTTTGACATATGGGCTCTGTCTTGATCAACTAAGTTGTGAGAGTTCAGCCCAGGCTTGACTAGCAGATGTAGCAAAATTATAGGTGGAACGGTCTTGCCGGTGGGTTTGGACTTCTTCTTCTGAAAGATCTCGTCTCAATTCTCTCCTTTCCATGATGCACTCCGGATGTATAGGATGTTTGGGCTAATTGAAGACAAAGGGTGAAAGTGCACAACCTCTGCAGAGTCAACAAACTAAGATCTTAGCCGTGTCCCCGGTTATGGACAACTATGAGCAGCTGGACAAGGATTGACAGAAGAATATCATCACCAATTTCAATAAGTAAAATTTTGACCAAGTGAAGAGTATTGTGGTGCTTGGATCTTAATCCAATGTTGCCACCCCTTTTGAAAAGAAAAGTTTGTTTTACAAAAGTGATAGGAGAAAACTGGCTTTATGCAAACTTAGCCAAAAACTCCACTCAGCCAAATAAGCATGTAGTATTAGTCTTGCCATTTATATCCACCATAGTGTTACTTGCCAATACATTAAATTGTATTGACTCCCTTGTGGCTGCATATTCCATATTGCAGATGTTTCTGAAGACGAGTGAGGATTTCGTTTAGGATCTCGAGACTATCGCCAACATGTTTTGCCTGTGGCACATGAAGAAGATGGGCTCAATGTTGTACTATGTTTTCCGCTGTAATTCTTTGTTTTCTGCTAGTCTTCTAAGACTATGCAAGTTGTAATCCTATTTTGTAAAGACTGGATCATGCGATGTAATAGAATTTGATGCATTTGCATGATATTTCATTTTGTATAGTGGTGCTAGCAATTGATCCAGGGACTAGCACAATAACACAGATGTTCTTACATTATTTAAATGTGGGAACGCTACATGGAGCCCCGCCACCTCATCTAGAACGGCACTCAAATTCGCATTTTTTTCACAATGGTTGGTTACTCTTCTTTGTCTTACGAGTTAAATCTCTATTTTGGCCGAATCTTAGTATGGTATCCGGTCTTACCTCAATGTAACACGTTCTGTCTGTCTTTGAGTGTTATGTACTGCTCCAAGAACCCGGATGCCAAACTTTTCATGCGAATCCTTAGGTTTTTATAGCCTGTCGTAGGTGACAAACTGCAAAGCCATGGTCGCGGTGAAAAGCTTGCAAATACTCTAGTTGATCTTTTGGTTTTTGTTTTTTTGAGGAAAAACAGCAGACGCTGATTTCAATTAATTAAAGGAGAGCGGTTACATGGTTAGTGAGTTATAGCGTAAGCAAGTATTGGGTTCCAGAAGGCAAATAATAATTTGCGAGGAGCGGTTAAGGCCTAATCAGGTGGCATCCACATAGCTCCAGGGAGGCCTGCACTTAGTCATAAGCTCCATAGAGGCCTAATCTTGTCAATTTTCTTTTGTGAAGACCTCAATTCATCGTCTATTAATTTCAAGTTCTTGGATGACCTATTAATCATGTCCCATGTCTCTTTACTGACAAAATAAATAATAATGCAAGCTATTTGTGTCCACTTTGAACTTATTATTAGTTGTCCTCTTTGAAGTCCACGCTCAGTTTGAAGGATTTTTTTTTTCACTCTATACAGAATCAAATAGTACACCTACATCAATTTCTTTTTGGAGGATGCAACAACTACATCCATGTTTATTATGTGGTTTGTTGATAATTATAATCCATAGGTTAGAGATGAGGTCTATAAAAACAATGGCCGTAAAATTGCACTTATAACGTCCCTCCTTTTTTTTACCATTCATTTTTACTGAGTTAATTAACCACCTCGTCAACTAAATGAGATAGGATGATTATTTGTTTCTCTATATAACTCTTTTTTCATTGCATCACATCTAAGGAATTTTTGTTAGTTCGTGGCAACGCACGGGCATTCAACTAGTCTCTTTACTTTGTTTTAGTTTTGCTTAGTTTATTTTATTTTGTCTTGTTTGCTTCTCTTTATCAAACACACACACAAAAATTAGTTCTTATTCTAGTTGTTATTTTTATCCTGTTTTTAATCTTGCTAAAATGAGTACTCCTGAGAACACTAAGTTGTGTGACTTTACTAGCACTAACAACAATGATTTCATTAGCACACCTATTGCTCCACCTTCTCCTACTGCTGATTTTTATGAAATAAAGCTTGCACTTTTAAATCTTGTTATGAGAGAGCAATTTTCTTGTGTTAGAACTGATGATGATGCTGCACATCTTAATAATTTTGTTGAACGAGATGCAAAAATATAAAGATGTAGATGGAGGTATTATTAATTTGAAATTATTTCCTTTCTCTTTGAGAGGAATAGCTAAAGAATTGTTGCTATCTTTGCCTAGAAATAGTAATGATTCTTGGACTAAATGTAAAGATGATTTCATTGGAAAATATTATCCTCCTGCTAAGATTATATCTTTAAGAAGTAGCATTATGAATTTTAAGCAACTTGATAATGAGCATGTTGCTAAGGCTTGGGAAAGAATGAAATATTTAGTAAAGAATTGTCCCACTCATGGACTGGCTACTTGGATGATCATATAAACCATTTATGCAGGTCTGAATTTTTCTTCGAGAAATCTTTTGGATTCATCTGCTAGAGGAACCTTTATGTCCATGACTTTGGGGGTAGCAACAAAGCTTCTTGGTTATATGATGGTAAATTATTCTGAATGGTACACTGAGAGAGCTACAACAGGTAAGAAGGTAAATTCTGTTGAAGCAACCTCCTCTTTGAGTGATAGACTTGATGCTATTATGTCTATGCTTGTGAATGGCCATGCTCCTATTGATCAAAACAATGTTCCTTTAGCCTATTTGGTTGCTCAAAAAGAGCATGTTGATGTGAACTTCATTAAAAACAATGCTTATAGGAATAATTTTGGTAGCAACAATTATAGGCCATATCCTGTTAATAGTGGTTATAATTGTTCCCATGATAGAACTGGAATGTCTAATGAAAGAATTTAAGAAGTTGAAATAGCCACTAAAGACTTTATGCAAAATAAATAAGAGCAAAATAAATTATTTATTAAGACCATGGAGGAACAATATGTTATGCTAAAAAAAAATACCAGTTATCAATTTGAGAGTTTAAATAGAGAAATATCTGGTTTGCAAGTTAAAATTGCTCGTGCTGAAACTTCTATTTCATCCATGTCTAAAGCACAATCTTTTTTTATCAATAGAATGACTGCTAAAACTGAAACTATATATGAGAATCCTTTTGCTACTACAAATTCCATTCAAATTCGAATTGATGACAATGTTAGGATGTCAGATGAATTGCATGCTAGATGGGAAAGAGAAGATGAAATAGCTAGAAAGAATAATATAGCTAATGTTTGCACCATTACCACCACTAGTAAAATTGAATCTTCTCATGCTAGTAAAACTTCTACTACCAATAGTAAAGTAATTGGTGTTGGCAATACTCCCACTTCTGCTGTTAAATGTGCAAAATTTCTTGAAACTGTTAAAAATGTTCCTGATAAAAGTGCTGAAAATTTTAGAAACATGGGAGACAATGGTCCCATTACCTTTGATAAAAATGATCTTGACTTTGATGATTACAACATAACTGAAGTGATTAAGTTCCTACAAAATCTTGCTAGTTGTTCTAATGCTAGTACTATGAATATGGCTTTCACAAAACATATTACAAATGCTCTCATGCAAATAGAGAGGATGAATTAAGATGGTGAAGCCTCTATCCCTAGGAAGTTAGATGATGGTTGGGAACCCATCATTAAAATGAAGGCGAATGATTTTTATTGTAATTCTCTATGTGATCTTGGTGCAAATATCTCTGTTATGCCTAAAAACTTTATGATATGCTTGATTTGCCACCTTTGGAGCATTGTTATTTGGATATTTGTCTTATTGATAATGTTAGAAAGAAACCTTTGGGGAGAGTTGATGATGTTCTTATTATCGTTAATAATAACCTGGTCCCCGTTGATTTTATTGTTATGAATATTGAGTGCAGTGCTTCTTGTCCAATTGTTTTGGAAAGACCTTTTCTTAGAACTATTGGTGTTGTTATTAACATGAAAGAGGGGAATATTAAATATCAATTCCCACACAAGAAAGGTATGGGACACTTTACTAGGAAGATAATGAAGTTGCCTTTTTATTCTATTATTCAAACAATTTACAAATTGGACGCTTCTTCACTTGAAAAAACTTGATTCCATTATTCTGGGCCTAGCTAAAAGGCGTTAAAGAAAAGCACTTCTTGGGAGAGAACCCATGGTTTTATTTTTGCTTTGTTTTTATCTGTTTTCTTTGAGTCAAGGTGTTGTATACTTCTGTAGAAACTCCTTTGTATCTTTATTTTCATGTATTAGTTGTCCCATGTAAAGTTCCTAGCGAAAGTTGGAGTTGGTTTTGGCTTTCTACGCAAAAAATAGATTTCTGCTGCCGTAAAAAATTGTATAAATCACATAAAGATCAAAATGACCTGAAACTTGTTGTGCTTATTACTTAGCTAATTCCTAAACTCTTTTGTTCTTTATTTTTTTTTATTTTAGCAACTTAAGTGCCCCTAGAAAATCATCATTACAGAGTGTTCTGGTTTTGGCAGATTCTGCCATTTTTCTTGCATTTGCTCTTTTACTATGTCAAGTGGATTTCTTTGCTTCAAGAAACATCAAAGGCTGTAGCTAATGTTTAAAAATATCAATAGAACTTGTGCCCATGCAGAACCCATGATTTTTATTTTTATTTTTGCACTAACCCTCTAATGCGAATTACTTTGAGTGTGGTGTGAAGGAAGTTTTCAAGGGTCAAAAGAAGAGGGTGATATAATGTGATCAAGAAGAGTGCAAAGTAAAAGCTTGGGGATGCCCCCGTTGTTCATCCAAGAAAATTCTAAGAAGACTCAAGCTTCTAACCTCTAGTATGCCCAAGGCATCGCCTTCTTCATCAACAAATTATCAGGTCACTTCTAGTGAAACTATATTTTTATTCGGTCACATCATATAATTTTTTTACTTGGAGCGTGTTTAATTTTTTTTGTTTTATTTTGTTTTCCTTTCTGAAACAATATCATTTTAACCTAACATTCTTGTTTGGGAGAGATACACGCTCCAGTTTTTCATATGAATACTCGTTATGCTCGTATTCTTAGTTTTTCTTCTAGTTGCTGCAGAATTTCTTTTAGCCCTTATTTTTCATGCATCTCTTATTCAGAGCTGTTATTTTTAGTAGATTTGTTTCAGTAGTCTATTGTTTTATTGCTGTATCTCTTGGATAGTTTTTGTTTAGTACAAAATATTTGGTGTTGGAAAGCAATAGTACAGTTTTCGTGCTTATAACGATGCAAATAAAAGCTTGTATATACCGTGGCTAGAATTTTTCATGTCATGCTAGATGTTATTTTATTTTAAGCCTAGTGATTATTTTGTAGCATGACTTTTCTCAAATAGCTGAGAGTGTTTAATGTGCCATTGAAGAATCATGAGTTGTTGTTGTCATATTGAAGCATAAATTTGTGATGTTCTCCTTTGAATGTATTATTTGGTTGACTTGACGCATGCTTACACCATGTTTATGACTACAAATAGTCACTTATATCCTCTATGTTCATTTAGTTTTTGAACTTGTAATACCCTATATGGTTTGCTTAATGATGTTTTTGTCGCTATGCATGATTATGGCCATTATTGCTCTCTTGATTTGTCGCTCCCAGTCTTTTGCTAGCCTCCACCTGTACTGAGTATGAGATCTATTCATGCATCCAACTCCCAAAAACCAAAGTATGCCAAATGTGTCCACCATACCTACCTAAATGTGGCATTTAACTGACACTCGAAAGTAAATTTCTCATGTGTTACCTTTAAAACCTTCAAAATTACTCTCGTTTTGTGCTCCTGTTTTAGCTCATGAGGACATAAATAGAGAATCTTTATCTCACGTGTTGATTGGATTTCAAACTCTAGACTAGTGGCTTCATCCGCTTATCCAATTGATAGAAGAGCTGAGAGCGGGGTGCCCAACCCCAAACTTAATACAATAAATTATCTTCACTATTTTTCCCTTGATTTATCAGTCAAAGCATAATTGTGTAAACAAAAGAGAAAGAGGGATGACCTTCTACCCAGATGCGTCCTTCTGTGGGAGCCGCTCTTGTGAAGTCTAGTTGGCTTGTGATCTACTGTACTTTTCTAATTACCATTTGTTGACATAAGCATACACACCTCTCTAAAAAAATGTTTTCGATACCTCTGTTTAATAAAATCAAAATCTCTAGCACATGAGTGACCGCTGCTTCCCTCTACGAAGGGACTTTCTTTTACTTTTATGTTAAGTCTTTATCTTCTAACTTTATGCATAGTTGAGAGAGCATAGTTGTCATTCTGAATTTAATGTGCATTTGCTCCAGAAACATTATTAATTGATTCATGATGTGTTATTATTTGCTCTCAAATTATTTGTTCTAGTCATCCTGTTAAACTTTGAAGGTGTCCTGTCATTTATGTTTTGCCCCACTCTTAAGGACAAGTGAAATATTACTTTTCTATGTTTTCTCTATGCTTGAAACAAACGTATAACTTTCAAGTGCATTATTGTTCATGATCTTTTATTTGTGTTACTTTTCATGATGCAAAGTGATCGCTATGTTTCATTGTTGAAATTATATCTATCATGCTTGTGTTTAAAGTACTATGATCTCAGCTATACTTATGCTTTTACAGTTATGATAATCAAGTTTATGTTGGTAGCATGTCACCTCAAATTATTTGTTTTGTCGTTTACCTACTCGAGGACGAGTAGGAACTAAGCTTAGGGATGTTGATACGTCATAAACGTATCCTTAATTTCTGATGTTCCATGTTGTTTTCATGCCATATGCTACATGTTTTGCTTACACTTTATGCCATTTTATCGATTTCCTGGGACTAGCCTATTGACAAGATGCCACAGAGCGAGTTCCTGTTTTCTGATGTTTTTTACTTTCAGAAAATTTGTTCTAGAAATATTCTCGGAATTGGAAAATTCGAAGCCCAGAAGTCTTAGAATTCCCGGAGGATCCATAGAGTCCGGAAGAGACCCGGAGGGGGCCATAGGGGCGCCACACCATAGGGCAGCGCGCCCCTGGCCGCGCCATGGGGTGGTGTGGGCCCCCCGAGGCGTAAACCCTAAAAGGATCTCAATTTTCCATGAAAAACACCCGAGGCCGCCGCCGTCGTCAACCCGAGTTCGGGAGGGTTCTGGAGTTCTCCCCGGCACCCTGTCGGGAGAGGAAAACGTCACCGGAGGGCTCTACACCATCATGCCCGCCTCCGGAATGATGCTTGAGTAGTTCATCTTTGGACTACGGGTCCATAGTAGTAGCTAGATGGTTGTTCTCTCCTCTTTATGCCTCATGTTTAGATCTTGTGAGCTACCCTACATGATTGAGATCATCTTATTGTAATGCTACATGTCGTGTTTTCTGATGAATATTGAATGCTATGTCTCTTGATTATCAATCTATCATGTTATCTTCATGTGTATGTTATTTATGATCTTGCATGCTCTCCGTTGCTAGTAGATGCTCTGCCAAGTAGGTTGTAGTGACTCCAAGAGGGAGTATTTATGCTCGATAGTAGTTTCATTCCTCCTTTGCATCTGTCTCGAGTGACAGAAACATGACGGATGGAGGATGTGATGTTGCCATTAGGGATAAAACAATGATGTTTACGTTGTTTACATTACACACTTTGCTTAATGTGATTATCTGTTGCTTGCAACTTAATACCCAAAGATTGTTCATATGATATTCTGAGGGTGGATTATTAGTCATAGATGCAGTTGGATAACGGTCTATGAGTCTTTTTGTAATGCCCGCATGAATCACATAGTAATCATCATGTCATGCATGTTTCAATATCTATCAAGTACCTGGTTGTAATTTGTTCACCACACATGTTATCTATCTTTTATGGAGAGACACCACTAGTGAATTGTGGACCCCGGTCCATTTTCTCATACTGATAATACAACCGCTGCAATTACTGTTTTCACACCGCTTCCACTATTTTCACACTGCTACTACTGTTTTCACATTGTTGTCCTACTATTTTCCACAACATACATTTAACCTCTTTATTATCAGCAAAACCGGTGAGATTGACAAATTCACTGCTTCGTTGGGCAAAGTGAATTGATTGCGTTGTGTAGGTTCCACGTTGTTGCTGAACCGGTAGTGCGCCCTACCACATGCATCAACCTTCAAAAGTTGCTTGTCCTCCTACTGTTTGATTGAACCTTGGTTTCTTTTCTGAGGGCAAACTTGCCGCTGCACTCTTCACAACTTTTCTCTTGGGGTTTACCAAAAAGTGCAACTACGCACCCCATCAAGTTTTCTGGTGCTGTTGTCGGGGATTTCAAAGTCATCAAGAAGCAACCACACCTCGTCAACGTCAGCCCTCTATAGATATCCCTATCCTTGGTGGATCAGTGCACATTTCTAACATCTTTAGATAATAACGATGATTTTATCTATAGGGGTCAAGTGGTTCAGAGGAGTTTCGGGGACTTCCATATAAGGGGGGAGTACCCGGAGTGGGAAGATTTCCCCCTCATAGCCGAACCCTATTTTAGGGCGCTGCGAGGTGGGCCCTAGTGTCTTCACCAGTTGGTACTCATCATCCACGTATTTTTCCTAATTTTATTGGAGATAAAAGGAGAAACTAAAAAAGAGAAACAGAAAATAGGAAGGAAGAGGGAGGTGGAGTTGGACTCCACCCCCCAATCTGAGTTGGGCTAGGGGAGGGGGTGTGGCCACCTCCTTGGTGCGGACAACCTCTTCCTAGAAGAACTAGAACTCCTCCCTCCCTATGGCAAGCCTCCTACTCCCTCCCACTATATAAAGACCCCAAGGCTCAAAGTAAAACACACAGTTGGCTCTCAAGCCTCTCTCTCTAGTAGAATTAGAGGGTCTAATTAGAGCTTCTAATTAGAGCCATAGAGACTTCTAATTGGATTTTGAGGCGTCCTCTCCTGATTAGACATAGCTATAATTCTTGTTTTCTCTCATGTGTTGAGAACTTCCACTTTCATAAATAGCTCTAATCATATTTGATTAGAGCTAAAATTTGCAACGCTGGAAGGCTGTCTCTCTTTGTCGGTGCTGAGTCCTGGATGGCAGAGCGCTGATGGGTTAACATGAGCGTACGGGTGCACACCATAAGAGGGATTACATGTGTGATCCTTGACGAGGGAAGACTTAGCGACATCCTTGCAACTAGGCTTAGTTGTGAGAAACTATGACTGTTCATATTTCTTCTATGAGTACATCGAATCCGCTGCCCGGTGAGTCGTGATCCTGATCCTCGCATGTATGGGCATGCATTGTTATTTGCATAGTGATCTTGACGGACTACGTAGGGCAAAAAAATTCTGCAGCGTAGACCAGCATGATGGTGTTGGTGGTGGAGATGATCTTGATGATGATCCCGATGATGCCCGGCGTGATGACGACGACGAAGGTGACGAATTCCCCCTCGATGTATACGCACACTTCTATTCTTGTAGACAGTGTTGGGCCTCCAAGTGCAGAGGTTTGTAGAACAGCAGCAAGTTTCCCTTAAGTGGATCACCCAAGGTTTATCGAACTCAGGGAGGTAAAGGTCAAAGATATCCCTCTCACACAACCCTGCAATTAAGATACAAGAAGTATCTTGTGTCCCCAACACACCCAATATACTTGCCAGGTATATAGGTGCACTAGTTCGGCGAATAGATAGTGAAATGCGAGTAATATGGATGGTCATAAGTAATAATAGAAATCTGAAATAAATATGGCAGCAAGCAAACATGTAGCAGAACAGGAGGAAAATGGTGTTGCAATGCTTGGAAACAAGGCCTATGGATCTTACTTTCACTAGTGGACACTCTCAACACTGATCACATAATTGAATAACTAAATATCTTCTCTTCACTATGCTACTCTTAACCCTCTCCGGTTGGATAACGAACACTAATAATTGCGTAGGGCTGCAAAAATCATTGCTTAAAGTATGCATTCCCATGTCTAGTTAACCCCACGCTGTCACTATGAGCACCCTAGAAGGTACTAGACAAACACCACAATTCATAGAGGAGACACACACGATGTGCACACTGTCACCTTCACACCGCGGGACAAGGTGACTCCAAGGTTCATATTAATAAAACACTTGAGTAGAACAAGATAGAGAGTAAAATCTACTTGTTCAACTAGATTACAAAGCTCACGATCACATATGGACCACACCATGGGAGAGTGAGACGAACCACATAGCTACCGGTAGAGCCCTCATCCTCGGGGGAGAACTACTCCCTCCTCACACTAGGAGACGACAACGACAATGGAGATGGCGGTGGAGTCGATAGAGATGGTTCAGGGGGCACTTCTCCGTCCCGGCAGGGTGCCAGAATAGAGATCCGTGCCCCGAAACTTGTCGGCGGCGGAGCTACAGATGTATTTTGTGGAAAACGTCGATTCTTTTAGAGTTTTCCCTCTGAGGAGTATATATAGGCGAAAGGGCGATGCCGGGGGCTGGCGAGGGGGCCCACACCACCAGGTGGCGCCACCAGGGGACCCGCGCCACCCTATGGTGTGGCCCCCGTCCGGGGCTCTTCGGGACTTCCGGAAGCCTCCGGGGAAAATAGGAACTTTGGGATTCACGGGGTCCAATTCCGAGAATATTTCCAAAACAACTTTTCTGAAATAAAAAACAACAGAAAACAGGGAACTGGCACTTGGCATCTTGTAATAGGTTAGTCCTAGAAAACGTGTAAAAATCTATAAAGAAGAGAGAAAACATGTAGCAATTGGCATAATATCAACATGGAACATCAGAAATTATAGATACGTTGGAGACGTGTCAAGCATCCCCAAGCTTAGTTCCTACTTGTCCTCGAGTAGGTAAACGATAAACAAAATAATTTCTGAGGTGACATGCTACTAAAATAATCTTGATCATCATAATGTGAAAGCATAAGTAAGCTGAGATCATAGAACTTAAACACAAGCATCATAAATAGAACTTTAATAATAAAGCATAGCAATCACCTTGCATCATGAGAAGTAACACAAATAAAAGATCATGAATGACAATGCAAAGAAAGATATACGTTTGTTTCAAGTATAGAGAAAGCATGGCAAAGTGATACTTCGCTAGTCCTTAAGAGTGGGGCAAAACATAAATGCCAGGACAACTTCAAAGTTCATGAGGAAGACTAGAACAAATAATTATAGAACTAGCAATAACACATCATGAATTCATTAATAATGTTTCTGGAAAAATGCACATAAAACTCAGAATGGCAAAAATGCTCTCTCAACTGTGCATAAAGTTAGAAGATGGAGACTCAACATAAAGTAAAAGAAAGGCCCTTCTTGGAGGGAAGCATGGATCACTCATGTGCTAGAGCTTTTATTTTATTAAACAGAGGTATTAAAAGTTTGACACTCCTCCCATCCATCTTAAACTAACCATGGCTAACTGAATCCTCAGGTGCCTGCCAACAATCACATACCGTGGAGGAGTGTCTATATTTTGGGAGGTGTATGCTAGTGTCAATGAATGGTAAATAGAAAATATAGTACGTCACAAGCCAACTAGATTTCGCACGAGCGGGTCCCGTATGAAGGACACATCTGGGTAGAAGGTCAACCCTCTTTCTCTTTCGTTTACACAATTATGCTTTGACTGATAAATCAGGGGCAAAAGTAGTAAAGAGAATTTGTTTGCATTAATTTGGGGCTGGGCACCCTGCTGCCAGCTCTTCTATCAATTGGATAAGCGGATGAAGCCACTAGTCAAGGTTGTGAAATCCAATCAACAAGTTGGATAAAGATTCTATATTTACGTCCTCATGAGCAAAAACAGGAACACAAAGCAGGAGTAATTTTCAAGGTTTTAAAGGTAACACATTAGAAATTTACTTGGAGTGGCAGTTAAATAACACATCTAGGTAGGTATGGTGGACACAATGGGAAAACTTGGTTTTAGGGAGTTGGATGGACGAGTAGAATTCCATACTCAGTATAGGTGGAGGCTAGCAATAGACTAGGAGCGACAAATCAAGAGAGCATAAGATCCATAATCATGCATAGCGACATAAACATGATTAATCAAAGCATACGTGGTACCACAAGTTCAAAAACTAAATGATCATAGAGGCTATTAGTGACTGGTTCATAGTCAGAAACATGGTGTGAGCATGCGCCAAGTAAACCAAATAAAACATTCAAAAGAGAATACCACAAATTTATGCTTCAGTATGACAAGAACAACTCATGATTCTTTCAATGGCATATTAAACAATCTCAGCTATTTGAGGCTAATAATGCTACTCAATAACCATAAGGCTTTAAAACTAAAATTACATCTAGCATGATATGAAAAAGTTCTAGCCACAGTCTATACAAGCTTCTACTTGCACCATTAAAAATTCTACTTCAAGGAGCAGTTTCTTTTATCAACAAGCACCATACAAGATATGTTTTAACAAAAACACTCTACATGATACAGCAATACAACATGAGAGTACTCACATAACAGTACTAAAATTAGGAGCTCTGAATAAGAGATGCATGGAAACAAAGGCTAAACGCACTACTAGCAAAAAGTGAACACTCACAGAACAATAAGAATGAAAACTAGAGTGTTCTAAGCAATGAAAATGGAGTGTGTCTCTCTCCCACACAAGTATGGTAATATCCAAACATAAGCTACAGCAAAGAAAACTAAACAAACTGAAAGCAAAAATAAAATACGCTCCATGTAAAGCACATAAGATGTGACCGAATAAAAATATAGTTTCACTAGAAGTGACCTGATAATTTGTCGATGAAGAAGGGGATGCCTTGGGCATCCCCAAGCTTATACGCTTGAGTATTCTTGGAATTTTATGGGATGTATCTCCGGGGAATCCTCAAGCTTAGTCTCTTCACTCTTCTTGATCATGTCATATCATCCTCTTCTCTTGACCCTTGAAAACTTCCTTCACACCGAACTTCTCACAATCTTCATTAGTAACGTTAGCGCAATCGAAATAATAAATTCACATGGTTCAGTTTCAACACAAGACTAACACTCATAAACACATTAAATACTGTCATAACTTATTTAAAAACTCTTTTTCTCAAAATAATACCAAAAAAGAGATTAAGATGCAAATGCAATTATTAGCAGAAATCTGTCAAAACAGAACAACAAGTAAACATGATTTTTTTCGAAAACCCTCTATTGCTCAAATAAAAAATTGTTCAACTAAGAAAAGTTGAGTATATATCCCAGGATTACGCATAAAAAAACGCAGGTAATTTTGAATTTTGTATGATTTTATAAGATTTTAACAGTGAACAGCAGAAATCTGTTTCCTGCGCAGAAATCCGAAATATAGTCTCAACTTTCCACCAGAGGCTTTACTTGGATCAACAAAGACACAAAAGAAAAGATACAAAGGAGTTACTACAGAAGTATACAACCCCGTGACTCAAAGAAAACAGAGAAAAACAATGCAAAACTAAAAACATGGGTTATCTCCCAAGAAGTGCTTTTCTTTAAAGCCTTCTAGTTAGGCATGATAATTTGAGAAGATGCTCACATGAGAAATATGAATTGAAGCAAAATAGAGCATCAAGAAGAAAATGTAAAACAAATTTAAGTCTAATCCACTTCCTATGAAAAATAATCTTGTACAAAAACAAGTCAACGAAGCACAAAGTGACTAGCATAGGAAGACAAAATAAGTGCAACTTCAAAAATTTCAACTTAAAGAGGGGAAACTTAATATTGTTGAGATGCATAAAACCATTTTCCCCTCTCTCATAATAACTTTCAGTAGCATCATGAATAAAATTAACAATATAACTATCACAAGAAACATTCTTATCATGAGCCACATGCATAAAAGAATCAATACTGTCCACATAAGCACAGTCATTCTTATTAATAGCAGTGAGAGAAAATTCAACAAAATAGCTATCATTATTATTCTCATCACCATAATAATTAAACATAGGAGGCATATTCTAATCATAATTAATTTTCTCCTCAAAAGTTGGTGGACTGAAAATAGCATGGTCATCATTGTAAACATCATATATAGAAGGTAGATCATGATCACAATAAAATTTATCATTCATAGTAGGTGGAATTAGAATACCACAATCATTATAATCATGATATATTGGAGGAAAAGTATCATCAAACAAAATTTCCTCCTCAAAACTTGGGGGAGTAAAAATATCATAATCATCAAAACCAGCTTCCCCAAGCTTGGACTTTTCCATAGCATTAGCAATAATGGTGTTCAAATAATTCATACTAATAACATTGCTACTAGCATGCAAATAAAGCTCCATATTTTTTTTTAATTTTGTCTTCAAACACTTCATGTCCTATCTCAAGATAAATATTATAGAGCTCTCTCATATTTTTGTTGTTTTCCATTAAGCCTAACTAGTGAAAACAAAAAACAAAAAGATTTAATTGCAGAATCTAAATGAAATAACTCCGAGCACTCACAACCGAGGATGTGAGTACCTTTAACCTTACATATCCGAAAACGGCACCAGAAAAGAGCTTGATGTCTACGCACGCTTCTATTCTTGTAGACAGTGTTGGGCCTCCAATTGCAGAGGTTTGTAGAACAGCAGCAAGTTTCCCTTAAGTGGATCACCCAAGGTTTATCGAACTCAGGGAGGTAGAGGCCAAATATATCCCTCTCAGGCAACCCTGCAATTAAGATACAAGAAGTCTCTTGTGTCCCCAACACACCCAATATACTTGTCAGGTATATAGGTGCACTAGTTCGGCGTAGAGATAGTGAAATGCGAGTAATATGGATAGTTATAAGTAATAACAGCAATCTGAAATAATTATGGCAGCAAGCAAACATGTAGCAGAACATGCGGAAAATGGTGTTTCAATGATTGGAAACAAGGCCTAGGGATCCTACTTTCACTAGTGGACACTCTCAACAATGATCACATAATTGAATAACTAAATATCTTCTCTTCACAATGCTACTCTTAACCCTCTCCGGTTGGATAACGGACACTAATCATTGTGTAGGGATGCAAAAAAGCATTCCTTAAAGTAAGCACTCCCATGTCTAGTTAACCCCACGCTGTCACTATGAGCGCCCTAGAAGGTACTAGACAAACACCACAATTCATAGAGGAGACACACACGATGTGCACACTGTCACCTTCACACCGCCGGACAAGGTGACTCCAAGGTTGATATTAATAAAACACTTGAGTAGCACAAGATGAAGAGTAACATCTACTTATTCAACTAGATTACAAAGCTCACAATCACATATAGATAACACCATGGGAGAGAGAGATGAACCTCATAGCTACCGGTAGAGCCCTCAGCCTCAGGGGAGAACTACTCCCTCCTCATCATAGGAGACAGCAACGGCGATGGAGATGGCGGTGGAGTCGATGGAGATGGTTCTGGGGGGCACTTCCCCGTCCTGGCAGGGTACCAAAACAGAGATCTGTCCCCCGAAACTTGTCGGCGGCGGCGGCGGAGCTACAGATGTATTTTGTAGAAAAGGTCGATTCTTTTGGGGTTTTCCCTCGGGGAGTATATATAGGCGAAAGGGCGATACCGGGGGGTGGCCAGGGGGCCCACACCACCTGGTGGCGCCACAAGGGGGGGCCGCGCCATCCTATGGTGTGGCCACCCTGTGCCCCCCGAGGATCTTTGGTACTTCCTCCTTGGAAAATAGGAACTTCGGGATTCGTGGGGTCCAATTCCGAGAATATTTCCAGAACAACTTTTCTGAAATAAAAAATAGCAGAAAACATGGAACTGGCACTTGGCATCTTGTCAGTAGGTTAGTCCCGGAAAACCTGTAAAAATGCTATAAAGAAGGGAGAAAACATGTAGCAATTGGCATAATATCAACATGGAACATCAGAAATTATAGATACGTTGGAGACGTATCACCCCTCCGGGAAGGAATTTCTCCGGCAAATTTTTGCTTGCCAGAGAGCCTTCTTCTCTATGTCTCCTTTCCGCCCCGAGCGGTGGTGGAAAAATAATAGGAAGTGCCCCCAATAATTTTAGGCCAGGAGGAAGTAGTATCCCAAATGGGGTCCAGAGGAGGGGGAAGGCGAGTTGAGGTGCGACCATAGGTGGGCTCGCACCCCTAGGTCGCTCCCCTCCCGATGACTCCTCCCGGATATCTTTGGACTTCCCTGGTGATTTCTCCCCAAACATTGTTTTCTATTTTTCTGAACTCCAGAAGAAGGACCGCTTGACACATGCTTTTTCCACCTGATTTTTGACTCTGATAAATAAATCCCCCAAACTGTAGAACATGCAAAATAGGGTAAAAAAGATAAGTATTGCACCCTAATATGAAATATATCAACGAATAAGAACAAATTAATATATCAAATAGTGATGCATGATACGTGATGATGGCGCGATCACACGCTCATTGTGAGACCCAAAGCGGGAGGTATGATGCAGTCTAGAGTAAGTTTTCCCCTAGTATAGAACCAGAGTTTATCGAACCAATAGGACTTCATAGTATTGAAGAAGGTTGCTTGTATCAACGACACCATTAACGATGTGACCAAGTGTGGAACCTGCACGCAAGCACAAACTCTCTCTTTCCCCAACTTTCCGGAAGGTTGTAAGTCTTCCGGTCTTTCTAGAAATAGGATAATTAAACGTATAGAGGCTTAGAAAACAATAAAAGAAAAAATGGAACAACAAGGAAACAGTCATGAAAGTGCTTGAAAGAAGGTTTGCAATATGAGAAAAATATGACTAGGGGTGATTGTTGAGTGTGGACACACGTTCATTGGGAGACCCCAAGAGGAAGGTATAAGAGTGCAACAGCAAGTTTTTCCCTCAGAAAGAAACCAAGGTTGAATCGACCAATAGGAGAAAGAAATCACTTCTGAATGTTATTGACAGCTGATGTTGGCAGGGCACGCTACCAGGCTCAGCACCAACGTGGAATCTGCACATAGCACAACCAAAATACTTTGCCCCAATGAAACAGTGAGGTTGTCAATCTCACCGTTTTTGTTGAAAACAAAGGATTAGATGTGTAGTGTGGAAAACGTGCTTGTTTGTAGTGAATGAAAAGAGAACAATGATTGCAGTAAAAAGAATAGTGCTTGAAGTAGGTTGTATTATAAGTTTACAAGAATGGACCAGAGTCCACAGTGCACTAGTGGTGTCTGATACGTCTCCAACGTATCTATAATTTCTGATGTTCCATGTTGATATTATGCCAATTGCTACATGTTTTCTCCCTTCTTTATAGCATTTTTACACGTTTTCTGGGACTAACCTATTAACAAGATGCCAAGTGCCAGTTCCCTGTTTTTTATTTCAGAAAAGTTGTTCCGGAAATATTCTAGGAATTGGCCACTAATCCCGAAGTTCCTATTTTCCCCGGAAGCATCCAGAAGTGCGAAGAGGAGTCGAAGACGGGCACCAGGGGGCCCTCACCATAGCTAGGAACGGCCCCCCTTGGCGCCGCCTTGGGGTGGTGAGGCCACCCTGGTGTCCCACCGACGTTGCTCTTTCGCCTATATAATCCACCCGATGCAAAAACCCTAGAGGAATCGGCGAAATTCCACGAAACCTTCGCAACCGCCATCATCGTCAACTCAAGTTTCGGGGGACAGATCTCTGTTCTGGCACCCTGCCGGGACAGGGAAGTGCCCCCAAAATCCATCTCCATCAACTCCACCGCCGTCTCCATCGCCGGTGCTATCTCCTATGATAAGGAGGGATTAGTTCTCCTCCGAGGCTGAGGGCTCTACGGTAGCTATGTGGTTCATCTCTCTCTCCCATGGTGTGATCTATATGTGATCGTGAGCTTTGTAATCTAGTTGAATAAGTAGATGTTACTCTTCATCTTGCGCTACTCAAGTGTTTTATTAATATGAACTTTGGAGTCACCTTGTCCCGCGGTGTGAAGGTGATAGTGTGCACATCACATGTGTCTCCTATATGAATTGTGGTGTTTTCTTCTAGTACCTTCTAGGGCGCTCAAGTTGACAGTTTGGGGCTAACTAGACATGGAAATGCTCCCCACCCCAACTCTATCTTCCTTATCAGTGAACCAGAACATAGTGCATAGGTACTCTTCGATGCTGCGAGGACGAGACGAGGTGACATACTACGATCACGCACTGAAGTTCTGCCCTTCGGCTCGGCATATGGAACCTCTCAGCTGCTCCCTCGGGATAGGTAGGCCCATCCCCCACCCCCCCCTTAGAGAAAAAACAAAACCAATAAAAGATCAGACGAGACGGAATTGGTAACGTGAACGTCTTTTCGTCTTCTTGCCTGAGTTTCATATAAAAAAACCAGGCTTTCAAAAAAAAGAAGTACTGATTGAGACAGGCTTTCCCTCTAGCGTAATTCTAAGAACGAACAAGAAAAGGCGTCACTGTTTAGGTAGGAGGATGGATGGATGTGGTCCAATGGCTAAAGCTCTGCCAGCTTCTTGTAGACTGGCAGTCTCCGAGAGGAACCTTCACCCCCCCGGGTTAGGCCGGGTGGGTTAAGGAATGCTTTTTGCAGCCCTACGCAATGATTAGTGCTATCCAACCGGAGAGGGTTAAGAGTAGCATAGTGAAGAAAAGATATTTAGTTATTCAATTATGTGATCATTGTTGAGAGTGTCCACTAGTGAAAGTAGGATCCCTAGGTATTGTTTCCAAGCATTGAAACACTGTTTTCCGCATGTTGTGCTACATGTTTGCTTGCTGCCATATTTATTTCAGATTGCTACTATTACTTATAACCATCCATATTACTCGCATTTCACTATCTCTTCGCCGAACTAGTGCACCTATATACCTGACAAGTATATTGGATGTGTTGGGGACACAAGAGAATTCTTGTATCTTGATTGCAGGGTTGCTTGAGAGGGATATCTTTGACCTCTACCTCCCTGAGTTCGATAACCCTTGGGTGATCCACTTAAGGGAAACTTGATGTTGTTCTACAAACCTTTGCACTTGGAGGCCCAACACTATCTACAAGAATAGAAGCGTGCGTAGACATCAAGCTCTTTTTGGTGCCGTTGCCGGATATGTATGTTAAAAGGTACTCACATCCTCGGGTTTGAGTGCTCAGAGTTATTTCATTTAGATTCTGCAATTAAATCTTTTTGTTTCTTGTTTTCACTAGTTAGGCTTGACGGAAAACAACAAAAATATGAGAGAGCTTTGTTATCTTTATCTTGAGTTAGGACATGAAGTGTTTGAAGAGAAAGTTAAAAAACCTATGGAGCATTATTTGCATGCTAGTAGTAATGTTATTAGTATGAATTATTTGAACACTATTATTGCTAATGCTATGGAAAAGTCTAAGCTTGGGGAAGTTGGTTTTGATGAATATGATATTTTTAGTCCCCCAAGTTTTGAGGAGGAAATTTTCTTTGATGATACTTTGCCTCAAATATATGATGATTATAATGATTGTGGTATTCTAGTTCCACCTACTATGAATGATAAATTTTATTGTGATCATGATGTGCCTTCTATATATGATGTTTACAATGATGAATATGTTATTTTCAGTCCACATACTATTGAGGAGAAAATTAATTATGATTACAATATGCCTCCTCTATTTGATGATTATGGTGATGAGTATTATAATGATAGCTATTTTGTTGAATTTTCTCCCACTGCTATTAATAAGAATGACTATGCTTATGTGGACAATATTAATTCTTTTATGCATGTGGCTCATGATAATAATGTTTCTTATGATAGTTATATTATTAATTGTATTCATGATGCTACTGAAAATTATTATGAGAGAGGGAAACATAGTCTTATGCATCCAAAAAATATCAAGTTTCCCCTCTTTATGTTGAATTTTTTAAAATTGCACTTATTTTGTCTTCCTATGCTAGCCACTTTGTACATAGGTTTCAGAAGGAGAAATCCTTGGCTGTAAAAAGTTGGATAGATAGCCTCCCCTAGGGGTCTGGCTGTTGTAAATGGTTGTCCCTTTCCTAACATATCAATAAAAGGCTGTGGGGTTCTTTGCCCTACAGTAGAAAAAGTCAAAAAAAAACTTTGTGCTTTATTGACTTGTTCGTTTACAAGATTATTTTTCATAGGAAGTGGGTTATACTTAAATTTGTTTTACATTTTCTTATTGATGCTCTATTTTTCTTCAATTCATATTTCTCATGTGAGCATCTTCTCAAATTATCATGCCTAGCTGAAAGGCATTTAAAGAAAAGCGCTTACGGGTGACAACCCGTTTTATTTCTCGTTTTCAACCCGTTTTCCATCGTTTATTTTTTTTATTTGCACCTGGGTGTTTTCTATTTTCTTAGCAACCCTGCTGTATCTTTTATTTTATGTCTTTGTTGAGCCAAGTAAAGCCTCTAGTGGAAAGTTGAGACTATATTTCGGATTTCTGCGTAGGAAACAGATTTCTGCTGTCCACTGTTAAAATCGTATAAAATCACAGAAAATTCAAAATGACCTGATTTTTTTTTGTGCGTCATCCTGGGATATATGCACAACTTTTCTTAGTTGAACACGTTTTGATTTGATCAACATTAGATTTTATAAAAAAATCATCTTTACCTGCTGTCCTGTTTTGACAGATTTCTGCCAATAATTGCATTTGAATCTTAATCTCTTTCTTTTGGTGTTCTTTTGAGAAAAAGAGTTTTAAAAGAAGTTATGACAGTAGCTAATGTGTTTATTAGTGTTAGGTTTGTTTTGAAACTGAACCATGTGAATTTATTATATCGATTTGCACTAACGTTGCTAATGAAGATTGTGAGAAGTTTGGTGTGAAGGAAGTTTTCAAGGGTTAAGAGAAGAGGATGATATGACGTGATCAAGAAGAGTAAAGAGCCTAAGCTTTGGGATGCCCCGGAGGTACATCCCAGAAAATTCCAAGAAGACTCAAGCGTATAAGCTTGGGGATGCCCAAGGCATCCCCTTCTTCATCGACAAATTATCTGGTCACTTCTAGTGAAACTATATTTTTATCTGGTCACATCTTATATGCTTTACTTGGAGCGTATTTTATTTTTGCTTTCAGTTTGTTTTTTAACTTCTGCAATAAGATTGGTTGGATCTTATCATACTTGCGTGGGAGAGAGACACGCTTCCGTTTTCATTGCTTAGAACACTCTAGTTTTCATTCTTATTGTTTTGTGAGAGTTCAATTTTTGCTAGTACTGCGTTTAGCCTTTGTTTTCATGCATCTCTTATTCAGAGCTGTTAGTTTTAGTAGTGTTATTTGAGTACTCTCATGTTTACTTGTTGTATCATGTAGAGTATTTTTGTTAAAACATATGTTGTATGGTGCTTGTTGGGAAAAGAAACTGCTGCTTGAAGTAGAATTTTTAATGGTGCAAGTAGAAGCTTGTATAGACTGTGGCTAGAACTTTTTCATATCATGCTAGATGTTATTTTAGTTTTAAAGCCTTGTGGTTATTGAGTATCATGATTAGCCTCAAATAGCTGAGAGTTTTTAATATGACATTGAAAGAATCATGAGTTGTTCTTGTCATATTGAAGCATAAATTTGTGGTATTCTCCTTTGAATGTTTTATTTTGTTGACTTGACGCATGCTCACACCATGTTTATGACTATGAACCAGTCACGAATAGCCTCCATGATCATTTAGTTTTAGAATTTGCGGTACCACTTATGCTTTGATTAATGATGTTTATGTCGCTATGCATGATTATGGCACTTGTGCTCTCTTGATTTGTCGCTCCCAGTCTTTTGCTAGCCTCCAGCTGTACTGAGTATGAGCTCTACTCGTGCATCGAACTCCCAAAAACCAAAGTTTTCCCATTGTGTCCACCATACCTACCCACATGTGGTATTTAACTGCCACTCCAAGTAAATTGCTCATGTGTTATCTTTAAAACCTTCAAAATTACTCCTGCTTGGAGTTCCTGTTTTTGCTCATGAGGACGTAAATAGAGAATCTTTATCTCACTTGTTGACTGGATTTCACACCCTGGACTAGTGGCTTCATCCGCTTATCCAATTGATAGAAGAGCTGGAAGCGGGGTGCCCAGCCCCAAATTAAAACACACAAAATCTCTTCACTATTTTTGCCCCTGATTTATCAGTCAAAGCATAATTGTGTAAAAAAAAGAAAGAGGGATGACCTTCTACACCAGTTGCGTCCTTCATATGGTAGGCTCTCTTGTGAAATCTAGTTGGCTTTTGACGTAATGTATTTTCTGTTCACCATTCGTTGACATTAGCATACATCTCCCGAAATATAGACACTCCTCCATGGTATGTGATTGTTGGCAGGCACCCGAGGATTCGATTAGCCATGGTTTGTGTAAGATGGATGGGAGGAGTGTCAAACTTTTAATACCTATGTTTAATAAAATAAAAGCTCTAGCACATGAGTGATCCATGCTTCCCTCTGCGAAGGGCATTTCTTTTACTTTTATGTTGAGTCTCCATCTTCTAACTTTATGCACAGTTGAGAGGGCATTTTTGTCATTCTGAGTTTTATGTGCATTTGTCCCAGAAACATTATTAATTGATTCATGATGTGTTATTGCTTGTTCTATAATTATTTGTTCTAGTCTTTGTCATGAACTTTGAAGGTGTCCTGGCATTTATGTTTTGTCCCACACTTAAGGACTAGCGAAATAACACTTTGCCATGCTTTCTCTATACTTGAAACAAACGTATATCTTTCGTTGAATTGTTATCCATGGTCTTTTATTTGTGTTACTTCTCATGATGCAAGATGATTTCTATGCTTTATTATTAAAGTTTTATATATCATGCTTATGTTAAATTCTATGATCTCAGCTTACATATGCTTTTACATTATGATGATCAAGTTTATGTTGGTAGCATGTCACCTCATAAATTATGTGTTTTAATCGTTTACCTACTCGAGCACGAGTAGGAACTAAGCTTGGGGATGCTTGATACGTCTCCAACGTATCTATAATTTCTGATGTTCCATGTTGATATTATGCCAATTGCTACATGTTTTCTCCCTTCTTTATAGCATTTTTACACGTTTTCCAGGACTAACCTATTAACAAGATGCCAAGTGGCAGTTCCCTGTTTTCTGCTGTTTTTTATCTCAGAAAAGTTGTTCTGGAAATATTCTCGGAATTGGACCCCACGAATCCCGAAGTTCATATTTTCCCCGGAAGCATCTAGAAGTCCGAAGAGGATTGGACACCAGGGGGCCCTCACCATAGCCAGGCGCGCCCCCCTTGGCCGCGTCTGGGGGTGGCGAGGCCACCCTGGTGGCCCACTGACGTTGCCCTTTCGCCTCTATAATCCCCCCGATGCAAAAACCCTAGGGGAATCGGGGAAATTCCATGAAACCATCCGCAGCCGCCGTCATCGTCAACTCAAGTTTCGGGGGACAGATCTCTGTTCTGGCACCCTGCCGGGACGAGGAAGTGCCCCCCCGGAAGCCATCTCCATCGACTCCACCGCTGTCTCCATCGCCGTTGCTGTCTCCTATGATGAGAGGGAGTAGTTCTCCCCCGAGGCTGAGGGCTCTACGGTAGCTATGTGGTTCATCTCTCTCTCCCATGGTGTGATCTATATGTGATCGTGAGCTTTGTAATCTAGTTGAATAAGTAGATGTTACTCTTCATCTTGTGCTACTCAAATGTTTTATTAATATGAACTTTGGATTCACCTTGTCCCGCGTGTGAAGGTGACAGTGTGCAAATCGTGTGTGTCTCCTCTATGAATTGTGGTGTTTGTCTAGTACCTTCTAGGGCGCTCAAGTTGACAGTGTGGGGCTAACTAGACATGAGAATGCTTACTTTAAAGAATGCTTTTTGCAGCCCTACGCAATGATTAGTGTTCGTTATCCAACCGGAGAGGGTTAAGAGTAGCATAGTGAAGAGAAGATATTTAGTTATTCAATTATGTGACCATTGTTGAGAGTGTCCACTAGTGAAAGTACGATCCCTAGGCCTTGTTTCCAAGCATTAAAACACCGTTTTCCGCCTATTCTGCTACATGTTTGCTTGCTTCCATATTCATTTCATATTGCTATTATTACTTATAACCATCCACATTACTCGTTTCACTATCTCTTTGCCGAACTAGTGCACCTATTTACCTGAAAAGTATATTGGGTGTGTTGGGGACACAAGAGACTTCTTATATCTTAATTGCAGGGTTGCTTGAGAGGGATATCTTTGACCTCTACCTCCTCGAGTTCGATAAACCTTGGGTGATCCACTTAAGGGAAACTTCCTGCTGTTCTACAAACCTCTGCACTTGGAGGCCCAACACTGTCTACAATAATAGAAGCGTGCGTAGACATCAGTATATATCCATAAAACATAGATAACATGTTGGGTAAACAAATTACAGTTGCGCAATTCATAGTAATAGAGGCTGCACCGTAGTGCATATGCAAGAAATTATGATTATTATGAGATTCATGCGGGCATTACAACATAATACATAGACCATAATCCAAATGCATATATGACTAATAATCCACCCTTAGAACGTATTCCAAGCAGACTTTGGGTATTAAATTGCAACCAACATATTATTGCATTAAGTAAAGTGCGTAATGTAAACAATAAAATTATCCCCATACAAAGCATTGTTGTTTTCTACCTAATGGCAACAACACATCCCCCATCCGTCATGTTTCTGTCACCCGGGCACATATGAAAGGGAGGCATGAACCCACTATCGAGCATAAATAATCCCTCTTGGAGTTACAAGCATCAACTTGGCTAGAGCATATACTAGTAACGAGAGCATGATCATAAATAACATAAACATGATAGATTAATAATCAACTTGGCATATCATTCAATATTCATTGGATCCCAGCAAACACTACATGTAGCATTACAGATAGATGATATTGATCATGTTAGGCAGCTCACAATATCTAAACATGGTGGCATAAAGAGGAGAAGACAACCATCTAGCTACTGCTATGGACCTGTAGTCCAAGGATGAACTACTCACGCATCCCTCCGGAGGCAGGCATGGGGATGTAGAGCCCTCCGGTGATGATTTTCCCTCCCGGCAGGTTTCCGGGGAGAGCTTCAGAACCCTCCCAAACTAGGTTTGACGATAACAGCGGCTACAGAACTTTTCCTGGATGGAGGCTCGGGTATTTAGGTTTTTCCCGAGAAGGAGCTTAAATAGGAGAAAGGGCGATGTCGGTGGGTGGTCGGGGGGCCCACACCACCTGGAGGCACGACCAAGGGGGCGCCGCACTGCCCTATGGTGTGACCACCCTGTGGCCCCCTCTGGATTCAATTATGAGAGTATTTCCAGAACAACTTTTCAAAAACCAAAAACACCAGAAAACAGGAACTGGCGTTGTGGCATCTTGTTAATAGATTAGTACCAGGAAATCCATAAAAATGCTATAAAGTGTATAGAAAACATGTAGCAATTGACATGAAAACAACATGGAACATCAGAAATTATAGATACGTTTGAGACGTATCGAGCATCCCCAAGCTTAGTTCTACTTGTCCTCAAGTAGGTAAAATGGTAAAAACAAAATAATTTCTGAGGTGACATGCTACCAACATAATCTTGATCATCATATTTGTAAAAGAATTTGTGAGCTGAGATCAAAGTACTCTAAACATAGGTATGATAGATATAATTTTAACAATGTAAACTTAGCAACCATGTTGCAACATGAAAAGTAACACAAACAAAGGATCATAAATAATGATTTACTGAAAGATATATGTTTTTTTCGAGCATAAAGAAAACATAGCAAAGTGGTATTTCGCTTGTCCTTAAAAGCAGGAGCAAAACATAAATGCCAGGACACCTTCAAAGTTCAAGTGGTGACTAGAAACAAGTAATTTGAGAACAAGTAATAACACATCATGAATCAATCAATAATAAATCTTGGGACTGATGCATATTATAATCAGAATGACAACTATTCTCTCTTAATTGTGCAAAAAGTTAGAAGATGAAGACTCAACATAAAAGTAAAAGAAAGGCCCTTCGCAGAGGGTAGCAGGGATTAACTCATGTGCTAAAGCTTTTATTTTATTTTATTAAAACATAGGTATTGAAAAACATTTTTTTAGAGAGGTGTATGTCTATGTCAACAAATGGAAAACAGACAATACAATACGTCATAAGTTTACTAGAATTTACAAGAGCGGGTCCCATTGAAGGATGTTCTTTTTAGAGGGGTCAGTAGATCATCCCTCTTCTCTTTTGTTTACACAATTATGCTTTAACTGATAAATCATGGGAAAAAAGAGTGAAGAGAATTTATAGTAACCAAGTTTGGGGCTAGGCACCCCATTTCCAGCTCTTCTATGAATTTGGATAAGCGGATGTGCCACTAGTCTAGGTGTGTAAAGTCCAATCAACGAGTGAGATAAACATCGTCTACCTGCGTCCTCATGGGATAAAACAGGGGCACAAAACAGGTATAGTTTTGAAGGTTTTAAAGGTAGCACATGATAAATTTACTTTGGAGTGGAGGTTAGATACCACATATAGGTAGGTATGGTGGACACATTTGAAAAAATGTTGGTTTTTGGAAGTTGGATGCACGAGTAGAGCTCATACTCAGTACATGTGAAGGCTAGCAAAAGACTGAGAGCGACAAATTAAGAGAGCAATAATGGCCATAATCATGCATAGAGACAAAACCTTATTGATCAAAGCATAAATGGTATTACAAGTCAAAAACTAAATGATCATAGAGGCTAAAGGTGTTTGGTTTGTAGTCATAACATGGTGTAAGCATGCGCCACGTCACCCAAATAAAGAATTCGAAGGAGAATACCAAAATATTATGCTTTGATATGATAAAAAAAACTCATGATTTCTTTCAATGGCACATTAAGCACTCTCAGGTGTTTGATACAAATCATGCTACATCAAAAACTACTAAGCATTAAAATAACATATGGCATGACATGAAAAATTCTATGCCATAGTCTAAACAAGCTTCTTTTTGCACTGTTATAAGCATGAAATATTTTATTGTTTTCCAACACCATCACTTTATTTTTAACAAAAACTCTCCATATAATATATCAATGAAACACATGGGTACTACTACTCTATAAGAAATAACAGCTCTAAATAAGAGATGAATGAAAAACAGGACCTAAAAGGAGTTGCAGTATCTAGATACAAATTAAGAATACGAGTATTCATATGAAAAAGAGGAGCATGTATCTCTCCCACACAAGAATGCTAGGATCCAACCAAGTTGATTTAAGAAAGTAAAATAAAATAAAAGAAAACAGACGCTCCAAGTAAAGTGCATATGATGTGACCGAATAAAAATATAGTTTCACTAGAAGTGACCTGATAAGTTGTTGATGAAGAAGGGGATGCCTTGAGTATTTTTGGAATTTGCTGGGATGAACCACGGGGCCATCCCCAAGCTTTGGCTTTTCACTCTTCTTGATCACATTATATAATCCTCTTCTCTTGACCCTTGAAAACTTCCTTCACACCAAACTCAAAGTAATTCTTATTAGAGGGTTAGTGCACAATCAAAAACTCACATGTTCTGCATGGACACAAGCATTATCAATAGTTTCTAAACATTAGCTACAGACACTGATGTTTTATGGAGGAAAGAAATACACTCAACATAGTTAAAGAGAGAATGGAAAGTAAAAAAAAGGCAGAATCTGTCAAACCAGAACAGTCTGTAAAGATGAATTTATTCGAGGCACTTACGTTGCTCAAATCAGAAAACTCAGAACTAGAAAGAGTTTTGTAAATAGCTGAGGATCATGCACAAAAATTATCAGGTTGTTTCTATTTTTTGGAAATTTATATGAATTAAACAGTGGACAGCAAGATTCTGTTCCTGCGCAGAAATCCAAACCCGCATCAACTTTTCACTAGAGACTTTACTTGGCAAAACAATTTGAAAAATTAAATATACAAAGGAGTTGCTACGGAAGTAAAAATCTACTTGACTCAAAGAAAACATAAGAAACCATTGGAAAAATTAAAAATGGCTTATCTCCAAAGAAGTGCTTTTCTTTAATGCCTTTCTGGTAGGCACAGAAAGCAAGAAGATGCTCAGATAAGAAATATGAATTAAGCAATAGAGAGCATCAATAAGAAAGTATAAAAGAAATTTAAGTCTAACCCACTTCCGATGCATACTAATCTTGTAAAGAAATAAATTAAATAAGCTCAAACTAGAAATCATTGGAAGGTAGAACGGGAGCAATTTCAAAACTTTCAACAAAAAGAGAGGTGTTTTAGTAACATGAAAATTCCTACAACCATATTTTCTTCTCTCATAATAATTTTCAGTAGCATCATTAACAAACTCAACAACATAATTATTACATAAAGCATGTTTGTCATGGTCTAAAAGCACACAATTCGTATCAAGCTAAAAAATAGTGGGATCAAAATTAAAAATAAAGACCTCTTTTTTCTCACTTTTAGCAATAGCAAAAAAAGATGATTAGTCACTCTTAAAAGGTATGTGACACATTATAGCAATACTATTTTCAGTAGAATCATAATTTATAACATCAAGTAACATAGGACCATCATATAGAGCATTATCATATAAATTTTCTAAACAAACCTCCTCATTATCATGCATATCAATAGTTGGAATAAATAGAGAATTATCATAGGATTTGTCAAAGTAGCATGGATTATCATAAATAACAGTAGCAATATTATTCTCACAAGTTTCATTCATAGAAGTATCAAGGTCACAAGTATAGAAAGTATCAATTTCATCAAAAAGGGATATTTCAAAAGAATCAATAGGATCATCATAATTATCAATATAACACTCATCCTCCTTTGGTAGGCACGGAGGGAAATAAAATAAGTCATGAGTTAAATAGTGACTCTCATTGGGAGGTATACATGGGGAGCTACTACATTCTTCCTCCTCTTGATCATCACCCTCCTCCTCTTTTTCTTCCAACGAGCTTCCTGATTCAGCAATTTATTCTTCTATAGGCTCCTGCAAGGCATTAGTCTCTTCCTTTGGGGGAGAGTATCTATAAAGATATTTAAGAATATAGTCGTTTTCTCCTTGTAATTATCAAAGCAAAATTCAAGTATATAATAAATCTCATATTTATAATGTGCATCATCAGTATTTTCAAGCGAATAAGAAATTTTGAATGCACCCTTTGAAACAATAAATTCTTCAATTTGTTCCACATCATAAATGTCATAATTTCTGTTAACATAAGAAGATATGGTAACATTATCATTATACTCACATTGAAAAGGGAGGTGTTTATACTTTATACCTCCTACAACAACAAGATTTATCAAAGCAATAAGTAATATAATAAAAAGAGCACAAATTTTTAGCATAGTTATTCAATTTATTAATTTTTTCCCATAAGTATATACCTTTTTGTGACAAGCGGTGTTCCTTATAATTTTTTTGTTGTTCTTCCGTGAACCCACCTTGCCAATAATATCTAGTTTTAAAGAAACCAATCATTGATAGCAAGCATGATGAAGCAAGTAAAACATCAAAACAATAAAAAAGTAAAAATGATGGGAGGTGAGAGACTCCCCTTGCGGAAATCCTCTTCCTCCCTGGAAACAGCGCCAGAAAAAGCTTGATTGTTGCGTGTGGACACACGTTCGTTGGGAGACCCCAAGAGGAAGGCATGGTGATGTAGAGCCCTCCGGTGATGATTTCCCCTCCCGGCAGGGTGCCGGGGAGAGCTTCAGAACCCTCCCAAACTAGGTTTGACGATGATAGTGGCTACAAAACTTTTCGTGGATGGAGGCTCAGGTATTTAGGTTTTTCCCGAGAAGGAGCCTAAATATGCGAAAGGGCGATGTCGGTGGGTGGCCAGGGGGCCCACACCACCTGGTGGCGCGACCAGGGGGCCGTGCCGCCATATGGTGTGGCCACCCTGTGCCCCCCTCCGGGTCTCCTCCGGACTCCGTGTACGTGACAGAAAAAACATGACCCTATGTTCTCGTTTCGTCCAATTCCGAGAATATTTCCAGAACAAATTTTCTGAAACCAAAAACATCATAAAACAGGAACTGGCATGTGGCATCTTGTTAATAGGTTAGTCCCAGGAAATCCATAAAAATGCTATAAAGTGTATAGAAAACATGTAGCAATTGGCATGAAAACAACATGGAACATCAGAAATTATAGATACGTTTGAGACATATTAGGGGGCCATAGGTTTACTAGTGGTATCTCTCCAAAGAAAACAAACATGCTGGGTGAACAAATTACATCTGGGTAATTGACAAATAATGAACGTATAACAATACTATTATGACAATATAAAGTTCACGGGTTCTAACATTGTAGGCATTACGTCAAGGCATATGGACCGCTATCCAGCATGCATCCATATCCTAAAGTCCACGTCAAGAAAGCTATCCAGCAAATCCATTGGTATTATGTTGCAACAATGAAGTGATTGCTATGTGAGCAATAGACAAATGCATTAAGATCAATACATAATGTAAGAAGTGGTTCTCATCCGTAGGCAATAGCACCACTGTTTTCTCCCTTGTGGCAGCAACACATCCTCTCCCCGCATGTTTCTATCACTCGAGCGCAGGCAACAAGGAGGCATGGGCCCACTATGTAGCAACCCTCTCTTGGAGGTGAAAACAACTACGTGGTCAAGGTAATCATAAACACCATAAAGCATTGCAAGAAAAGATTAAAACTCTCTACAAATAGAAGTGAAGCATCTTAGATTGACATGAACAAAATAATCACAATCTCATGGTTCATCGGATTACAGCAAACACAACATGCACAATTACATATTGGTGGTCTCGATCCTGTGAGGAGGCTCACGAGACTCTAAACATGGAGGCACAGGGGAGAGAACAACCATCTAGCTACTATTATGGACCCGTAGTCCCGAGATGAACTACTCACGGATCTATCCGGAGGTGATCATGGCGATGTAAGGGCCTCCGATGACAATCCCCCTCTCCAGCAGGGTGTCGGAGCAGGACTCCAGAAGCCCTAGACTGGACTTTCGAGGTGATTGCTCCTCTCTGTATGTTTCGTGGAAACTAACTCTGTCCCCAGCGGTTTTAGGGTTAAAGGCAATTTATAAGCGAAGGGGGGACGTGAGGCGGTGCTCGGGGCACCCAGAGGCCCACCAGGCGCAGCCTAGGGGGGGCGAGCCTGGCAGCCGCCTGGTGGCCCCTAGCTCCCCTTTAGATTGTGTCTTCGTTCCGGGTAAAAATTGATCTCCGTGGATTTTCAGCCCTTTCTGAGAATATTTCCTTAAGAACTTTTCTGAAATAGAAAAACAATAGAAAGTAGCAACTGGCCTGGGGCATCTTGTTAATAGGTTGGTTAGTGAAAACATCCGGAAAACGAAAGAAAACATGTGGAAAACAAAAGGTATTGGGTAGAAAACAAGCATGGAGCATCAAAAACTATAGATACGTTCGCAACGTATCATTACGTCCAAAATGTATCTATAGTTTTTTATTGTTCCATACTTGTTTTATATCATTGTTACATGTTTCTACTATATTTTTATACTACCTCCATCTCGGTTTATAAGTCATGCATGTATGCCTATGTTGTCATTTATACCAATAAAATATAAATTATGTAATACACAAATTATACCATTTAAAAATAGAACATCTAAAGTTTATAATAGTATAATTTTTGCACTATATAGTTTGTATTATGTTGGTAAAATTGACGACCTAGAAGAACGTGCATTCTTTATAAACTGAGACGGGGGGATGATGAGGACGTGATCACACGCTTGTTGGGAGACCCCGAGCGGAAGGTATGATACAGTCTAGAGTAAGTTTCCCCTAGTTAAGAACCAAAGTTATTGAACCAGTAAGACTTCGTAGTCTTGAAGAAGGTTGCTTTATCAACGACGCCAGAAAAGTACTAATGTGTAGTTGACAGGAGCGTGCAACCTGCACTCAAACACAAACTCTCTCTTGCCCCAACTTTCCGGAAAGTTGTCAATCTTCCGGTCTTGCTGAAAACGGGAGAATTAAACGTATGGAGTCTTAGAAAACAATGAAAGTAATAATGGGACAACAAGGTAACAATGATTAAAAGTGCTTAAAAGAAGGTTTACAATATGAGGAAAATAGGACTAGGGCCATAGGTTCACCAGTGGTGTCTCTCCAGAGAAAACAAACATGCTGGGTGAACAAATTATAGCTGGGCAATTGACAAATCATGAATGTATAACAATACTATTATGACGAGATAAAGTTCAGGGATTGTAACATTGTAGTCATTACGTCAAGGCATATGGACCGCTATCCACCATGCATCCATATCTAAATATCCACCTCAACAAAGCTATCTAGCAAATCCCTTTGTATTAAGTTGCATCAACGAAGTGATTGCTATGTGTGCAACAGACAAATGCATTAAGATCAGTACTTAATGTAAGTAGTGGTTCTCATCCGTAGACAAGAGCATAGCTATTTTCTTCCTAGCGGGAACAACACATCCTCCCCCCGCATGTTTCTATCACTCGAGCGCAGGCAACAAGGAGGAATGAACCCACTATCTAGCATATAAACCCTCTCTTGGAGGTGAAAACAACTATGTGGACAAGGTAATCATAAACACCGGACATCATTTCAAGACAAGATTTAAACTCTCTACGAATATAAGTGAAGCATCTCAAATTGACATGAACAAAATAATCATAATCTCATGGTTCACCAGATCCCAGCAAACACAACATGCACAATTACATAAAGGTGGTCTCGATCATGTGAGGAAGCTCATGTGAAGCTACTGCTATGGACCCATAGTCCCAAGATGAACTACTCACGCATCTGTCCGGAGGCGATCATGACAATATAGAGGCCTCCGGTGATGATCTCCCTCTAGGTGCCGGAGCAGGACTCGAGAAGCCCTAGATTAGACTTTCGAGGAGACGGCGCCTCTCTGTATGTTTCGTGGAAAATAACCCCGTCACCATGATTTTTAGGATTATGGGAAATTTATAAGCGAAGGGGGGACGTGAGGCCGTGGCTAGGGCCCTGATGGGCCCACCAAGCGCGGCCTAAGAGGGAGCCGCGCCTGGCAGGCACCTGGTGGCCCACTGCCCCCCGTCAGGCTCCCCTTTGGACTTCGCCTTTGTTCCGGGTAAAAATTGAACTCCGTGGATTTTCAGCACTTTCCGAGAATATTTCCTTAAGAACTTTTCTGAAATAGAAAAATAACATAAAACATCAACTTGTCTGGGGTATCTTGTTAATAGGTTAGTCTATGAAAACATCCTTAAAACGAAGGAAAACCATAGAAAACATGTGGAAAACAAAAGGTATTGGATAGAAAACAAGCATGGAGCATCAAAAATTATAGATACATTTGCAACGTATCAAGGGAGTATCATTTTTAGGCATTTTCATGGACCAAGAAATTGACAAGATGCCCAACGTCGGTTTTTTTCTTCCTGTTTTTAGTTTCAGAAAAGTTATTCTGCAAATATTCGCGAAAAGTCTTAAAAATCCAAGGAAGGAAGTTCTTACCCGGAACGACGACGGAGCCCGAAGTAGAGCCTTTACCTTCATAGTAGATCTTATTTGTTGCGTAAAACGGAAAATTTAAATTATTGCACGCGACCCAATAGGCGCTTCATCTCAAGGCTGGATGAGAAGGCCCTTCCCTTCTTCAAGCCGCTGAAGAAGTCCAGGACAATCAAATGGAGCGCGGAAGCTGATGCGGCGCTACAAGAACTCAAGAGGTATCTAGCGACTCCATCCATCCCAGCGACACCCAAACCTCGCGAACCCCTCCTCCTATACATAAAAGCATTGCATTGAATGGTGAGTATTGTCCTTGTAGTCGAGCAAGAGGAGGAACGCCAAGAAAACACAAAGGCAAAGACAAATCCCCACGATCTTGCGAGGCACCACCCGAAGACGCCGACCCTGAAACCATGCAAGTGGCTCCCAACAAAGCAATGCCTCGGAGTGCAGTTTTCGAGCATGGAAAATCCCCCGAGATGCACTGGCCGAGGGCATCAAACCCACAGAGGTGATCTCCGACGAGCACTGTATGGAGACGCAATCAACGAATACGAAAAAGTCCCACTGGGCGACGCCAAGCCTTGGCTAGTGGAATCTCCTTGGCTATAAAATACGACCATGTCACTAGGATGAAGAGGCCATTTTCACTAGGACTTATCTGTTAAAGAAGTTTATGAGGCCATTTTCCAAATGGAAAAAAACAAAGCTCCTGGACCGGATGGGTTCCCAGCTGAGTTTTTTCAAACCTTTTGGGAGGTTATTAAGAATGACTTAATGGCTATGTTTGGACAGCTAAAGCATGGTTATTTACCTTTGTACAAATTAAATTTTGGGGTGATTACTTTGCTTCCTAAGAAGGAAAATGCGGTACAAATTCAGCAATATAGGCCAATTTGTCTTTTAAATGTTTGTTTTAAAATCTTTACTAAGGTGGCAACTAATAGAATGACGACAATTGCTAATAAAATTATTAAGCCAACGCAAACGGCGTTTATGCCAGGGAGACACATCTTAGAAGGGGTTGTGATTCTCCATGAGACTATTCATGAACTGCATCGGAAGAAGTTGGATGGAGTTCTATTTAAGATTGACTTTGAGAAAGCTTATGACAAGGTTAACTGGCCGTTTCTTTTTCAAGTCCTTAGGATGAAAGGATTTGATCCTCTATGGTGTCAATGGATTATGCAATTCATTCAGGGAGGGAGTGTGGGGGTGAGAGTAAATGATGACATAGGGCATTATTTTCAAACTAAAAAGGGTTTGCGGCAAGGAGATCCTTTATCACCCATCTTGTTTAACCTTGTGGCTGATATGCTTGCTACTCTAATAGCTCGGGCAAAGGAGGAGGGGCAAGTTGGTAGCCTGATACCTCACCTTGTGGAGGGGGGAGTATCCATACTGCAATATGCAGATGATACGATCTTGTTTATGGAACATGATCTTGCAAAAGCAGTAAATATGAAGCTTATTCTTTGCATTTTCGAGCAATTGTCAGGTTTAAAAATTAACTTCCATAAAAGTGAGATTTTCTGTTTTGGAAAGGCAAAATATAATGAGGACCAATACAGACAAATTTTTGGCTGTGAGGTAGGATCATTACCTTTTAAATATCTAGGGATACCAATTCATCACAGAAATATCCGTAATGCTGAATGGTATCCAGTAGAGGCTCGTTTTGAGAAGAAACTAAGCTGCTGGAAAGGGAAATTGCTATCTTATGGGGATAGACTAGTCCTTGTAAATTCAGTATTAACGAGTCTTTCAATGTTTATGTTGTCTTTTCTCGAGATACCAGTTGGGGTAAGAAAGAGATTAGATTTTTATCGCTCTCGTTTTTTTTGGCAGAGTGATGAAAATAAACGTAAGTATAGGTTGACCAAATGGAATATGATCTGCAGACCTAAGAGCCAAGGGGGTTTAGGAGTAGAGGTCCTAGAAATTAAAAACAAATGCCTTCTAAGCAAATGGCTGTTTAGATTGATAAACGAGGACGGCGTTTGGCAGGAACTTCTAACAAACAAATATTTAAAAAATCACACGTTGGCTGCGGTTGAAGCTAAACCAACCGATTCACCCTTTTGGAAAGGGTTGATGAGAGTGAAAAGGGACTTCTTAGATAGAGGTTCTTTTAAGATGGGTTCTGGGTCTTCTATTAGTTTTTGGGAGGATATTTGGTTAGGTGACACACCTCTTAGAGAACAGTTTCCATCGTTGTATAACCTCGCTAGAGCAAAAGATGTTTCGGTTCAGGAGGTTATGGCAGAGGCGCCTCCTATTAATTTGAGTTTTAGGAGGAGTCTAGTTGGAACACTTTGGGATGCTTGGTCTCGTCTATGTCAAAAATTAATGGTGGTCACGAGGTCGCTGGACAAGGACTTGTTTATTTGGAAACTAAACCCAAACGGGGTTTTTTCAGTTAAATCGATGTACGAGGACCTAATGAATGGGCATACCAGATATCTTCGCAGGTTTCTGTGGAAATTAAAGATTCCACTGAAGATCAAAGTTTTCATGTGGTTCCTTCATAAGAAAGTCTTGCTCACTAAAGATAATCTTGCTAGAAGAAATTGGCATGGATGCACCAAGTGTTCTTTTTGTGATTCTGAGGAGAATGTAGAACACTTATTCATATCTTGTCCTTTTGCCAAGTTGATTTGGAGAGTAGTTTTTGCTACTTATAATATCACACCACCTGTTAATATTGCTAATATGTTTGGCAATTGGTTAAATGGGGTTGATAGTAAAACAAAGGCGAGAATTAGAATTGGGGTTTCAGCGTTGTGTTGGTCAATCTGGAACTGCCGAAATAATATTGTGTTTAATAGATCCAAAAATGTCAATTTCTTGCAGGTTATATCTATGGCGGTGCACTGGATTCAGCAATGGGCGTTGCTTCTACCGGTGGACCAGCGAGGACTTATGGATACCGGGTGTTCTCGGCTCCTAATGGTCGCTCAGGATTTCTTCAACCGGGCTACGTGGCAGCATTTTAGTCGTTTGCAAGGGTAGTTCGATGATGATGTATCATGTCCTGGTTGTGGTTGTGGTTTTGCTTTTTTACAAAGCTCAGACTTTTATTTTTGGATTGTAATGAACTGATACATGCTTGAATTTTGCAATAAAAAGCTGTGTGCATCGATCGATGCAGAAGCTGGGGTTCACCCCATTTCTAAAAAAAAACTAGGATGAAGAGGAGAACAACGTCTATGGAAGAGAACAAATAGGTGACCATCCATCAGGAGGATCTTCTCTACTTCTTCTTCCTCTGGTCGTGGTTGTATAGCACCCGTGAACCACCTTCTAGCCACACTCTGTCGGCATGAATACCACCAATGCAGGATGTAGCGCCGTTAGCCTCCATATAGCCTGAACCTGGGTAAAAAAAAACACTATTTCCCTGCTTTCACCGTCCACGAGCGCGCGCGAGAGAGAGAGAGAGAGAGAGGATCGATCCCTCCATGCGCCCCGTACCGAACCTAAAATGTGGTACCTTGTACTCCCGTGTCCGTGATCCAAGACACGACAATGTGCTTATAGGTTTTAGTTTCATATAGATTATGCACTAAGTCTTCCTCTTAGACTTTTAGTTAGCTTTGGGTATTTTGTTGATTCATATCATGTTGTAGTGCCTCTATATCTAACAAAGATAACTGATTTAACATATGGTCTGCCTTGTTTTCTTCACCAATAAGTTAGGCACATCTTATATATCTAAATAGGAATGCCCATTAGCTAATTTTCCTTCCCTCCCGTGCGTCCACGTCACCTTATATTCTTCCAGCCAATCAGCTAAGACGAGGCTTCTGCATGCGATGTGTGTGACGAGTCAGCCTGCACGATATATATCTCAGCGAATCAGCTAAGCATAACACACGGGATGTGTTAACATAATTTTGTGATACGTCTTGGCAGGCTCCAAGTCAATTTTGGCCCGGCCCATATCATTATGTCTGCTCCTTCCTCTTCCGATGCCGTCCCCGTTCAGCGTCATGCCACCATACATCCGATAATTTAGGAACGGAACCCCCCATTGATTGTAGAGATAAAACAATAGCCCCGTCTTTTCTCCTGCCCTGCGGTGCCCTTGCTCTTTGATTTCTTCAACCTCTCAATCTCATATATGTATAAATACCAATACACATCCTTCTATCCATCTCAGTCTTCCTCAGCCAATATGTACCCATTCGCATGAAGATCCAGCATGCTGCCCATCCATCCATGTTCCATCTCTTCCACGCTCTAGACAGTGTTTCATAGGAAACCATAGATCATTTGCACTAGATTGATGGCCTTGATGTGCCATTTGTCATGTCCTCCTGGAAAGTTGAACCAGTTCACCCTTGGAGGATTATTAAATCAGTTGGTAAGATTCTGCACACACTAGATTATGCAGATGCCTCTCTAGATAATTTTGTAGCCTTCAAAAGTTTGATTTGGTAATCATACGACTCTGCAGTTTCGTATATTATTTTTGTTCCCGTAGGAATATTTCTTATGCTTTTCTGCATGGTTACTCTCCATCTTTAATTTATTTTTCAGAAAAGCTTATTTATTTATTTTGATCCAGTTGCAGGGGAGGGCGAGGTAGATGTGCGTTATTGTTTGTTGTTGCCTTTTTTTTTAAACATGGACTAGGCAAGTGTAGGGATATGTTAAGATCCATTTCATGTATTCAGATTCCACAATGGCGTGTAAAGTGCTATTATATATATAGTCAGAATATCTTTGTGCAAAAGGATATGTGAATACCTATTAGTTGATTGCTTTCGGTTTTGACAATCATAGATCGAGTTGTTTTATCTCATATATTACGGCTTCTAAACATGTGTATATTTATAAATCATCTCATTTATGCTACATGTAACATATCATATGAGTTTCAACTCAAGATTTTTTTTTACCTATAATGGGCACATGTTATTTTCATGTGTACTAGTAAACAATGTTACAACAGTGCAAAGCATGGAACGGTAATTAACAAATGTTCTTGCATGCCGTTCCGTGGGAGGTGAATGAGTATCATCACACATGGCGAACTAAAACATATTAGCTATCTTTGTCTTTACACAGAGTATGTGTAGTTCAAATATAATATCTTAAAACTTACAAACATAATTTATTTTAATTAGTGCTTAATTTTTCGCAGCAACGCGCGGGTATCATCTAGTTGTGTTAATGAGGGGCCCTAATAGAGGGATTATATCCAGTAATCACAAGATCATAATTGTTAAATTCCTTGGAATACATAGGTGCGATTTTCTGTTGATGCTTATTAAGTAATATTATAGTTCCGTTTAGACATTGTTATTTCCCTTTTCACTTAAAGCAAGTAGGAATTTCCAACCAGAGGGAGAATATTTTCATCATATTGTTTTCCCATGAGGTTGATGTTATTTGTTCTTGCTCAAGCTCTTAAGGCCCACTCCTCGTCCGCCCTCATAATTGATCAAAATGCAGTGTGCAATGACAAGCTTGATTTGTAATGCGAGCTCTATGGTCTGATTGTAAAAACACATCCTCAACAGAAGAGTTTAGAGTGGAATTGTAAGGGCATTGCTTGTTTCTAAGCATCAAATCATATGCTCAAGTTATGGTTTTAAGAGCTCCAATACGTTTTAGGAAATTATATATATTGTAGTGTTTAGCCAGTGATTGAGATGGGATTGAATTGCCACTATTCAGGGATGTACAAATAGGTGTGTTCTCGCTCGAAATGGTGCACAAATTGGCAAATTTATCCATCCATTTCATTTTTATGTCTAATTGACATATGTTAAAGAAAATATATCCTTATTTTGTCTTCCTTTGAGAGCACGCATTTCTGATCAGTTATCTTGTTTGTTGATTTTCATATTTTTTGTGCTTTCTAATTAGGTTGTTGAAATTTGGCTGCAGAGAACCGCCAAGAGGTGGCCCGGCCTCTAGTTAATTTAAAGTAGGACACTTGGCGTATTTGCTTCAAATATCATTAATTTGGTACCTATAAGGTTTTGGCTTGTCCCTAAATTATTTATCCAACCAACCTAATATGATTTATGTACTATGAAATGATACATTCAAAACTTCAAACATCATATTTTTAATGATATAAGTTTTGTATTATATAATTCATATTACATTTGTCAAATTGACGATCTAGCGATGGGGACTTACAAATTGCAAGGGGTACTATTTTTTGTTAATAAAAACTGAAGTTAAGCTTCTTATTCAGTACTACGAGTAGTTTGGTGCCATAAATGCGGAACGTATTAACATACCATTACCTAAAAAAAACATTGTATTATTAAGTGGCAGCTGACACTTGTACCCCGAAGGCGAGCCTTTATAGCGTGATCATGCCGTAGGACACGGCCATGGCGGCCCATCCACCAAGCAGCACCCGAGCGTCGGACCTTGCTGGGATGGTGCCTCCAAGCGTCCCTCCGACGGCCCCGAATCCTGCCAGCGCGGCCGTGGTCACCGCGCACACGGTGGGGACCCACGTGGCCCATGGGCGGACGAACCCACCGGCCAGCAGCGGGAACGCCACGCTCGCTGCGAAGGCCAGCACCGACGTGGCGGCCGCCTTCCCTGGGCTCGGCAGCTGCACATGCTCCTCCTCGAAACCGCGCTTGCGTCTCAGTGATACGTCCATTTTGTATCACTATTTAATATTGTAATTTTCTTTTATTCATTGATATATTTCATGTTATAATGCATTACTTATGTTATTTCATATTATTTTGCATGTTTAATTATTATTGGAGAATAAACACCGGGACCAGAAATCTGGTAGAAAAAATACCATCAAGCTATTTCAGAAGATCAGAAGAAGAAGGGGGCATCGAAGGAGTCTTAGAAGTCCAGAAGAGGAAGCCATCCACAAGGAGACCCGGAGGGGGGCCACCAGGGACCCACACCACTAGATGGGGCCCCCCTTGGCCGCGCCTGGGGGTGGCGTGGCCACCCTGGCCTACCTCTGGCCGCCTCATTTCGCGTACTTTACCCTGAGGGAACCCTAATCCATAGAGATCCATCGAGGAAATATTCCTCCACCTCCTCGGGGCCGAAAATAACACAGAGAGAAAAGCTCTCCGACAGGGAGAAATCTGCCGGGGAAATTCCTCCCCGGAGAGGGGAAATCATCGCCATCGTCATCGCTCCGGGCATCATCAAGATCGTCATCGTCATCATCATCATCAAAAGCACCATCAACCTCAACATCCATCTCCGCCCCGCTGTAACGATTAGGATTCTATATCGTTGTTATTCACTATATCTCTCTCCCGGTGTGGATTACTTGCTAGTAGTTGATGCTTATGAGGTTTATCTGTGTTTGCACTTTATGACCAGATTTTTATTCATCATTATATGACCTCTGATCATGATCCATATGATGTCTTGTGAGTAGTTCGTTTAGTTCTCGAGGACATGGGAGAAGTCATGATGTTAGTAACGGAATTATGTTGAAGTAATATCTAGTGGTTTGATATTTAAGTTGTGATGTTATTCTTCTAGTGGTGTCATGTGAACGTCGACTACATGACACTTCACCTTTATGGTCCTAGGAGTGAATGCATTGTGCATTTGGATACTAATTGTGGGGTTGCTGGAGTGACAGAAACCTAAACCCCCATTAGAAAACCGATGCACGAGTGAGTGCAAGATTCCAGAGTTTAAGGCTATGGTTAGATTTATCTTAATTACTTCTTGTATTTGCGGATGCTTGCAAGGGGTATAATCACAATTATGTATTATTCCTAGTTGGGCGGTGCATTAGTATAGGTTCACCCACACAACACCTACCAAAACAATATTAATAAACTGTATGAAACGAAAGCGGTTGACGAAGTTCCCATGTGTCCTCGAGAACGTTTGGTAATCATAAGTAGACCAACCGGCTTGTCCTTTGCTCTCAAAAGTATTGGGCCACTCGGTGCAATTATATTTACTGTCTTTTATTTAGTCGCACTTTATTTATCTGCTATATTAAAAATCACCAAAAACTCGTTTGCTAGTGTCTACAGTGAATTATCTATCCAACCTGCTTGTCAACACCTTCTGCTCCTCGTTGGGTTTGACACTCTTATTTGTCGAAAGTACTTCGATACACCCCCTATACTTGTGAGTCATCAATACTATTTTCTGGCGTTGTTGCCGGGGAGTGAGGCGCTATTGGTAAATGGAATTGGTAAGAGAAACTTTTATTAGGAGTGTTGTTTTTATTTCTATCTGATGCTTTATTTCATTATAGAGAATCCTTTTGGTTCTCTATTTAAGGGTACTACTTTTAATTCCAGGGTAGTAGATGTCCCCTTATCTGCTAAATTGGATCCTTTTAAAATACCTATGAAAATTGTTGGATGTGTTATGGATAACTGCTATTTTGGAGATGGAACTGTCCATCCCGGTGATCATTTGCTCTTTATACATGAATTATGCGAGTTATTCAGGTGTGCAGGTATTACAATGGATCAAATTAAAAGGAAATTATTCTCTTTATCAGTGAAGGGTAGAGCTACGGAATGGTTTAAAATGTTGAAGAATGGTCAATCTATTGGATGGGAGGAAATTGTACCTCTCTTTTATTCTAAATTATCTCCTCCCAGTGAGATTCATAAAGATCGGAATCAAATATATAATCTCTGGCCTCATGATGGAGAGAGTATTGTCCAAGCTTGGGGGAGAATGAAGTTATTAATGCTTAAATGTCCCGTTCATGAGCTGCCGAGTAATATTGTTATCAATAATTTGTATGCAAGGCTTTCTCTTCATGATAAGCATTTATTGGATGCTTCTTATCCTGGATCATTCACAAGTATGAAGGAAGAAGCTAAATGGGATCTTCTTGACCGTATTCAAGAAAACACTAAAGGATGGGAGAATGACAAAGGTAGAAAGTCAGTTATGAATGCATTAAAGCTTTTATGGGTACTGATGATTTCTATAATGTTAGTGCTGTTTGTGGTCTTGATTCTCAAATCTTTGAATACTGTCTTAAAGCCTTTGCCTCCTATCTTGATGTTCCCTGTCGAATATATGACAAATAGGGGTATATCCGGCATTGTCCGAAGGCCGGATTACCTGGGTGGCCCACAGGAAATGGAGCGGAGTCCACTGGGCGGCCCAGTAAAATGACGTGTAGGAAGTCGGATTCTAGAAGAACCCGGACCACAACCAACATGGAACGACTTGGAGGATAAGCCGGATTCCTTACTTTCCAAGTTAGATACTTTCTGTAGTCTTCTAGGTTTTCTTCTTGTAAGCCCTAGTCCGTCTATCTATATAAAGTCGTACGGGAGCAAGGAACAAAACAAGACCACAAGCTAGCTAGAAGCCAACTTGCCGGGAAGTTCATCCTCGCCGAGTTAGCGAAACCATACTTGACAATTGTACTTTGTATACTTCAGGCTTCAACCCTGATTTTAGTGAGATTGCAGGAGTAGGAATGCCAGCTAGTTGCGATGTACCGAACCTGGGTAAAACCCGAGTTATCGTTTCCATTTCTTCCACGTCTCCCCGCGGTTCTACCAGTAGGCTTATGGCACCCCCGTCCATGATCCTTACTACGATGTCTCGATAGTTGGCGCCCACCGTGACGCTAGCGGCATCGGGACTTATGTTCCGAGTTTGAATACTTGGCGGAATCGATAGCACAATCACTATCGAAGCTTGGAATTGGACGGAAACTTTGGACGCTTCCTCGACAACAGATCATACATGCCGGCACGGAATCATCTGGTAAGTGCCTGCGTTTACTGATTGGATCTGCTAATGTTTTTATCGGTTTAACAACAGAAGTAATGGGATTCCATGGCGGAAGTAATTTTATCCCACCCTCCCTATGCCCAATAGATGAAGGTTTCAATGTCGGATTCTTCTCAGATTTTCCCTACTCATAGATAGGGGCAGATCAAGCTTCCATAGTTGCATATCGCCAAAACACATCTGGATTTCCTGCCTCCTCGGAGACGCCTGCATCTAGATCCCACTTTATTGATATGGTGCAGTATGAGATCGCTAAAAACACGGAAGACAAAAATCCCGTGGAAAAGGCAGAAAATCATGACCCCATGATGTCTACGCCCGCTTCTATTCTTGTAGACAGTGTTGGGCCTCCAAGTGCAGAGGTTTGTAGAACAACAGCAAGTTTCCCTTAAGTGGATTAACCAAGGTTTATCGAACTCAGGGAGGTAGAGGTCAAAGGTATCCCTCTCAAGCAACCCTGCAATTACGATACAAGAAGTCTCTTGTGTCCCCAACACACCTAATACCATTGTCGGTTCTATAGGTGCACAAGTTAGGCAAAGAGAGAGTGAAATACAAGTAATATGGATGTGTATAAGTGATAATAGCAATCTGAAATAAAAATGGCAGCATGCAAACATGTAGCAGAACTGAATGTAAATGGTGTTTCAATGTTTATAAACAAGTCCTAGGGACCATACTTTCACTAGTGAACACTCTCAACAATGATAACATAATTGAATGCATAAATATCATCTCTTCACTATGCTACTCCGAACCACTCTCCGGTCGAATAACAAACACCAGTTCATTGCGTAGGGATGTAATAGCACTACTCAAAGTCGCATTCCCATGTCTAGTTAACCCCACGTTGTCACTATGAGCGCCCTAGAAGGTACTAGACAAACACCACAATTTCATAGGGTCATCCAACTCAAGATATAAATATCATTCTAAACCACATAGTGCACACACTGTCACCTTTACACCGTGATCAAAGTGTTTATGGAGATCTCAAAACAAAACCACTTGAGTAGCATAACAAATGAAGAGTAACATCTACTTATCAACTATATTACAAAGCTCACGATCACATAAAGATCACACCATGGGAGAGAGAGAGATGAAACATATAGCTACCGGTAGATCCCTCGGCCCCAGGGGAGAACTACTCCCTCCTCATCATAGGAAGCAACAACGACGATGGAGATGGCGGTGGAGTCGATGGAGATGGCTCCGGGGGCACTTCCCTGTCCGGTAGGGTGCCGGATCAGAGATTTATGTCCCCCGAAACTTGCCGGCGGCGGAGCTACGAATGTTTTTGGTGGAAAAGGCCAATCCCTTTAGGGTTTATGCATCCGGGGGCATATATATGCGAAAGGGCGATGCCGGGGGTTGGCGAGGGGGCCCACACCATCCCTTAGCGCAGCTAGAGGGGGAACCGTTCCCCCTATGGTGTGGTGGCTCTCGGGCAACCCTCTGGGTCTCTTCGGGACTCCATGAGCCCTCTGGGACTTCTAAGACTTTTGGCTTTTGAATCATCCAATTCCGAGAATTTCTAGAACAACTTTTCTGAAACTAAAAACAGCAGAAAACAGGAACTGGCTCTATGGCATCTTGTCAATAGGTTAGTTCAGGGAAATCGATAAAAATGACATAAAGTGTATAGAAAACATGTGGGAAACAACATGAAAACAACATGGAACATCAGAATTTAAGGATACGGTTATGACGTATCAACATGCCCAAGCTTACTTCCTACTCGTCCACGAGTAGGTAAACGTAATTTTTTTTCCTGAGATGACATGTTACCAACATAAACTTGATCATCATAGTAATGTAAAGCATGTAAACTAGAATCAAATGAATAAAGGTTGTGGTTTATAGTCGAGTCAAAGAGTAATGTATAAACCATTAGGAATGACAAAGTAAAACCTTTCATTGAATCAATGCTAAAAGACAATCCACTGTGCAAAGTATATTAAAGATGATTTAAGCTTCAAGAACAACAATATAATCATCCAAGGCATCAAACTCTCACAACAACTCCTATTAGGATCAAGTCAAGTGACAACAATATGCACATAGGAAAATCATTCAAATAATTGTGCACTCAAAACAAGCAAGCGTGTTGTATTGGTTCATGGCACCAGGATGTTGTGGCTAAAAGAACATTATGGGGGGTTTGGATGGTCAATGGAAGAAAGTCTCACACAACTGAAAGTGATCATTAGACAAGAGGAAGTCTTATAATCGAAGTTATGCAAGGAGTAGTGATTGCCACACAACGGATGCACATAGAGCTATAAGTGTATGAAAGCTCTCCAATGGAACTAGTGGGGGTGCATCCAACTTGGTTCCTCATGAAGACCTAGAGCTCTTTTGAGGAGGCTCATCATGGGAATATACAAGCCAAGTTCTATAATGTAAGTTCCCCACATAGTTATGTAAGTCATAATATGAAAACTCTCTCCAAACTGAAGTAATGATGCCAACCAAGCACAAGTGTGGAATAAATGATAGTAGTGCTACCCCCTCTCTCTTTATTATCTCTCTTTTGCCCTTTTTTTTTCTTTTTCGTTTTTTTATAACCTCACTGGTAGGGGCAACACTCTATTTTACAATGAATCATCACACTTTTAGTACTCGTAACTCAAACTGAAATATCTCTGATGTAAATAAAACTAAATGCTCCTGCTAGTGTAGCAGTATGAAAAATAACATTGAAGCATGACAAGTAACATAATGATGATGGATGTTGTATGGCAATATATCTCGGAATGGCTATGGAAATGCCATGGTAGGTAGATATGGTTTCTGTTTTGAGGAATATAAATTTTAGCTTATGTGTAGAAGAACTAAGTTCTCCCACGGGGTTCGGATGTAATAGCGAAGTTTGCACTAACTCTCAATGTGAGAATGAGCAATGCACAATACCGGAGAGGCTAGCAAATATGCATGGTGGAAGTGCCAGAAAACCGCAACATAGAACTCACAAGTTAAGAGATTCCAAATAAAATCATGATATCATAAGGCATAATGAAAATCACTCCAAGAGGGTCCGTGGAAGTGACAAGTCACTGTTGGCTACCCAGACCGTAGCGCGTAACAAAAGCTATAACGATTGCTATCAGCAAAGGAAGTCATATACCATCATCCTATCAACTGGTTATTTGAGTGTGGCACAGTTTCAAGCTTCTAGACCAACCATTAATTGTTTTTACTCTACTAAACCAGCAAGTTTACCATTAAGCATATTAATATCTCAAAACAACAACAAATAATCAAGTGAAACAGTTTAGTGATCTACAAGAATATGCAACCTTTTTCGTTATACCATCTAGCACATGTAGCATTTTCTATTTACATCAAACACCAAACAACAAGAACTCTCCAAATAATATAGCAATGAAACAAAATAGTACTAACATAACTCTACTAGAACTAACATCTCTGAAAAAGAGATGCAATGAAAACAAGAGCTAAACAAGAATTTTTGCAGGAACTAGAAGAAAAACTAAGAATACTAGCATAGCCAGTATTCAAACAAAAAAGCGGAGCGTGTACATATCCCAAACAAGGATGCTAGGTCCAATGATATTATTGAAACAAGGAAAACAAAAGAAAACAAACAGACGCTCCAAGTAAACTTCACATGATGTGACTGAATAAAAATATAGTTTCACGAGAAGTGACCAGATAGATAGTTGATGAAGAAGGGGATGCCTTGGGCATCCCCAAGCTTAGATGCTTGAGTCTTCTAAAAATATGATTGGATGAACCACGGGGGAATCCCCAAGCTTTGACCTTGCACTCTTCTTGATCACCTATATCACCTCTTCTCTTGACCCTTAAAAACTTCCTTCACATCATACTCAAACATTAATTAGCATTAGAGGATTAGTGAAACAATAAAAGAAATACATGGGTTCTTTATGGCACAAGTTCACAGCAATTGATGTTTTGCTAAGCAAAGAAATCCACTTGACATCGTAAAAGAGCAAATGCAAGAAAAATGGCAGAATCTGTCAAAACCAGAACTGTTTGCAAAGACAAAAAAAATTCGAAGAATTTACGTTGCTCAGATCGAAAAACTTAAAGATTGGAAAAGTTGCAAAATTAGCTGACGGATAAGCACAAAAAATATCAGGTCATTCTGATTTTTTTTTGTGAATTATACGATTTTTTACGCTGAACAGAAGAAATCTCTTTCCTGCGTAGAAATCCGAAAACCAACTCCAACTCTCGTCAACAACCTTACTTGGCACTACTAAAACATGAAAATAAAGATACAAAGCAGTTAATACAGAAGTAAACACCCCCTTGACACAAAGAAAACAGAGAAAAACAAAGCAAAAAATAAAACCATGAGTTATCTCCCAAGAAGTTATTTTCTTTAACGCCTTTTAGCTAGGCATGATAATTTGAGAATATGCTCACATGAGAAATATGAATTTGAGAAAAAGAGAGCATCAAGAAGCAAATTTAAAACAAATTTAAGTCTAAACCACTTCCTATGAAAAAGAATCTTGTATAAGAACAATTCAATAAAGCACAAAGTGGCTAGTATGGGAATAAAAAATAAGTGCAACTTCAAAGATTTCAACATAAAGAGGGTAGACTTAATATTGTTGAGATGCATAAGACCATGTTTCCCTTTCTCATAATAATTTTCAGTAGCATCATCAATAAAAATAACAATATAACTATCACAAGAAACATTCTTATCATGAGCCACATGCATAAAAGAATTATTACTCTCCACATAAGCATAGTCATTCTTATTAATAGCAGTGGGAGCAAATTCAATAAAATAGCTATTATTATCATTCTCATCACCATAATCATCAAACATAGGAGGTTTGCAATCATAATTAATTTTCTCCTCAATAGTATGTGGACTGAAAATATCATATTTATCGTTGTAATCATACTATATTGGAGGCAAAGTATCATCAAAGAAATTTTCCTCCTCAAAACTTGGGGGACTACAAATATCATATTCATCAAAACTAACTTCCCCAAGCTTAGATTTTTCCATAGCATTAGCAATAATGATGTTCAAAGAATTCATACTAATAACATTGCTACTATCACGCAAATAAAGTTCCATAGGTTTTTTTAATTCTCTCTTCAAAAGCATCATGTCCTAATTCAAGATAAAGATTATAAAGTTCTCTCATATTTTTGTTGTTTTCCATTAAGCTTAACTAGTGAAAATAAATACAAGAAAAAAAAGAAATAATTGCATGATCTAAAGGAAATAACTTCGAGCACTCACAGAGGATGTGAGTACCTTTTACCTTACCTCCCCGACAACGGCGCCGGAAAGGAGCTTGATGTCTATGCACGCTTCTATTCTTGTAGATAGTGTTGGGCCTCCAAGTGCAGAGGTTTGTAGAACAATAGCAAGTTTCCCTTAAGTGGATTACCCAAGGTTTATCGAACTCAGGGAGGTAGAGGTCAAAGGTATCCCTCTCAAGCAACCCTGCAATTACGATACAAGAAGTCTCTTGTGTCTCCAACACACCTAATACAATTGTCAGTTGTATAGATGCACTAGTTTGGCGAAAAGAGAGAGTGAAATACAAGTAATATGGATGTGTATAAGTAATAATAGCAATCTGAAATAAAATGGCAGCAAGCAAACATGTAGCAGAACAAAATATAAATTGTGTTTCAATGTTTAGAAACAAGTCCTAGGGATCATACTTTCACTAGTAAACACTCTCAACAATGATAACATAATTGAATGCATAAATATCATCTCTTCACTATGCTACTCCGAACCACTCTCCGGTCGAATAACAAACACCAATTCATTGCATAGGGCTGTAATAGCACTCCTCAAAGTCGCATTCCCATGTCTAGTTAACCCCACACTGTCACTATGAGCGCCCTAGAAGATACTAGACAAACACCACAATTTCATAGGGTCATCCAACTCAAGATATAAATATCATGCTAAACCACACAGTGCACACACTGTCACCTTTACACTATGATCAAAGTGTTTACGGAGATCTCATAACAAAACCACTTGAGTAGCATAACAGATGACGAGTAACATCTACTTATCAACTAGATTACAAAGCTCACGATCACATAAAGATCACACCATGGGAGACAGAGATGAATCATATAGCTACCGGTAGAGCCCTCGGCCCCGGGGGAGAACTACTCCCTCCTCAAAGGAGACAGCAACAACGATGGAGATGGCGGTGGAGTCGATGAAGATGGCTCCGGGGGCACTTCCCCGTCCGGTAGGGTGCCGGAACAGAGATTTCTGTCCCCCGAAATTTGTCTGCGGTGGCGGAGGAGCTATGGATGTTTTTGGTGGAAAAGGTCGATCCATTTAGGGTTTATGCATCGGGGGGCATATATAGGCGAAAGTGCGATGCCGGGGGGTGGCTAGGGGCCCACACCATCCCTTGGCACGACCAGAGGGGGAACCGCGCCCCTATGGTGTAGTGGCTCCCGGGCACCCCTCCGGGTCTCTTTAGGACTCCTGAACCCTACGGGACTTCTAAGACTTCAATCTTTTGAATCGTCCAATTTCGAGAATATTTCTAGAACAACTTTTCTGAGACTAAAAATAGCAAAAAACAAAAACTGGCTCTGTGGCATCGTGTCAATAGGTTCGTCCTGGGAAATCGATAAAAATGACATAAAGTGTATAGCAAACAGGTGGGAAACAACATGAAAACAACATGGAACATCATAAATTAAGGATATGTTTATGACGTATCACCCCACATAAAAGGTGGAAGACCCGAAATTCATCGATCAAGCAACAAATTCGGAAGCCGAGTCTGTATTAGCAGCCATAGATGCAAAGCTAGACTCGGAAAGCGGATCTGCAGATTCAGATTCCGAAGATGAAGATGAAGACTCTTTCGAAAGAAAGGTCAAATCCTTGAAAGAGAGCTTCCATGAAGTACTCATGGCAAAACCGACTGGAAATTCGGATGCCGAGGAAGATGAAGACCCCAAAACGCCTCCGCCAGAGGAAGAGGAAGAGGAAGGCGAAGTTAGTATGACTTATCTTGACGTCAAAGAATCGACGGAAGATGAACCTAACAAAAGCCTCCATCTTCCAAGAAAAATAATAATTCCTCTAAGAAGCTTCTATCTAAACTACAGAAGAAAAAGGTGGAGAAATTGGCAGACATTGCCAACCAAAACCTGGAAGTTGGAGGAGGCAGTGGTGTAAAACCCGCGGAGAAGAAAAAGGCTGAAATCCATGTTCCCCAAATGTCGGAACAGGAGGAGATCGATATAATCCAAATCCCGGTCGCACGTAATGAGCCCCCGGAAGTGCTGGAAGCCAGGAGACAAGCTATAATGCGGCAACATCAACATCTATTCTGAACTCACGAAAATCTCCTCAAATCCCAGGCTGATATTAAAATACAGCAGGAAGAAATAGAGGAATACGAAAGAAGGAATAGATCTGGAATTAAACCTACACGGTTACCGGGAATTTCAAAACCGGATGAACTGCCAGCAAGAAAGAGGTTTGAAACCCCATCTTGGCAAAGGCATGTTAACAACACTAATGCTAAGGGCGAACGCATCTAGAAAACTGTTGCCGAAAACGCAGAGGCCATGTTCGTCATCCTTAATGACGATATGTACTCCAATGATGAAAAGCTGCAGGGAGTGTATACCTTCTTGGGAAAAGCATTACAGCAACAACAACGAGGACTAGCACGTTCAGGCAAGCTACATGATGATTATGTCTTATGTAAAACAGCCACGTATGCCACTGGAGCACCTGACCCTGGCGAACCTGGAGATTCAGGCGATTCTAAGGAAAAGAAGGGAGATCCTAAGAAGGACAAGAAAATCCCAGATAACAAGGATGTAGTGTCCAGAACAGGATCCCATGTTCCAAAAGGCGGAAATAATCCCCGTGACAACAAGGAACGGGAGGCAAAACCGGAAAGACGGAAAAGTAATGCCGCCTCCAAGATACCCAGCCAATAAAGCCGGAAGATATCACAATCCTCAGAGGAGTGAGAGATTCCGAACCACTCCAAGGAACAAAGAAAGGCCAAGGAGTAGAACTCCACCTTATTCCAAAGGACCGGATGTCGGAAGAAATAAGGATGATCCCAGAAGAGCGCACTCGAGCAACAATGGACCAGAACGGAGCAGACCCCCCTCTGTCCATTCAGTTGAAAGGTATTCCGCGCACGTCGATAAGGAGGAAAGAGACGATTTATACTTAGGACCAAAGTGTTTCACTGACAGGATCCGGAGAATCAGTCTACATTCTGGCTTTGCCAAAGTTAGTCCAACTTACCAAAAGTATATCGGAAATACAAACCCGGATACATGGCTTTCAGATTACTATACTGCCGTCCAAATCAACAAAGGGACAGATTTAGAGGCTGTAAAGTTTCTCCCCCTAATGTTGCTGGATGGAGCCAAAGACTGGATCAATGGACTTCTGTCAAGAACAGTAGACAGCTGGGAAGCTATGGCTAGAGTATTTGCTCAGCACTTCCGGGGTACGTATAATCGCCTCAAGAGCATTAACCAGCTGAACCGTTTCGTACAATATGAATATGAGTCGTACGTCAACTTTATCTCAAGATGGACTGCAATGAAGAATAGTTGTTCTCGAGTAAGTGATGTAAAATCAATGCATGCTTTCATCAAGTGGCCTGAAACCCGGCCTCATACCGTTCATGGTTGGTTTGAAAGAGCACAAAGATCTCGGATCTATGCTTACCACCGCCAATGAACATGCAGCGGCTGAAGATGACATCAGGGCGAGAGACGGAAATATTGATGCTTTGGTTCAAGCAAAAAAGGCGTCTCGTTCTAAAAAGAAGGCTACTCCAGAAGCACAATCAAAACCCAAAGAAGTGAATATAACCTTTGGAATGGATAATGGCAGCAGATTGAAGGGCAAAAGCACAGAACTTATCTCCTACTCTAAGAAGAGTGGGAAAATATTAAGTCGGAAAATTGTGTCCACCATTCGCAATTTGGGAAGCCTACCCACACAAATGCGCATTGCCGGCTTAATAAGCACATGAAAGGCAATGCAGGATCCGGGAATAAAGGAAAGAATTCCAAAAGGAAATTCAACAAGCAAAACACGGAAGTTGAAAAAGCGAAAGTGGATCTCACACTGGCGATAAAATTCAGGAGCAGCAGCGGAAAGGCGAGCCTAAATTCCCAGAGAGTTGAAGGAGAATGTAACCTAACTTTCCCCGCAACTCTTTCAGCAAAACAGGCAAATTGAACACTTCGAGAAATCAATGCAGTTGTACCTCCAACCCCAAAGTACCTGAAGTATTCAGATATGCCAATTACCTGGGATGAGTCTGATCATCCCGGTAACATTCACTAACTCGGCACACACGCTTTAGTCATAAGCCCTATTTTTCAAAACACTAGGCTCAAAAGAGTGCTGATGGATGGAGGATCCAGTATCTATATCATGTACTTAAGTACACTGAAGCAGTTACACCTCTCCGAGACCCAGCTCAAACACAACAATGTACGTTTTCACGGCATTGTTCCTGGTAGGCAAGCACATTCCCTATGAGAAATTTCCCTAGAAGTAACCTTTGGAAAGAGAGAACACTTCCGCCAGGAGATGATCTCATTCGAGGTGGTGCGGTTCGAAAGTGTGTATCACGCAATACTCGAATGTCCGGCTTTCGCCAAATTCAGGTCATGCTATATCTACAACAATCTGAAGATGCCAGGGCCAAAAGGATGAGTAATCACCATATCAGGAGATTTCAAATTGGCGAACGATCCGGAGAAAGGAAACGCCCTTTGCACCAAACAGGTGATTCGGAAGGAAGAGCTGAAGGAGCTGGCTAAAGAAGTATCGCCGACAGAAATGCCGGCAGGAAAAGAAAGCCGGAAGCCGACAAGTAATTTCAAAGCCTCGGAGAATACAAAACAGATCATCTTGGACCCCATATATCCGACAAAGTTTGTCGTAGTGGGAACATGAATGACTGACAAATAGGAAAGCGCGCTCATCAAGTTCCTACGTGAGAAATGAGACATTTCCGCATGGTGTCCTGTTGATATGCCAGGTGTTCACAGGGAACTTGCTCAACACCAACTGAAGGTTATTCCAGGATCAAAACCCGTCAAACAAGGTCTTCTTCGTTTTGATGGAAGAAGAAGGAAGGCTATTGGCAAGGAAATTATCTGCCTTTTTGCGGGAAGTTATACATACTGATTGGTCTGCGAACCCAGTATTAGTCCTGAAGAAGGATATTATTATTCTTAGAATGTTATAGATTACACCGGTTTGAACAAACTGTGCCCAAAAGATAGGTTCGCGCTGCCGCGAATCGATCAAATAATAGATGCTACTACTAGCTCTGAAATTTTATGCTTTTTGGATTCTTATTCCGAGTACTATCAAATACGCATGAAAGAAGAAGACCAAATAAAAACCTCTTTCATAACATCCTATGGAACATACTGTTACATAACCATGCCTTTTGGCCTGAAGAACGCAAGTGCAATCTACCAGCGTTGCATGCAAAGATGCTTGCATAGTCAAATTGGCAAAAACGTCCATGTTTACATGGATGATATTGCTGTCGTTTCCAAGGAGAATAATACTCTCCTTGAAGATCTACGAGAAACCTTCGACAATATCCGCACTTAAAAAATGAAGTTGAATCCATTAAAGTGTGTATTCGGGGTTCCCTCAGGAAAGCTTCTGGGTTTTATCGTTTCTCACAGAGGAATACAGGTAAACCCGGAAAAGATCAAAGCAATCTTAAACATCAAAAGTCCTACATGTCTAAAAGATGTCGAAAGACTGACGGGTTCTGCAGCCGCCGTAAGCAGGTTCATAAGCCGGCTTGGCGATAAAGCTCTGCCATTATGCAAATTATTGAAGAAATTCGACAAATTTGAATGGACAGAAGAGGCGGACAAAGCACTAACCCAGTTGAAAGAAACTTTGATGAAAGCTTCGATTTTGGCATCCCCAAAAGACAAAGAACCCATGTTACTGTATCTTACAGGTTACAACAACTAATAGGGTTATTGGCGTAGTGATAATTGTGGAAAGACGGAAAGACGAGCAAAGTATTCCAGATCAGCATCCGATGTATTACGCCAGCGAGGTATTTTCCGAGTCAAAACAAAGGTAACCACATTATCAAAAGCTAGCATATGACATATTTTTCGCATCTCAAAAGCTCCGTCATTATTTCCAAGGACATTCCATAACAGTGGTAAGCAAAGCAACACTAGGGGATATTATTAACAATGGGACACAATAGGCCGAGTAGCCAAATGGGGTATTGAACTTGCTGCGTTCGACATTAAGTACCAACCCCGGATGACACTAAAATCCCAGGTGTTGGCAGATTTCATGGCTGATTGGACAGAAGCAATGGAAAACACGCCAATGTCGGAGTCGGAATATTGGATCATGCATTTTGACGGATCCAAAATGAAAGAAGGCACTGGCGCGTGTGTGGTGCTCAAATCTCCAAAAGGCGACACAATGGAGTATGTATTACAAATTCACTTCAACGCGAGCAACAATGTGGCAGAATACGAAACATTGTTTCATTGCTTGCATATTGGAAAAGAAATAGGTGCCAAACGCATACTTTGCTATGGTGACTCGGACTTAGTACAACATCAGCCGAACCAGACATGGGATGCCAAAAGCCACATAATGGCTAAATATCGGAGAACAGTCGACGAGTTTGCCATTTTCTTCCTAAGATTTGAGGTACATCACGTCAAAAAGGAAGAAAACTGGAACATAGACTCTTTAGCCCGCATGGGATCGGAAAGGGTGAATAATCTGCCACCTGGTTTATTTTTCTAGCATTTGTATGAAAACTCAATAAAAGCTGGAGATGTTGACTACCCCCTAGTTTCCGAATCAATAGAAGTTTTGCTTGTTAACCCGGATTGGACAATTCAATACTTAAACTTCTTAGTTGATCAGAAGTTCCCAGATGGAGCAGATGAAGTCTTGCAAAGTCAGATAAAACGCCGATGCAAAGGATACACGGTAATCAATGGTTGCCTGTATAAACGCAGTACTATCGGAATTTTTCAGCGATGTATTTCGCGAGAAGATGGACGAGAAATTCTACAAGAAATTCATGCCGGAGATTGCGAACATCATGCTCAGTAAACAAACATAGTTAAAATAGCATTTCGTGCTGGGTTTTTCTGGCTCACAGCCAAGACAGATGCGGAGCACATAGTGAACACATGTGCCGGATGCCAGTATTACGCCAAGCAGACAAATATGCCGGCTTAAGCACTCAATACTACCCCCATAACATGGCCATTTGCGGTCTAGGGGTTAGATATGATGGGGCCATTCAAAACTGCAAGAGGTAGACTTACACATCTACTCGTTGAAGTGGATAAGTATACCAAGTGGGTGGAGGCAAGACCCATAAAATAAACTTGACGGTGTGACCGCCAGAAATTTCGTTATTGATGTAGTCATGCGATATGGCATTCCACATAGTATAATCATGGATAACGGGACAAACTTCTCAATTGGAGAGTTGGAAAAATATTGCCGACAAACGGGAATTCGCCTAGATCTTGCATCTGTGGCACACCCACAATCCAATGGCCAGGTTGAACGAATGAATAGTTCAATACTGCAAGGAATACGCCCAAGACTCGAAACTCCTCTTCATAGAGCAGCTGGATCATGGGTAGAAGAATTTCCTTCCATGCTTTGGAGTATTCAAACAACGCCAAATAGTTCAACAGGGAAAACGTCTTTTTTTTGTCTATGGTGCAGAAGCAGTGCTTCATACGGACATGATCCATGATAGCCCAAGAGTGTAGGCATACGATGACTTGGATGCTAAAAGTTCATGTCAAGATGCTCTAGATCTCTTAGAAGAAGAACGAGAACTTGTGTTGCAAAGATCCGCCATTTATCAGCAAGGACTACGACGATATCATAGTCGGGAAATCAAACACCGATCTTTTAAAGAAGGTGATTTGGTGCTAAGAGTGGTACAGGATAGAAAGCACAAGTTAGCCCCAATCTGGGAAGGACCATTTGTCATTAGCAAGGCTATGAAAAATGGGTCATAATACCTTATAGATATCCGGGACACGGAAGATGACCCAAAAAATCTGAATCACAAGAGGAAAAGAAGCATAGATGTAGAACTAGGAGAGACAAGTAGGCCCTAGAGCATCCAGCATTTATGTCCCTTCTACACTTAGTTCAATTCTATGTAAACATCTTTGATATCATGATATAAAGTTGTTGCAAATTCGTGCATTTTGTTTTGTTTGATATACTGTTCAAAGCATGTTTTCGTCTTATCTATTTCCCAATGATCTTTCAATTTGATTCAATGTTAACCCGAATTTTTCCTGCGTGCTCGGAGTTATAAAATTGAATGTTTTTTTTGGCCTAAGGAGGCTTTAGAACCCCAGATTGTGCCTGTGTGCCTGGAGTTCATACTTTTCAATTCCTTATTATTCCTAAGTATTATCTGATTGTTTATTGTATTGGGTCACTTGATTTAGTAAGTAAAAGTGCCAAAGTATAATCCATGATTCTGAGTTTCGACTGATTGGTTTCTTAACCCGGTCACTTGGCGTGAAGATTGCATGATTTTGGAACCACTTTAACACTAAGGAAAGTTAAAACATACAAACTAGAGAACTTAGAAGAAAGGGAATTAAAACTCTGAAACACTTGCAAAGCTTAAATTTACTGCAAAGGATAGAAAGTTGTTCATACCAAAAATAGAATGCATTACAATTGAGTTTACATTGTAAGAGTAGTAATGCATCCTATTTGGCTAATGTCTACGCAGGATCAGTCGGCATCCACAAACTCCTCCTCGTCGTCCTCGTCTCTATCACTCGGATTCTCCGGAGTTGCTGGAATTTATTCCTTCGGGTAGAACGTCAAGGTAGAGACCATCCAAGCTATCTTGGAGGCATGGCCCTTGATAGACTCGAATATTTCCGCCCTTTGCACCTTGGTGTATCCTTGCGGAACACCGGTGGCGATGTGCCAAGACTTGGCGGTGGTGTAATGCATCCTCATCAGCCCTAGGGCCAAGCGCACACCACCGCGGGCGGCAGACTGGAGCCAGGATTCGCGTTGGTTTCCCACCTCCGCAATAGCTCCTGGGAGCCTGTTGGATTTTGAGAATTCGTCAGCTTTGTCCGGAATGCACTTATTAATAAGCAACATTCCGGCATTCTTCAGCTCGGTGATGAACGTCCCAAAAGCCCGGATTCGGTCAATCTGAGTAATTAGAGGATTCCCCCATGTTAATGAAAATCAGAAGCGATTAGACAAACAGAGGGAAGAAAAAGCATGCATTATGCAAAATGAAAGAAAACTTGGTAAAAGTTTAGAAACTTACAAAGGATATTGTCCATCTCAGCGCCTTCCTCAAGACGTTGATGAAGGGCAGTCTCGATGTCCTGGATGGTCTTCCGGTCTTTCTTGGCTTGTGAGGAAGCCCGAGACTCGGAAACACCTAGGGCCAACTGGCTCTCCTCTAGGTCCTTCTGAAACTTTACATTCATCTTGTGAAGCTCAGAGTTCTCCTTGCGGAGATTCTTGGTATTGCCGGCATCCTCGGCAATTTTCTTGGCCTTGGACAAAGAAGCTAAGAACAAAAGGAGGCAGAGGATTAAAACTCGGAAAAGTCCATAGGAAAAATTCCAAAAGTTTAGAATCAAAATCAAGGAAAGTAAAAGTATGCTTACCAGCTGTATCCTTTAGTTGCTTCTGAATCTCGGACATTTCTGAGTCCTTCTCATTAAGAATACCAAGAAGATACTTCACCTCTTGGTTTTTGATGGTCAGCTTCTCGAAAACTTCCACGTTTATGTTTCGGCAGTTTGCTGAAAACATACAAAGGAAAAGATTTGTTAAGCAAAAACAGACAGGCAAAAAATAATACTATTAACACAAAAAGTACGTTTTTGTCTTAATACTTAGGGGCTAGAGATAATACCTGGCTCAACTTTTGCAAACCGCCTAGCGTTTCGGTGAATTCCTAGGCATATTTCGAGAAGGTAATCCCCATACGGTGGATACCATCTATGATAACATGTCGAGGTGAGAGACGTAATTATTCGAACAAGCAATCCGCCTTTTGGCCAGGGACGAATCAAGGGGGCTCAGGCGAAATAATTTTTTGCCCACAGATGAATGTATCCGAGTTCATCAAAGCAGGCCTCTTGTTTTACCTTGAACTTCACATCGAAAGTTGGAATTAGCTCAACTTTTGGAAGCGTTGAAGGTCTGCCTTCGTCAAGTGCCGCCCTTTCCCGCGCATCCGTGTCGGATGCATCGGGCTGGCTGGTCTGCAGGGGATAGTTGAAGTCTTCCCGAGCAGCCAAATTTTCTTCACCAGCTGCCACTGGAGTGTCTGGGGCAGCCACATGGGATGGCTTAGGCCCCCTAAGGGAAACGGCCTTATGCTTCTTGATTCCCTTTCCCTTCAAAGGGACAGGAGCTAGGCTGCAAAAGAGAAAAGAGAGAGAAATCGAGATAAAAAATCTGAGAAAGAAGGGACGCGAGAAAATGCATACAAAAGTAAATATTCCGAGTCTTACCTGGATGTGGCGACGACCACCCGTCGAGATCGATCACTTCGTGGATTTAAGAGATATTCTTGCGTTTCCGCCCTCCGGCTAATTGAAAGCGAGCTTTGAGGTTCGCTAGCTCAGCATCGGTGGCAAGCTGATCTTCTTGGTGATCAAGAAGCTGTAAAGAAATAAACCCGGATTAGTAAAAAACATCCGAGAAACACAAAAGTCCGCAAAAATTCCCAAAAGGCAAAAATTGAAAGCATACCTTGGGAGCGTGGTTTTGCTTGTTATACATTTGTAGACTTTGCTCGTATTGATCACGAGTAGCTACAAGTTGGTTGACGTGCTTCTTAAATTCCTTCTTTGACAAAGAGGATTTCATCACCCTCATTGTATCCTCGGGGCCCGAGTATTCACAAAGAAGCCGGCCACCATGGTGAGAAAGAGGTTGGATCCTCCTTCTGAGCCAACAAAGGACTGTGTCCATGTCGGTCAGAGCAGGAGAGGAAGAAACGAGCTTCGTGATCCGCCTTTTTATTCTCATCAGGTCCAGAGGCAGAACCTAGACCGCGTCTAACGCCCAATTGTCTTTGGGCGTGGTAGCGGAATTGACGAAAGGTGGAATTCCCGTATCCTTTCTAGAATAGGGAATGTCTGAGTGGTAGAAAAAAGAGCCCGTCCAAAACTTGACGGACTTGGAAGTTTTTAATTTTCGGAAACCACTCTTCCCTAAACCTACGAAGGTTGAAGGAGATGGTCCCGCAAGTCGGAAGAATACCATCGGTGGTGTTGCATTTCACATTGAAATAGTATTGAAAGAAATCTAGGCGGGGTTCTACCCTAGATACCCCTCAAAAAGAGCCTGGAACCCGGCTATGTATAGAATGGAGTTGGGTGGCAGTTTGTGAGGTTGGACACTGTAATGGTTGAGGACTTGGAGGAAGAACGCGGAAGGTAGGAAACATGTACCTCGATTGATATGGGAGGCCAAAACAACCTGTTTTCTATCTTTAGGAGAAGGATCGGAGTCGTATTCGTCCATCCGCCATTTGTCCTTAGCGATGAACCCATCCTACTCCGTTGCGTTGAAGAGACCACTGTCACGTTGTAGTGACTCCAATTCCCGGCATCGCCCTCCTATTCGTCTTCGCCTTCGGCGGTGACGACGGCTTCCGCGTTGTCGCCGTCACGGACGGAAGATTCCCCTTCCTCGGTTTTGGGGAAGGGAGGAGGAGGAGGAGTAGCGGACGGCGGCGGGATTGAGATACCCGCCTGCCGGTGCACTCTAGGGAACCTCCAGCGCATCTGTGGAAGAGCTCGGAGGAGTTTCGGGGGGTAGAGAGGAGAATGTTCTCTACGACGGCGTCGACATCAGCGGCGATCTCAGACGCTCGTGCAGGGCTTCCAGTGGCCATTTCTGGGCGGCGCAACCGTGCGATTGAGCAAAAGCCGCCGATGTTAGTACTCCGGTGAGGATTCGGGATTGTGGTTCGTTCTCAGCTTTCCTTCCGCTCAAAGCTGGGGAGTGGTTTTATTCTCTAGGGGATCGAGGAAGAATATGGTGCAGAAGGAGATCCGAAGGCCCCGAGGCAACTATTTATAACCATCTTTATGCTGAGATTAGTCCCAACGGCTCTTTTAGCTGTTGGATCATTGACGCTGTGTATCGTCGGGAAACCCGAGAAACGAGGGGACGGGATGATAATTTCTATCTCCTCATTTCTCGCGCGAGAATCTGTCAGAGATATTGTTTCAGACTTTTGACTGAACCCAGACGTTCGTGACGTAGGCAAGATTTCACCGCTTGCGTCACAGTTTCCTTCTCCGCGTAGATTCATGGGAGAAAAGCCAAATTTCAGTGAATCCGAGTCTAGCATTAAAGATTTTTGTTGAAAGAAGAATCAAGACAAAGTGCCGACATTTGTGAAAAGAATACAAGTCCACGAGGAAAGGCAAAATGTAGTCTTAATCTTTCTTGGGGGATACTGTTGGATATATGATAAATAGGCGTATATCCGGCATTGGCCGAAGGACGGATTACCAGGGTGGCCCACAGGCAATGGAACGGAGTCCATTGGGCGGCCCAGTAAGCATACGCGCAAGAAGCAGGATTCTAGAAGAACCCGGACCACGGCCAACATGGTAAGACTTGGAGGAGAAGCCGGATTCCTTACTTTCCAAGTTAGACGGCTATCTATATAAAGTCCGATGGGAGCAAGGAACAAGACAAGATCACAAGTTAGCTAGAAGCCAACTAGCCGGGAAGTTCATCCTCACCGAGTTAGCGAAACCATACACACAATTGTACTTTGTATACTTCAGGCTTCAGCCCTGATTTTAGTGAGATTGCAGGAGTAGGAATGCAGCCTAGCTGCGACTACCAAACCTGGGTAAAACCCGAGTTCTCGTCCCCAGTTCTTCCACGCCCCCCCCCCCCCCCCCCCCCCGCGGTTCTACCAGTAGGATTATGGCACCCCCGTCCATGATCCTTACTACGATGTCTCGACATTCCCAAAAAGGAGTCGAGCAAGTACCATGCACCTTACAAAGATATTGCTCCTGTTAGAAACATAGAAGTTCATGTTGTTAATCCTGCTATACTTGAACCTTATATTGAGAAAATGCCTTTCCCTGCTAAGGTAAAGGAACATTCTATTGTATCTAGTGTGGTTAATAAGAGTATAAAGAACCCTATTGAACCTAATGAACAAATAACTGTTGAACCTAAAGTAGCTATAGTAGAAGACCTTTTCTCTGGAAATGTAGAGGATGAACACATTTTCTTCTGCGAGGATGCTTCTAATATTGCTTCATATCCCAATAGACCTAAGAAAACTAGTGTTCATGTGCTTTCTGTTAGGATCGGTGACCATTTCTATTATGGTTTGTGTGATATTGATGCAAGTTCAAGTGCTATTCCTTATGAGCTTTATAAAGAAATTATGCATGAAATTGGTTCTTGTGAACTTGAAGATATTGATGTGGTTATTCAACTTGCTAATAGAGAAACTGTTTTCCCGATTGGTATTGTTAGAGATGTGGAAGTTTTATGTGGTAAAACTAAATATCCTACTGATTTTCTAGTACTGGGTAAAGCTGCTAGTAAAACTTTTCCTATTATTTTTGGTAGACCTTTCTTGAACACTTGTAGTTCTATTATAGATCGTAGGAAAGAGAATATTGACTAAATTTGATGGAAAATATTATGATTTTAATTTCTCCAAATTTGCTAGAGCTCCTTATGAATCTTAATTTCCTAATGAGGATTTTAGAGTTGAACAGCTTGGCTCTATTGCTCTTGCTCCTAACAATGCTTTGTAGCAATATATGGAGGACCATGAAAGTTAGGTCTTTATGGAAGAGATAAATGAGATTGACGATATTCTTCTTCGTCAACCGATGATATTGAAACACAATTTACCTGTGGAAGACTTGGGTACCACATTACCACCCAAGGAGGATCCTGTTTTCGATTTATAACCTTTACATGATGATCTTAAATATTCTTATAATGATGATAAGAAAACATATCATGTTATTATTAGTTCTAAACTTTGAGGTGAAGAAGAGGAAAGGTTATTAGAAATATTGAAGAAACTCTTGATGACTTGAAGAGGATTTCTCCTACTATATGTCAGCATGTTATTAATATAGAACCTGATGCAAAACCAGTAGTTGAACATCAACACCATTGAATTCCTAAGATGAAGGAAGTGGTAAGAAATGAGGTATTAAAACTCCTTGATGTTGGTATTATTTTTCCTATTGCTGATAATAGATGGGTAATCCATGTGCATTGTGTCCCTAAGAAGGGAGGAATGACTGTTGTGCCTAATGAAAATAATGAGCTGATTCCTCAAAGAGTAGTAGTTGGTTATAGAATGTGCATTGATCTTAGGAAAGTTAACAAGGTTACTAAGAAAGATCATTATCCTTTACCTTTTATTGATCAAATGCTAGAAGGGTTGTGTAAGAAAACTCATTTTTGCTTTCTTGATGGTTATTCTAGGTTTTCTCAAATTGCTGTTAGGAAGCAAGAACAAGAGAAAACAACTTACTAGTCCCTATGGAACTTATGCTTATAGACATATGCATTTTGGTTTGTGTAATGCTCCTGCTACATTTCAAAGACGCATGTTTGCTATTTTTTTATAGTTTTTGTGAAGAAATTGTGGAAGTATTCATTGACGATTTCTCCGTATGTGGAACTTCTTTTGATAACTGCTTGCACAATCCTGATAAAGTTCTGCAAAGATGTGAGGAAACTAATCTTGTTCTTAATTGGGAGAAATGCCACTTTATGGTGAATGAAGGAATTTTTCTTGGGCATAAAATCTGTGAAAGATGTATTGAAGTTGATAGAGCTAATGTGGAATCAATAGAGAAAATGCCCTGTCCCAGAGATGTTAAAGGTATTCGTAGTGTTCTTGGTCATGCTGGTTTTTATAGGAGGTTTATTAAATATTTGTCTAAAATATCAAAGCCTCTTACTAATCTTCTTCAAAAAGACGTACCTTTTGTTTTTGATGATGATTGCAAGGAAGCTTTTGAAACTTTAAAGAAGTCTTTAACTACTGCTCCTATTGTTCAACCACCTGATTGGAATTCGCCTTTTGAAATTATGTGTAATGCTAGTGATTTTGCTGTAGGTGTTGTTCTTGGACAACGAGTAGATAAGAAATTGAATGTTATTCATTATGCTAGTAAGACTCTTGATGCTGCTCAAAAGAATTATGCTACCACTGAAAAAGAGTTCTTAGTTGTAGTTTTTGCTTGTGATAAGTTTAGACCTTATATTGTTGATTCGAAAGTCACTATTCATACTGATCATGCTGCTATTAGATACCTTATGGAAAAGAAAGATGCTAAGCCTAGGCTTATTAGATGGATGTTGCTTTTACAAGAGTTTGATTTGCATATTGTGGATAGAAAGGGTGCTGAAAATCCTATTGCTGATAACTTGTCTAGATTGGAAAACATTACTTATGCCCCTATTCCTGTTAATGATAGTTTTCTAGAATGAACAACTAGAGTAAGCTCATGAGATAGTCCATGGTATGCAGATTACGCTAACTTTATTGTTTCCAGGTATTTTCCTCCAACATTTACAACTCAAGAAAGAAGAAAATTATTTTATGATTTAAGGCATTATTTTTGGGATGACCCACACTTATATAAAGAGGGAGTATATGGTATTATGCGAAGATGTGTTCCAGATCATGAACAACGAGAGATAATTAGAAATGGCCATGGTAGTGCTTATGGAGGAAATCACGCTGGAGATGGAACCGCACATAAGGTTCTACAATCAGGTTTCTATTGGCCTACTCTCTTTAAATATGCACGTAAATTTGTTTTATCTTGTGATGAATGTCAGATAGTTGGTAATATTTCTAGACGAAATGAAATACTATGAGTTATTCTCTTGTTATTTAACCTTTTGATTGTTGGGGATTTGACTTTATGGGTCCATTTCCTCCTTCGAATGGTTACACTCATATTCTTGTTGTTGTTGATTATGCTACTAAATGGGTATAAGCTATACCTACAAAAAGTGTTGATGATGAAACCTCTTTAAAAATGCTTAAAGCTGTTATTTTCCCTAGGTTTGGTGTGCCTAGATATCTTATGACTCATGGAGGTTCTCACTTTATTCACGGTGGTTTTAGAAAAACCCTTGCTAAATATGATGTTAATCATAGAATTGCCTCAGCTTATCATCCTCAAACCAGTGGGCAAGTAGAATTATCAAATAGAGAAATTAAATCTATCTTGCAAAAGAATGTTAATAAATCTAGGAAAAATTGGTATGATAAGTTGAATGATGCTTTATGGGCTTATAGAACTGCTTACAAAAATCCTATGGGTATGTCTCCTTATAAAATGGTTTATGGAAAAGCTTGTCACTTGCTTTTAGAATTATAACACAAAGCTTATTGGGCAGTGAAAGAACTTAATAAACATTTTAAACTTGCTAGTAAGAAAAGAATGCTTGATTTGAGTTGTCTAGATGAAGGGAGAAGTGAAGCTTATGAAAATGCTATTCTCTTTAAAGAGAAAGCTAAACAATGGCATGTGATGGTGCAGATCTTGCACTCGTTGGGAGACCCCAAGAGGAAGGTATAAAAAGCACAACAACAAGTTTTCCCTCAGAAAGAAACCAAGGTTGAATCGACCAGTCGGAGAAACAAATCACTTTCGAAGGTTGATGCAGCTTAGATGGCAGGGCGCACTACCGGTTTAGAAGCAACATGGAACCCACACAACACAGTCAAATCACTTTGCCCCAACGAAGCAGTGAGGTTGTCAATCTCACCGGTTTTGCTGAACACAAAGAGGTTAAACATACAGTGTGGAAAATAATATTTGTTTGCAGTAGATGAAAGAGAACAGTGATGGCAGTAGTATGAGAACAGTAGCAGCAGTATGGAAACAGAGATTGCAGTGGTTGTATTATTAGTATGAGGAAAATGGACTGAGGTCCACAGTTCACTAGAGGTCTCTCTCCCAAGAAAAATAGATAGCATGTGTGGTGAACAAATTGCACCTAGGCAATTGACAGATATAAAGGCTGCACCATAGTGCATATACATGATATGATGATTACTATGTGATTCATGCGGTCATTGCAACAAGATACATAGACCGTCATCCAACTGCGTCTATGACTAATAATCCACCCTCGGAATGTCATCCAAGCAATCCTTGGGTATCAAGTTGCAAGCAATAGATAAACGCAGTAAGCAAAGTGTGTAATGTAAACAATGTAAACATCGTTGTTTTCTCCCTAATGGAAACATCACATCCTACATCCGTCACATTTCTATCACTCGAGCACATATGCAAAGGAGGCACGAACCCAGTATCGAGCATAAATACTCCCTCTTGGAGTTACTAGCATCTACTTGGCTAGAGCATCTACTAACAACGGAGAGCATGCAAGATCATAAATAACATGCACATGAAAAGAACATGATAGATTGATAATCATGAGACATAGCATTCAATATTCATCGGATCCCAGCAAACACAACATGTAGCATTACAATAAGATGATCTTGATCATGTAGGGAAGCTCACAAGATCTAAACATGAGGCATAAAGAGGAGAGAACAACCATATAGCTACTGCTATGGACTCGTAGTCGAAGGATGAACTACTCACGCATCATTCAGAGGCAGGCATGGTGGTGTAGAGCCCTCCAGTGATGATTACCCCTCCCGGAAGGGTACCAGGGAGAGCTCCAGAACTCTCCCAAACAAGGGTTGACAATGACGGCGGCTGCGGGTGTTTTTTGTTGAAAAGGCTTCTATTTCTAGGGTTAACCCTTCGAGAAAAATATATAGGCAAGAGGGAAATGTCGATGGGCGAGCAGGGGGCACACCACCCCTAGGCGCGGCTGGGGGGGCACCCATGGTGTGGGGCCCTATGGCTCCCCGCCTGGTTTTCTCCAGACTCCGTGTGCGCGACAACTTTCTATGACTTTCGGGCTTCGAATCGTCCAATTCCGAGAATATTTCTAGAAGAACTTTTCTCAAACTAAAAACAGCAGAAAACATGAACTGGCTTTGTGGCATCATGTAAATAGGTTAGTCCCAGGAAATCGATAAAAATGGCATAAAGTGTAAAGGAAACATGTAGCATATGGCATGAAAACAACATGGAACATAAGATTTTATGGATACATTTATGACGTATCAGCATGATAGGAGGATTCTTAAAAGAGAGTTTCATGTTGGTGAGAAAGTTCTGTTGTATAGGTCTCGTCTCAGTTTTTTGCAGGAAAATTACTTTCCAGATGAGAAGGTCCTTATGTTATCGAAAAAGTGTATCATTCGGGTGAATCAAAATTTCTTCCCTTAAAGATAACACTACACAAGTGATGAATGGGCAAAGAATCAAACATTATATTTCCAGAGACTCTTATGATGAAGATGTTGATATTATTCAAGTGGTGACTCCGAAGAAGTTTATTAGAGGGACGATTCTAGAAACTGCAGAGTCCATTTTCGAATAAGTAATAGTTCTGTTAAGAAAAAGTTCGTGTATCATTTTCCAACTTTTATTTTTATCGTTTATGGAAAATATGAAAAATATAGAGCCGAAGAAGGGTAGGATACGGTGCCCGAGGGCACTACACCACTGGGGGCGCGGGCCCACCTTTGGCCGCGCCAGCCTATGGTATGGCCGCCCCGGAGCCCCTCTCCGACTTGTTTTCGACATGCACTTTCCTTTCGTTACGTATATTTCTGCTATATAACCCCCCGGACCCCCCAAGGTCCGTATATCGTTTTCTCGCCGTGTTTTTCATTTTGATCTGTTTCTGCCACGATATGTTTTCAGTTTTAGAAGCAGCGTGGCCTCCGCCAACAAAAATAAGGGGAAGCAGCCGATGGAAGATGATCTCTAAGGCCCCAAGCGCAAGAACATGGACCAGGCGTCAAGAGGCAACCAAAGAGGATGTCATCAAGTAACATTGGAAGTGTTTCTTCTTGTAATATGCGGGGACCTAGACCATCAGCTCTGGGTCTTAGCCCCATCCCTGGAGTAGAGGAAGCTCTTCGAGTCACAGATGAGTTCTGCAATTGATATCGAGCTCTAAGGATGGAGGTAGAGATACTTCAATAGGAGAACGACAGATTTTGCGAGATGCTGGAGCATTTCCATGCCTTGATTGAGAAGACTTCACCACCACCACCGAAGAATTAATTCGTCATTGGTATTGGACACCCCCTTGGCTTGTTCCAAGCTTGGGGGAGTGTCGTGGTATCACACCTTTATCTTTCACCCTTTTACCTTTTAGTAGAGTCATATCATGAGTAGAGAAGTTATCATATCGGATAGTTTGCAGTATGGAAGTATCTCTCCTTTAGTTGGTTATCGATGTATCCCTTGGTTTCAGTTGCCGTTATGGAATATTAATGAGAAGTTTCATCATTTACCTTCTACACGTCATTTTAGTTTGCAATTTTTGTTATATGGTTTATCTTGTTATTAGTATTGGTATTAATATTGGAGCATCAAGTTAATCTAGTTGGTTTTGGCAAACTTATCATTGATCAGTAGCAACAATACTTTGCGGCTTAAGTAGAAAAGAGGGAGTTGCATGTAGATATATTATTCCATGATCTTTCTTTCTTGTTGGCCCATAAGCTTAGTATTCTCAAGTTAATATTGTTTGTACTTCCAAGGAAGATTGCATGATTGGTTCTATCATATTTATATTTGTTTGTTTTCCCTCAACTCTTATGCTTGCTACCCAGCCTTGCTAGCCAAAAACCTATACTGAGAGGGAATGCTTCTCGTGCACCTTGAGCCCAAAAACCATGCCATTTGTGTCCACCATACCTACCTATATGTGGTATTTAACCGCCACTCCAAGTAAACTGATTGTTTGCGACCTTTAAACCTTCAAAATTACACTTGTTTTGTGCCCCTATTTTAGCTCATGAGGACGCAAATAGAGAATGTTTATCTCACTTGTTGATTTGACTTTACACACCTGGACTAGTGGCTTCATCCGCTTATCCAACTGCTAGAAGAGCTGGCATCAGGGTTCCCAGCGCCAAACTTAATTACTACAAATTCTCTTCACTATTTTTGTCCCTGATTTATCAGTCAAAGCATAATTGTGTAAACAAAAGAGAAGAGGGATGATCTTCTGGTTTCGGTTAGCGTTCTTCAATGGGAGCCGCTCTTGTAAGGTCTAGTTGGCTTGTGACATACTGCATTTTCTGTTTGCCATTCGTTGACATAAACATACACCACTCTAAAAATTCTTATCAATACCTCTCTTTATGAAATGAAAATCTCTAGCACATGAATTAATTCCCGCTTCCCTCCACGAAGGGCCTATATTTTACCTTAATGTTGAGTCAGTAAACCTACTCCTTTATGTGTTAAGAAAGCATTTGCGTTGTTGTGATCCATCCATCTATATGTTGATTTATTCAATCATGTCATTTATCCTTCCTTGTTTAGTACAAATGTTTTTATCTGAATGAATACCACTTTGAAAGTTATCAATGACTGCAAAGATACTATTATGATTGAGCATGATAAACTCTGAAATATAAGCTCTAATATAAAGACCCTGAACGAAAGGTAAGTACAATATGTTAATTGTTCTCTTACCAAGAACAAAGTTTTCCTTCACCAATTATGATTTCCTTTTTGCGCCTTTATTGTGATTCCCTCTACTTGTTTCAAGTTAAATTATATGAGAGGAAGTTGTTGTCTAGAATGACTCATGTATTGATAGATGTGATGCTTCTTGTCCGTATTTTATTTATCGACACCTCACTCCATAAACCCGTGGTCATGTTTACCGAGTTCAGTTTCGCTTGGGGACAAGCGAGGTCTAAGCTTGGGGGGAGTTGATACGTCCATTTTTCAACACTATTTTATATTGTAATTTTCTCTTATTCATTGATATATTTCATATTATGATGCATTACTTATGTTATTTCATCTTATTTTGCATGTTTAATAATTATTTGAGAATAAACAGCGGGACCAGAAATCTGGTAGAAAAAGCACCATCAAGATACCCTATTTCAGAAGATCAGAAGAAGAAGTGGGGCATCAGAGGAGTCTTAGAAGTCTAGAAGAGAAAGCCAGCCACGAGGAGACCTAGAGGGGGCCCACCATGGCCCCCACCACTAGGGGACGCCCCCTTGGTCGCGCCTGGGGGTGGTGTGGCCACCCTGGCCCACCTCTGGCCGCCTCCTTTCACGTACTTGACTCCGGGCGAACCCTAAGCCACAAAGATCCATCGAGGAAATATTAATTCCGCCGCCTCCTTGGGCGGAAAACAGGAAAGAGAGAAAAGCTCTCCGGTAGGGAGAAATCTGCCGGAGAAATTCCTCCCCGGAGGGGGGGAAATCATCGCCATCGTCACGATCATCGCTCCGGGCATCATCAAGATCGTCATGATCATCATCATCTTCACCAGCACCATTACCTTCACCATCCATCTCTGTCCCGCTGTAACGATTAGCGTTCTATATCGTTGTTCTTCACTATATCTCTCTCCACGTGTGGATTACTTGTTAGTAGTTGATGCTTATGAAATTTATCGGTGTTTGAACTTTATGACCAGATTGTTATTTATCATTATATCACCTTTGATCATGATCCATATGATGTCCTGTGAGTAGTTTGTTTAGTTCTTGAGGACATGGGAGAAGTCAAGATGATAGTAGTGGAATTATGTTGAAGTAATATCTAGTGGTTTGATATTTAAGTTGTGGTGTTATTCTTCTAGTGGTGTCATGTGAACGTCGACTACATGACACTTCAAATTTATGGGCCTAGAAGAATGCATTGTGCATTTAGCTACTAATTGTGGAACTGCCAAAGTGACAGAAACCTAAACCCCCGTTTTCCTAACCGATGCACGAGGGAGTGTAGGATCCCAGAGTTTAAGGCTATGGTTAGATTTATCTTAATTACTTAGTATTTGTGTATGCTTGCAAGGGGTACAATCACAAGTATGTATTAGTCCTAGTTGGGCGGTGCATTAGCATATGTTCACCCACACAACACCTATCAAAACAATAAATATTAATCAACTGTATGAAACGAAAGCGCTTGACAAAGTTCCCATATGTCCTCGAGAACGTTTGGTAATCATAAGTAGACCAATGGGCTTGTCCTTTGGTCTCAAAAGGATTGGTCCACTAGCTGCAATTATATTTACTATGTTTTATTTACTCGCACTTTATTTACCTGCTATATAAAAATGACCAAAAACTTGTTTGCTAGTGTTTAAAGTGAATTCTCTATCCAACCTGCTTGTCAACACCTCCTGCTCATCATTAGGTTCGACACTCTTATTTATCAAAGTACTATGTTACACCCACTATACTTGTGGGTCATCACTCAGCAGCCTCGCAACCACCTCGATGTCGTACTGCACGTACACCGACACGAACTCGCCGATGGCCATGCTGCAGGCTCCGGCAATGAGACCGGAAAGCCCGGAGACAAGCATGGCCGTGGTGAACTGGTTTACGGCGCCCATCCCGACCATGAGAGACGCCACAGATACCAGCCTGTCGTTGACGCCCAGCACTGCCGCCTGAAGCCACTGCGTCATGCCGGCGTAGTCCGCTCCCCCTGCCTCTTCTTTCTCCTCGATCACGATCTTGACGACAGCCGGTGCCTCTAGGTCGTCCTTCTTGCCTTGCGCCACCAAAGAGGACATTGCATGGACCGCAGACTTCATGTGCACGGCCATATGCTTGCAGACAGGGAGAAGGAGAGAAGCAAGAACAATTGAGCTTGGAGCCGCAAAAATGTGTGACGAAGTGTGTGAGGCAGTGTCCCCGATTTATAGGGTAAAATGGGAGCACACGTAACTGATCGATGGTGCTTGTTGACTTGATGTGATGGCCAAAGCTGGGCTGGACAACGGGGAAAAAGAAAGACAGAAAGCCATGTTTCTTGTTACAGCTTGCAACTGATCATATGGGAGATTGCATCATGATACGGTGTCTAGGGTACTTACTGGGAAGCTAACGAGTAAAGATAATACAACCCAACCTGTGGTCTTATATACATTTAGAAATTTGTTGTGAGGATCACAGGTTCTTGTTGGCATGGGCGCTTTATGTTTGTCGACATGATGATATCGTGTTTGTTCGACAAAATTGGGTAATTCGCTCCAGGGTTATTTTTCCTAAACAGAGAGTAACAGATTACCCAGATCTCAGCATGGTATGAGAATCTGTCTAGTTAGGTTTCCTTGGCTCTCGCAAGAATGGACAAATCTTGGATCGGCCATTCAACCCCTGCGATGACACTAACCAGCGACTGTTTGCGGCCTCAAGCACGAGTGCAGCAGGGGACAGTCGCATGGATTTTTTTTTCGGCTTTGCGGCTGGCTTGATGGTTCGAGACACAAGGATTGGACTGCACAGTGGCACAAGATTTACACATGGATGTTTGACCCGAACCTTGAACTCCTCACTGCATCATCTAACTGAATTCATCATGCTTTGACATAAACTCTGATTGGTCTAGCTCGCTCCCGACATTGCAGACAGTATCACATGGAAGCTGACCTCTGATGGTGCAGATCGTTCACTCGCTGGAAGACCCCAAGAGGAGGGTGTGATGAGCACATCGGTAGGAGTTTTCCCTTAGTTAAGAACCAAGTTTATCAATCCAATAGAAGAAAGAGGACCTTCAGAAGGTTGATGACACTGACGGTGGTGCTGGCGATTCACCGGTGTCAGCAACAACGTGGATCCTGCACACAACACAACCAAAATACTTTGTCACAACGGTACAGTAAGGTTGTCAATCTCACCGGTCTTGCTGAAAACAAAGAATAGATGTATAATGTGAAAACCATTGTATGCTTGCAGTAAGTAAAGAGAGCAGGAAATTGTTGTGTTTTGTTTAACAGTATGAAAAATGGACCGGGGTTCATAGGTTCACTAGTGGTGTCTCTCATAAAAATAACATGCTGGGTGAACAAATTACATCTGGACAATTGACAAATAAAGGTTGCACCATAGTGCACATTATAAAATGATGACTATTATGGTATTTAGTGCGGACATTACAACAAAATACATAGACCTAAATCGATCTGCATCTATGACTAATAATCCACCCTCAGGTTATCATCCGAACCCCCTTAGGTATTAAGTTGCAAGCAACAGATAATCGCATTAAGGAATATGTGTAATGTAAGCAATGCTTATACACGTGGGTACTCTCACCGCAGTTTTCTCCCGAATGGCAACAACACATCCTCCCCCTTCACGTTTTAGTCACTCGAGCAAGGCAATGAGGAGGCATGAACCCACTATCAAGCATAGATACTCCCTCTTGGAGTCACAAGCAATCTACTTGGCCAGAGCAACCACTAGCGACGGAAAGCATGCAACATCACAAATAATATATGCAATAAAGACTATAATCAACTTGGTATAAGGTCAATATTCATCGGATCCCAGCAAACACAGCATATAGAATTACATAAGATCAATCTCGATCATGATAGGCAGCTCATGAGATCTAAACATGGAGTCATATGAGGATGAGACAACCATATAGCTACTGCTATGGACCCGTAGTCCAGGTATGAACTACTCACGCATCACTCCGGAGGCAGGCATGGTGCTGTACAAGCCTCTGGTGATAATTTCCTCTCCGGCAGGGTGCCGGAAAATAGCTCCAGAACCCTCCTGATCTAGGGTTGACGACGACGGCAGGCTGCGGAACTTTTTCGGGATTTTTGATCAGGTGCCTACGGTTTTCCATCCGGGGGGAATAAATATGCGAAAGGGCAAAGGTGGTGGAGGCCAGGGGGCCCCACACCCATAGCTGGCGCGGCTAGGGGAGGGGCGCGCCACCCTATGGTGTGCCCCCTGTTGCCCGTCTTCGACTCCTCTTCGGTGTTCTAGATGCTTCCGGCGAAAATAGGCACTTCAGGCTTTGTGGGGTCCAATTCCGAGAATGTTTCCAGAACAACTTTTCTGAAACAAAAAACAGCAGAAAACAGGGAACTTGCGCTTGGCATCTTGTTAATAGGTTAGTCCCGGAAAACGTATAAAAATGTTATAAATAAGGGAGAAAACCTGTAGCAATTGGCATAATATGATCATGGAGCATCAGAAATTAGGGATACATTTATAACGTATCAAGCATCCCCAAGCTTAGTTCCTACTCGTCCTCGAGTAGGTAAACGATAAAACAATAATTTTTGAGGTGACATGCTACTATCAAAATCTTGATCATTAAAATGTAAAAGCATATGTATGCTGAGATCATAGAACTTAAACACAAACATGATAATTAGAACTTTCATAATAAGGCATAGCAATCACTTTGCATCACGAAGAGTATCTTAAATAAAGGATCATGGATAATAATGCAAAGAAAGATAAACGTTTGTTTAAAGTATAGAGAAAGCATGACAGAGTGGTATTTCGCTAGTCCTTAAGAGTGGGACAAAATATAAATGCTAGGACACTTTCAAAGTTAAAGAGGAAGACTAGAACAAATAATTTAAGAACAAATAATATCACATCATGGAGTAATTATTGATGTTTATGGGACATAAAGTTAGAAGATGGAGACTCAACATAAAATTAAAGTTAGAAGATGGAGACTCAACATAAAAGTAAAAGAAAGTCCCTTCGCAGAGGGAAGCAGGGATCGCTCATGTGCTAGAGCCTTTTATTTTATTAAACAGAGGTATTAAAAGTTTGACATTGTGGGGGAAGGTCTGTTTTTTAGGATAGGTGTATGCTAGAGTCAACGAATGGTAAACAGACAATACAGTACGTCACAAGCCAACTGGATTCACAAGAGCGGCTCCCATGGTGAAGGACGCAACTGATGTAGAAGGTCATCCTTGTTTCTCTTTTGTTTACACAATTATGCTTTGACTTATATGATCAAGGGCAAAAATGGTGAAGAAAATTTGTTTGGATTAATTTGGGGCTGGGCACCCCACTGCCAGCTCTTCTATCATTTGGATAAGCGGATGAGGCCACTAGTCCAGGGTGTGAAATCCAATCAACAAGTGAGATAAAGATTCTCTATTGACGTTCTCATGAGCAAAAACAAGAACACAAAGTAGGAATAATTTTGAAGGTTTTAAAGGTAACACATGAGAAATTTACTTGGAGTTTCAGTTAGGTAGGTATGGTGTACACAATGGGAAAACTTTGGTTTAAGGAGTTTGGATGCACGAGTAGAATTCCATACTCAGTACAGGTGGAGGCTAGCAAAAGACTGGGAGCGACAAATCAAGAGAGCATAAGAGCCATAATCATGCATAGCAACATAAGAATCATTAATTAAAGCATAAGCAGTGTCACAAGTTCAAAAACTAAGTGGTCATGGAGGCTATTCGTGACTGGTTTGTAGACATGAACATGGTGTGAGCATGCGCCAAGTCAACCAAATAAAACATTCGAAAGAGAATTCCATATATTGATGCTTTACTATGACAAGAACAACTCATGAATCTTTCAAAACATACTAAATGCTCTCAGCTATTTAAGGCTATTCATGCTACTCAATAACCACAAGGCTTTAAAACTAAAATAACATTTAGCATGGCATGATAAAAATTCTAGCCACAGTCTATACAAGCTTCTATTAGTACTGTTATAAGTTCTACATCAAGCAACAGTTTTCTTTTCCCAACAAGCACCATACAAGATATGTTTTAACAAAAATACTATTTATGATACATCAAGCAAACATGAGAGTACTCATATAATACTACTAAAAGTAACAGCTCTGATAAGAGATGGATGCAAAACAGGAGCTAAATAAATGCAGCAACCAAACAGAGACTAAGAATACAACGCATTCTCGTGAAAAAGCAGAGCGCGTCACTCTACAATAAAAGAATGCCGGGGTCCAACCAAGCTTATTATGAAAATAAAAACAAACTGAAAGAAAAATGAAAACAAAAATAAAATACGCTCCAAGTAAAGCACATAAGGTGTGACCGAATAAAAAATATAGTTTCACTAGAAGTGACGTGATAATTTGTTGAAGGGGATGCCTTGGGCATCCCCAAGCTTAGACGCTTGAGTCTTCTTGTAATTTGCTGGGATGTACCACCGGGTCATCCCCAAGCTTAGGATTTTCACTCTCCTTGATCACATCATATCATGCTCTTCTCTTGACCCTTGAAAACTTCCTTCACACCAAAATTCTCACAATCTTCATTAGCAACGTTAGTGCAATCGAAATAATAATTTCACATGGTTCAGTTTAAACACAATACTAGCACTCAAATACACATTAGCTACTGTAACAACTTATTTTAAAACTCTTTTTCTCAAAATAACACCAAAAGAGAGAGATTAAGATGCAAATGCAATAATTGGCAGAAATCTGTCAAAACAGAACATCAGGCAGAGATCGATTTTTTCGAAAATCTTTTGTTGCTCAAATAAAAAGCGGTCAACTAAGAAAAGTTGCATATATATCTCAGGATTAAGCACAAAAAAGGTCAGGTCATTTTTAGTTTTCTGTGATTTTATACGTAATTAACAGTGGACAGAAGAAATATGTTTACTGCGCAGAAATCCGAAATTTAGTCTCAACTTTCTACTAGAGCCTTTACTTGGTTCAACAAAAACACAAAAGAAAAGATACACAGGGGTTGCTAATGAAATATTAAACACCCAAGTGCAAAGCACACAAAATAAAACAAAGGAAAACTGAATGAAAACAGAGAAATAAAACGGGTTATCTCCCGGTAGCGCTTTTCTTTAACGCCTTTCAGCTAGGCATGATAATTTGAGAAGATGCTCACATGAGAAATATTAATTGAAGAAAAAGATAGAATAAAGAAGCAAGCATAAAAAATATTTAAGTCTAACCCACTTCCATAGGAATCTTGTAAAGAAATAAATTAAAGAAGCTCAAACTAGAAATCATGGGAAGGTAGAACAAGAGCAACTTCAAAACTTTCAACAAAAAGAGAGGTGTTTTAGTAACATGAAAATTCCTACAACCATATTCTCCTCTCTCATAATAATTTTCAGTAGCATCATGAACAAACTCAACAACATAATTATCACATAAAGCATGTTTGTCATGGTATGAAATCACACAATTCACATCAAAAATAGTGGGATCAAAATTTAAAATCAGCTCCTCCTTTTCCCCACTTTTAGCAATAGAAAAACAAGATGATTTATCACTCATAAAAGTTATAGGACACATTATAGCAATCATATTTTAAGTAGCATTATGATTTATAACATCAAGTAACATAGGCCATCATCAAGAGCATTATCATATAAATTTTCTAAACAAACTTCCTCATTATCATGCATATCAATAGTTGGAATAAATAGATGATTCTCATAGGATTTATCAAAGTTGCATGGATTATCATAAATAACAGCAGCAATATTATTCTCACAAGTTTCATTCATATTAGTATCAAGGTCAAAAGTATAGCAAGTATCAACCTCATCAAAAAGAGATATTTCAAAAGAATCAATAGGAACATCACAATTCTGAGTTAAAGAGTTACTATCATTGGGAGGTAGACATTGGTCCCATTCTTCCTCCTCTTGATCATCACTCTCCTCCTATTTTTCATCCAAAGAGTTTCCAGTTTCAGCAATTTCTTCTTCCATAGTTTCCTGCAAGGAATTAGTCTCGCCCTTTGGGGGAGAGAATCTATTAAGATAATCCATTTTGTAATAATTACAATCCTTGTAATTATCAAAGAGATATTCAAGTATAGCATAAATCTCATATTTATAAGGTGCATCATTAATACTTTCAAGAAAATAGGCAATTTCGAATGCACCCTTCCAAGCAACAAATTTTTCAATTTGTTTCACATCATAAAATTCATAATTTCCTTTAACAAAAGAAGATATGGTAACATTATCATTATACTCACATTGAAAAGGGAGGTGTTTATACCTCCTACAACAACGAGACTTATCAAAGCAATAAGTGACATTATAAGTAGAGCACAAGTTTCTAGCATAGTCATGCAATTTATTAATTTGTTCCCATAAGTGTATCCCTTTTTCTGACAAGCGATGTTCATTATAATATTTTTGTTGTTCATCCTTTAAGCCACCTTTCCTATAAGAACCTAGTTTCAGAGACATCAAACATTGATAGCAAGCATGATAAAGCAAAAATAACAACTATAATAATAACTAATTTCCTTGTATTTTTTATAAAGAAAAACAAACAAGAAAAAAAATAAAAACAAGACAGTAAACAAAATAAAGAGGTGGAGAGTGAGAGACGCCTCTTGCCAGAAGACTTCCTTCTCCCCGGCAACGGCGCCAGAAAAAGTCCTTGATGGTGCAGATCGTGCACTCGTTGGGAGACCCCAAGAGGAGGGTGTGATGAGCACATCGGTAAGAGTTTTCCTCTTAGTTAAGAACCAAGGTTATCCATCCAGTAGGAGAAAGAAGACCTTCAGAAGGTTGATGCCACTGGAAGTGGTCCTGGCGCTTCACCGGTGTCAGCTACAACGTGGAGCCTACACACAACACAACCAGAATACTTTGCCCCAACGGTACAGCGAGGTTGTCAATCTCATCGGTCTTTCTGAAAACAAAGATTAGACGTATAGTGTGGAAAACAGTGTATGCTTGCAGTAAGTAAAGAGAGCAGGAAATTGTTGTGGTTTGTTTAACAGTGTGGAAAATGGACCGCGGTTCATAGGTTCACTAGTGGTGTCTCTCCATAAAAATAACATGTTGGGTGAACAAATTACAGCTGGGCAATTGACAAATAAAGGTTGCACCGTAGTGCACATTATAACATGATGACTACTATGATATTTAGTGCGGGCATTACAACAAAATACATAGACCAAAATCCATCTGCATCTATGACTAATAATCCACCCTCAGGTTATCATCCGAACCCCCTTAGGTATTAAGTTGCAAGCAAAGATAATCGCATTAAGCAATGTGTGTAATGTAAGCAATGATTATACACGCGGGTACTCTCACCGCTGTTTTCTCCCTAATGGAAACAACACATCCTCCCCCTTCACGTTTCTGTCACTCGAGCAAGGCAATGAGGAGGCATGAACCCACTATCAAGCATAAATACTCCCTCTTGGAGTCACTAGCAACTACTTGGCCAGATCAACCACTAGCAACGGAAAGCATGCAAGATCACAAATAACATATGCAATAAAGACTATAATCAACTTGGCATAAGGTCAATATTCATCGGATCCCAGCAGACACAACATATAGAATTACATAAGATCAATCTCGATCATGATAGGCAGCTCACGAAATCTAAACATGGAGGCATATGAGGAGGACACAACCATCTAGCTACTGCTATGGACCCGTAGTCTAGGGATGAACTACTCATGCATCACTCCGGAGGCAGGTATGGTGATGTAGAAGCCTCCGGTGATGATTACCTCTCCGGCAGGGTGCCGGAAAACAGCTCGAGAACCCTCCTGATCTAGGGTTCACGACAACGGCGGTTGTGGAACTTTTTCAGGATTTTTGACATGTGCCTAGGGTTTTCCATACGGAGGGAATAATTAGGCGAAAGGGCAAAGGCGATGGAGGCCAGGGGGCCCACACACATAGCTGGCGGGGCCAGGGGTGCGCCACTCTATGGTGTGGCCCCCTGTTGCCCGTCTTCGACTCCTCTTCGGTGTTCTGGATGCTTCGGGGAAAATAGGCACTTCAGGCTTTGTGGGGTCCAATTCCGAGAATGTTTCCAGAAAAACTTTTCTGAAACCAAAAACAGCAGAAAACAGGGAACTGGCGCTTGGCATCTTGTTAATAGGTTAGTCCCGAAAAACGTATAAAAATGCTATAAATAAGGGACAAAACATGTAGCAATTGGCATAATATAATCATGGTGCATCAGAAATTAGGGATACGTTTATGACGTATCAACCTCCAATGACCTCTACTCAACCGCCTCTGCATAGCACGTCCAATTTGAGGCAGCCATCGTTCGGTAGTACACACCCTTGGTCTGGCCTATCTGGTCACCCTCAAATGCAAGAACTTTGCCTAGCTTTCTCTACAAAACAGACTCTTGACGGCGTACCTTCTTGCAACAAGGGTATGGCCCCATGACTCCCTCTGTCGAATCCCTAACTCAACAAATCCCTTCGGTGAACCTATCGGGTTTCGATTAGGAGAACCCATGAGCGCTGGTAGAATCGTCGGGTAGACAGGGGGCGAGATTTACCCAGGTTCGGGGCCCTCGTAGAGGTAAAACCCTTACTCCTGCCTCTTGTTGATCTGTACTGAAGATTAGATCGGTTACAATGGTGTGCTCGAATCGAGAGTAGGTCTCGAGTTTAAGGCTTTTGGGTCGTGCGGTAATTGCTTGGTATCCTCTCCTAGGGGGCTCTCCTGGCCTTATATAGATGGCCAGGTCTTGATTTCTACCCGGAGAGGATTCGAACTCTATCTAGGTCGGTTACAGATTTCCTAGCTTAACCCGCAAGTTAGTGCGGGTGGGCTTCACGTGGGCCTTCTAGAGTACTTCAAGGGCGCCTCTTCTTGGGCTTTGGCCTTGGACCCGAGAGGGGGTGTCCTTACCCGCAGGGTCCAGGATCCATATCTTCGTCAGTAGCCCCCGAGCGTTTGCTCGATTGGGATTTTTCCAGTCGAGTAGACGGTCAAACCTTTCTTGATCTTTTTTGGAGGACCAGCTCGACAGTTATTGTTTTAAAGGGTGTGTTCCCTGTACCATAAGTCATCATGCTCGAGCATCGAGCAACACAAGTGCCTGTTTTTACGGCTTTTTTCACAGAAGGATGTGGTGCAGTAGCTTGGCTCTCCCGAGAGATCAGGGCCAATTAATTGCGACTAGGGCAAAAACATTCCTGGCCTACACAGATTCGAGACCTCCGACTCGAACCCGATGAGGTGATTGTTGCGACTGGGCCGTTGTGGACTTATCAAGTCGAACTTAACCTATAGGGGTACCCGGCGCGTTCGCTGGGATTTTTCTTCATGTTGTTGACACGGAATTATACCGGAGGACGCAGCTTTCGAGTGCGATTCCATGCCCAAAAGAGAGATCTTTTTGGGTCTTACCTTCATATTCGAAGAATATGGCATCCGGATGTGCCTAGTCGGCTGAACAATCCAGGTTCTTATGATGTAAAATTATCATGTGTAAGAGAGGTAGGTTCTTCCTACCCGATCGATTTGTTTGAGTTCCACACGAAAGAAGTTTCGTGCTGGAAGAAAAGTTATGTCCATATGAAAGAGTTTTCATGTTTGGAATGTTGTGCCCATACGAAAGAGTTTTCGTGTATAGGGTATTTTTCTCTCGTTCGAAGAGGTTTTGCTTCATGAATTGTTCATAGAAAAGTGGCTTTCATCCGAAGGAATTGTTGTTCGTACGAAGATATTTTCGCGTTTGAACTTCCAATCGAAAGATCTTGATTTTGAATGACGTATGCCATGACGTCATGGCGCACTCCTCTTCTCCCGATGGGACGTGACGGAGCGGTAGTAGATGGTGGCCCACCTGGTCAGCTTTTTGACCGGGAAACGAGCCGTCGTTCCCGGTTTTTACGCGAACCGCGCAGTAAATGCGCACGATCTTCTGTTAAGATCGTGGCACGAAACAGCGCTGGCCGCCTCTTCGTTTCATCTTCACACGTGGTGGCTGTGATAAGCGCCACGTAGCGCATCGTACGGCTGAGATCGTCTCGCTCCGTGTATAAGTACAGGTCTTAGAGCTACGGTGAAATATTCCCAGCTCTTTGCCTTCATCTTCTTCCTTGCGCCCATCTCCTTCTTCCTCGCGCTCGAGCTCGTGCTGCAAGCAATGGCTGGCGGAAAAAGACGTGGTGTTGTCACTTCTGCATCCGGGGAACCCTCTGCGCAACCTATGCCCCGTGCCGGCGACTGGCGCTCCCCCAACACCACCGCGAAGAGCATCAAGGAGATGCAGCGGGAGGGGCTGCTGCCGGCGGAAACGGAGAAGCGGGTTCGCCTCGGAAAGAAGGAAGAGGTACCTAACCCGCAATCGAACGAGCGCGTGGTCTTTGTGGACCACGTGTCTTGGGGTCTTTCCTTTCCTCTCCACCCTTTCTTCCTCGGGTTGCTATATGTCTATGGCATACAGCTTCACGATCTTCCTCCGAACGCGGTGCAGCACATATCGTGCTTCATCGTGTTCTGCGAGTGCTTTCTTGGCATTCGCCCACACTGGGCGCTCTGGAAGGCGCTTTTCAAAGTCCGTATCTTCCGCGAGAAATCGCGGGTGGAATCTGAGCCCGGCGAACCGCTTCGCACGGGCGGCTTCGGGATCCAAGCTCGACAGGAAGGCAGCTACTTCAACATGCACTTTGTCGACTCCGCCCAAAGCTGGCGGAAGAGGTGGTTCTACGTCATCGACAACAGCTCAGGTGGGATCGTAGAGTTCCACCCGTTCGCTGTTCTGACAAGGCGAAAGTCCTGGGGGCACAAGATGTCAGCCGAGGAGAATCAGACCGTTGCGCCCTTACTTGCAAAAGTAGCCGCTCTCCGGGATCAGACTGCGGGAGTCGTGCTCAACGGGCCGCATTAGGCGAGCATCTTCTTGAAGCGCAGGATCCAACCTCTTCAGCAAAGGCCCTCCGCTATGTGGGAGTATCAAGGCTCAGAAGACCCCAGCCGAGTAAGCCGCGAGGAACTTTCGAATGTGGAATTCGAGAAGAAAATCGCGGGTATCACTCGACTGAAGGTGGGGGAGAAATTCCCCGATTGTTCAGTTGAAGCCTTTGCCGCTTCAAATCCTCCTCCAGCCGCGGTTAGTTTCTTCCTTCTTGTCTTTGAGTTGTTTCCTTTTTGTTCTGAGTCCTAGTCGACAAGGTTTTTTCTCGTCTTCTCTGTCTTTGTAGAGCCTGGCTATGGCAGACTGCTACCCGCCAGTTACGGGAGAGGAGGCTTCAGAGCTACTGGCGAGTCACCGGGATGGTGCGGTTGACACCAGCGTTGCCAACGCTTCTTCGAGTTCTGAGCGTGATTCTTCGGATGACGCTGACGACTCGAATGGTGTCCCTCCCAAGCGTCGTCGGGTGGATGATGACGAGGCTACTTCCAAGGACAATTCCTTGGAAGAATCGCCCGGTCAGGCCCCCATCCTTGTGACTCCACTTCGTTCACTCGCCCCTTCGCCTTCGTTTCCGGTGATGACAACCGCCTGGAACGCGGACTTGCTGGATGACGACGAAGATGACGAGTAGGTCTTTTTCCTTGTTCTTGGTCGAACATTCTTTGTACTTCAATTCTGATGTTTTTTATCTTTTGCTGCAGACTGCAGACTATCAGTCCTCGCAGGTATGCTTCTGCCGTTCCTCCCGAAAAGAGGAACAAGGCAAGGGATGCGGGTGAAACTCCCACTGCGGGCACCGTCCAAAATTCTCCCAGAGCAGCCCCTAAAGCTGCGACTTTGGAACGTGAAGCCCCCAGCTTTGCCGCCAGGACTTCAGCTTCTAAAGAAGTGACGGACAGCTCCGCGGATTCGCTCTCTCGCGCCACCGGCCAGGTAAACTTCATATTCTGTCTTCAAAATTTTATTGGGTGCACGACAGTGCTCCCGATGGGAGTAGCCCCCAAGGCTGTAGTCGATCGCAAGCGATCGGCTATAGGCTCAAAGTCTGGTTTATTTCTTCTTCATGATTTCACTTTTATCGGGTGCACGGCAGTGCTCCCGATGGGAGTAGCCCCCGAGGCTGTAGTCGATTGTAAATAATCGGGTACAGGCTCCAATTTAATCCTTTTAACTCTTCTATCTTCGTGCTTTTGCAGTCGCTCATTGATTCTCTTGCGGCGATTGGTCGCCGCGTCGTTCTCGCCGAGTCGGATTGCGAGTCACTTCGATCGGACCGTAGCCGAGTTCAAACTGAGAACGACCTTCTCAAGGGTAAGTTTTATCATCTCCTTGTCTTCAGTATTCCGTGCATTCTTGATTTTTGATAAGCATCTCTTTGCAGCTCGACTTGAACTCTCGGAGTCCGAAAAGGTCAAACTCTCTGAGCAGGTAACTGCTCGGGAGGCTGACCTGACGGCCATTCGACAAGAGCTGGAGGCTTCCCGCATGCAATCGGAAGATTTTGGTCGACAGCTTGCGGATGCGCGGAAGGCCTTGAAGGAGTTAGAGGAAGCTGGCAGTAAGGCCGATAACGACGTTGTCGCGTTCCTCCGTCCCCTCGCTGAGCGTTTCGTGGGTAAGTGTTTTGGACTCTTGCGACTTTGATCCTTCATTTTGCTGAACTTTGCTAAGTATTATTTTCTTCTTTTGTAGGTCTTCTGGATGTCCCTCTAGAGATCCCTGGGCTCCAGCGGGTAGATGTGGTAACCGACACACTTGCCCAGCTTAAGAGGCACGCTGATGGAGTTTTCTCCTTGATTAGCGATGCTACTCAAGTGCTGGTGCAACTGCATGGTCGCCTCATCGCCAACGCCACTCCTGCACCTGCGCTAGATGATATGTTGAAGGTCTTCTCAGAAGGCAATCTTCTGGATGCCTTCGCGGTCGCTCAGTCGGAATCTGGTGCGAAGACCGCGATCCAATTTGCTTTGGCGCACGGAGTCGAAGGTTTGGAGGAGGCCTACTCATCTCTTCCAGTCGACCCCTCCACGGGCAAAAAGGTACGGCTCTCTCGTTTTGGCGAGCAAGATGCCATTCTTTCTCGGAAGCTGTCTGAGATATTTTCTCGGCTGAAAGGAGGGGCGACTGCCGCTAGCGGAAGCACCAATGTAGCCTCATAGTTTTTTCTTTTTCTTCCTTGAATGTAATGAACCTTGGGATGTATTCCCGTACCTTTGTTGTCTTTAATTGAAGAATTCGTCTTGAAATTTATTCCCCTTGTTTGTGCGTTGTCTCCCGATGGGAGTAGCCCCCGAGCGTTTGTCAGATGTGCGACTAGAAATGACTCGAGTAGGGCATCTTACTTCTTTCCTTGTATTCTTCCAGGCTACTGGGTTTGCCGCGGAAACTTCGGGTGGACGTGGTACTCCAGTAAATCCACTTGTTGCCGCTGTTGGCACTTTTGCAGGCCTTCGTGATAAGGTCCAGGATGGTGAGTGCAAGCTGAAAGCTCTGCGCGGGGTAGCCGATGTGGCGAAGTCCAAGCAAAAATTGGCGGCTGAACGTGAACAATTTCTGATGGATGAGTTGTGTAACATCCCAAGTATGAAAAACCACCCCTAGCATGTTTTGTTTCTTGTTTAATTAAAGTTTTGCATCATGTCATCATATTCTTTAAGTTGTTTGCATTTGTTTTACCTTGTTTTCCATCTGTTTTACTCTGTTTTCACAATTCAAATTCAAACATTATCCAAACATTTATTTCATACTTGCTCTGTTACAACCTTTTAAATAAAAATCTCAAATAAAAACAACCAATTTGTTTTCATTTTATTCCATAATGCTCAACTATTAAAATGATGGTTTTAATCAATCAATTAATTCCAAATCACATTCAAAATTCAAATCAAATCATCAAACAGCATCTAATTTGAATTTATGAATATTATCAAAACAAATCAACTCATTTGTTCTAAATTAACATAGGGTTCACCCTATTAAAAGGTTTGTTTTCATTAATAGTCACTTAATAAGCAATTTCTTCCAAATTTGAATTAAATACAAACAGCAAATTAAATTTGAAATTTTTGGAAAATAAAAGTTAGCATTCAGTTGCTATGATAAAAACTAACCTAACCATAATTTTTCTAAATTTTTCCTAGCCCTAAAACCTATCAAATCCTTCCATTTTTATTTCTGCAAAAAAAAACAGAAGGAGAAAATTCAAAAAAAAATAAAACTGGCGCCAGGGGGCAGTGGGCTGCGCCCAGCCCACTCTTCCCTTCTCCCCGCGCGGGCCCAGCCCTTTCTCTCCCCCACGCGGCCCGCGTACCGGTTCGCGTCGATCCCCTCTTCTGTCTCGCGTACGGCAGGGCATCGTCCGGTGCCACGTCGCCGCCGCCGCGAGCAGACGGCCACCGTGCCTCCCTAGCCCCTATAAGAGCCGCCCTAGACCCCCTGCGCGAGCCCTAGCTAGCCCCTACCCCTTATCCCTCGAGCTCCGCCGCCAATCGCCACCTCGCTGCCCCGTTTCCCCTCTCTGCAACCACCTCACCGGAGAGCGCCGCCTGAATCCGCCATGACCACCTCCACCTCGCTGCGCCACCACCCCTCCTAGTTGCTGGAACGAGTCCACCTCTCCTCCCTCTTCCGTTTGAACACCCTAGCACCCCCGGAGACGTTCTGGATCCTCGCCGCCGTCCACGACCACGCCGCTGTCGCCGTCGAGCTCGTCTGCCCCGAGCCGCTGCCTCGTCTACACCGGAGGTGAGCAGGCGATTCCTCCACCTCCTCTCTATCTGCTGGCGCGAGCACAACAGCATGCACACCACAGTACCTCCTAGCACGGCGAGCACCCCACACGGCCACCGATCGCCGCCGTCCGTCGTCGTCCACTGTCGGGGTTCAGAAACGCGCGCTGTCAAAAGTTCAGATACGCGGATCTGAACCATAACCTGTACGCGCCCCTGTATCTGTCAAAACTGAACGATTGCCGCAGTGGTAGCACTGCTCCCTCGCTCGCGCACGGTCGTGGGTTCGAGTCCCCCTCGCTGCGGAATAAAACCAATTTTTGCGTGAGCCACTGACAGGCAGGCCCCCTCTGTCAGTGGGCTGTGCTGCCACGCACGCACACGCGGGCCACCGTGGTGCCCTGGGCCCTCTGTCAGTGGATGTGTCCAGCCACTGCTGAGTAACAAAAGATTCCAGCTTTTCTTTTTTAAATTTAAGCTCTTTTAAATTGCAGATTGGTCCCTGAAACTAATTTGATAATAACTTTTGTTTTATAAACCCAAACAATAAAAATAAAATATGTGCACTGCTCTAAATTCAATTATCTACCTATTGGTAACATTTGTTTTCTGTTTTGAATTTTCCAAATGCATTCCAAATTTGAATTCAAACAATTCATTTGTAATCTGATAAAATCCATAACTAATTCATACTAAATCCAAATAATGCGAATAAAATATGTTTTCCATGCTATTTCAAACCACCCATTCAAATATAAATTTTGTTTCATGGTTTGAATAATTAAAATTGCCTAAATAATTTAAACCTTGTTTAAATCATTTAAATTTAATAAATTCATAACTTGCCCAAATAAAATTATTTTTGAACATGTAAAATATGTTTTCAAGCTAGAAAAATATAAACTTTTCAAATATGAGTTTGAATTTATGTTTGGAACAAATAAAATTCAAAGAATATTCAAACTTGTTTTAAGTTCATTTAAAACTTGTTTAATTTTGTTTGAGTCATAATAAATTCATCCTAATTCCTTTTTCAATATTTGAAACATGTAATCCACCCAAAATTTTATGATCTTTTCAAATATGAATTTAGTTATTTATTTTGCACAATTTAAATTGGTGAAAACAACAACTATTTGTGTAATCCCTTTAAGGAACCAAAAAAATTCCCTAACTTAATAAATAAATTTCTAAATTGGTAAACCCTATTTTAAATTGGTTCTATTGTTGTTATTTTGTTGTTTTCCTCATCCATGCATCATACTAATCCACTTTCACCTATTGGTTAATTGGAAAACAATTGTTTCAACCAAAACTCATGGGCTTTTCATATGCAACTCAACATTGCATATATGTCCATTTAAATTGTGATACCATGTCAACTAGTTTATTTTGATGCATCCATTAACTTGACATGCATCATCCCATGATTGTGCACTATGCCATGATATTGATTGTTTATCTTCCTGTATTGTTTGCTTGCTTCTTCTCGGATAGACGACGACGTTGAGACAGACGATACTTACGACACCCCTTCTGAGGATCTAGCTCAGTACTAGGCTGCTGAGTTTGCAGGCAAGTTATCACTCACATGAACCATTGTGTTCCTTTCAACATTGGTTACCGATGCTTTCCGTTGTCTATTTCTGCTAGCCATATGTATCGTTGCTTCTGTTACGAACCTATCACATGATACCCTGAACCCTGATATTGCCTCACCTCCAGTCCTATAACCCCGTTGCTTGGGCCCATGTCTTACTAGCATGCTTAGGGTTGTTTTTGCTCGAGTCTGTTATCAGTTACTTTCTGTTATCATATTTGATTATATTCTGGGGCTCGATGTTAAACAACAACCTGTTAATTTGAGGTAATAATAAATTGCTGATAAGGCACCGGCAGGAGGCCCGGCGTGGTTTTGACGCCTGCTAGTGTCGACCCTAATTAGGAAAAGGGTCTTGTCTACTGATCCATGATGATCGCACTATCCGAAGCGTGTATAGGCGCCCCCCTCAATTTGATTCGATTCGCATCTCGTCCAAATCGCCACACTTAGTTCGGGTTTTCCATTTGATGCACGCATATGCAGGTACGAACCCGAGGCCAGGGTGGAACTTTTGTAGTCGGCATTTAGGGCGGCGTGGTCGTCCAGTGCTATGAGGGTCCCCTTTTCTTCGTGGGGCTCGATTAGCCGCGCACGCACAGCACGTGGTGCTTTGGGCTTGATGCGAAGAAGAGTTGAGTTGTGTTGAGTGCCCCGCTTGGTGGGAAAGGCCTTCCCATCTGGCGGGTTATTCTTACGTGTACGGCCAAATTGGTGCACCCCTGCAGGGATAAATCTTCTCGAGAAGCCGTGTTTTCCGCGGTTATGGTTAACGTGGTGAAAGTACTGGCTAACAAGTACTTAGAACAACTTACACCTAACTAATGATAACTTGACTAGTAACAGGTTTATTGACACAACAATTTGATCCATCATTAATCCAACTGTGTGAGTTATCCTCGGATTGCTTCTTTGGATAAGGGGCGAGATCCAGGATGGGTTTGTGTGGTGCTTAGTTGTAGTTGGTTACGATACGCTATCTTATCCCCTTTCTGATAGCCGGAAGCTGTAGTATGTTCTGTAGTTGGTTAGTGCAGCCAGTTGCAGCATCTTTTATATCCCCTTTCTTCCGTTGAACCCAAGGCATCTGTGCTTGGTGTTGACGGGCTACACTTTGGTGAACTGTGAGTCTTGCTTGCCAGTACGTTTATGTACTGACCCCTTTGGGGCTGTGGTTTCCACAGACTACGCTTACGAGGATCCCCGTGACGGCTACTACGTGGAGTTTGACGAGGCTGCTGACGAGTAGGTAGCGGACCCGGGCAGGATCCGAGGCATCGTGGATGGGCTCCGTTTTCTTTTCATTCTCGGCTTCTTAAGCCCATTTGGATTTGTCTGTACTCAGACCCGTTGAATGCTTCCGCTGAGATGTAATGATGTTATGTTGGGACATGTGTCCTCTGGATGATTGTATTTGCTATCTCTGCTCTAGTGAGAGCTATTTGCAACTTATTTCTGCTTATTTTTGTCTTAGAGATCTGTTGTGTTATCATTTTGTTCAACGCCGTTGACGTACCATGTGTGTATGGTATGAAGTACGTCAATGGTAGTATCCTGATTTATATGGGATGGTTTACGTAGACGCTGAACAGATAGGGGTTGGTTGTCACACATACGTGTGTTGGCCTACTCGTAAGAGATGCGGGTGCCGGTAAGCCCCGTAATCCAATCCACTACTGTTCAACGGAACTGCGAGTATCCTCTAGAAGTCCGGGTGCGACAAATGGTATCAGAGCCTGTCTGCCTGTAGGATCCCTTTTACTGGTCGCAGTTGAGTCTAGAAACTATTTTGTAGCTATATAGGAAAAATGAAACGTGAGAGTAGGAATTCTGCCATTTTATTTCTTTCCCCACCCACCCTCCCTTTTCTGGTAAGGAAGTGCAACGTTGTTTTCTTTTCTCACCTAAACTTTCAAGTTAGGATTTCACAAATCCTGGTTTCTCTAGGATAGTTATATCTACTAGACCATATGAATGGAGGTGGTTGTGACATGATTTATCATGTTGCCTACTCATGATTGAGAACGGAGGCGTGTAAGCCCCGGAAGCAAATCCTCTATCCCTTAAGCAGTAGATATTGATCCTTTAGAAGCCCGGATGGGTTTTCCGTAGTACCTCAGGAGTTTTGGTCTCGTGTTTCCCGTTGTTGCTTCGATATCCTGTTCTTCTCAACATCCTTTTCGTCCGTTGAAACCTTGTTGTTGCTTTCCACTTCAGTTCTTCTACCGGCGTCTAATCAAAACTTCCCCGATCATCTACAGATGGATCTCAGGTTCTTCCCGCAGGTGGTTCGGATGACTCGTTGCGAGAGCACTGCCGGTTATCTGGAGATGCTGAGAGACATGGTTACTTATCTGGGGTTCCGTTGGGCACCAGAGTACCAGGTCTACGAGCAGCAGCGAGAGTTTGACTAGACCTACTACCAGGCTATCGTCTACATTCTGTCAGATGATGGCATGAGCGTTGTCCACCGCTACGAGGCAGTAGGTTCCACAGTGGATATGGCCGTGCAGCAGGCAGCTTATGTGAGTCTCACCGTCCTTCGTGCTGACTATTGGGGATTTGACGATTCTATCTATCGCCACATCCCCCGTGGTTACATCACTTCGGAGGGAGCTCACTTCACTCTCTACGACAACCTGGATGTCTACGAGCATGATAACACCAGGCTGCACACCACCGCTCAGTTTGTGAGGCACAGTGACGCAGTTGCCACCACACTCTCTCAGGAGTTGGCTTCAGTCAGAGAGCAGCTCTACCTTGCTTTGACTCGTTTGGCGACGTACACCACAGACTTTGTTGGAGATGAGCGCTTTGCACGTTTCGATCAGCCAGTTGGTCGTCGTCTGCCAGATGCTGGAGGTTACGAGCCGATCAGAGGTCCACTCCTCAACCTCGGTGCTGGTTACACTGGGATTCCCCGCTTTGGAGCACAGGGAGCCGACGCTATGTACTTCACCACACCTAGAGTCGCTCTCAGACCACGTCAGATCTATGTGGATCGTCGTTCTACCTACTTTCGTGGGCGTGCTCCTCATCGTACCCCTCGTCGTACTACTCACCGCCGTCCTGCGTGATGAGCATGAGAGTACCGATGTATCCATTCTTAGCTATATTTAGTTATCCTTTGTCTTTCGAACCATGTATTGGTGTGTTGGATATTCTGATGTATTTGAACATGTGATGATGTACCTGTTGGTTATCTATTCATGCGTCGGAATAATCTCTCTTTCGGTTTCCAAGTCTATCTGTTTCTGTTGTTGTGCTAAAATGCATGTCTATTCAGGATGCCGCCAACAAGGAACAACCCGCCTGAGCCACCGCCAATCACGGAGCTGTTGACTCAGATGACTCAGGTCGTGACGCAGATGGCCCAGTTCCAGGCTAATCAGCACAACAACCAGAATGCTCCACGAGTCAGCATCAAGGAGTTTCTGAGTCTGGGGCCCAGAGCTTTCGTGGCAACACGCGAGCCTCTGGATGCTGATGACTGGATCCGGGAGATGGCCAGGGCTCTGGACATTGCTCACGTTGCTGAGGAAGACAAAGTCAAGTATGCTTCCTATCTGCTGAAGGGTCAGGCAGCTACTTGGTGGGAGAACTACCAGACCATGAGAGCTGGATACCCAATCACCTGGGGTTGTTTCAAGGATGCCTTCCTGAAGCACCACATCCCAGATGGTCTCATGGAAAGGATGCGTGAGGAGTTTTGCTCTCTCAAGCAGGGCAAGCTGGACGTCATTGGCTATCAGAATGAGTTCAATCGCCTCGCTCGTTACGCTGGTGATGAGGTGTCCACTGAGGCTAAGAAGATGGCAAGGTTCCGCCGAGGTTTTAACCCGGAACTCAAGTACGCCCTCACCAACATCAAGGCCAAAGACTTTGAGGAGCTCGTGAACACCGCGCTCAATGAAGAAAATGGGCGCAAGGCGTTCGAGGAGTCTCGAAAGCACTCGCGTGAGGGTGGTTCCTCCTCCAACATGACCACCCCTCCGCAGAAGCGCCGCATCTGGGTGCCAAATGGTGTTGTCACTCGGGCTCCATATGCCCAAGCTTCTCCAGGCTTCGCTTCCCGCCCACCCAACCCATCTCAGATGCAGGCTCAGAGGTTTTCAATGGGGCAGCCAAGGCCAGATGCACCTCGTGTCGTCACTTGCTACAAATGCAATCAGACGGGGCACTACGCTGACAAGTGCACTCAGAGGCAGCTACCTCCACCACCTCCTCGCCCCAACACCAACCAGGCAATGGTGCGTGCTCCCCCGGCTAAAGCCTTCAACTCTAACAACAGGCCTGTCGGGAGGACCGCGAGGGTGAATCATGTCAAGGTCGACAAAGCTGAGGAAGTTGCTGACGTCGTTCTCGGTACATTCCCCGTAAACTCTAACCCAGCTAAAGTGTTGTTTGATACCGGAGCATCGCATTCTTTCGTGTCAAAGATCTTTGCAACAGCAGTTAAACTACCCTTTGTTGGTTTGGGTTCCCCGCTAGTAGTAAACTCCCCTGGAGCAACTATGCAAACTTCCAAGATCAGTCATGAAAATCAGATTCTAATTGGAGGTCACATATTCCTTGCATCCCTCATTCTGCTTGGCAATTCTGACATTGATGTCATTCTTGGCATGGATTGGTAGAAGGCCAATAAAGCTACGATTGATTGTGCTCAGAAGTCAATAACTCTGTTCCACCCTTCTGGCCAGATAGTCTATTCTCCAAATGAATCAAGTTTTGTTCAGCTTTACACCCTCGATGCTAAACCTCTACCTCTACTTGAAAATGTTCCGGTGGTTTGTGAATTCCCTGACGTCTTTCCAGAAGAGTTGCCAGGGATGCCTCCGGACAGAGCAGTTGAGTTCGTGATCGAGCTTGAACCAGGTACTGCTCCAATCTCTAAGCATCCATACAAGATAGCTCCTCCTGAACTGAAATTGTTGAAGGAGCAAATCGATATGTACATGGAAAAAGGTTACATTCAACCTAGTTCTTCCGCTTGGGGTTGCCCAACTCTGTTCGTTGCCAAGAAGGATCAAACAAAGAGACTCGTGGTTGACTATCGTCCTCTCAACGAGAAAACCATCAAAAACAAGTATCCAATTCCTCGTATCGATGATCTTTTTGATCAACTTGCTGGAGCCTCAATATTCTCAAAGTTGGACTTGAGGATGGGTTACCATCAGATAAAGATCAGGAAGGAAGATATTCCAAAAACAGCTTTCACCACTCGGTACGGTCTATATGAATACACCGCCATGTCCTTTGGTCTCACCAATGCACCGGCGACATTCTCTAGACTCATGAATTCTGTCTTCCATGAATACCTCGACAAGTTCGTTGTGGTATATCTTGATGACATTCTGGTCTACTCAAAATCCGAGGAAGAGCACGGAGAACACCTTCGTCTCACTCTCATGAAACTTCGCGAGCATCGTCTATATGCCAAATTCTCAAAATGTGAGTTCTGGATTCCAGAAGTCGCTTACCTTGGTCATGTCATCTCTGCCAAGGGCATAGCCATTGATCCAGAAAAGGTTAAAGCAATTGTTGATTGGAAACCTCCTAAGACGGTGAAGCAAGTAAGAAGCTTTCTTGGCTTGGCTAGCTATTGCCGTCGTTTTGTCCAAAACTTTTCCAAGATTGCCAAACCTCTCACTGATCTCACAAAGAAGGACAAGAAGTTTGTTTGGTCTCCACAGTGTGATGAAAGTTTCAATCTCCTGAAGACTAAACTCACTTCTATCCCAGTTCTGGTTGGCCCAGATACTACCAAACCTTTCCAGTTATTCTGCGATGCATCTCTCCAAGGTCTAGGTGCAGTTCTTATGCAAGAACGTCAAGTTGTGGCTTATGCTTCACGTCAGTTGAATGCACATGAGCAAAACTATCCCACACATGACCTAGAACTTGCAGCAGTTGTGTTTGCCCTCAAGAAATGGAGGCAATACTTGTTGGGTAATCGCACTGAAATCTTTTCCGATCACAAGAGTCTGAAATACATCTTCACTCAGCCAGATCTAAACCTCAGGCAAAGGAGATGGATTGAAAAGATTAAAGACTTTGATCTCACCATTTCTTACACTCCAGGCAAGGCTAATGTTATGGCCGATGCTCTCAGTCGCAAGTCATATTGCAATAATCTCATGATCATGGAAAGCCAACCTCCACTTCATGAAGAATTCCAGAAGTTGAACCTTGGTCTTGTTCCTCAAGGTTATCTTGCGAGCTTGACATCCAGTCCAACTCTCGAGGACAAGATTCGTTCCGAACAACTTCGTGATGCTGAAATCAAGAAGATGGTAGAACACATTAAAGAAGGCAAGGAGAAATTCAAGTCCTTCTCAATTGATGACAAGGGAACTGTGTTTTTCGAAGGACGCATTGCAGTTCCTCAAGTTCAAAGTCTCAAAGATGTTATTCTCAAGGAGGCTCATGAAACTCCTCTTTCCATTCACCCTGGAAGTACAAAGATGTACCAGGATCTTAAGACACTGTATTGGTGGCCTGGCATGAAACGTGAAATTGCTCAATACGTTTCTGAATGCGACGTTTGTCAACGTGTTAAGGCAGTCCATCAGAAAACAGCCGGTCTACTCCAACCTCTGAAAATTCCTGAGTGGAAGTGGGACATGATTGAAATGGACTTCGTCACTGGTTTTCCAAAGTCCAAGAAGGGCAACGATGCAATCTTCGTTCTTATTGATCGTCTCACTAAAGTAGCTCACTTCTTTGCTGTCAAAGAAACAATCTCAGCTAGCCAGTTAGCAGAGCTATACACAGCAAAGATTGTTCCTCTTCATGGTGTTCCATTGGAAATAAGCTCAGATCGTGGAAGCATATTCACTTCTCATTTCTGGAAAAGCTTTCAAGAAGCATTGGGCACCAAACTTCTGTTCAGCACAGCTTATCACCCTCAATCTCAGGGGCAAGTCGAAAGAGTCAATCAGATTCTCGAGGATATGCTCAGAGCATGTGGTCTCTCTTTTGGCATGAAATGGGAGGATTGCCTTCCATATGCTGAATTTTCCTACAACAACAGCTACCAGGCAAGCCTAGGCATGGCACCATTTGAAGCACTCTATGGCCGCAGATGCAGGAGTCCAATCAATTGGTCTGGAGCTGGTGAACGTTCACTCTTAGGCCCTGACATTGTTAAGGAAGCCGAGGATAAAGTTCGCATCATTCGTGACAATCTCAGGATTACTCAGTCTCGTCAGAAAAGCTACTATGACAGCAAGCACCGGGATATGATCTATGCACCTGGTGACAAGGCATATCTCCGTGTAACTCCCCTCAGAGGCACTCATCGTTTCGGTGTGAAAGGAAAGCTTGCACCAAGATACATTGGTCCTTTCAACATTCTCTCAAGGCGTGCGGAAAATTCCTATCGTCTTGAACTTCCAGAAAAACTATCCAAGGTGCACGATGTGTTCCATGTGTCACAGCTCAAGAGGTGTTTCAAAGATCTAGATCGAGCAGTTGATCATGATTCCATCGAACTGCAAGATGATCTATCTTATGAGGAGCACCCTGTTCGTATTCTCGATGAGACCGAGCGTAAGACTCGCAACAAGAGCACCAAGTTCTTGAAAGTGCAGTGGTCGCATCATTCCGATAAAGAGGCAACGTGGGAGACCGAAGAGGATCTTCGCAAGAAGTATCCGGACCTTTTCCTTTCTCATTAGGAATCTCGGGGCGCGATTCCTTCAAGGGGGGGCGTTTTGTAACATCCCAAGTATAAAAAACCACCCCTAGCATGTTTTGTTTCTTGTTTAATTAAAGTTTTGCATCATGTAATCATATTCTTTAAGTTGTTTGCATTTGTTTTACCTTGTTTTCCATCTGTTTTACTCTGTTTTCACAATTCAAATTCAAACATTATCCAAACATTTATTTCATACTTGCTCTGTTACAACCTTTTAAATAAAAATCTCAAATAAAAACAACCAATTTGTTTTCATTTTATTCCATAATGCTCAACTATTAAAATGATGGTTTTAATCAATCAATTAATTCCAAATCACATTCAAAATTCAAATCAAATCATCAAACAGCATCTAATTTGAATTTATGAATATTATCAAAACAAATCAACTCATTTGTTCTAAATTAACATAGGGTTCACCCTATTAAATGGTTTGTTTTCATTAATAGTCACTTAATAAGCAATTTCTTCCAAATTTGAATTAAATACAAACAGCAAATTAAATTTGAAATTTTTGGAAAATAAAGTTAGCATTCAGTTGCTATGATAAAAACTAACCTAACCATAATTTTTCTAAATTTTTCCTAGCCCTAAAACCAATCAAATCCTTCCATTTTTATTTCTGCAAAAAAAAACAGAAGGAGAAAATTCAAAAAAAAAAAAACTGGCGCCAGGGGGCAGTGGGTTGCGCCCAGCCCACTCTTCCCTTCTCCCCGCGCGGGCCCAGCCCTTTCTCTCCCCCGCGCGGCCCGCGTACCGGTTCGCGTCGATCCCCTCTTCTGTCTCGCGTACGGCAGGGCATCGGCCGGTGCCACGTCGCCGCCGCCGCGAGCAGACGGCCACCGTGCCTCCCTAGCCCCTATAAGAGCCGCCCTAGACCCCCTGCGCGAGCCCTAGCTAGCCCCTACCCCTTCTCCCTCGAGCTCCGCCGCCAATCGCCACCTCGCTGCCCCGTTTCCCCTCTCTGCAACCACCTCACCGGAGAGCGCCGCCTGAATCCGCCATGACCACCTCCACCTCGCTGCGCCACCACCCCTCCTAGTTGCTGGAACGAGTCCACCTCTCCTCCCTCTTCCGTTTGAACACCCTAGCACCCCCGGAGACGTTCGGGATCCTCGCCGCCGTCCACGACCACGCCGCTGTCGCCGTCGAGCTCGTCTGCCCCGAGCCGCTGCCTCGTCTACACCGGAGGTGAACAGGCGATTCCTCCACCTCCTCTCTATCTGCTGGCGCGAGCACAACAGCATGCACACCACAGTACCCCCTAGCACGGCGAGCACCCCACACGGCCACCGATCGCCGCCGTCCGTCGTCGTCCACTGTCGGGGTTCAGAAACGCGCGCTGTCAAAAGTTCAGATACGAAGATCTGAACCATAACCTGTACGCGCCCCTGTATCTGTCAAAACTGAACGATTACCGCAGTGGTAGCACTGCTCCCTCGCTCGCGCACGGTCGTGGGTTCGAGTCCCCCTCGCTGCGGAATAAAACCAATTTTTGCGCGAGCCACTGACAGGCAGGCCCCCTCTGTCAGTGGGCTGTGCTGCCACGCACGCACACGCGGGCCACCGTGGTGCCCTGGGCCCTCTGTCAGTGGCTGTGTCCAGCCACTTGTAACATCCCAAGTATGAAAAATAGCCATTAGAATGTTTGCTCTCTGTTATTTTATGTTTTGCATCATGGCATCATGTTGATTGCAATTGTTTTGCTTGTTTTCATTTGTTTTCCAACTGTTTTCATTTGTTTTCCTTTGTTTTCTATTTGAATTTCAAACCAAAATTCAAACCTTTTGTTTCATCCTTGTGATGTTACAATTTCCAAAATGATATTTCAAATTAAAACAATCAATTGTTTCCATTAAAGTGTGATTTCTAAACTGTTGTTCTGTTTCTATAAAAATGCGTCCATTAATCAAACCCTTTTCAAATTCAATTATGATTTTCTTCCAAACAGCAACTCTGTTGAAAATTATGAAAATTGCAAAACCATTCAATCAATTGTTCCCATTAAATCCCTAAGGTTCAACTATTTAAAATTGTGGTTTTAATAGTTCACTTAATCCAATTGTTATTTCAAATTCAAATTCAAATCATCTAACAACACCCCAATTGAACATGTGCAATTACCAAACATTCTAATTTGTTGTTTCTATTTCAAACTCCAAGGTTCATGCCATTTAAAATTTTGTTTCAAAGAATGTATTTAATAATAAAATCCATCCAATTTGAATTAAATTACAAACAGCACCCAATTTGGAAGTATGAAAAATTCCCCTTTTGCTTTGCTTCTTGTTCTTTCATTGCATCATGTCATCATAAACCATGTCATACCACTTCTAATTTAATTCTTGCATAAATCAAGGACCCCCAAAACTTGTGATGTTACTTTCTAAGGTTTAAAACTATACAAATCTAGGTTGTGAATTTACAATCGGAAACAAAATAATTAGTTGGGCTCATACAAAAATAAAAATTAATCTCTATGGTTAATATAAACCTCTCCCATATCTTCTTGTTTCCAAAATGTAAATTTTGTGTTAAACTCACAAAGGTGTTTTAATAGGGTTTGATCCAACAAAAACTATTTGGAAAATAATCTATAACAAAAAAAGGGGAGGAGGAGAAACACTACCAGCTAGGCCTTTTAGCAGCCCAAAATAACAAGCCTGGAAGAACCCAACCCAGCTCACTTCATCTTCTACCTGTACGGAAACACACAGAAGGTGTGCTCGTCCGTGGAGGAGGGCTATCCACGTCGCCTCCTTTTCCCCTCCTCCCTCCTCCATATAATCAGCCTAGTGTGTGCCGTGAACCCTAGCTTCCCCTCCATCCTCTCCCGGTTCCTCCAGCGCCGCCATCATTCTTTCTCCCCTCTATCTGTTTCTGCCCATCACAGCACAGCAGGTACAGACCATCTCCCGCTAGCTCATCGTCGCCTGTCGCCATGAACCCCGTTGACCTCACCCGGGAACAAAAATGGAACCACACCGTCGCGCCATCAACCTCCCCGAGGTGAGCTTCACCCGCTGGACACCTTTCCCTTCCCCCTCTTGCTCCGTGTCCTCGCTGTCGTGGTCCTGTCCGCCATGGACGCCGAGAAAAGAAACTCCAGGTTGCAACCGTGAGCTGCTCCCGTCCCCTGCACCCCACACCGCACGCGTGTGCATCGCACCATGCTCCACTCTGCACACAAGCATGGCTTCACCTCGGCCTCGATCACGCGCCATGAGCCAGCGAAACTGCTACCGATCTCCTGTTTCTTTTTACATCGGAACGAAGTCTGAATCTCGAGTTCAGTTTCGGCGCAGGCAAACACTTGATCCTCTGTACGCACCGTATGTCATCACTAGTTGAACAATAGTGCAGTGGCCTCGTTCCCTGGTTTGCACTGAGGGATCCCGAGTTCAATCCCCAACCTTGGCGAGAAATTATGTTGCTTTTTTTTGTTCTGTTAGACAGCGTATCTGCTGCTCCCGTCCGCAGCGTTGTTCTGAATCTTGATTCAGTTAACAAACGCCCGCACCACCACCTCTTACCCCCCCACTTCCCCTGTTCTGTCACCAACCCGAGCTAGCCCAGTTGGTTCTGTTTCCCTTGCGCGCCCAGGAGATTGGGGGTTCGATCCCCAACTCCCTCAAATTAAACCACCTTTTTTTTTAGTTATGTGTTTGGTCACAGCACATTCTCAGTAATCATAGCTAGGCCCCTGGTATTTAATCTAGACCCCTGCAAGATTATTTCTAAGTCCCTAGCAGCTAAAAAATGGCAGAATTGCACCCAATTTTGTAAATTGCATAAGAAATTCATCCCAACTCCAAATTTAACTTTTTAAATATGTTTTCTGTGCCAAATTAAATGCTCTATCCAAATATAATTTTTTTTTACTGTTTTGAATATTTTAAATTGTTGAAATATTTGAATTCTTGTTTAATTCACTTAAACTTGCAAAAATCATAACTTGTTCATAAAAATTCCAAATTCCACAAACTAAATATGTTTTCCAATCAACTTTTCATGTACTTTCCAAATATAAATTTTGTTTGCTGTTTTGAATAATTTAAATTGCTGAAAACAATTGTTTCTTAATTATTGCATTTAAAATTGCCAAAATAATAACTTGCTCATTTTAAATCCAATTTCAACAAATGAAATATGTTTTCCATGCAAAATTAAACCACCTTTCCAAATATAAAATTTGTTTCATGTTTTGAATAATTAAAATTGGTTAAATGATTTAAACCTTGTTTAAATCATTTAATATTGTTAAATTTATAACTTGATCAAAACAAATTCTTTTGGAACATATAAAATATGTTTTCAAACCATAAAAGCATAACCTTTTCAAATATGAATCTCACTTAATGTTTTGAACAAATAAAAATTCAAATAAGTTCATGTTTGAATTAAATTCATTTAATTCTTGCTTAAACTTGTTTAATTCATAAATACCTTATTTGAAATCCTTTTTCAACAAGTGAAACATGTAATCCACCCAAAATTGTGTGTTCTTATCAAATATAAACTTTGTTATCTATTTTGAACAATTAAAATTGGTGAAAACAACAAATGCTTGTGTGACACCTTTAAGTAACCAAAATTTCCTAACTTAATAACTGAAATTCCAAACTTGTTAAACCTTATTTCCATTTGATTCAATTGTTGTTATTTTGCTGTTTTCCTCATCCATGCATCATGCTAATCCACTTTCATATAATGATTAGTTGTAAAACAATTAATTCAACCATAATTCATGGGCTTTCCATATGCAATCCAATTGCATATGGGTCCATTTAATCATGTTGCTAACTTGTCAACTAGTTTATTTCTATGCATCAATTAAATGGTCATGCATCATCCCATGTTTGTGCACTATGCCATGTTATTGATTGTTTATCTTTCTGCATTGTTTGTTTGCTTCTTCCCGGATAAACGACGACGTTGAGACCGACGATACTTACGACACCCCTTCTAAGGAGTTAGCTCAGTACCAGGCTACTGGGTTTGCAGGCAAGTTATCACTCACATGAAACATCGTGTTCCTTTCAACATTGGTTACCGATACTTTCTGTTGTCTATTTCTGCTAGCCTTAGTAGTAGTTGTTTCTGTTACGAACCTATCACATGTATCCTTTAGCCCTGATATTGCCTCACCTCCATACCTATAACCATTGCTTGTTGCCCGTGTCTTACTAGCATGCTTAGGTTGTTTTGCTCGAGTCTGTTACCAGTTACTTTCTGTTACTATTTCTATTACGTTCTGGGGGCTCGATGTTTAATCAATCAATCATGATAATGTTATTGTTAAATAATAATTTGATGATAAGGCACCGGCAGGAGGCCCAGGGTGGTTTTGAGGCCTGCTAGTGTCGACCCTAATAGGAAAAGGGTCTTGTCTACCGATCCATGATGAGCGCACTAACCGCATATGGGAAGCGAGTATGGGCGCCCCCCTCAATTTGATTCGATTCGCATCTCGTCCAAATCGCCTCATTTAGTTCGTGTTTTCCATTTGCCGCATGCATGTTCTTGCGAGCCCAGGCCAGGGTGGAACTTTCGTAGTCGGCATATAGGGGGACACGTTCTTAGAGTGCTATGAGGGTCCATTTTCTTCTGGGCTCGATTAGCCGTGCGCCCAAGGTTCTTTGGGCTTGATGCGAAGAAGAGTTGAGTTGTGTTGAGTGCCCCGCTTGGTGGAAGGGCCTTTCCATCTGGCGGGTTATTCATGCGTGTACGGCCAAATTGGTGCAACCCTGCAGGGATAATCTTCTCGAGAAGCCGTGTTTTCCGCGGTTATGGATTACTTGGTGAAAGTACTGGCTAACAAGTACTCAGGACAACTTAAACCTAATGATTAACAACCTTACACCCAACGATTAACAACTTGACTAGTAATAGGCTTATTGACACAATAATCTGAACCATCATTATTTCACTGTGTGAGTTATCCTCGGATTGCTTCTTTGGATAAGGGGCGAGATCCAGGATGGGTTTGTTTGAGGTTATATTTCAGTTGGTTACGATACTCGATCTTATCTTCTTTCTGTTAGCCGGAAGTGATGGAATATCTGTAGTTGGTTAGTGCAGCCAGTTGCAGCATCTTTTATATATCCCCTTCTTCCGTTGAACCCAAAGCATATGTGCTTGGTGTTGACGGGTTACACTTTGGTGAACTGTGAGTCTTGCTTGCCAGTACGTTTATGTACTGACCCCTTTGGGGCTGTAGTTTCCGCAGACCTACGTTTCCGAGGATCTACATGGTGGCTACTACGTGGAGTATGACGAGACTGCTGACGAGTAGATAGCGGACCCGGGCAGGATCCGAGACTTCGTGGATGGGCTCCGTCTTTTCGTTTCCGGCCTCTTAGGCCTATTTGGTTCTTGTCTGTAATCAGACATGTTGAATGCTTCCGCTGTGATGTAATGATGAATTGTTGGGACATGTGTCCTCTGGATGATTGTATTTGCTATCTCTGCTCTGGTGAGAGCTATTTGCAACTTATTTCAATCTTTTATGTCATAGAGATATGTTGTGATATCACTTGTTCAAACGCCGTTGACGTACAATGTGTGTATGTTTGAAGTACGTCAATGGAAGTATCCTGATTTCTATGGGATAGTTTACGTCGACGCTGAACAGATAGTGGTTGGTTGTCACACATACGTGTGTTGGCCTACTCGTAAGAGGACGCGGGTGCCGTTAAGCCCCGTAATCCAATCTACTACTGTTCAACGGAACGGCGAGTATCCTCTAGAAGTCCGGGTGCGACAAATGGTATCAGAGCCTGTCTGCCTGTAGGATCCCTTTTTACTGGTCGCAGTTGAGTCTAGAAACTATTTTGTAGCTATATAGGAAAAATGAAACGTGAGAGTAGGAATTCTGTTCTTTTTCTTCTTTCCCCACCCACCCTCCCTTTTCTGGTAAGGAAGTGCAACGTTGTTTTCCCTTCTCATCTAAACTTTCAAGTTAGGATTTCACGAATCCTGGTTTCTCTGGGATGGTTATATCTACTAGACCATAGGAATGGAGGTGGTTGTGACATGATTTATCATGTTGCCTACTCACGATTGAGAACGGAGGCGTGTAAGCCCCGGAAGCAGATCCTCTATTCCTTAAGCAGTAGATATTGATCCTTTAGAAGCCCGGATGGGTTTTCCGTAGTACCTCAGGAGTTTTGTTCTCGTTTTTCCCGATGTTGCTTCGTTATCCTGTTCTTCTCAACATCCTTTTCGTCCGTTGAAATCTTGTTGTTGTTTTCCACTTCAATTATTCTACCGGCGTCTAATCAAAACTTCCCAAATATCAAGTCTATTTGGCCAGAAAGGTTGTTGTTGTTGTTGTTGTTGATTCTAGGCTATGAGAGCTGGCATTCCTATCACCTGGGGTTGTTTCGAGGAAGCATTCCTGAATCACCACATTCCAGATAGTCTATCCTCCAAATCAATCAAGTTCTATCCAGCTATACACCCTACACACAAAACCTCTCCCTTTATTTGAAAATGTTCCGGTGGTTTGCGAATTCCCTGACGTCTTTCCAGAAGAGTTGCCAAAAATGCCTATCGTTTTGAACTTCCAGAAAAAACTATCCAATGTGCATGATGTGTTTCACGTGTCACAGCTCAAGAGGATCTTCCCAAGAAGTATCCGGACCTTTTCTTTTCTCAGTAGAAATCTCGGGGCGCGATTCCTTCAAGGGGGGGGGGCGTTTTGTAACATCCCAAGTATGAAAAATAGCCATTAGAATGTTTGCTCTCTGTTATTTTATGTTTTGCATCATGGCATCATGTTGATTGCAATTGTTTTGCTTGTTTTCATTTGTTTTCCAACTGTTTTCATTTGTTTTCCTTTGTTTTCTATTTGAATTTCAAACCAAAATTCAAACCTTTTGTTTCATCCTTGTGATGTTACAATTTCCAAAATGATATTTCAAATTAAAACAATCAATTGTTTCCATTAAAGTGTGATTTCTAAACTGTTGTTCTGTTTATATAAAAATGCATCCATTAATCAAACCCTTTTCAAATTCAATTATGATTTTCTTCCAAACAGCAACTCTGTTGAAAATTATGAAAATTGCAAAACCATTCAATCAATTGTTCCCATTAAATCCCTAAGGTTCAACTATTTAAAATTGTGGTTTTAATAGTTCACTTAATCCAATTGTTATTTCAAATTCAAATTCAAATCATCTAACAACACCCCAATTGAACATGTGCAATTACCAAACATTCTAATTTGTTGTTTCTATTTCAAACTCCAAGGTTCATGCCATTTAAAATTTTGTTTCAAAGAATGTAATTAATAATAAAATCCATCCAATTTGAATTAAATTACAAACAGCACCCAATTTGGAAGTATGAAAAATTCCCCTTTTGCTTTGCTTCTTGTTCTTTCATTGCATCATGTCATCATAAACCATGTCATACCACTTCTAATTTAATTCTTGCATAAATCAAGGACCCCAAAAACTTGTGATGTTACTTTCTAAGGTTTAAAACTATACAAATCTAGGTTGTGAATTTACAATCGGAAACAAAATAATTAGTTGGGCTCATACAAAAATAAAAATTAATCTCTATGGTTAATATAAACCTCTCCCATATCTTCTTGTTTCCAAAATGTAAATTTTGTGTTAAACTCACAAAGGTGTTTTAATAGGGTTTGATCCAACAAAAACTATTTGGAAAATAATCTATAACAAAAAAAAGGGGGAGGAGGAGAAACACTACCAGCTAGGCCTTTTAGCAGCCCAAAATAACAAGCCTGGAAGAACCCAACCCAGCTCACTTCATCTTCTACCTGTACGGAAACACACAGAAGGTGTGCTCGTCCGTCGAGGAGGGCTATCCACGTCGCCTCCTTTTCCCCTCCTCCCTCCTCCATATAATCAGCCTAGTGTGTGCCGTGAACCCTAGCTTCCCCTCCATCCTCTCCCGGTTCCTCCAGCGCCGCCATCATTCTTTCTCCCCTCTATCTGTTTCTGCCCATCACAGCACAGCAGGTACAGACCATCTCCCGCTAGCTCATCGTCGCTTGTCGCCATGAACCCCGTTGACCTCACCCGGGTACAAAAATGGAACCACACCGTCGCGCCATCAACCTCCCCGAGGTGAGCTTCACCCGCTGGACACCTTTCCCTTCCCCCTCTTGCTCTGTGTCCTCGCTGTCGTGGTGCTGTCCGCCATGGACGCCGAGAAAAGAAACTCCAGGTTGCAACCGTGAGCTGCTCCCGTCCCCTGCACCCCACACCGCACGTGTGTGCATCGCACCATGCTCCACTCTGCACACAAGCATGGCTTCACCTCGGCCTCGATCACGCGCCATGAGCCAGCGAAACTGCTACCGATCTCCTGTTTCTTTTTACATCGGAACGAAGTCTGAATCTCGAGTTCAGTTTCGGCGCGGGCAAACACTTGATCCTCTGTACGCACCGTATGTCATCACTAGTTGAACAATAGTGCAGTGGCCTCGTTCCCTGGTTTGCACTGAGGGATCCCGAGTTCAATCCCCAACCTTGGCGAGAAATTCTGTTGCTTTTTTTTGTTCTGTTAGACAGCGTATCTGCTGCTCCCGTCCGCAGCGTTGTTCTGAATCTTGATTCAGTTAACAAACGCCCGCACCACCACCTCTTACCCCCCACTTCCCCTGTTCTGTCACCAACCCGAGCTAGCCCAGTTGGTTCTGTTTCCCTTGCGCGCCCAGGAGATTGGGGGTTCGATCCCCAACTCCCTCAAATTAAACCACCTTTTTTTTAGTTATGTGTTTGGTCACAGCACATTCTCAGTAATCACAGCTAGGCCCCTGGTATTTAATCTAGACCCCTGCAAGATTATTTCTAAGTCCCTAGCAGCTAAAAAATGGCAGAATTGCACCCAATTTTGTAAATTGCATAAGAAATTCATCCCAACTCCAAATTTAACTTTTTAAATATGTTTTCTGTCCCAAATTAAATGCTCTATCCAAATATAATTTTTTTTTACTATTTTGAATATTTTAAATTGTTGAAATATTTGAATTCTTGTTTAATTCACTTAAACTTGCAAAAATCATAACTTGTTCATAAAAATTCCAAATCCACAAACTAAATATGTTTTCCAATCAACTTTTCATGTACTTTCCAAATATAATTTTTTTTGCTGTTTTGAATAATTTAAATTGCTGTAAACAACTGTTTCTTAATTATTGCATTTAAAATTGCCAAAATAATAACTTGCTCATTTTAAATCCAATTTCAACAAATGAAATATGTTTTCCATGCAAAATTAAACCAACTTTCCAAATATAAAATTTGTTTCATGTTTTTTATAATTAAAATTGGTTAAATGATTTAAACCTTGTTTAAATCATTTAATATTGTTAAATTTATAACTTGATCAAAACAAATTCTTTTGGAACATATAAAATATGTTTTCAAACCATAAAAGAATAACCTTTTCAAATATGAATCTCACTTAATGTTTTGAACAAATAAAAATTCTAATAAGTTCATGTTTGAATTAAATTCATTTAATTCTTGCTTAAACTTGTTTAATTCATAAATACCTTATTTGAAATCCTTTTTCAACAAGTGAAACATGTAATCCACCCAAAATTGTGTGTTCTTATCAAATATAAACTTTGTTATCTATTTTGAACAATTAAAATTGGTGAAAACAACAAATGCTTGTGTGACACCTTTAAGTAACCAAAATTTCCTAACTTAATAACTGAAATTCCAAACTTGTTAAACCTTATTTCCATTTGATTCAATTGTTGTTATTTTGCTGTTTTCCTCATCCATGCATCATGCTAATCCACTTTCATATAATGATTAGTTGTAAAACAATTAATTCAACCATAATTCATGGGCTTTCCATATGCAATCCAATTGCATATGGGTCCATTTAATCATGTTGCTAACTTGTCAACTAGTTTATTTCTATGCATCAATTAAATGGTCATGCATCATCCCATGTTTGTGCACTATGCCATGTTATTGATTGTTTATCTTTCTGCATTGTTTGTTTGCTTCTTCCCGGATAAACGACGACGTTGAGACCGACGATACTTACGACACCCCTTCTAAGGAGTTAGCTCAGTACCAGGCTACTGGGTTTGCAGGCAAGTTATCACTCACATGAACCATCGTGTTCCTTTCAACATTGGTTACCGATACTTTCCGTTGTCTATTTCTGCTAGCCTTAGTAGTAGTTGTTTCTGTTACGAACCTATCACATGTATCCTTTAGCCCTGATATTGCCTCACCTCCATACCTATAACCATTGCTTGTTGCCCGTGTCTTACTAGCATGCTTAGGTTGTTTTGCTCGAGTCTATTACCAGTTACTTTCTGTTACTATTTCTATTACGTTCTGGGGGCTCGATGTTTAATCAATCAATCATGATAATGTTATTGTTAAATAATAATTTGATGATAAGGCACCGGCAGGAGGCCCAGGGTGGTTTTGAGGCCTGCTAGTGTCGACCCTAATAGGAAAAGGGTCTTGTCTACCGATCCATGATGAGCGCACTAACCGCATGTGGGAAGCGAGTATGGGCGCCCCCCTCAATTTGATTCGATTCGCATCTCGTCCAAATCGCCTCATTTAGTTCGTGTTTTCCATTTGCCGCATGCATGTTCTTGCGAGCCCAGGCCAGGGTGGAACTTTCGTAGTCGGCATATAGGGGGACACGTTCTTAGAGTGCTATGAGGGTCCATTTTCTTCTGGGCTCGATTAGCCGTGCGCCCAAGGTTCTTTGGGCTTGATGCGAAGAAGAGTTGAGTTGTGTTGAGTGCCCCGCTTGGTGGAAGGGCCTTTCCATCTGGCGGGTTATTCATGCGTGTACGGCCAAATTGGTGCAACCCTGCAGGGATAATCTTCTCGAGAAGCCGTGTTTTCCGTGGTTATGGATTACTTGGTGAAAGTACTGGCTAACAAGTACTCAGGACAACTTAAACCTAATGATTAACAACCTTACACCCAACGATTAACAACTTGACTAGTAATAGGCTTATTGACACAATAATCTGAACCATCATTATTTCACTGTGTGAGTTATCCTCGGATTGCTTCTTTGGATAAGGGGCGAGATCCAGGATGGGTTTGTTTGAGGTTATATTTCAGTTGGTTACGATACTCGATCTTATCTTCTTTCTGTTAGCCGGAAGTGATGGAATCTCTCTAGTTGGTTAGTGCAGCTAGTTGCAGCATCTTTTATATATCCCCTTCTTCCGTTGAACCCAAAGCATCTGTGCTTGGTGTTGACGGGTTACACTTTGGTGAACTGTGAGTCTTGCTTGCCAGTACGTTTATGTACTGACCCCTTTCGGGCTGTGGTTTCCGCAGACCTACGTTTCCAAGGATCTACATGGTGGCTACTACGTGGAGTATGACGAGACTGCTGACGAGTAGATAGCGGACCCGGGCAGGATCCGAGACTTCGTGGATGGGCTCCGTCTTTTCGTTTCCGGCCTCTTAGGCCTATTTGGTTCTTGTCTGTACTCAGACATGTTGAATGCTTCCGCTGTGATGTAATGATGAATTGTTGGGACATGTGTCCTCTGGATGATTGTATTTGCTATCTCTGCTCTAGTGAGAGCTATTTGCAACTTATTTCAATCTTTTATGTCGTAGAGATCTGTTGTGATATCACTTGTTCAAACGCCGTTGACGTACAATGTGTGTATGTTTGAAGTACGTCAATGGAAGTATCCTGATTTCTATGGGATAGTTTACGTCGACGCTGAACAGATAGTGGTTGGTTGTCACACATACGTGTGTTGGCCTACTCGTAAGAGGACGCGGGTGCCGTTAAGCCCCGTAATCCAATCTACTACTGTTCAACGGAACGTCGAGTATCCTCTAGAAGTCCGGGTGCGACACCACTGCTGAGTAACAAAAGATTCCAGCTTTTCTTTTTTTAATTTAAGCTCTTTTAAATTGCAGATTGGTCCCTGAAACTAATTTGATAATAACTTTTGTTTTATAAACCCAAAAAATAAAAATAAAATATGTGCACTGCTCTAAATTCAATTATCTACCTATTGGTAACATTTGTTTTCTGTTTTGAATTTTCCAAATGCATTCCAAATTTGAATTCAAACAATTCATTTGTAATCTGATAAAATCCATAACTAATTCATACTAAATCCAAATAATGCAAATAAAATATGTTTTCCATGCTATTTCAAACCACCCATTCAAATATAAATTTTGTTTCATGGTTTGAATAATTAAAATTGCCTAAATAATTTAAACCTTGTTTAAATCATTTAAATTTAATAAATTCATAACTTGCCCAAATAAAATTATTTTTGAACATGTAAAATATGTTTTCAAGCTAGAAAAATATAAACTTTTCAAATATGAGTTTGAATTTATGTTTGGAACAAATAAAATTCAAAGAATATTCAAACTTGTTTTAAGTTCATTTAAACCTTGTTTAATTTTGTTTAAGTCATAATAAATTCATCCTAATTCCTTTTTCAATATTTGAAACATGTAATCCACCCAAAATTTTATGATCTTTTCAAATATGAATTTAGTTATTTATTTTGCACAATTTAAATTGGTGAAAACAACAACTATTTGTGTAATCCCTTTAGGGAACCAAAAAAAATTCCCTAACTTAATAAATAAATTTCTAAATTGGTAAACCCTATTTTAAATTGGTTCTATTGTTGTTATTTTGTTATTTTCCTCATCCATGCATCATACTAATCCACTTTCACCTATTGGTTAATTGGAAAACAATTGTTTCAACCAAAATTCATGGGCTTTTCATATGCAACTCAACATTGCATATATGTCCATTTAAATTGTGATACCATGTCAACTAGTTTATTTTGATGCATCCATTAACTTGACATGCATCATCCCATGATTGTGCACTATGCCATGATATTGATTGTTTATCTTCCTGTATTGTTTGCTTGCTTCTTCTCGGATAGACGACGACGTTGAGACAGACGATACTTACGACACCCCTTCTGAGGATCTAGCTCAGTACCAGGCTGCTGAGTTTGCAGGCAAGTTATCACTCACATGAACCATTGTGTTCCTTTCAACATTGGTTACCGATACTTTCCGTTGTCTATTTCTGCTAGCCATATGTATCGTTGCTTCTGTTACGAACCTATCACATGATACCCTGAACCCTGATATTGCCTCACCTCCAGTCCTATAACCCCGTTGCTTGGGCCCGTGTCTTACTAGCATGCTTAGGGTTGTTTTTGCTCGAGTCTGTTATCAGTTACTTTCTGTTATCATATTTGATTATATTCTGGGGCTCGATGTTAAACAACAACCTGTTAATTTGAGGTAATAATAAATTGCTGATAAGGCACCAGCAGGAGGCCCGGCGTGGTTTTGAGGCCTGCTAGTGTCGACCCTAATTAGGAAAAGGGTCTTGTCTACTGATCCATGATGAGCGCACTATCCGCATGTGGGAAGCGTGTATGGGCGCCCCCCTCAATTTGATTCGATTCGCATCTCGTCCAAATCGCCACACTTAGTTCGGGTTTTCCATTTGATGCACGCATATGCAGGTACGAACCCGAGGCCAGGGTGGAACTTTTGTAGTCGGTATTTAGGGCGGCGTGGTCTTCCAGTGCTATGAGGGTCCCCTTTTCTTCGTGGGGCTCGATTAGCCGCGCACGCACAGCACGTGGTGCTTTGGGCTTGATGCGAAGAAGAGTTGAGTTGTGTTGAGTGCCCCGCTTGGTGGGAAAGGCCTTCCCATCTGGCAGGTTATTCTTACGTGTACGACCAAATTGGTGCACCCCTGCAGGGATAAATCTTCTCGAGAAGCCGTGTTTTCCGCGGTTATGGTTAACGTGGTGAAAGTACTGGCTAACAACTACTCAGAACAACTTACACCTAACTAATGATAACTTGACTAGTAACAGGTTTATTGACACAACAATTTGATCCATCATTAATCCAACTGTGTGAGTTATCCTCGGATTGCTTCTTTGGATAAGGGGCGAGATCCAGGATGGGTTTGTGTGGTGTTTAGTTGTAGTTGGTTACGATACGCTATCTTATCCCCTTTATGATAGCCGGAAGCTGTAGTATGTTCTGTAGTTGGTTAGTGCAGCCAGTTGCATCATCTTTTATATCCCCTTTCTTCCGTTGAACCCAAGGCATCTGTGCTTGGTGTTGACGGGCTACACTTTGGTGAACTGTGAGTCTTGCTTGCCAGTACGTTTATGTACTGACCCCTTTGGGGCTGTGGTTTCCGCAGACTACGCTTACGAGGATCCCCGTGACGGCTACTACGTGGAGTTTGACGAGGCTGCTGACGAGTAGGTAGCGGACCCGGGCAGGATCCGAGGCATCGTGGATGGGCTCCGTTTTTCTTTTCATTCCCGGCTTCTTAAGCCCATTTGGATTTGTCTGTACTCAGACCTGTTGAATGCTTCCGCTGAGATGTAATGATGTTATGTTGGGACATGTGTCCTCTGGATGATTGTATTTGCTATCTCTGCTCTAGTGAGAGCTATTTGCAACTTATTTCTGTTTATTTGTGTCTTAGAGATCTGTTGTGTTATCATTTTGTTCAACGCCGTTGACGTACCATGTGTGTATGGTATGAAGTACGTCAATGGTAGTATCCTGATTTCTATGGGATGGTTTACGTAGACGCTGAACAGATAGGGGTTGGTTGTCACACATACGTGTGTTGGCCTACTCGTAAGAGATGCGGGTGCCGGTAAGCCCCGTAATCCAATCCACTACTGTTCAACGGAACTGCGAGTATCCTCTAGAAGTCCGGGTGCGACAAGTTGGCTTCAGTCGCAAGAGATTTGATATGTAAGTAGTGCAGGCCCCGTGCCTACTTCTTCCATGTTTTCCTTAGCTGACTAAGTACGTCTGCTCTTCAGTTGTTAAACCGTATGACAGGGAAGAAAAGCAGTGGGTAGAGAACTACATTCATCAAGAGGCTAGCAGCTCAAAACCTCATGCAAACAATTTTTGGTCTGATCGCAGTCGAGGTTTTGTGATGGCCACCTTGAAATTCCGAGTCCTCCAGGCGAGAATTCTCGTGAGTTCTTTTCACGAGGTCTTGGTTGCGATGAACGCTGCATTTTACCCACTTGAAAAAGGTCCCGAAGACTGGAGCTATCTTCTCAGGTTGTTTGGACGTGAAGGGAGAAGTTCGCGCGTGTGTGCGCAATCAAATGACGTGCGGCGCGGTTGTAGCTCTCTCTTTTGTCCGAATATGGCATCCTGAGATAGACGTTAACTCTGTAGCTCGGCGCCCAGATTATGCAATCGAGGATATCTCGCCGTACTATGATGATGTACGTCCTGCAGCAAAGAAAATTATCCGATTGACCTCTGAAGAGGTAGATAGAGTTTTAGCGACTGAGAATGCTCAGCGCTTTGATTGATTGTCGGATGTAAATATCCTGTAATCTGTATATAGTTTGTAAAAACTGTTGTAAGGTGTACAACCTTGTTTGTATGATGTTTTTCTGTGATGCTTAGTTGTAGGTGTAGCCCCCGTGTGTTTTATGGGGTGTGTACCTGTAACTTTTTGCATGTAAAGAACGAGAAGCTTCGAGTGAATATGATGAAGGAATCATGTCTTTATTGCAATGATTGAGAAGCCATGTATTCGAGCTACAGGACTGGCTAGTGTAGCCTTATTTTGTTGCGATAACGAGTAAACCTATGGATAAAATTTGCGGAGGTGTGCGATGTTCCACGGATTGGAATAGATCCCTCCGGTCGCCGGATTCTTTAGCCTGTAGGCTCCACCTGGGATGACTTCGTGTATGATGAAGGGTCCTTCCCAAGGTGGTTCGAGCTTGTGTCCTTCCTTCTGTTTGAGCCGCAGCACCAGGTCCCCAACCGCGAATGCTCTGTGGCGTATGCGGCGACTATGATAGTTACGCAAGGATTGCTGATATACTGTGGATCTTGCGAGTGCGATGTCACGCATTTCGTCGAGTGCATCCATATCTTCTGCGAGTGCCTTGTTGGAAGTTTCTTCGCTGTAGGCTACAACTCGTGGGGCGCTGAATCGAACGTCCTCGGGAAGGACTGCTTCTGCCCCGTATACCATGAAGAATGGCGTGTACTTCGTCGATCGATTAGGAGTTGTGCGGAGGCTCCAGAGTACGGAGGGTAGCTCTTCTGCCCAATGTCCTGCAGCGGGGTGTAGACGATCGAGTAATCGCTTCTTGATGCCAGCCGAAACTAAGCCGTTGGATCTTTCGACTTGTCCGTTCGTTTGCGGGTGAGCAACTGAAGCGAACTTGAAATTGATGCCTTTTTCCTCGTAGAACTGTTGTGTTTCCTTTGCTGTCAAGTTTGTACCATTGTCTGTAATGATGTCATGTGGCACACCAAATCTGCATACAATAGAGTCGAGGAACTTGACGGCGCATTGGGCGCTAGCCGAAGTTACTGGCATTGCCTCGATCCATTTGGTAAACTTGTCGACTGCGACCAGCAAGTGTGTGTATCCACCTGGTGTGGATTTGCGTAGTGGTCCAACCATGTCTAGCCCCCATTGTGCAAAGGGCCAGGCTATTGGTATCATGTGCAATTCCGTAGCAGGTGCATGTGGTCTTGGTGCGAATCGCTGGCAGGCGTCGCATCGTTCGACCAGGCTTTTTGCATCGCTGGCTGCTGTTAGCCAGTAAAATCCTGCTCGAAAAGCTTTTCCCATTATTGTTTTCCAGCTAGCATGATGTCCGCAATCTCCTTGGTGTATGTCCTGGAGCAATTCCGTGCCATCTTCGGGTGCGATGCATCGCTGAAGTATTCCCGAGATGCTTTGCTTGTATAATTCTCCGTTAACCACTCGAAAGGACTTGCTATGCCTGATTATCTGTCGAGCCTCACGTGGATCGGCTGGGAGCTGTCTATTGAGCAGGTAGTCGAGATATTTCTGCGTCCAGACTGGCTCGACCAGAAAGACCTGTCGTGATATATTATGAATAAGCTCGATAAGCGCGACCTGCGAGCTGACCTCTGTTTCTTGCGCTGCTGGTGTTTCTGCAGCTTTCTTCACTTTGACCGATCGCTTGACCATCCGTTCGAAGTATATTCCTGGCGGTATGGGTGTATTCGTGGAACCCATGTTTGCCAGTCTATCTGCTTCTTCGTTGCTAGATCTTGCAATGTGTCTCAGCTCGCACCCTTTAAAGCTTCCTTCGAGTAGGTTGTACATGTCAGGATATGCGACCATGTTTTCAGCAATGGCGTCACATTCTTTCATTGTCTTCTGCACCATGAGATTGGAATCGCCGTAGATCATTAATCGGGTAGCTCCACAGGCGATTGCCATCTTCATCCCGTGCAACAGGGCTTCATATTCTGCGTCGTTGTTCGATGCTGGATCATCTGGTGGAAAGTCCAGTCGCAGGACGTATTGCAGCTTGTCTCCACGAGGTGAAATAAGAACGATTCCAGCTCCTGCTCCTTCGTTTCTCTTGGATCCATCGAAGTACATTATCCAATTGCTCGTGTACTCAGGCGGCCCGGGCGTTTGTAGCTCTGTCCATTCGCTGAGGAATTCCCCGAGTACTTGAGATTTGACTGCGTTGCGTCCTGCATAGGTGATGTCCCAGGCGCCCAACTCGATGCTCCATTTTGCTATTCTTCCGGATGCCATAGGGTTGTTCATGATTGTCCCAAGTGACGCATCATTAACCACTGTGATGGCGTGTTCCTGGAAATAATGTTTGAGCTTTTGGGCCGTGAGAACAACTCCATATGCGAGCTTCTGATAATGAGGGTATCGTTGCTTGCATGGCGAGAGCACTTCGCTGATGTAATATATTGGTCGTTGGACTCCGTATGCTTTGCCGTCTTCAGGTCGTTCGACTACGATTGATGTGCTGATGACCTGGTTTGTAGCGGCTAAGTATAGGAAAAGTGGCTCCCTTTCTTGCGGTGTTGCAAGGACGCGTCTGCTTTGCAACAACCGCTTCAAGTCTGCGAACGCTTGTTTAGCTTCGGGTGTCCACTCGAATTTGTCCGTCTTCTTCAGTAATTTGTAGAAGGGTAACGCTTGCTCTCCCAACCGTGCGATGAACCTGCTTAGGGCGGCTAGTCGTCCTGCGAGCTGCTGGACTCCACGTAGATTCGTTGGCTCCTTCATAGTCTGGATGACTTGTATTTTCTCCGGGTTGGTTTCAATGCCTCTGGCGGATACCAGGTACCCGAGGAGTTTTCCTGCAGGGACGCCAAAAACGCATTTGGTCGGATTGAGCTTGATCCGATATGCATTAAGGGCGTCGAATGTTTCTCTAATGTCCTCGAGGAGTGTGTCCTCTACTCGAGTTTTGATGACAATGTCGTCAACGTACACTTGTGCGTTCTTGCCAATGAGATTGGCGAGGCATCTTTGCATGCAGCGCTGATATGTTGCGCCTGCGTTCTTCAGCCCGAAGGGCATTGTCGTGTAGCAGTAGACACCGTGGGGTGTGATGAATGCCGTCTTCTCTTCGTCTTCCCTTCTCATTCGGATCTGATTATATCCCGAATAGGCGTCCAGGAAGGAGAGGCGTTGGCAGCCTGCCGTAGAGTCCACAATCTGGTCGATTCGTGGTAGAGGAAAATTGTCCTTGGGCAGTGCTTATTCAACGACGTGTAGTCGATGCACACCCGAAGGATATCCGTGTTCTTCTTGGGGACCAACACCGGGTTTGCTAACCAGGTGGATATCTTGATCTCCCTAATGAAATTTGCGGCTAGCAATCTGTTTACTTCTTCTCCAAGCACCTTCTGCTTGGGTTCTGAAAATCGTCGAGTCGTCTGTTTGATGGGTTTGGCGTCAGGAAAAACTTCGAGTGAGTGCTCGGCAAACTCCCTGGGTATTCCTGGCATATCTGAAGGCTGCCAGGCGAAAATCTCCCAGTACTCACGGAGGAGTTTGACGAGCGCGTCTTCCTATGCTGGCGAGAGGGTTGTTGAAACCATCGCTGTCTTTGCAGAATCCGTCGGGTGCACTTGATGCTTGCGAGTGTCGCTGTTGGCGCCGAATTCCAGTTCAGGCGCGTTTTTCTTCGTGAGGGGCATAACGGAGTGATCCGTGGTTTTTGCCAGCTCTTGAAGTTCTTCTTGCATCCCGAAAGATTTTGCGATCTCATTAAATTCTATGTCGCACTTGTCCGATTTCTGGAAGTATCCGTCGATGGTGATCACACCGTATTCGCCGGGTAGCTTGAGCTTCAAGTACGCGTAATGTGGTACGGCCATGAATCTGGCGAACGCTGTTCGACCAAGAATGGCGTGGTACTGTGAGGGCCAGTCGACGACTTCGAAGTCCAGGAATTCCCTTCTGTAGTTGCTTGGGGAGCCCAACACGACTTCTAGGTTGATTGTTCCGAGTGGACGGATTGCTTTGCCCGGAACTATCCCGTGGAAGGATGTTTCTGATCCCGTTAGGCCGTCCAGATTCTTGTTCATTCGACGGAGTGTATCCACGTAGATGATGTTAATGACACTGCCACCGTCCATGAATACGCGGGCCAGGTCATAATTACCAATTTGAGCTTGGATGACAAGGGCGGCGTGTCCTGGTCGATAGACTCGTGGCGGATGGTCTTTCATCGAGAACGTGATTGGCTGATCCGCCATTTTCAGGTACTCGGTTTTTGTTGGTGGTGTCTGCACTGCCATGCACAATTGCCTTGTGTTAGTCTTTTGAGCTCTGCGAGAGGGGCATACCTTCTGTATCATCGCGAGTTGTCCTGCCGGGTTCGGGTATGCATTGGCTCCAGTGTTTTGTGGCGGTGGCGCAGGTAGTGAGGCTAGCGCCATGTTTGGATTTGCTGGTGGAGGTGGTGGTGGTGGCGGCTGGAATTGTTGTCCTCCTCCTGGCAGCGGCGGGTAGTTTTGGGTGGATGCAAATCTTTTCCTGGCGAGTGCATCCGAGATGTCGTGAAACTTTCGGCAGTCCTTAATAAGGTGTGTTGCCTTAGTTTTGCCCGTGCGCTTATCTGTAAACAGATGTAGCGAGCAGTATGCATCAAGGTCCTCCTCGGGGGATTTTTCTTCCGCCTTTGGTTTCCACTCGCGGCTTCCGCGGCGACCAGAGTCACGACTTCGCGTGAATTCTGCCGCCACTAATTCCTCCCCATCCTCGTGGTCATAGTATTTCCTTCTTTTTCTTCGCCCATGGCGGTCGTCTTCGTGTGCGGGTGATGACCCTCTTTCGTTGTGCACTGCGTCTTCTCCATTAGCCCATTTTTCGGCTATGATCATTAGCTCCCCGATAGTTTTAGGCGCTGCTCTGCCTAGTTCTTCCCGAAAGGCAGTTCTTCTCGCACCTTTAGCGAAGGCCTCAATCGCCACTTCTTCCGAGATGGTTCCTGCGGTGTTCCTGAGTGCGGTCCACCGCTGGATGTATTCTCGGGTAGACTCGCCGCTTTTCTGTTTACAGGCTCGTAGTTCTTCGATTGTAGCCGGCCTCTTGTACGTCGACTGGAAGTTTTTGCAGAAATCGCGGTACAAGTCATCCCACGATGCGTAGCAAGATCTTGGTCTCCTCTCCAGCCAACTGCGGGCCGCTCCGACTAGATGCAAATTGAGGTATTGCATAGCCGTGTTCTTGTTCCCACGTTGGCACTTTACTGCCGTGAGGTAGTCGCTTAACCATTGAGAAGGCTCGAGCGAGCCGTCATACTTTGTCACTTCCGTGCTGAGTTTGAATTGTTTGGGTAGGGGCGCTTCGCGAATACTGCGGGCGAAACAGAGTGCGCCGCAAGTTTCGTCATCCGAAGAGCCGGATGATGATCGGTCGCGATATCTCGACGCCCTTGCCCTGTCTACCTTGTTCTGCGCCATGTCGGATAGCGCGTCGCGTCCGGGCCGATCGCGGTCAGCGTCCTTCCGTGGCTCCTTGCTTCGTTTTCGCGAGCGGCTGCTGTGGTGCCGTGAGCTTTTCTCTCTCGGACTGTCGTCGCTGCTGCTTCGACTGTCACCGCGGCGGCGGGCTTCTTTTCCTCGACCACGACATGGCGATTTGTCTTTTCTCGGGGAGGAGCTTCTGTGCCTGCAGGGCGTTTCCTTATCTTTGTCCTTCTCCTGTCGCTCCTTCTCCAATTGTTCTTCAGTCTTCTTGCGATCGTGAGAGGCGAGCCTTGCAGCCGACAATCCTAGCCCCTTGCGAATTTGCTTGTACTGTTCCGCCCGAGGATCGCTTTCCGTCGGTTGGTTCTGCATGTAAGTTGCTGCGGCTAGGACTGCAACAGCGGGGGTTTGCGGGTAGACGTTGCCGTCGTCGTCGACCCTCATGAAGGAGGATGTGGTCGACCTGCTGGTCCCAGCCATGGATTCGTAGTCCCTGGACGATGCTGCATGTCCCTTCCTTGCGGGCCGGGTACCGACCGAGGGCGCAAGGGACTGCTCGGCTCGTCGTAGGCTTGATTCGTCCGCTGCTCTTCTGCGACGGGCTAGATCTGCTCGGGCGTCTTTGATGGTCGAGGCCGCTCTCACTAGATGGTAGTGGTAGGCGGTTAGATCCTCCTGTGGCGCTCCTGCCGCGGGTGGCTGACTCCTTCGCATGGCTTCTTTGGCTCTGTTCCAGGCCTCCCGCGAGACGCCGATTATATTGCGCTCGGTTGCGCTGAATTCGGTTTCCGGGGGTGGTTCCGATCCATCCATGCAGACTTGGGCCAATCGTGGCCCGTGCGTCCTAGGCGCAGATTGGAAAGCTTCCCGTACCCGAGATGGTTCCTCTGTCGAGAGGGCGTGATAGTCGACTGCGTTGAATCGGATTGACTCGCCGCTTTTCTCCATAGGAAAGCGCGAGTTGACGGCTCCAGATTCGTTGTCAGATTCATCCGTGAAGTGGAGGATTCCGTCTCGGTTCGTCACGAAGTTGAAGCTCCCGAACGTCAGGGTGACGCTCTTCTCTAGATCCTCGAATACCGGGCGTGATTCCGGCGAGTGAGGTGTGACCACGACAGATCCGATTCGTATAGGGTTGCTCGGAGCCGTAGTCGATGGTTTCCAACGGGAGTTGGACGTCGATGAAGCCGAAGATGTCGGTGATCCAGCGCCCACGATCCCCACGGTCGGCGCCAATTGTCGAATCCCTAACTCAACAAATCCCTTCGGTGAACCTATTGGGTTTCGATTAGGAGAACCCATGAGCGCTGGTAGAATCGTCGGCTAGACAGGGGCGAGATTTACCCAGGTTCGGGGCCCTCGTAGAGGTAAAACCCTTACTCCTGCCTCTTGTCGATCTGTATTGAAGATTAGATGGGTTACAATGGTGTGCTCGAATCGAGAGTAGGTCTCTAGTTCAAGGCTTTTGGGTCGTGCGGTAATTGCTTGGTCTCCTCTCCTAGGGGGCTCTCCTGGCCTTATATAGATGGCCAGGTCTCGAGTTCTACCCGGAGAGGATTCGAACTCTATCTAGGTCGGTTACAGATTTCCTAGCTTAACCCGCAAGTTAGTGCGGGTGGGCTTCACGTGGGCCTTCTAGAGTACTTCAAGGGCGCCTCTTCTTGGGCTTTGGCCTTGGACCTGAGAGGGGGTGTCCTTACCCGCAGGGTCCAGGATCCATATCTTCGTCACCCTCTATCAATTATTTCACCGCCATTACTCCAGAAGATTTAGAACTCTTTAGCCACCTGATGAGGAATTCAAGACACATTCAATGCAACCAACGCTCATAATGATGTGGGATCAACTTGATGGGGCCCTCATCCAAAGGCCTCAAGTGGAATATTATTCTTCTCTAGTTGACAATCTAGATGGAGTGGAACACTAGAGTCTTCCACAACAAAGCATCCATGCCTTGAGTGCTTGGGCGAGAATAAAGGAAGGACACTAGAGTCTTCACTCCAGGGTTATTTTTCCTAAACGGACTACCCAGACCTCAGCATGTCATGGCAAAAATGGCTAGTTCGGTTGCCTTGGCTCTCGCAGGAATGGATAAATCTTGGATCGGCCTTTCATCCCTGCGGTGACACTGACCATCGATGTTTGCAGCCTCAACCATGATTGCGGCGGGGGACAATCGCATGGAAATTTTTTGGCTTTGCGGCTGGCTTGATGGTTCCAGGCTGGGCGCCAGGATTGGTCACCTTTACTCTACACCTCTTACGAATTAAACCTTGCAGAGGATACTGTCTGCTAACCCAAGAAATGAGTGAGAGAGAGGCGACCCATGGCGCTCTGTGCACCGCCGTTGTCGATGTGATCCCCTCCGGATTCTCGACAGCCCCGACAATATCCCTCCCGCGGGGCCAGCATCGCACTCCCTCTCTGTACTTCCCATCACCTCCCGTAGGTCCTCTCGCCTTCCTCACCACTCACTCCCACCTACGCAGAAAACCCCTCCACACCACCGCCAGTGAGGGTCAACGGCGCATTCAGGAGGGGATTAACGCTAGCGATTCAGAGAGATGGAGGATCGGATGCGAAACGAGGTGGCAAATCTCGGGAAGAGTCCTCAGTGTCGCGAAATCAGGTTTACCTCCTAGTTAGCAAGGGATTTGGGGATCGGAATTCAGAATTAGGGGACCCCGTGGGGCTCCCAGAGGCGGCGATCAATGGGTCAGCGATGCTAGAAGATCAAGTGGGGGCGAAACTTCCAGGGACTCGAACCCTAGCGAATGCGACGGGGATGAGAAATCGGAGGTTTCATTGATGGCCTGCTCCTCTGCATGCTCCACCATAAGGTCTAGAGCATCCAAAAATCTCGGTAGAAGAGATACAAGCGTGGGAGTTGGCCTCAATCATGGAGATGGAGAAATCTACGAAGTTCTTCTGCGACTCCAGCAATCAGGCGCATCGACGACAAATCCTTGTTGGAGTCTCAGAAGCCTCGATCACCATGGCTTGGGAAACCACTCGATCGGAGGATCAGATTCAGTTCCAAAACCCTGCTCAAAGGCAGAGATTCTGCTATGTCTATCACGGCTCAGAGACACAAACGCTCTAATGGCAGAACTCTCGGCGGCAGAGCTGTTAGCAGCAACCATGCTCCTGCACCTTTGGGTGTTGTCTGCTCTTCGTGTCATGTTTCATAGTGGGCATCTGAGTCTCTTAGCTGGAATTGCCTCAGAGGAAATGCAGGTTCCACTCGACTGGCTCCTGGAGTTTCAGTAGGCGTTAAGCTTGAAAGAGTCAAGGAAAAGGGGAATGGCGGGAAGGCACTTTCAGGAAGCTTGGAGGCACCATGGGCATTGCCGTGTTGGATGCTAACATGGGAGTTGAAGCTGATCCCACTTTCTATGGGAAATTATGGAACACCACAGACCCTCCCTCCCTGATGTGCTTCACCAACCCCTCCTCCAAGAGAGCTCCCAAAGTCGCCTTTAGCCTGGATAAGGAAAGACTTGGTAGATGCTAGGAACTTCTCCACGAATGATTGCATCCAGATCTCGCCTAGGGACAACACTATTGTGGCTGCTCGTAGAATTACCTTGGATCCCAAGCTCTACGCCACCTTAATCCCACTGATCCTTGAAGCTTTTGACATGCCGAAGGTCAACAGAGGCAGGGGAGAGGGCGTGGTGGTCGCGTGAGAGAAAATCAATGGCAAGGTCACCAGCAACAATTCGGGTTCATCCCCCATAAGCATCCCCCTTCATGTAATTTGTCCAGGCCCTTATAATTTTGCAGGTTGGGGGCAGTTCTGAGGTCCATATCCTCTTCCTTTTGCTAGACAATACCCCATGCAATGGATGCCACAGAACATCCAAGAAGAGTGGCAGCAAAGTAACCAGCGGACGGGGAACAGAAACCACCAAGGGACGGGGAAGAACCAACAACCAGGAAGAAACAGACCCAGGTGAAATAAATTCCTCAAAAAACTGATACTTCTAGCTATTATGATCCTGTTCTAGCTCCTAGTGATGTTGCAAAAGATTATGCAGCTGTTACTTGTTACAACTGTGGCGATCTAGGGCATCATAAACAGACTTCCCCCAGCCCAAAGTATTTTTCATCTGCAAACTTCCTGATCATGAGGTGGACCTGTGCCCTGTAAAAAAGCAACAACAACCCATTGCTTCTTACTATGGTAGTGCTGCTGCAGGCTTGGGTTTCTTCCACATAGAGCTACCTTCTGATGCTAAGGAGTTGAAACCAATCAAGAATGTAGGAGTGGTGTATCTGGAACATGGCTCAGTCACGAAAGAGGAGCTGGTAGAAAATTTCACAACTATCTACAAGACAACTTGGCCTTGGCAGATCTGGCAACTTGATGAATTCACTTTCTTGGTTAAGTTTCCCCCACACATCAAGGTTGAGGATGTAGCCAGCTACCCTAGTTTCAAGTTGTTCAAGGAGGATGTGCAGGTCTATGTTGTCACATGGGAAGGAGACCTTGGTTACTTTGCTGATCTTGAGGAAGTATGGGTAAAACTCAAGGGTATGCACCATGAATGGTGCAAATGAACAACTCTATTTCAATTCACCTATGCTTTTGGAATTTTGCAGGATGTAGACTGTCAAACAATGTTCCAAAGCCTATATGAAGTTGTTAGAATCAAAATATGGTGTAGAGACAAGATCAAGATCCCTTCCACCAGGGTCTTTGAGGTCTTGAACAAGCTCTACCAAATCCAAATCCAGGTGGAAGATTCAGGGGTTGGATCTGCAAACACAAATGGAGTGAACAATCCAATGGACAACAAGGAGAAGATAAACAGAAAGATTCTGAGAGAAAGCAAGATAGCATGGAAACTGAGAAAGGTGGAGATAAAAGTCAGAGCCTAGCTAAAAATGCAGAAAAAAAGACAAAACTTCTACATGGAACTCTCCTCTTGGGAAGCAACAATCCTCTAGCTTTAGGCAGCATCCAGTAAACTCACTTGCTTAAAAAAATGCAAAGCCTTGTTGCAGAAGATCCTGTGATTGAAATCTCAGTGCTAGGACCCAACCTACTTAGTCCAATAATTGAGAAAGAGTTTGCTAAGGAAAAAGTCCTCAATTGGATCAACAATGAGCAAGTGGATGAGAGAAGATGCTTGAGCCTGCTCAGAGAGATGGAGCTTTCACATGAAGAAGATTTCTTCTATGAAGACCCTCACTAGGAAGAGAATGAGCAGGTGCATGAGAACACTCGTGGAAAAGAAAATCCTGAGCAACCTCCCTGAAACTCCAATTGGGGCCCCGTGTTTGGCATTAGGCAAAGCCAAATAGTAGAGAAGGGGGTGCTTGAGAATGCTGCAACGGGCCTAACATGCTCAAATGAAGAGGAGTCTGGAGGTCTCTGCAACTTCAAAACTGAAAGGTACCCAGTCTAAAAAAACCTTTTAGTATTCTCTCAGACCCTAATCTTAATAAAATAGCTCACACTGTGGGTGTGAACTATCATGATGTGATTAGTGCACACTCCTATAGCTCTGAAGACGAGGGTAGTATTTCTAAAGTAAGTGTGAAAACCTCCAGATCCCACAAACCTCTGGAGGAGGGGGTATTTTTAGACTAAGATGAATCAATGTGGACAAAAGTCACTAGAACTAGGCGGGGCAAGCACCCCAGGAAAGAGGTGTCTCCATGATTTATCTTTCTTGCAACATTAGACGGATTCTTGCTACAGGCGGGAAAACCTTCATCCTAGATTTGATTAATAGATATCATCCACATGTGCTTGGTTTCCAGCAAACCAAGCAAATGAAGCTTGTATGGATATATCTCAATTTAATCGGTATGAGGGTGGTGTATCCTACACCTATGTGAAGCCCTGTATTCCTGTGTCGACAACCATCAGATCCAACTCGTGTGATTAGCGTGCGTCTGCGACTATTTTACAGAAACATGCCCGCCAAAGCCAAGCCATGTACTCATGTGTCGACAACCATCAGATCCAACTCCTGCGATTGGCGTGCGTCTGCGGCTATTTTACAGAGAACATGCCAACGCCAAGCCTTGTACTCCTGTGTCTGACAATCATCAGATCCAACTCCTGCGATTGGTGTGCGTCTGCGGCTATTTTACAGAAACATGCCCGCCAACGCCAAGCCATGTACTCCTGTGTGGACAACCATCAGATCCAACTCATGCAATTGGCGTGCGTCTGCGGCTATTTTACAGAAACATGCCCACTTCCAGCCATAATCGTCGCTGCAAGTTACCTCCCAGCCGAGGGAGGCTCCGGGCCCTGAATTCCTTATTACCGTGGTGGCCAAAACTTGCTCGCGCAGTATCCTTTGAGCCTTCGACGGATGGTAGGGCATCTCCAGTCGCGCCCCCAATAGCCGTCTGGAGGGGCGCTGGAATCGGCCCTTTGGGGGCTGTCCGGACGAGAAGCTGAAGTTGGGGGCGCGGCTCCCCACTCGCAGCCCCAACCGGAGGCCCCCCAAAATTTTAATAAAAAACAATCAAATTCAAACGACGATTTCATTCAAATTTTAGGGAATATTACATGATTTAAACAAAAAACTTAAATTTAAACTTAATACGACGTGTTCATTAATTGAACATGCAGTACCCGTCGTCGTTGCCGCGCGGCCAGTGGCTCGGCTCCCCCTCGTCGTTGTTGGCCGTCGGGGGGTCCATGTCGATGAGCGGCATGCCAAACATTGCCGCCGTGTCGACGATGGACCACGCGCGTGCCGCCGCGTCGGACATTAGCAGTGGGTTGTTGAATGACTCGAGGAAGGCCGGCCCCACGCCCTCCGGGTCGTCGTCGGTGGCCGTCGCCGCCTGGAGGGCCTGCATCTGCTCGTATAGGGCCAGAGGGCACCGCTCCGGCTTCGGCATGCGCATGGGCGGCGCTGGGAGGACTGGGCACGGTCGCCGATGCGTAGGCCATCAGCGCGGCGTGGCGACGAGCGCAACTCCTGCTTGACGCGCAGGTGCGGCAACGTCGACACGCGCGGCTCCATCTTTGGCACGCGGAGCGGCGGCGTGGGCGCGGTGCGGCGCGAGGAGCCTCCAGCGGACGAGGAGGAGGAGTGGGAGAGGGAGAGGGACGACGAGGGCGCCGTCGTGGCGCGCCTCGGGTCCCAGGCGGTTGGGGTAGGCCCCGAGAGGCGCGGCGATGTGCGCCTGGACAAAGTCGAGGGAGAAGTCCTGCTGCGCCCAGAAGCGGTGCGGCCGTACTTATTCCACTCGGAGGCAGGCGGCGTCGGCCCGGGGCTGTCCCACGGTGCCACCGCTCGTTGTGGATCTGGTTGAACGCCGCCTCGTAGCGGCCGGTGCTCGCCGGGTTCGCCGGGTCCTAGGCCGGGTCGGCGCGATGGTCATCTGAGCTTGTCATAGTAGTGCGCCAACACCTCGACGCCCCAGGAGGTGTCGCTGACGTGTGGCGCGTCCGGGATGGGCACAGCAGCGCGCCCTATGGTGAAGCCGTGCCCGGCGCGCATGTCCGGCGGGCACGGATACCAGGCGTGAAAGAGGGCGCGCACCTAGTGCTTGAGAAGGGAGCGCCACGGGAAGCCGATGGCGGCGAGAGGGTCCATCGGTGGGGAGAGAGGAGAGAGTGACGGTGAGGCAGCGAGCGCGCCGGAGTTTGCGGAGGCGGTGGACGGCGGTGGCAATGTGGCGCTGGGAGGGCGCGGGGAAGGCCATTTATACCGCGGCGGCAGGCCAAAGGGCCGCCTGCATTTACTTCGGCGTCCGCGTGGGGATTCGGCGCTCCCGCCGCGTGGGCGACGCGACTAACCGAAGAGATGGCTCGCTGCGGCCTGCGGCTCCCTGCATTTCTGCTCCGCCTCGAGAGAAGACGAAGACCGGGGCATCGTTTTGACCGCGCGCGTTTCATTGACGGGGCGGGCCTGCGGACGCCACGCGGCGTTTTTTCCCGCCCGGAACCCCCACGAGAGGCCCTACGCGGCGGCGTTGGGCTGAGCTTCCGGGCGAGAATTGGGGGCGCGTCCGAACGGGAAGGTCCATTGGAGAACGCGAGTGGACGTATTTGATCTCGTCTGGATGGGAAAGAGCTTGGGAGACGCGACCGGAGATGCTAGGATGATTCATCTACTCGCCGAAACCCCTCGCCGGAGGACAGCCCTCTATAATGACTCGTAAAGAGCTAGGACTCGCCAACCGTTCCACAGAGCAGAGAATCCTGCCTATTTAGATATTGTAAAGGATCAAGAAACAGTACACGAGTACCATATACGTTCTCCCTGCTGCAAAGGATATATATAAACCAGGTCCTCATCTACTCAGACGAACCTAGGGTTTTGTTTGCTTCGATCCTAAAGATGGCAGAAAGAAGGAATGACATGGTGATCAATGAGCGGCTCTTGCTCATGGTCTTTCTCGAAATAATGCTGCTCGGTGGCGCCGTGTTGGCCGGCTGTCTTGTTATCACCACGCGGCTCCATGGCGTGAAGGCGAGGGACAAGATTATCTTCTGGGTGCTGGCGGCGATCATGTTGCTTTGCATGCTACTCCCCATTGCCATGCTTTTATGGATGTGCTTAAACGAGTGCTTCAATTACCGTGCCAATCTGGCCCGTGTTGTCGACCTGCCGGACCCGGAAGCCGCTCAATCCGTTTAATCTGCTACCCCTCCCTTCGCAAGACAACCATGCATGCGGACTAACAAGAGCAAGGCAAGATACAAAGATATACCACGACCGCCATTCTAAATTTGATGTCGCCATAGATACGTGTCCATTCTTTATATGTTGTGAAGCTATGAAGAATATTTTTTGCAATATTATGTTCATTCTATTCTATCAACAAGTGGTGTGTGTGTGTGTGTGTATGAAGTAGTTGATATCCTGTGCAATGATGCGGAATCGATAGTTGGTAAGAGTATCTCCAACACGCGCCCAAAAAATCGGCGCCGCTAAAACAGATTTGCAGCACAGCTTTAAATAGTTTTAGCGCCCCACGGCCCACTTCACTTTACTAGATGCACAAAAATACAACTTGCGTCGGTTTACTAGACGCACTAAAATACATCATACAAACATGTTTCTTACAAACAGGTCTCTAAAGTTTACAAAAAAGTCCAAGATTTTTTTTTCAAGAAAAGCAATTGGGTCCCTATGTCTAACACCACGCCATGGCGGGCAGTGCAATTTCGGCGGACGTGCATGTTGAGCTGGTCGTGGGGTCGTCGCGGGAAGGAGAGGAGGCGCTGGTGGCAAGAAGGGGGGCTCGGCCAACGGCGGGAGCTGTAGGGGCGTGGGCGGCGACCGCGAGCTTGGGGCCGATTCCTGGGTGTTACTTGACGGATGTCGCATGCTACTGGTCGGACTGCGCACGCAGGAATCAGCAACAGCGGCAACGAGCTAGTGTCGGCCCTGCTACTGCCACAACGCAAGTTGGGGGAGCGGCGACAGAAGGGGGCAATTCCCCACGGCAGTGGCTCTCGCGCGGCCATGCGATCGATAGGCGGAAAGCTGGGGAAGCGACAAGGGAGCGCCGATGCCGGGATTCGCTGCGGTTGAGCGACGGGAAAAGTCGGGGGAGTGCATTAGGCGGCGGTGCGAGCGCGCGGGGGAGGTGTGGGGGTAGGGGTAGGGGATTCGCCTTCGCGCGCAGCGTGTGACCTCTCCGGGCGCAGGAGCCGAAGCCCAAAATATCCCGCACAAGATCCCGTGCGCCGGCAAAAAGATACCCCGCGTTGGGTTTTGAAGCGGATGTTGGAGCAGCATTTTCTGCCTCCAGCGCGCTAAAATGCGGTTTTACGCTCGCGAGGCATTTTTACACGGCCGTTGGAGATGCAGTAAATTCTTAAACATTCTATCAATTCGGTCAGACTAAATAGAGATTAAGATTATTATGATGTGTTTGAATTTATGCGAGTTTACTCTGCTGACGGAAAATAATATTTGCACAAGTAATTAAGAACAAACAAAAAAAACTTATTACTTGTGATGCTGCTATGGGAAAAAATGTTTTGCCACTCATATATGTGTTTTTTACAAAGGAAATATATTAATATATAAAATATACCAATTGCATCCGGTATATGCAACAACATAATTTGAAAAAACTAGCAAAAACATCAAGAATGCACACAACCAAAAGAAAAGAGGAAACAACAAAAATCTGCCAAAATGAAATATAAGTTGTAACAGTATGACCATCGACACCACAATACCCGGACTACAATAGTGGTTATCCAACATCAACACCTTTAGTACCGGACCAATGCACAACCATCGTCGCTACTCGATCTAACCACCATACCCGGATCCTGGGTTTTCACCATGGAGAGAGTCAATCTTCAAACAATATCTTCAACAAGTTAAATACCATACACCATTGTCAGGAACAACGAACCCCCTCCCCCTCCCAGCCCCGTGTTGATCTAGGGCGATTCGGGTGGCAAAACCCTAGCCGCCCACCCAACTTCCCCTCCTCCCCTACCTTCACTTGTCGTCGTCGGAGGATGTTGGCGGGCAAAACCCTTGTTGTTAGATGGCGGCAGAGGGGCCCTCGTTCATGTGTTCCCGCGCTGCTATTTGGCATGTTGGAGCGGTTGGAGCGTATGGTGGCGGCGCAGACGGTTTTATGCGCGCAAGGAAGGTCGAGATAGCGTGGAACACAAGCGCGATGGCGTCGCTGAGGCGGCGGCCGGCCGGCCGCTAGAGCATGCGGCAGAGATGACGGCGCCCAGACATGGGCCGAGCGGGGATGCCCGGCCACGCCAATCTCTCTGCCCCCACCCACCCCGAGCACATGTGGGGCGGCTCAAGACGGCTGCTGCTATGTTGTGCCCGGGAATTCCTGGTGGCGGAAGTTGCGGGCCGGCGCAGCGGAGACGCGGTGCAGGTGGCTGGTGTCGCCTGCTGGACGCGCTCCCGGCGGTGGCTGGCCTGCTTGCGATGCGTTGGCCGGTGCCACCTTCTATGATGGCAACATTCCTAGGCTTCCTTCATGTGTGTTGGTATTCTCGGAGGTTCTTTGCCACCTCTGGTTTTCCACTGCATCGGAGGTATTTGTTCATGGGTAGGGTCAGAATCCCCGCGCATCGACGGCCCACGCTGTCAACGGCGACACCCAAGGGTGTTTTCACCTCCTTGTGGGCGTTGGTATGACCCTGACAGGACCTTCTCCTCGAGCATCGGGAGAATACCTAGGTTCGGCTCCCCGGACCAGGAAGCGGCGGTGTCTCAACATTGTTGTTGTTGAAGGCGTTGCTTTGGCTGCAAGTGGAGTACTTGATGCGGCAGATGGAGACTAGTGATGCATTGCTCTGGCGAAGACCACTACACATGGCATGGACCTCTAGGTTACAACGTATGCTAGCGTCGGTGCTTCTTCAATGAACGCTACACCAGTTCCAGCCTATCCCCTGCCAACTCTCTAGGCACATGGGTGTGAGGTACATTGGACTGGCAGCCCTAGAGCTGCAATCTTCCCCTCGGTCGTCTCAAATGGCGGTGATGCTGCCCTACTACTCCGAGTCTCAGTGCCTCACCATTTTTGGGTGGAGGCATGGTTGAGCGAAGCCTGCTGTCGTTGCGTGTTTGTAGTTGAGGGCACATCCTTGGTGAGGACGGAAGTGTGTGTGTGTGTGTGTGTGTGTGTGTGTGTGTGTGTGTGTGTGTGTGTGTGTGTGTGTGTGTGTATGTGCGTGCGTGTGTGACTTCTTTCTGGAGTTTGTACCCCGATGTCTTCTTATTCAATGAAACTAAACACAACTCTTTTTGCGTTTTCTCGAAAAAGTAACAACCAATGAAGGTCAGACATAGGGTTTTACCCTAGAGACTCAAAATCGTACTTGAAAATCATTACCAAACCAAAACTATCATGTGTTGTCGTTTGCCACTTTTCAAACTCACTAATGCAAATTGCTTTTTGCAAGGCACACATACGTCATGCAAAACGGCTTTGATGTGAACAACTGAAAGTGCATCTCGTTCCCCAATTTGTTTTGGTATTTTATGATAATACAATTCACATATTTAACCATGGTTATGTGTTTTAGTCTACATGTACAGTTTTAGATGAATTCATTCATGGTTGTCCCTTCCCGAAAAGACCCTCGCAGGGTAGTACCGCTTCCAGGCCCGGTAGTATTGGTCAATCCAACGTTAGTAGTACTACCGCATGTACCGAGCATGAGCTCCAAGAGTCGACAAAAGGCTCCTGGTACCTGGCCGGTAGTTGGGCGGTAGTATCAGTCGTGCAGGCGGAAATATCGGGTCCCCTTGGGCCGGTGGTACTAGTGTGCACTTCCCGGGCTGCGCGTGTCAAGCTGACCCATTCTCTCCTTATCCCCTTAGCTAGACGGTAATTGACCGGTAGTACCGGTGGGGAGGTGTTGGATGTATGCAAAAAAGGCAATAATATTTATAGTTATGATTCATGTTATATAACTGGCGTGGCTCCTAAATATTAGATTCAGAAGAAAACTCACGCTCACGTGTAGTGACATGAACAAGTATTTTAAACCCTAGTCTTACCTTTTCAGGCTAATTTGGTGCATGCTTGATAACCGTGATTTCCTGGTCATAAACATAGTTTATGTCATTAATTGATAGCATATTGTTGGAAGGGGATAATATAACTGGGTATACCCTAGTAGTTCATATGTTAAGAGATTCCATTGCGATGTCTTTTTTTCCTTAGTGACATATCACATCATCATGGTTATATCACGACATATCCTTTGACCATGAGGTTATCGGGGTTGTATATTTTGAAGGTTTTACTTTGGTACTATCAAGTGTCACATTGCAAACTGGGTGAACAAAATGGTAGCTTCTGGGTAATTCTAAACGAGTGTATTAACCTCGATGTTCTGAGATGGGAATTACTCCTCCATAAAAGAGAGATACAACTTGGGCCCACTCGGTATGCATGATATCCATATGTTCTGCAGACAGTGCATGCTAATAATACATCATGTGAGATATCATAATACATTAACGAGTAAAAGAAATCTTGCGATTTAACGAGATAGACAAAGGTATAGTGAACCGAAAATTATTTCACGACAATACCTGAATCAATAAATATTGGGTAAGTTTGATATCGTGAGTAATGAAAATATTGTATAATAACCAACAAGTTCAACATAGTTTCTTTAGCGTGGTGAGTGGGAGCTCCGCTGTTTATTATTGAGATGGGAAGAGTTTCCAATATCATGTCCACATACTATCGAACCTATACGGGTGACACACTTAAGTTAGGTCTGGTTTATGTGTACAGTGGTAGGTGAATGAACACACGATGTCACATAGAGGGGGGTGAATAGGCAATTAAAACTTTTTCGGTTAAAGCTTGCTAAATACGGAAATAAACTAGGTGTTTAAAATAACAAGCATACAACCTAAATAAACTAGGCTCAACTAAGTCCACCAACAACTTATACTAAGCGATACAAGTAACAAGGTGATAGCAAGATAAATGACTCCAAACACGAAGCCTATCAAAATGTAAATTGCATAAGTAAATAGCTCGGGTATAGAAATAACCGAGCTACACGAAGAAGATGATGTATTTTCGAGTTATTCCTTTTGAGAGGAGTACGTCCCGTTGGAGGGGTGTGAGCTCGCCACAAGAGGCATACTCAACACCACAAAGTGCTCACCATATTCTCCTATAAACCTCGCTACATAGGTCTAGTTCACCTTCCACTATTGGTAACCTTCAATCCCGGGGCACGCATCGACTTAATTGGAGACTCTCGAGGTCACCACAATTTTGGGGCACGCATCCACAAATTAATTGGAGTCTCCTAAGAACACCACAAAGTCGTCTAGGGTCCAAGACCGAGTAGCCAGGGCAGACGACAGCGGCGGAGCAAAGCAGTGAGAGGGGAAATAGCTATTCACGCGAGGAAGAGGCGCAATGCAACCACCAGCCGAGGGAGCGTGATGGCGGTGATGAGCGCAATGCAACCACCAGCCGAGGGAGCGTGATGGCGGTGACGAGCGCAAGCCTCTGGCTGACGGAAACGCCAAACGACGCCCAGCGCGGACCACAACGACCTCACCGGAAAAGAGAAGCTACCCGCAAGGGGACGAGGCGCAAAACCACCACCGGACGAGGGAGTGTGACGGCGGTGGTGAGCGCGACCCTCTTTTTGCCGGAGATGTAGAAGGACGGCCGGTGCCAACCGCAACACCTTCACCGGAGAAGAGGAAGTGGGCGTAGAGGCATGTTCTGCGCGGGTAGATTTTTCGTATATTTATTATTTTTCAATGTGAGAATGTACCTTAAATTCCTAATCATCCATATTCAAGCTCTTTTGCAGGGAATCCATATGCAGGCGTTGACACGTTCATTGGTATATGTTCGTTATGATATTGAGGCCTTCAGATTTCCAGTCCAAAGGTATATCGAGCATGATATTCATGCTCGAAGTTCAGATTTGGATGGTCAAACTATGCCGTAGGATTTGAGACGGTAGGAAGCATTCAACAACGTGCACGAATCTAACCCCACATGAGCCAAATCGTTCTCCTGTACAGTACGTCCACACATCCAATCCAATAATAATCGATAGAAAGGCACAAATATTATCCACCGATTTTCCCAATCGAACGGCCGCCAATCGTCGCCACGAGACAATAATTTCCGTACGAGAAAACGGAGAAGGAAAAAAGGACACGTACTCCATGGTTGTCTTCTCCTCCGCGATCCCCCACCTGGCTGGCGTCTTCCCCTCTCCTCTCCGTCGCCGCCATTCGCCGCTAAGCCCACCGGCACCGCCCCGCTCCCCCTCGCTCTTGAGTTGAGACTCGAGAAGGGGTTCGTGATCTGGAACGGTGGGCGGCTGGCCTCGCCTGGAGATCCATCATGAGCTCCAGAAGCCTCGTCCGATCCCCGGTAAAACCTTCCTCCCGTTTCCCTTCGTTCGTTCGCTTTGTCCCTTAGTTGTATCTTCTAGGCGTAGCGGTCTACTAGAATTATGTTTCTGAGTAGGAACGGGAGTGTGTAGATGAGTGAGAGGTCATTCTTTCTCGGAGGTTAAGATAAATGGGAAAATAGTAGGAGGAATAATTCAACTTTTCTTCTAAATTTTCTTCTCTCCTCCTATTTTATTCTGCATTTTGGGTGGTAAATTCTTGGCTTTCCATGCGTGATGTGATCCATTATGCCGACTTCCTACTACTGTCTCTGCGATGTGTTTCTGGAGCTTGAGCATTGTTGTGTAATCACTAACTGAAATGGGGATTTTTTTTCCCCTGTTATGTGATCACGAAGCTTTCTCCGTCTCAATTTTACATTATTTTCTATGTGTCACATTACATTGTTTTTCTTCCTAATTAAGTATTACTTCATAGTGCTGTGGTGGTAGATACTTCACCACAAGTACTCTACCATCTCATTGAAACACACTAGGCTAGGGTATTGCTTTTGCTGTGCGCGGGGGTGCTGCATCAAGTTGTCGTCTTAACATATGCATCTAAATACTCCTTCTCGAGCATCCTGTTGACTCAGATCTTGTCCTGGTGTTATGTGCCATCATATTGCAGGTATCCTGTAGTGCCGTAAATGAATGCTTTACTTACAATTCACGGCGTTCAAGAAGCTTCTATCAGTCTTCTAATACCATGAAGTTGCAAAGACCACAAGTTGACCAGATGCTTTTGCCTCGCAAATTGAGGAAATCAACTCGATGGCAGACCGCTCTTTTCACCCAGAGGCAGATTGTATCTAACTGTTGCTCTGACCTTAGCACCACTTACACAGAGGAACTGCCCAACTATTTAGCACTTAATGGTGTTTTGCAAGACCAATCGAACGCTAAACAAGAAAATATTCGTAAAGTACTTGTCATCTTGAATCCTAATTCTGGATTCCGTAGCTCTCGTGAGATTTTCTACAAGAAAGTGCAATCAACACTGAAGGTAAGCTGTTTTTTAGTTTTGCTAGACAGTCAAAATATTTATGTTGGTTTCAGCTAGAAAAATCTCATTTTAGAATCATAATGGTCATCTTAGTTTATGTCAATGCCCATTGAGGGTATATACTGGGTCAAATCAGTTTGTGAACTACTTAAATAACATAAGACAGCAGCAAAAAGGATCCTTCTGTTTTTCAAATGGTGCATGTATGCCTCTTAAAACATATATTAAGTTACCTCTATATTTTTTTTGTTTAAATTTTGATCTGGTGCAGCTTTCAGGCTTTGCAATGGAAGTTGTCGAAACGGCGTATGCTGGTCATGCAAAGGTGCTAGCCTCTACTGTTGACCTCAGTACATGCCCTGATGGTAATATCAATGACTTATCTGTATTTGCAACTGCACCTCCATTTCATTGCTCAATTCTCTAATGTTTTCGTTCTTTACAGGTATTATATGTGTTGGGGGTGATGGAGTCGTGAACGAGGTACTGTTGTCATCTCTTTTCATATGATTCTCACAAAACTGAGCTGGTCAGCTGGGAACTTGGTTCACTAGATTGCACCTAAGCGGAGCTATTTCTTCTTCTGCTGGACTTTTCATTCACTACTATACTCTGAAAGTTAACGTTTAACACATGCTATCTGTTGATCTCCTTCAGTTGTTATTTGGAGTTATACTGCTAAGTACTCCCTCCGTTCCTAAATACAAGGTGTTCTAGCTATTGCTCATGTTGTCTAGATGCGGACTAATATGAGTGAACATATACACTAAAAGTTGTCTAGATACATGTAGACATGTGTGAATGTGGAAAAGGCCTAAAACATCTTACATTTAGGAACGGAGGGAGTAGCACTCACACTTGTCCAACCTTGTAAACACCAACACTCTGCTGTGATATGTTGCTGGCGTGTCAAATTATCTCTGTACAAAAGAAGCAGCTGTACTCATTCAGCTAACTACATATTTCCCTGCATTAAACAGGTGTTGAATGGTTTACTTGGTAGAGATGATTTGAATGAGGCGCTTCAACTGCCCATCGGGATAGTTCCTGCTGGTTCTGATAATTCATTGGTGTGGTCTGTTCTTGGCATCAGGGATCCTGTGTCCGCGGCAACTGCTTTAGCTAAGGTAATTTTGTGTTAGAGTGATATAATTTTCTTCATGAGTTCTGTTGATGATTTGACATACTAGGTTGTTCAACCCTGAAATGTTCATCTTTTTCTCCTTTCCTCCCCCATGTCATTTGTCAAATATGCCTGTAGAGATTAAATTTAAGTTCATACTTCTGTAGGGTGGTTTCACACCGATCGATGTGTTTGCTGTAAAATGGATCCAAGCTGGAGTTACTCATTTCGGTTTGACGGCTTCCTACTGTGGTTTTGTAGCTGATGGTAAGTTTGCATTCTTCTGTACATGTAACTCTGAGGTGGTGCATGTGATATCTTGACTCTTAACGCATAGCTGATTCCAGTGATGTTAATATGTGTTAAACTTAGAATTATAACCTAGCTAACCTTGTGTAAGCTATTGTCTCCAGCAACAAAGTTACAGTTTTGTTCTTATTTGGCTTGCTGTTAACTAAGAATAGAAGAGACTTTATACAGTATGATATTTTGAGATCATACTCATGATGTTTCTAGCTATGTAGGATTACAGAAAGGCTCATGGTTTCTTATCTTGATATTTGAAAACCTCAAATGCTCCCCTGAGCACTTTGGTTTGTATCTTTCAGAATTAGGAACAAGACAAAATCATGTTGCGATTTTGATGATATAGAAGAAGATAGTAGAGTAATTTGCACCGAAGATGTCACTTATGCTGATTACCTCTTACTGATTGACAATAATACCCGCAAAGCCACACTTCTAGATTGGCTGTGATATTACTGCATTCTTCTTCTTGTCTTCTGTATTACATACCCATAGCTATATATATCTGATATGTTTTTCGTCAACTTATAACCTTGAATTTATTATGTCCTTTTACAGTCATACAATTATCTGAAAAGTTCCGCCTGCAGCTTGGGCCCTTCCGTTACGTCATCGCTGGCCTTCTTAAGTTTCTGTCCCTGCCCCAATACAGATTTGAAGTGGATTATCTGCCTTTATCACCAGAGAGAAATCCTAAAGTGAAGTCACCGACAGAAAATTTTCATGACCAGCTTTCTGATGGTAGCAAGGTTGAGGCAGGTACACAAATGGATGGTAGCACTGGAGATAATTGGGTTACGAGGAAAGGGGAATTTCTTGGCATTTTGGTCTGCAATCACTTCTGCAAGCCTGCCCAGGGGTTACTTTCTCCAGTTGTTGCACCAAAAGCTCAGCATGACGATGGCAGTCTGGACTTGATTCTTGTCCATGGAAGTGGAAGACTAAGATTATTTTGCTTCTTTCTTGCCTATCAGTTTTGTTGGCATCTTCTACTCCCTTTTGTGGAATATGTGAAGGTATTGAAATTCCTGCATAATTCATTCTAACCACCTTATTCACTTTGCTTGCAATGCCATTATTAGCAGGCAGTCATCCAAGATCTGAACCTTGTTAGTTTTTTATTTTCCTACCACTTTTGGCACCTCATCAGTCAAGTCTACTGCCTCACTTTGTAGATTGCCAGCACTTTGTAGATTGCCAGGTTGAATGATTACCTCTACCATCTGTGACACTCGGTTTTGCAACCATTCCTTTCAGGTAAAGCAAGTAAAGATTAGGCCAGTCGGCAATACCCATAGTGGTTGTGGTGTCGACGGTGAGCTTCTTCAGGTGGATGGCCAACCAGAATGGCATTGCTCTCTGCTCCCAGCACAAGGCCGGTTGCTTGGCCGGCATCCGAGCACTTAGAAGTAGGTTTCTAACTCCGCGAAAAGTCATGCTGCCATTCCGAGCAATGCTGCAATGTACCCATTAAATTAGTGTGAAGCAGAGTATTGATGCAACTGTAAAATGTGTATTCTGCCATTATTTTTCACCCATTTTTCCTGAGGTTGTAAATCAGGGGATGAACTTCAGGTTTGTGGGCAGGTGTATATTCAAGGAAAATATTACTTCATTTTCTGCTTTGCACGGAAGTACTACATGTAATGTTAAGCTCGGTTTTATTCTATATTCTGTTCGTCGGCCTTAAAGTCAAGTTTAAACGACATATACTGTTTTCTATTCTCAATATAGATGCATGAAATGCAGTTTATAAAGGCAATGGGAGAAAAACAAGCTTAGCTCAACTCGGACAGAACTAAATTTAGACTATGTGCAGCCTAGGAACCTGGTCACACTCTGAGCTGTAGTCACATTCCAGACAAGGCCATGGCCCGTTCTTGGATTAGTGTTTGCATGATCTCACTACTCCGGGACTCTCAAATGAGTGTATTTACACACAAAAGAATCTAGGTGCACTCATTTCAGAGTCTGAGTATTACAGAATAAAGGGAATATAATCTGCTCCTATCTGACTAGACAATACTCCGTACTACTTTGGTCACGCGCTGAAAATATGCTAGCCGTCTCGTATCAGAATGAGCATAAGATTGCAAGGTGGTTACTTCCAACATCTCAAATTAAAACAAGTCTTCAAGTTCTCTCAACCCCATGAATCTATCGGCTAAAAGCACAAAAGATCAGCCGAAATAGGCTTTCGTCCCGCTATATTAATATAGCAAACAACCGATACAACCATCACGATGCTTGGGCAGCAGCAAACAAACGCTCAAAGGAAAAAGAACAAAAAAGAGAACAAATGGAGGCATAGGCGGTAAGACTAAACGAGGAGAATCCGTGACCGCTGCGCCCACCGGAGAATTACCACCACACTCCTAGTGTTGAATCGTCGAATGCCAAGCAACCCCTTCAAGAAGGGAACATGTTGCTGCCCGGACCAGCGATTGGTCCTAGGGTTCTCCCGGCACACAAAGGGAGGTGAATGAGGGTATCCACGACGCCCTCCAGGAAGGTTTGATGCCACCCGAATGCGGCATCGCGTCGGTGCCGGACGACCCGACAAGAATTTCTCCCGAAAAAACCCTATTCACAACCCCCGGGCGATCCAACACACGAGCCCCACAAGAGCAAAACCTCGCCACCCAACCTCGCCTCCTACCAACTTGCGCTGCACGCTCACGAGTCCGCGATCGTCGTCTCACCGAAGATACCGCCACGAAGTCTGCAAGATGGAGGTGAGGGATAGCTCACACGGGGAGAACGGCACCACGACTGCGCGGGAGGGAACTGCCTCCACCGCCGAGACGGGAGCCGACCGGATGCGACCGCCGGCACACTAGTCCCAGTTAGGTCCGGCCGCTGCCAGTCCCGCTAGGGTCCGTCCGCTGCCAGTCCCAATAGGGTCCAGCCGGGCCTGGTATAGGCCCATAAAGCCCGCAGCCACACTGCAGCAAGGGCAGCCACCGGTGCCGCCCGCCCCTGCAAGATCACCGCCACTTCCAGCTACAGCCCAGGAGGCCTACCAGGCAGGCTGGCCCGCCCGGACCCAGATGGGGCCCTGATCTAGGCCATGAGGCCCTGCCCGCAGCCTCCCGTCGCCCCGCCGTGCTGGACTGCCCCCGCACACCACAAAGGCGCCGCCGCGCCGACATCACCCGGTAGAAGCCGGACCACCTCCGCCCTAGGAGCACCGCCGCCGGGAGGGAAGGCCCCGACCCACCTCCAGCCGTAGGGAAGGTCGGACCGCCGCCGCCGGCGCCAGCCAGGCCAAGCCCAGCGGCCACAGCCGACGGCGGCGACAAGGGAAGGAGGGGAGGGGAGGGCCTGGGGGGTGGCCACACGCCGCCGCCTCGGGGGGCGACGAGGGCGCAAAGGGAGAGGGAGGGGAGGAGGGCGACTGGAGCACAAAAGATCATGCCAGTGCACCATGTAATATATACACGAGAAGAGAGCCATGAACCCATACATTCACTATACAAGCAACTCAAACTTCAATCGTGCAAGATGCATCATGAACCATTTATTTGCCGACTTGCGGTCCATAATTTCTAGCCAGACATGGCATATGATTGATCAATGCCAATTTAATCCGTAGCCTGCTACGATAGCTCCGCAACAACAAAAAACCTTGCAGCCAAACAATTGGCAGGGTCACAGCTTGTATACAACTTCACATGTTTGATTCCGACAATCTAAGTCTCACAAATATCTATACCAGGAAAATTTCGCTATCTTTTACACTCCTAAGTTTATCTAGCCCACCCAATGTTCATAATAAGAAAAGAAACAAACATGAACAGTTTATTCTTAGTTACCCTCAACCTGAGACCGTCAGCAACCTAGTCATTTGATGATCACATGAGTACGAGCTTTGACACAGTCAGCAGCACTAGGAGCTGTGGCCGGAAAACTAATGATTTACAATTGTAATAAGCCCTGATTCAATACGGGCAATGTTCATAGTATGTGAACACCTCCTTTTCAAGCTCCAGCTGCGGAGTTTGTCGGCGATGTACACGCGGCAAGATCCCGTTTGCTCTTGGACTTTTTCATCTTCGCTTTGAATCTAGACTTAACCACCAATGTGTCCACTGTGTTCGCAAAGTTGCCAATAGCCATTGCGATGAGCAGGATCCCACATACCACAACCTGTGACAGCATACATAGGTTATAACATGGTCAAATATGATATATCCTGCTTGCACTAAAAACTAAAAGCTTCTGACCTGCCACTCAGGAATGATGCCTCTATGAGCTGTCCGAAGAAGTAAAAATCCAACATAACCCTCAAAGACCTAACAAATAACAAGGAAATCAGATAATTTCCTCAAATGGTTGTACATTTATGAGATTAAAATTATAACTTGACTTTACAAGATGCCAGCATGACCACTTGATAGTACAAAAATGCTAATCTAAATTAAATGATCTGATACTACTCATCAAGCAGGCAAACTAGGAAACTTTAGCACAACACACACTATCATGTGCCAGATCAAGAGTAAATTATGAAAATAAAAACTGGTCTGTCCTTGATGAACTTGGGTAGATATTTGCATCTTCAATACCAACTACCGTAAGAATAAGTGAATAACCAATACCTGCAAGAGAAAGAGGACAGGACAAAGCAGCAATAGTTGACCCTCAACACCAGCAGTCTCTCCCCACACGACGTCCATTCTCTTAGCCTGCCAGAAAAGATAATTTCAAGTTAAATTAACTACTTTGACTAAAGTTCCAGCAGATGTACATGCAAATGGATGTAGCAGAAGAGCCATATGGTGCCTAAATGCCATGCGACGAGATAGATGGTGCAAAGATATTATCAATTTGTTAAGTTGATCAACATCCTAAAAATCTTCAAAAAAACCGCTACTGATCAGGAAAATAATAGGCTAGAGCCACCACAGTAAATATAGAAGGAATCAGGTCATTTGCCCTTTATCAGAATGTGTTACCTTCCCTAAAGCAATCGAGTATATAGTCTTTGACGTTGATATCTATTCTGCAACATCATGGCAAAACCTTGCATTACAGCCCAGCACAGAAACAGCTCAACACCCCTCTGTGAAAAAAGATACAGGTTAAGATATGCCTTCGTGTAAGGACAGAACAGAAAGATCTAAACGTATACCTGTTTACGTGCACAGTCAGGTTGTCCCTTAATTTCCCATGTGAGACTTACAAGAGCCATCAACATGGCACAGTAGTGATGGCATACCCACCTTAAAAGCACAATGAACTTTTGTTAAGTTCCGAAGAAACCAATGGTGCTTATATGCAGAATGACTTTGACAAGAACAGACAAAATCATTAAAAAGAAGGGCTGGGAAACAACATGTTTATAGGCTATAGACAGAAACTGGTCACAAAGTTCAGTAAGATAACTTGAAGCCTCCGAACATCATAAAATTCCCTTCAAACGAGAGATGAAAATATTGTTTCAAAGTAACATGCAAAAACTAGAGAACTAGGATCCAAACTAGTTAATTATTATTCCTTACCAAGGACGGATATCACTTCCATTAACTCGCAATATGTTCTCTCGCAAAGCTAAAGTTGTATACAGGAATAACAGCCAAGCCTGTTAAACATAAGACAAGTTTAGCTGTCAGATTATCACTGTTGGAACATAGCATTAGTTCGTATTGCTACTAATATTCTCTGAACAAGCATCAGAATGTACCTGGTATAGCTGAACTGGCAATGCTGGAAAGCATCCATTCCATAACCATGACCTAAGAAACAACAGAATCATCGGAAAACCAAGAAAGACTACAGCGGTCCTATCCTGAAAAAAGGAAGGAAAGAGGAAAGATTTATTAAAAAGTGTCCAAGAGTTCTAGCTTATGAGGATTATCTACACACACACACACACACACACACACACATATAGACAGTTCTCCGCAAATTTACCATCAATAGCTAAAGCAAACTTTCATCCACACATGCAGACCAAAAACGCACATGGAATTCTAGATTGATATACCCAAAGGTGATCAAACATAGCGCTCTCCAAAGATATTACAGAAAAGTATTCTCCATTTCAATTCTGCTCAAAATGCTGACCTCTCAGTTTGCAAAGAAAGGTTTACGTTTATGTATCATCATGGGAACAGCCTTTTAGTTGAAATAAACATTTGAGGCAAACAGGTTTTTATACAGGGATAGGTATTTTGACAGGATAAATCATAAAAAAATAAATAGAGAGAAGGTACACGAGTCCTAGAGAAATTAAAGTCCCAATGCTGAACTCACCAGATGTTTTGTTTCCACTAAGAACTAAGAAGAGTGAGAAGGGTGTATGGAAAATTAATTGTTATACGAACCATTTATGTAATTTAGATAAGTCAAATCAAATGTTTTGGACTTGTAGTTACATGTTTACATAAGCATATTAGTAGCAGATAAACGCGACTTTCTTTACTTAAACAACTTGAAGTTAATAATCTGATCACAAGCTGTAAATTAGACTGATGTATAGACCACAGTCTGACTGAACGGTTTCAGATACAGGAATAAGAAGTTTGTACAGGCTCATGGTAGATATAACTTGCACATTGCTCAGCATGCAGATTTTTCGCTTTGTAGAAGGTTTGAACCACTTAAAGATGCCATTTCCCTCTAAGAATACTAGGATAAATGGAAGAGTAAATTTTGAAATCTACATATTTACTGGTAGCTCAAACACACCTTCATGTTAGCTGAATGGTCATTTGAACTACACTTGCTGCCTAGATTGACATTAATACTAATAGTAGTACAGTACATTTTTACACATACCCTGTAGCTATTGTATTCCTCCTTCACCTTGAGCTGCACCTCCTTCCTTGCCCGGAGATTCACTGGTCCCAGGAGCAGCTTCAGGAAAGCTCCTGTGATCCCCCAAAACAGCAAAATATTACTTACAAGAAGAGGGGAAAAAGGAGGCAAGGAATCTGATAAAAACCAATAGCAAGATGAAGGTCGCCAAGAGCAGCAATTACCATGCGCCTTGCTCGGAAGAATGGTGGCAATGTCTCCATCACTTATGAGGCAGGTTGCTCGATCCAAGTCCTCCTCAACCTGCGCAAAGGGGCCACAGGCGAAATCATGCACATTGTAAGGATCACCAGTCAATCAGCAGGGGCGGACGCGTGTAATAGCAGAATGATTCAGGAAGACAAAAGGTCCCAGAAGCAGAAGCTCCCGCGCATCCACGCTCCTGACAGGCACATTTGGGCACCACACCACACGAAGTTGAGATCGGCAGATGGCAGTTCCACGCATGCGGATCTCCCCCCAGTGATCTGGCGCCGCCAGCGCACACGGCGAGCGAAGCCGAGCAAGCAGCGCGCGGAAGTGTAGTCCCCCGCCAAGCACCCGAGCAGCGATCTCCCCGGCTATCCTCCACCCACCAACCCAGTGACACGCACAGACACTCCGAGGACGATTAGGTAGCAGCGGCATCAGGGAACAGCAAGGCACGTTACCTTGTCACTATCGGCGGTGGCGGCGGCCTTGCGCAGGCGGGCGAGCTCCTCCCCGAGCACGGCGGCGCGGCGGCGCAGCGCCTCCTCCTCCGCCCACGTCCGCGACATGAGCGCGGCCGCTGCGTCCTGCAGCTCCCGCGCCTGCTCAGCGGCGCGCGCTGCCGCCTCCACCGTCTCCTCCCCCATCTCCTGCCTCTAGTCTAGTGCTCCCCCCCTCTCTCTCTCTTTCTCTCCACAGCACGGGTCGCGCGAGGCTGACGTGTGGGCCCCGCGGAGAGCAGCAGGACGAAGGAAGGAGAGGGGTGGTGGGTTGGGTTGGTTTGATCTGTGCTGAGCTTAGATTAATGCGGTGTGATGCGATGGGATGTGGATTTGGCCAATTCAGGTGTCCCTTCTTAAATAGACTTCGACTTAGTTTACGGGCAATCTAGATGCGTGGATTTAGGTGTCGTGATTCCCTTTTTTCTTATTGTCTATGCATGTTACACGAGAATTTTATAAACTTCGGTCACTCTCTGGACTAAATCCGTGTTTTTTCTTTCAAACGGCACGCTCCCTGGACTGAAAGTTAAGCTGGGTTTAACTTTTTTTTTTGTTCTTTTGTTCTCGGATTTTCTATCGGGGTGGGAAAGGAATCAAGGATTTCTTGTGGGAGATGTGGAGTGTGACCCTGTCACTTGATGGCATGACGCATGTGACCCTACCTGGTCGATGTGGCGTCATAAGGCTTGTGCCTTTGCATTGAGATTTACTTTATTTATTTTTTGACGATTGCCTGCCGTGTTCATGTTGCCACTCATGCTTATTACTGGATATAAAAGTGAACAAAAGTTCAATATGCCAGACAAAGGAAGCATGTGACAATACTTTATCTGTATTGGGCATGTCACATTATTTCTATAGTGGTAATCCTTCTCCATGAGGACGAAATTTAGTTATGCAAAATGCCATTTGTAATGCGCAAAGCTTTTTATCTCTACCGGGGTTGTCGATGTGGTGCCCATGTGACATGAGTTTCATAATTATCGGTATTGCCACTTTTCCTACTCTATAGTGTGTGGGCAACAATGTGGTATCTCCAAACCACTATGTTAATACATGAACGACATATCTTCAAACGTTGCCTTGACAATGATTAGACGTGTTTTATTCTATTTGTGATCTCTGTTATAATCATTGTATTTTCTTTGTTTGTTGATCGTGCACATGATCGACCGGCCCAATACAAAATAGGTAAAGCTATAAAATATTTATGCAAAAGTACGAAGAAAAATACATCATCCGACTAGTAGATAATAATGTATTTCAATAGCACCATGCATATGGTGATTTTGGTAGTTTTAAAACTCTACAATTCTGGTCTAGGCCTAGAGAGACGTCGACAATGTAACTTTAAAAATATATATACAAATCTTTTATAAATTCCCATTAAACGTGTCTTCATGCAAAATTTAAAGTTTTTTCTTTTTCAAAAGACGAATGGTGACGAAAACTTGTAGAGACATCCTTGTCAGCCGTCGTGTAACACTTCCGTCACAAGGGCACCGACGGTGGCTCTTCATGTCAACATTTTATACCCATACGTTGCAAAACTGACTCTTCGTGGACTCTGATTTCACCGAAGTTCGCACACACTTAAGTTTTTCCCATATTTTATGTTGTCATTTTCTCTTTCTCTATTCATCAATTGGCTAAGCGCTAGAGAGAACCACACATCACTCTAGAACTCTGGTCTTTAATAGGCCTAGAGAGAAATATCTACGTCCACAGTGCAGCTTTAAATATATATACAAACCCTTTATAAATTCCCATTAAACGTGCGTGCATGCAAAATCTGAAGTTTTTTTTTTCTTTTTCCAAAAGACGAATGGTAAACCAGCCAAAAACTTGTAGAGACATCCTCGTCGGTCGTCGTGGAACAAGGGCACCCACTGTGGCTCTTCATGCAAACAGTTTATACCAATACATCGCAAAACCGGCTCTTCGTGGGCTCCGATTTCACCGAAGTTCACACACACTTAAGTTTTTTTTTTCATCTTTTATTTTTCGTATTATCTCTTTCTTCGTTCATCACTTAGCTAAGCATTAGAGAGAACGCACATCACAAAAACGAATTTAACCGAAGTTCCCACACACTTAAGTTTTTTCCATCTTCCTTTTCTCATTATCTCTTTCTCTGTTCATCACATAGCTAAGTACTACTAGAAAGAATACACATCGCAAAAAACGATTCATTCTTCATGGACTCTGGTTTCACCGAAGTTCGCGCGCACTTAAGTTTTTCCCATCTTTTATGTTGCCATTTTCTCTTTCTCTGTTCATCACTCAGCTAAGCGATAGAGAGAATGCACATCTCAAAAATGGCTTTTCGGCGACTACAATTTCACCCAAGTTCACACACTGCAGTTTGTTTTTCCTCTTTTATTTTGTCATTATCTCTTTCTGTGATCATCGATTAGCTAAGCGCTAGAGGTAGAGAGAGACACACCTATGTTGGTGGCGACCTGCGAGCAACCGTGAAGCTTGTCAGATATTTTGTCCGTTAAAAGAAAGTAAAGTGTGTCGGGTACTGCCAGATCCAGAGACAGATCAGAAATGTGTTGGCTGAGCATTAAACCCTCGAGCCAGCGTAGCGGGTGTTATTGCCACCTGTCACCGGACAACCTTCTTGAGATGTATTGCCACCGGACAATTAACACAACGTGGAAATGGAAACGATAATAAGTGCACAACCGGGGTTAATTAAGGAATTTAGTTGCCAACCTTTGGGCCATGCATGCGTACTCTACTGTACTGGTGATCGATGCTGCTTTGTCCATCCCTAACATGAAACATTGATATTAGCTAGTGTCTCTCAGCGCAAACGTGTGTCATTTTACTTTCTTTTTTAATAAAGTATTGGCACCCCGTACTAATTTTTTTTTTTTTTTGGAACGGGAGATGGGTCCCGAAGGACCCAGAAGATTTCATTCATTATGCATTCCAGTACAGTTGACCCAGAAAGTTACAACCAAGTCCAGAAACTTTACAAAAAAGATCCTGGACAGAGGATGAAGAAAGCGATCGGGTCCATCTTCCACATCGCTGCAGCACCAAACCAAGATCTTCACCGCCGGGGACAAACCACTTGGGATGAAGGCCTTGCTGTCACTCTGCCACCAACATATGCTGGAGAGGAGAGCCACAGATGATGGTATGCAGCTAAACTGCCTCCCATTAGGCACAAAGGCCAGGAGGAAGAGGAGGAGGCTGCGCAAGATGCCAGCACTCCAGCCGGCCGCCCTTCGGCCAGAAAGGTCGACGACGACGCTCGTCGCCGAGGATGAGCTCGAAATGGAGCAGCAGAACCTGCTCCGGGTCCAGCGCCGAAGACCCATCTCCGACGCGACGACAGAACCGGCGAATCCAGCGCCAAGCACAGCGTAACCTCCTTCACTTTCACCATGGCAGCAAGGAGGACATGCAGAGCTTAGCACCAAAAGCAGGAGATTCGGCCGCCACATGAGCTTATTTAAGGAGCCAACACCAGATCCTCCCCGGATCCCTACCGTCCTCCATGGACAGCCAGGCTGGAGCTCATCCGGCAGCCCTCCGGTGTTGCTCACAGGCACCAGAGGGAAGCTCAACCACGGCATCACGCCATACTCCACATGGAAAAGACTCGACCTAGTACTAGACCTAGTATATACAGGCCGCCGTGCACCTCTCCCTTCTCCTCTCCGGCCGGCCACGCCGTCCGAGGAGCACCAGGAGCGGGCCGGGAACTGGTGGACTTCAACGACTCTCAACGGGGGCGCTCTCCAGGAGTTGCGTGGGACTAACCTTGTGGATACCCAAAAGAGCTTGTGGCCACACTACTAGTTTATTTTTTAGTTACGAATTTGAATTGCATGTACAGTACTAAATTTATTCATTTTTGAGATCCGATTTGCATGTAATTAAGAGGCCAAAAGTATGGAAGGGTACTAACTCTTCCCTAGATAACTAACGTATTAGTACATCTCAGTTTCTTCCCTAGTACGGAGTAGTAGTAGAGAGCTAACGTGTCAACTCAGTTATTCTGAAAAGTAATCCCGTCATTTTTCTGAAACGAAGAAAGCCACCTTGACAGACACGTCTGCTCTGTTGATAGTTCTAGAAAACATTTATTCTAAACGGGCGGTAATGGTCAATTCTCCATGATGATAGTGACTGGCATTCAATTACTAATAGTAACATGTATATAAAAAAAGATTAGCCCTTAAAAGTAGCACTGTAGCAAATACTACTAGCACTACCCCGCAAAGACGGTAACAGGATTGCATGTCGTGTCGATTTCGGAACAGTATCTGCCATTTGTTTATGTGTCATCCTTGCAAGACAAGGATGTGAAGATTGCTGCGTCTGCCTGCAAAGATGACCTCTCACTCTCTGGTACTATTACTAGTCCAACGGACGTGCCATTAGTTCTGAACGAAAACGTTTGATTACCGCTTTTTTTCTATAAAGTATAAATACACTGAGCGTGTAAAAGCAAACTCACAAATACTGGTTGGTACCCATGCTGTGATACTGTTTGGGCAGACAGGCTAGGGGTCTTATTCGAGTGGGGATTTGGTGCTCCTGAGCTCTAGTGCACCCTGCATTAAAAAAAATGACATTTATCAGTTTAAAAAAATATGAAAAAAATCTTGAATGTTTCCAATGATATGTTCTTTTTTTTTTAACAAGGGGTGGCACCGACGTGCCAAATATCATTGCTCAAAGACATTGTACATCAGTGATTACAGTGCCCTGAGATCTCATTGCAATGATCGCCGAGATGACAGGACAAGAGAGGGTGTCATGAGCATTGTTCCTGCATGAACTAGAATGCTCTGATCCAGGAGATCGGAGAGCTTGTTGAGCGCATTCGTGAGCCAAACCATTGAAATCCCTGGAGACATGATGAATGGAGGAAACAAGTTGTGTCATTGAATTATTGTACTCCGCAATCTGGTATCTGATACTCCAGGGAATAGAGGCCGAAGCTGTAGCTCCTGGTTGAATCGCCTTGACCAGGACAAGATTGTCCGAAAAGACCTGCAACGGCGATATGCGCAAAGCAGCAACAAGACGAGCAGCAATGACAAGACTCTCAGCTTCAGCCTGAAGAGGCGAAGAGACATCATCAACATGGGCCTGCAGAAAAATGTCGGAATCCAAATGGTCTTGTTTCCAGCAGATGTAAATGCCAACCCCCGCACGAGAGGAGGGATGTTCTTGCACTTTCCTCCAGGTTGCATCAGAAAACAAGAAAGAGTAACCAGCAATACGGGGAGCGGAAAGCTGCTTCGGCAGGTTCGTGGTAAGCTGAGCAGAAAGAGGCAATGAAGCAAAGTCTGCCAGCATGCCTTTCATAACCAAAGAGATCTGAAAGGGAGAACCATCTTTCCTGCAAAACAAAGCATCATTCCCGGCCTTCCAAAGGCACCAAAGAAAAGTCATAATATTAGTTAAACTCATAAAGGGATGAGGCAAGTTTAACAGAGTCCTGATCATATGGCCTAAAGAAGGCAGATTATGAGTGATAATGTCAACTCTGATAAACCAAGGAGAGAGGAACCAGGCTGCTCTAGCAAATGGGCAGGTGAAAAAAAAAGTGATGTCGTCCTCCGGCTGCTCACATCTACAACAAAAACCATCATTATGCTTGGATCTTCTTGCCATCCTTGTACCTGCAGGTAAAACTTTGCGAAGAAGCCTCCAAGCAAAGGTTTTGACCCTAGGGATCATATCCTTGCTCTTCCAGACCTGTTGTAGCAGCGTCAGAGTGACCTCATCCAGATCATTAACAAGAGGGGGAGCCAAATCCTGCAAACATCTGAGAGCAACAAGATAACCTGACCTAGAAGAACACTTACCATTTGAACCTGGTCTCCAACACAAGATGTCATCCTCGTCCGACTGAATGACTACAGTATTCTTAATGATGCTAGCAGTACGCTCTGAAAAAAGAGAGTCAATCAACTGAGTATTCCAAATCCTTGTACCAGGGAGCCAAAGCTGATTAACCACTGCAGGATATGTTCTTCAAACGTGCAAAATTTCAGCTCATAATACTAAGTATTTTGAGCTACACCAAAATAACAAATGTACATATCTATAATAGAGCGTTTCAAATCTTCGATTATTTTAAGATTTTGTCATTTTTGTGTAGCCCATAATATAAATGATTTAGAGTTGGGATTTTATACGTGTAGAGGCTACATCATGGACTACGTCTAGAATTATTTTCAATTTTTTTGACACTTCTATTTTTTTTTTGAATATTTTGAAAACGGAGAGAGCATTGAAGCTCGGGAGCAAATATCACTTTCCATTCTTATTCAAAATATCGGTGAAGTGGGCATGACTAATCGGGTGCCCACTTGTTCATGCTGGCCATCGCACCGGATACGCCGAAGTTGGTTCAATGTTCACGGATTGAGGAGGGAGAGACGAAGAACACAATGAACTTACACACACAAAAATGGATAACTCGTGAAGCCTACGAGGGGATCGCAAAATCCAAGTCAACAACATGCTTGATGAAACCGATTTCTCTCACAACTGGTCCACCATACCAATAGAATCCGCGGGTGGGGGGGGGGGGATTGACAAGCTCTACTAGAATCACTAGGTGAAAGAGTAGCTATCTTGGTGAGGTATTGATACAATGCAATAGATGAATCTATGGAGTAGCCATGAATCCCATGGAGGATGTTCTTATTGGATGTATGCCCAAGAGACAATAAAATATATCATTTTCATGATTAAAGTATTATGTTTTTATGCTATAACTTCTATGGTCATTGAATATGAGATTCAGAGGAAAAATCCATACACATGTATAGAAACATAAACACACCGTTATGACCCTCTCTCATGTTTCACAGACAAACTAGTTAATATTAGATGACCGCTTTTTCCTGGTCATGGACATTTGTTATGTTGATATTAATGTGAGCACAATGTTGTTTCAACATTTTGGCTGGATAGACAAAGTAATTTAGATACTACGAGATTGGTTTTGCTAAATTATATCATCACAGAATGTTCGTTTTGTTTGCTTCCTTAGACCATGAAAATATTCAATGATGTTTATCGTAAGGATCATTTTGGTATAATCAAGTATCACACCGTAAACAGTGTGATAAAAAAGGCTAACACTGGGTGGTCACAAAAGTATTCACTCATTGTGATACCTCAAGATTGGGAATTACTCCTCTAGTTAATAGAGAGATACATCCAGGATCCCTTCGGTGAAATATTATCGGTAAATAAGTCTGCACATACAAGGACGTGACACTAGTCACGTGGATACTATGCCACAGTAATGAGTGAAAGGAATCATACCGGATATCAGGAATAATGTGATATAGTGATTAAAGAGTTTAATCATGGTCTTATCATTTATCTCATCCCGAGGTATTGATTGGTATCGCGAAGTAATAGGAACTCACTTAACAACCAACAGGTTCAACAATTTTCTTCGTATAAATTGTAGGAGTCAATATGGACATCCATGGTCCCGGTGTTGATTATTGATTAGGAAAATGGTTTTCAAATCATGTATACTAGTTATCAAACCTGTAGGGGTCACACACTTAAGGCGTCAAAGTCTGTTGTTTGCATTGGTTGGTCCGGAGGAGAGTAGGGTATCATTCGAGTAATTCCGACGTGATAGAATAAATATTTAAGAGAGACTACAGAGGGCATGAGATGTCCAGAGATGTTTGAAATATGTTTCTGACATCAATAGGTAATGGTAGATGTCATTACGATATCACAGAAACAAGTCCGGTGTCAATCGACTTCTTTTCAGGCAAATTACCATAAGAGAGAAATAATGTCGGTGTAGGCAGAATGCTATATGAGATATAACGGAGGATAGGAGATGTCCCAGGATGTCGAGAATATGTTCCTGACATCGTTAGATAAATTCAATTATTTTATCTATAGGGGTCATGGGGTTCCGGAAGAGTTCTTGGGGACTTTCCATATGAGGGGCAGTGCCGGAAGGGGGAAGATTTCCTCTTGTGGGGAAACTCTAATTTAGGGGATGCCATGTGGGACCCGTGATCTCACAATGCTCATTGTCCTTCCCTGGATTTTCCCTGATTTATTTGATAAATAAATAAGGAGGAAAAGGTGAAAAAAAAGAAAAAAAAAGAAGGGGGATTGGATTCCATCTTGGAGTCCAATCCAAAATCCCCTAGGAGGGATTGGTGCGGCCAAGGGGGGAGGGGAAACCGACCTCCACCCCATCGAAGGTGCCCTACCTTGTCCCTCATTGTTGAGACACACAATTGGCCTTTGGTCATTTCTCTATCTCTCTCTCTCTCTCTCTCTCTCTCTCGGGATTAGAGATCTAGTTAGAGAACCTCTAATTAGAACCTCTCTAATATGATTAGAGGGTCTAACTAGAACATCTCTAATTGAATTAGAGCTTCTGATTAGAGACCCTCTAATTGGTTTAGGGCTTCTTCTAATTGGGAGATGATGACTATCTCTCTCGATTAGACCTAGCCCTAATCTCTCTCCCTCTCTTTCCCATGTGTTGGGACTTCTCCACCTCAATTGCGAACCTGCAGTGGCTAGTTCTGGATGGCAAAGCGCTGCAGGATTTTAATGGATGTATGTGTGTGAATTCTTAGAGGGGTAACACGTGATACCCTCACTCTGCTAGATCCAAAAGGTGGGGTACGGTGGATCGGCAACAATCCTACCGCTAGGCTTAGCCGTGGGACTCTTCATCGGGCATCACCGACATCGTCATCGACACTACTTCCGCTCTTCGTGTCAGTAAAAAATCAGATGTATCCATGCCTTTACCTGCATAGTAGATCTTGCGTGTTACATAGAATGGAAAATTTTAAAATTCTGCTACATACACCAATAGTGGTATTAGAATGGTCTATGCGTAGGTACAGGTACGATCTAGAGCACCGGTGTGTGCGGGTATTGCATAAGTTTGCGCAAATATATTAGAAAGCTCTCTAATATTCAAATTGTTTATGATTAGTTCCCAATAAGTTGTGTCGTTTTGTTTTCAATGTCATAGTGAGATTTTTTACAAACTTCTGGCAATCCTAGGACGTTTGAGTCGCCCCTGGCATATCTCGTCTAGTCCGAAGAAGTGCTTCAGCAGTTTTGGGTCACTATAGTTGGATTTGTGGACAACATAATGGACGGGGCATCTGAATTGGATCCACGCGGGGGTCATGGTTACTAATAAGTTTAGATTCACGCTCTAGACGTTTTTGTAATGTCGATGTTTCAATCACCCTGCAATCTCAATCTAGCATCATGAACAATCATGCCTGATTTTGTTTGTAGGTGGTAACGGTTCACTCCATAGAACCTAAAACCACGTAAAAGTTGCAAACACAAGCTTTAGATCCGTCTAACTTGTTTTTGCAGAGCATGAGATGTGATGTTGTATAGTCCATTATCATTCAAGAGTTGTATGAAATGCTATCCACTGTATTTATTTTGACATGCGAGTCAATTTAAACCATGATGGTTGGAAACCATGTGATTTCTATCTTTGTCATGCGTGCCCTATGCTTTCTTTGAGTATCTTAGAGATAGGAGAAGGAAATGGAGATTATGATCAAATGTCGTAGACTTCAATAACGATCCACAGAGCAAAGAAGGAGTTCTGAGCCCAGAAGACAAAGAGGACTATAGTACATCACTATTAAACTGTCTATGATAGTTAATCCTTCTATGCACCCTTTTGATTGTGCAATAGTTGTGATTATTATGGTTATTCCTCACTTGAAAAATATCAAGGTGATCGTGCTCTTCCAAATTTTGCACCGTCAAATTGGTTTGGGTTCGCGTCCATCACCTGGATACAGGGATCAACGCGTTTTGATAACCTTATAGGCGAGTATAGATTGATCACTTGGATACGAAGTTCAATACCATACAAGAAGATAAAGTAGTTGGTTGTCTTGACGTTCTGGCATGAAAGTCATGAGCTCGGAGCACATACATCGAAAGATGAACGAGAGACACATGAGTTGTTATTGGCTTATTGGCCTACCCTTTGGGATCATGATTGGATGCATAGACGGATACGTCCTTCTGATCATAACCCTGATGTGGATATCGAGTAACTGAATATTGATTATGAGGAATATCAATTTCAGTGGGAGTGCACATATTGGTTAAATATTTTGTTTTAACCGGATGCAAATTAATCATGATAACAACTAGTGTAATTTTCATAGATTGTTATAGAGTTGGCATATATATCCCATCTACATAGTTAGTTAGTTGATTGAGTTAGATACATGGTTAAGAAAAACTTTACGAACTTGTTTCGTAATTTGAGGATTGCTCTCAAAATGTGAAGGAAAGGTCCTATTGCAATATTTGGTAGAATTTGTCAACGTATGATAATGAATGAGATTCATTACATGCATGGATATAATACGGAGAGAATTGATTCCAATTAATCTTGTCTCCTTAAGGATATCCCAATTGAAGCACCATAAAATTGTCAACGCTTAGAAGTGTGACATACACTTGTTGACATAAAGAGGGTGTGTATAGCACACATACAGGCAATTGAAACATATATGTCTATTAATAGACAAGGAGCTGAAAAAGTTATTTCAGATACAAACAAGATATAATATATCTCATGAACTAGTTTGTATACAAAAGAAACATATATTAAAGTGGTGAATTAACGTATGTGTACTAAGCTTGGTACATACGAGGATTGGATACATTGAATGTCCCAGTTGAAAGTGCATTTTTTGATCCGTAGTGTTTTGTGTGTTATCTAATAGTACTAATAATGTTATTTATAAAGGTGTTAAGTGGTGCAAGTGTTTAATTATTCATTCACATCGAACACCGGAAAAGGGTGAAGTTAGATCAGCCTGTTTTGCTACTGGTGGTAACTGAATATTCAGGATCAACCGAAAATTCTGGTTGTTAATATCTTCTCTGAAAATGGCCACAGAAGGAAGCCAGATATTTAACCGGATATTTCTAGATCAACCGTAAATTACGGTTGTGAAGTTTTTCTCCGAGATTGGCCATAGAACAAACGCGGAAATTTCTCAGGCAAAACCGGATATTCCGGCTGGGGAAGAATCAGCGCAAAAACGGCTAAGAACTTGAAGTTTCTGCTCCCTGGAGTCAACCGGAAATTTCCAACCAACCGGAATTTCCGGTTGGAAGAGTCTCGACACAGAAGGTAATCGGAAATTTTGGTGAAACCAGAATTTTCGATTTGTTCAAGTGACTTTGAAATCTCATATCTGAAGCAGAACAACTAACCGGAATTTCCTGTTCAAGTTTGAACCGAAATATCCGGCTCCAATTTATGCCTCCAACGACCACATTTAGGGAGGGAGAATAAATACCCCTCCTTCTTCCCCAAGAGGTCTAGTTCATCCAAGCCATTGATTGCACATATATTGAGCTTACCAAATCCAAGATTTCTCTCAATCTCTCTACCCAAACTCATTGATCTTCGAAGGATTGAGGGAGAAGGCCCCGATCTACATCTTACCAGCCCATTCTTCATTTCCCCCTCATTCACTTGAGGGAATCTAGTCTAGGGTTTCCTTGTGGAAAACCTAGACCCTATTGCTACTCACTTGTTGATTGTTGGTGATTCTTGGGAGCCCCCAATTCGGTTGTGGGTGTGTGCCTCAAGCTCATTGTAAAGGCACCGATTTCCGCTTCGAAGAGAATCAATAGTGGAAGGTGAACTAGGCCTTTGTGGCGAGGTTCATTGGAGAATAGGATGAGACCTTTGTGGCGTTGAGTAGGCCTTTGTGGCGAAACTCACACCCCTCCAACAAGATGTACTCCCCTCAAAAGGAGTAACTCGGGATTACATCCTTGTCTCTGTGTGGTTCTGTTATCGGTTACCTCATTCCCTCTCCTTTACTTCGTGTCTGTATCTTGCTTTGTATCGCTCTTGTCATATAGGTAAATTCACCGTAGCCGCATATCTAGAGAATTTACCTCTTGTGTCAAGCCTAAACTGAAAATGAATTAATTTGTTGTAACACCTATTCACCCCCTGTCGATTAGTCATCTCGACAAGTCCCTCAGATGATCCAGTAGGTGTCGTGGGATAATCACGGCAGACGTTACCGGGGGTAACTTGTCTTGGGGCAATTCGACTCTGGTGTTTGGGAGAGGGTTTAGCTCAAGGGAAACCATGGTGATATGCGATCTGGTAGCCGGCAATCAAGTCGCCGAGTCTCCGATCTGAATATATTATCTCAACTCTCGTGTTACAAAGGATACTCGAATATCTCGCGATTGTATGATTTCTGTTTACTCTAACCCTAGGGGCCGGCTTATATAATATCCGGACCCCCTGGCTTACCGCCCAAGGCATACTCGGAATCCTACCCGGACACTGCTTACAGACCCTAAGTTTCCCTATCGGAACCCACAAACCGGGTTACGAGGCCTACACTCTTGGGCCTTCCAGAAACTCCTTTTCCCTAAGCCGGATCTTGCGCAGCGCCCTTTGGGCCGAGTTACACCTTGGCGTTAGCCTACCGGGTTATCATCCCTCCATCAGTAGTCCCCAGAATAGCTTGGGCTTCACGGGATCCTCCTTGAAGCGCATGCTATTCCCTGCAAAAATAACAAACATTCAAGTTCATAGAGGCCGGGTTAGGTTGCTTTGATAAACAGCTAGGCCTAACTCCACTGGTGGTCCATATAATAACCCGGCTTTCACTGAACCGGTCTTTACTCTTCCGGGTCAATGCTCCGAAGGAAATGCAAGAGACCCGGCTTATTTCATTCATTTATTGGTCCGGATATCGCGGAAGGGATTTGCTTCATATCCTCCCCGGATATCACGCCCCAGCACTTAACGCATATCCCAAAATTTTCGGACGGGTATTCCTTCCGAAAATTTTGGCTCCCGCTCACTTGACCTAGTTTTCCCCACCCGCACCTATAAATAGGTGCCCTAGGGGGGGGTAACCTAGGCTCAATGTTCCATTTCTTCTCCATCCTCCTCCTCACCGGTGCCATCTCACTCGAGCTCGTAGCCGCGCCGCCACGGAGCCCACAGACGTGCCGCCGGAGCCCAGCCGCCGCCATTTGCGCTCGTCCACGGCTCGCGTCGCGCCGCCGTCGTCTTCCGCCGCCGCGCCCCCGAGCTGCCCGCCGGGAGTCCCAAAGGGACACCACGACTGCGTCGTTTGCCGCCGTCGTGCCCTCCTTCAATCCGCACCGGTAAGCCTTCCCCTTCCATGAAATTTTACTTCAAGTTCTTTTCCTCGAGCTAGATTGGATCTATATCCGCCCGCGGGCCATTTTCTTGCTCCGCGCCGAATTAAATCGCTCAACCCCATTCTAGCTTGTTCAGTTGCTCAATAGTAGACCCAATAGCACTCTCCTATTACTCGCAATCATTAATTTCTCCACGAATTTATCTGCAAATTTTCCAATCTAGATGTAGTCTGTCAAAATTTCCGCAGCTGTTCTTCGATATCCGGACAATCCTCTATTTCCGGATCTTCTATTTACACTAATTAACCAGACAACTAACCCCTTTTCATGATTGCTCATTGATACTTGGATAACCCATAATTTCTGTACTGCTCGTTGATGCTCGGATAGCTCGTAATTTCCGTATTGCTTGTTGACACTCGGATAACTCGTAGTTTCCGGGTCTTAATTACTCATGTTTTGTACTCTTTGCCTTGTGTTCTGCAGACCGAACAAATGGCTCCAAAGAACAAGGGTAAACATCCGGCAAAGCCAAGGTCAACCCAATCCATCTCCGCCAACTGGGCACGGTCTACCGTGACCCAGGCCAAGCTAGAAGAGCTCGCCGAGTCAGGCGTTCTCCCTCCTCAGAAGGAGATCCATTGGAGAGTACCGGGTGACGAGACCCGACCTACCCCCAACCCCAACGAGGTAATCTGCTTCGTTGAGCACGTGATCCGGGGGTTTCGCCCCCCGGGTCACTCTTTTTTCCGTGAAGTCCTCGGCCATTACGGCCTCCGGGTATTCGACATAGGGCCTAACTCTATGTTGAACATCACCCATTTCATAGTCCTTTGTGAATCCTACTTGTGCATCCCACCAAATCTGGCTTTATTTATTGAACTATTCCAATGCAAACCGTGCCGCGAAAGCGGTGACGGGGACCTCTTGGCCTGCGGTGGAGTTTCTATCCAACGCCGTAAAAATTCGCCTATGCCGACTCTAAGTCTTAACTCACATGTTAAGCATTGGCAGCAATCTTTCTTCTATTGCCGGGACACCTCCCCACCCGGCGAAAGGAAATTGCCGGGTTACTCGGAGGGTCTCCTTGACCTTTCCGACACTTTCAACGCCTTTGCCTCAGAGTCGGACAGAGAGTCCATTCAGCCCCTCCTAGCTAAGATAGCCGTCCTTTCCGCCCACAGTCTTCTTGGGCTCAACCTAGTTAAAACCTGGGTAGATTTCCGGATTCAGCCCAACTCCATTCGCTCAAAACTGATGTGCGAATACTCGGGACACGTCACGGACGCGCTCCGCTATTCCTCGAAGAATTATCCGGCTGGCGATACCAACAAGACCATCAAAAGCTTCCTAACTGAGAAGATGGAAGTGATCAAAAATATAGCCGGGTTAGCGCCGTTCACTCGGGATAACCCGGCTCCAGCGGTAAGATCCGACACTTATCCACTTACTCTTGTACTTTTACTTGACACAACTACTAACTCTCACTTTTATGCCTTTATCTCAGGCTGATAATGCTTTCTGGAACATCGAGACCCCTCCCAACTCCGGGAATCCGGAGGAAGAAGAAGAACCGGCTGACACTGATGAAGGTATCACCCGGGTTTCAATCACCTTAACCTCTGTTACTTTGCTTTCCCATTTTTTCTCTTTTTCCGACCATGTATTTGTGCCTTTCAGGGATGGATGATAAGGATGACAAGGATGACCAGGGCGACCCGGAAGAAACTGAAAGCGATAAAAGCGAGGTTGAGCCGGAAGTTGAGGTCGGAGCCAAGAGGAAAACCCGAGGGGTCGTCTTCAAGGTTCCCTACTCTTCCATGTCCTCCAAACCCTATTCTTTTGATAATATGCACGAACTTAACCGACAGTTATCCAATTCGCCACACTTGAAGGATCCGCCTCCGACCAAGCACAGGGTAACCCGGAATTCCCCGGGTGATGATCCCCTCAACCCGGGTATTCCCACGTCCCCAGCTCGCCGCACTGGTACTCCTCCATCTCATCCCTGCAACTCACCTCAAAGACACCCTTCCCCCAATCATCCATTAGCCGGACAGTTCCGGGTCTCACTCTCGGATTCTGTAACAGCCTCATCCGCGTCCAGCAGCGAGCTTCCGGCGGATTTTGTGGTGAATGCCGGGTAAGTTATATTTCCGGCTAAGCGATATACTAGTCCTTTTGATAACCTTCACTTTTTGCTACTAACCACTTCTCTTTTCTTTCCTTAGCGCCCAGGTCTCGATCAGTGACCCGGATAACATGGACATGGATAACCGGGAGACTGAAGGGTCGGTTGATGATATGGACGCCGCAACTGGCGGTGCTGGCGAAGAAAATCAAGAACAAGACCCCCTGACAGACTCGGCCCGGCAGGAAGCCGGGTCTCCCAAGCCATCTGAGGAAGCTGAGGACGACGACGTCGAGATCCTGGACACAAGGATGGGCATTCCCAATCATGACACCCAGGCAGCCCGGGTCTCGACCCCAAAGCCGGAGAAGATTCGTCCTCCGAGTGATCAGGCCGCCGGCTCTTTCGGTGTCAAGCCCAAGGATATGACCTTTACCCAGATGCTCGACGCCCTGCACACCTTGAGGGCTGACGAAGAAAATGTCCTAGAAGCCTTGATAGCCAAACATGAGGTAAGTCCGAGTGATATTGCCTATATATTTGTCTAGTCCCCAAGTTCCAAGTGAACTTATTGATAATTTGCTTGGAACTTTCACGGTGTATCCAACTGATAGTGTGCTTTTTATCCGGCTAACCCTTCCTTGTGTTTCCACGCAGGCGTTCGTGACCCACTCGTAGAAAGCATTAGCGAAGGCCACCAAACTCCTCGAGAAGGAGACGACGCTGCATGAGTCGGCTGAAGCTGACGCCAAGAAGACGGGGAGGTTTGCCAGAAAATATAGAAAAAGGGCTCACGCAGCAGAAGATGAATTGACCAAGCTTTCTGTTCAGATTGCTGACACATATCGTGCTTTGACTGGTAACTTATTCCTAACTTAATAACTATAACCCGGATTCTCATTCTGATAAATAGTCAGATTTCCTTACTTAAAGCTTTTTTCTATTTTCGGCAGGTCCGGATGATGTAACTTCGGATGAAGATGACATAGCAAAACTGAACATGATAAAGAGCACGATCTGGCAACTCTGTGCCGGGACCAAATGGATTCTTCAGGATTTGAAGTGGCCGGGTGTTGGACATGGTAGCTTGAAGACGCTGCTTGACGCGTGCTCCACTATCCCCGAGTGGATCGAGCACTGGAAACGCTCGTCCTGCCGGGTTGGAGTAACCCGGGGGCTTGCGCTGGCTAAGGCATACTTTCCAAAACTTGAGCCGGCAAAGCTCGTTGGCGGGTTTCCAGAGTTCAACCATGACGGCTCCAGGTTCTCAGTAAAGAACTTCAAGGCTATTCAGAAGGAGGTTCGTCACCCGGCTAGCATAATTGCCGATAGTCTGGACGTCAGCTCGATCGTCCCACCATATGATGCTGATGATAAGGCAGTTAATTCGGATCTTCCCAAGCCGTATGACATGCTGGCACGATGGAAGGCAGAGGCTGCTCAGGCGAGGGAAGAGGCCGTGAAGAAGAAGGCTGAGGCTGACTCTGCGCCTGCTACCTCCACGCCGGTTGTTCCTCCTCCCGCACGGGCCGGCACTACTGCTGACCTGGGTGCTGCTGCCACCAAGACTGCTGAAGAACAAGGCAAGGAACAAGACCCGGCTGCCAAGGGCAAGGGCAAGATGGACGACTCGGCCCAAGAGGCCGAGTGAACTCTTTATCGGCAACCGTCTAAAGCACTTTATTCGGCCAATGGGCCTTTTTAAAACAATTATTCTTTTGATAGTGTGCCTGTGCACTTTATGATACTACTATCCTGATTTGTAATACGTTTTAAGACCTTAATATATTTCGTGGCCCTTCTGGCCTTTTGCTTGAATTTGATATTTCTTGACTTTGAGCTTTTTCATCCCTGATTTTCCGACTTACTGCTATGGTTCCTTTTGTGAGACTCGGTTTCCGGGTCTCGTGGGTTTTGACTAGTGGACTTTTTTCTAAGTCCCCAAGTCCCCAAGACTCGGATTTTTGGGTTTTTGAGCTGAATAGCTAGATAATTTGTTTCTGTTTTCAAATTCCCAAGTCCCCAAGGCCCGAAATTCCGAGTCTAGGGTGTTTGGGTCTTTCGAAAGGAACAAATTGTTACTGCTAAGCCCAAAACCTAGAGCCATTTCACATAGGATTTGAAGTTATGCTTAATATACCTTGACTTTCCGGCTATTAACATTGTACTCTGCATAACTTGTGGTTTAGATGACCCTTTTGACCTTCTTCTACTGTAAGCCAGCTTTCGCGTGAATAATCAATGTTGCTACAGCTGTACGAAGACAGGGCCAGGCAAGTCCCATTGGGCATCATGACTGATTGTAATCATACGCTAGCAAAGCATGCCACCTAGTGCGAGTCACATCAAGCTTAAGCAAGAAAAGTCAAGAAAGTTTGGCTCCTTTGTCCGGTTATAAGCTTGCAGCCGTACTTATTACAAGTAATCGGCCCTTATAACTCAATGGCATCGTGGCCGGGTCTTTGAGTTTGCAACTGTGCTATTCAAGCAATCAGCCCCCAAGACCTAGATATATGCGATTTACTAGAAAAACTAATATACTAAAAGCAATAAATAATACTTACCTGGAAGAAAAAATAAGAGCACAACAGAAATACATAAAAAACTTGATAAAAAATATAGGAAAGAGACAAGATACTGTTGAACCATCTCTTTATTGATATGAGAAAAGTTAGGTCAGCAGGCCGCCTCATTAAAAACCCTCCAGTCCCCTTAGGCACCCTGGATAGGAAAAGAGTGCGTCTGAAACCTGCTGCCTGTTACATCGTGTAATTCCACTTATGAATCTAGTCTATTCTAGGTATAGTAGGGACGCAGCTGAGCTACGTTCCATGGTCTTTCTCTTTCTTGCATAGATGAAGTGGTATGAGCGGTGTCATTAACCGTAGCCGACTCTTCCCTTGCATCTACCAAGTAATATGATCCATTGTGCAGATTTCGGCTTATGATGAACGGTCCCTCCCATGGTGGGGATAACTTGTGTTTTCCTTCCTTTGACTGTACCAGGCAAAGAACCAGGTCTCCTTCCTGGAAGACCCAAGTTTTGACTCTCCGGCTGTGATATCTCCTCAGGTCCTGCTGGTATATGGCTGATCTCTCCAAAGCTTGTTCCCTGTGTTCTTCTAACATATCCACGGCGTCCTGCCGGGTCTTCTCGTTGTCCACCTCGACGTAAGCCGACACTCGAGGCGAGTCATGGATAATATCACTCGGTAATACCGCCTCTGCACCATAAACCATGAAAAACGGTGTCATCTGAGTAGATCTGTTAGGTGTAGTGTTGATACCCCAAACCACTGAAGGTAACTCCTCAACCCATACTCCAGCAGCTCTGATACATGGGACTCGTAGTCGTGGCTTTAATCCACGAAGTAACTCCTGATTTGCCCTCTCCACTTGTCCATTAGCTTGTGGATGGGCTACGGAAGCTATGTCAAGCCGGATTCCATTGTTCCCACAGAATTTCTCCATCTCACCAAGGGACATGTTGGTTCCATTGTCGGTAATTATGCTGTGAGGATACCCGAACCGGTAGATAATCCTTTTCAGGAACTTGACTGCCGTAATCGCTTCACAATTGGTAACTGGCATAACTTCAACCCACTTGGTAAACTTATCGATAGCCACCAGGAGATGTGTCTTTTTGCAAGGTGACATGTGAAAGGGGCCAACCATGTCCATACCCCAAACGGAAAACGGCCAGGTCAAAGGAATTGTTTGCAACTCCATAACCGGCACATGGATTTGGCGGGCATACCTTTGACATCCATCGCACCTTGCCACCAAGCGTTCCGCATCTGCTAAGGCTGTGAGCCAGAAGAAACCGTGCCTGTATGCTTTGGCCACAAGGGACCTTGTGGATGCGTGATGCCCACAGTCGCCTTCGTGGATCTCTTTCAGGATTTGCCGGCCTTCTTCTGGTGCCATGCAGCGCAAAAATACTCCTGCAACACTCCTTTTATATAACTCCCCATTAATGATGGAATAACCTTTTGCTCGCCTCAGAATTTGCCTTGCTAGTACCTCTTGCTGTGGTAACTCGCCCCGTGATAGGTAAGCCAGAAACGGCTCTGTCCACTCGGGAACAGTGCGTATTGTGGCCACGAGCTCCAGATCCGGGTCTTTGTTAGCCACTTCTTCCTCAGACTCGGTTTTTACTGATGGCCGCCATAGCTCGTCCAGGAACACATTGGGTGGAACCGGCTCTCTGCGCGAGCCGAGTCTGGCGAGTGCATCTGCTGCCTCGTTTTTTCTTCTATCTATATGCTCCACCTCATACCCGGAAAAACACCCGGCAACCCTGTCCACCTCTCTGCGGTATGCTGCCATAGTTGCATCTTTTCTATCCCAAGTTCCCGAGACCTGCTGTACCACAAGGTCCGAATCTCCATAGCATCGTATCCTCTTAATGTTCATCTCCTTGGCTATCCTCAATCCATGCAATAATGCCTCATACTCGGCCACGTTGTTGGAACAATCAAAGTGAATCTGCAACACGTAGCTCAACTTGTCTCCTTTGGATGATGTGAGTACCACTCCAGCTCCTGATCCCTCGTATTGCTTGGAACCATCAAAGTGCATTATCCAAGACTCGGAACTTGGAGTCATTGTGGGCATGCCTGTGTGAGTCCAGTCATTAATGAAATCAACTAGAGCTTGAGATTTGATTGCTGACCTGGGCTCGTAGTTGATGTGATAATCTCCCATCTCGATCGCCCACTTGGCTATTCTACCTGTAGCATCCGAGTTTCTGATGATATCCGACATTGGTATAGAGCTAACCACTGTTATGGGGTGTTCCTGAAAATATGGCTTCAATTTCCGGCTGGCCATGAAGACCCCGAAAACCAGCTTCTGCCAATGTGGGTAGCGTTGCTTTGCTTCTGATAATACCTCGCTGACATAATAAACCGGCCTCTGAACCGGGTGATCTTTCCCATCCTCCTTACGCTCAACAACAACCACCGCGCTAACCGCCCGGGGCCCGGCTGTAACGTATAATAACATGGGCTCTTTAGGACCCGGGGCTGTTAGGACTGGTGCCTCAGATAGCTGCTTCTTTAGTGCCTCGAATGCCTCATCCGCCTCTTGGTCCCAAACGAATTTATCAGATTTCCTCAAGAGCCGGTACAAGGGTATTGCCTTCTCTCCGAGTCTTGATATAAACCGGCTCAGCGCTGCTACACACCCTGTAAGCTTCTGAACATGCTTCAGGTTTTCCGGCGTTTTCAGACTCTGGATAGCTTTGATTTTATCCGGGTTTGCTTCAATCCCTCTCTCCGACACGATAAAACCAAGTAATTTCCCTGCTGGAACTCCAAATACACACTTTGTTGGGTTAAGCTTCATCTGATATCTTCTCAAGTTTTTGAATGTTTCCTTTAGATCGTCAATAAACGTTTCCGCTTTCCTGGTCTTAATCACCACATCATCCACATAAGCATGAACATTGCGCCCAATTTGATCCTCGAAGCACTTCTGAATGCACCGCTGATAGGTTGCGCCAGCGTTCTTCAATCCGAAAGTCATGGTTTTGTAACAAAAAGCCCCAAAAGGAGTTATAAACGATGTTTTCTCCCAGTCTTCCTTCTTGAGCTTGATCTGATGATACCCGGAATATGCATCCAGGAAACATAATAGGTCACTTCCAGCCACTTCATCTATGATCTGATCTATCCTCGGGAGTGCAAACGGATCCTTTAGGCAATGCTTGTTGAGACTCGTATAATCAATGCACATCCTCCACTCATTGGTCTTTTTCATCACGAGAACCGGATTTGCCAACCAATCCGGGTGAAATACTTCCATGATAAAGTCGGCTGTCAACAGCCGAGCAATTTCTTCTCCTATAGGTCTTCTTCTTTCCTCATTCATTTTTCTCAGGCCCTGCTTCACAGGCCTAGACTTGGGGTCAACATGCAAGCTGTGTTCCGCCAACTCTGTGGGGATACCCGGCATATCGCTAGGCGTCCAAGCAAACACATCCTGATTCGAACGAATAAACTCCACAAGTGCTTTTTCCTGCTCATCGTCCAAGTTAGATCCTATAGCAAATTGCCTAGAGGGATCACCCTCGACAAAGGCCACCATCTTGGTATCTTGTGCTGCTTTGAATTTTGCTCTCTCATCCTCCGTATTTGGCCTCTTCAGCGCTGTCCTGTCATCCGGGTCTACTTGAGACCGATAATACTTGAGCTCCTCCTTTCTACAGGCTTGTTCTGCCATTGCCGCATCTCCTTCGTCACACTCAGCCGCTATATCCCGGCTCCCATGTATGGTGATGGTCTGCTTAGGACCCATGATTTTTAGCTGTAGGTATACGTAACACGGCCTGGCCATGAACTTGGCGTAAGCCGGCCTCCCAAATAGCGCGTGATAAGGACTGCGCAACTTCACCACTTCGAACGTGAGCCACTCCACCCGGAAATTATCCTTTGACTCTCCAAAAGCAACCTCCAAGGTAATCTTTCCTTCAGGGCACGCCGAGTGGCCCGGCACGATCCCGTGAAAAACTGTTGAACTTTTCTGTAGCTGAGATTCCTTGAGACCCATACGTAAGAAAGTTTCCCAATATAGGATGTTGATGCTGCTTCCGCCATCCATTAAGACCTTTTTCAGCTCATAACCATTAACCTGAGGCGCAACCACCAATGCTAGGACTCCCGGGTGTTCTATCCTTTCCGGGTGATCTCTTCTGCTCCACGTTACATCTTGCTCCGACCACCTTAGGTATCTCGGGACAGCCGAGGAGACCGAGTTTACTGCCTTTTTTAGTATCTTTCTATCCTTGTTAGAAGTTCCGGTAGTGTGAACGTGGTATTGGCCCAATTGCTTGGGGTTGGCTTGGAAACCTCCAGCTCCTCCCTGATTATTACTCGGATTTCCAACTCCCGAGTTACCTGCTGGGGGTGGGCCGTTGCCCGGGTTTCCACCCGGACCCGGTCCTCCTCCCCGGCCTGCACCTCGCATAGCCTTGTTTACTTCCTCGTTCTTCCATCTCTGCAAATCCGCACACTACTGCAATGAGTGGTTGGCCGGCCTTCCGTTCCTGCTGTGTTTCGGGCACGCCATTCTGAAGATATCCCAGTTGTTACCCGGCCTTGGTGGCCCTTGATAATTTTCTCCGTTATGGTTTCCTCCGTTGAAATTCCCTTCTGCTCTGGGCCTTGAAGACCCGGCTTCTGTGCTGGCGACAAACTCGGAACTCCCCTCGAACGGGCGCTTGTTCTGGTTGTTCCCATTGTTACCTCCATGGTTACCCGGCGTGGATCCATTGCCGGTTCTTCCATTATTACCCGTATTTGCTTTTGCTTTCTTGTCATCAACATCCTCTTCCGTGGTATCCGTAGCAGCATGTTTGTTGCACGCATCCATTAGTTCTCCCGTCGTAACCTCTGAAGCATTCCGACTGGATTTCATGCGAGTTAACTTCTGCACTGAAGGTGTATACTTGCATGTCTTGGCCATAGCTTGCAACGCGTCCTTCGGCCGAATATCTGTAGATGAATGCAATATCTCCATAACCCGGCGCACCCAGCTGCGCGCTGATTCTCCCTTCTTCTGGACACACCGTTCTAGGTCATCAATAGTAAATAGCTTCCTGCACGTTCCATGAAAGTGCTTGATAAACGCAGTTTTCAACTCACCCCACGACTTGATAGATCCTTCCGGTAAATTGTTGAACCACAACTTTTGCTGCCCCTTCTGACATCATTAAGTACATGAACTTGGCTTGAAGATTTTCAGATGCGTTGCGAATCGACATAGCCATCTCATAACTGCTCAACCATTTTTCTAGATCCATAGTCGGCTCATAATACACTACTTTACCCGGTTCCTTGAATTTATCCGGGTAAGGCTCAGCCCTGATGTTATCCGACAGACACTTGGGCCCAGCGAGATTAGTCGGTACTGGCCTCACCCGGGAAACATGCGATCCTGCGGGGGGTACGGCTGGACGTGGCGCTGCTGCTGGTCCGTGCACCGCAGACCCGGCCGCGGCTCGCCTGGCCCTGGAACTATCCACAATAGCTTGTGCTGCTGATACTTCTGGCGCTGCTTGAACGCGGGGAGGAGGCGGCATTTGCTGCTGCTCTGCCCTCCGCCGCGCTGAACTTGTTTGAATGTTGCCGGTATTGACATGCTGCTGGCTGATATAAGGTGTTCCATGCATTCCACTCCTATTGTCCGGGTAATTAACCTGCTGAGCTACTGCCGTATGCAGCAAATCGATCGCCCGCCGGGTCTGCTCCGCATGGGGTGACTCTCTTACGGGGATCTGATGCAATGCTAATGTTGTGGCATACACATTATCCATGGGGTTATTGAAGTGACCTGGTAGCGTGCGAAATCGCGATGGTGGCGGTGGTGGTGCTGTGTTGCCGATAGCGGCCCCAGTCTGTAATGTGGGTAACCCGGCCTGCACGTTTGCCGGCTGTCCTGCTCCAGTTGCCGGCTGATGCACAGTTTCTTGATTCACAGCCGGAATCGGCTGATCCTGGGGTGTGATGAATAGTGCGTTCGGGTTTATGACTCCACCCATCGCCGGTAATCTTGTCTGGTATCGTTGATGCATCCTGCTTGTCGCAGCTCGGAGCCGGTTCTCCAGTGCGTCCAGTTCGCATTGGCGCGTCGCTACCCCTTGCTTTTCTGCTTCCACATCTCTTCTTTGTTGCTCCAGCGCGCGCCGTGCTACCTCCGAGTCCCTGGCACGTGCCGCGGCGTTTTCCGGGGTTATCACTGTAGCTAACACTGTTGGGTCCAAGACCATATTGTTACTGAACAGGGCCGGGTGTTGTGGATTCGAAGGACCCGCCCCTGGCGTCCTGTTGGCCAGGAACCCAAACATATTTGCCTGCAGCTCGCTATTCGCCGCTCGGCTGGTGACTGAAGCCGACTCTCCATCAACCCGGGTCAGAACCGGATTTCCGTCAGCCGGATTTTGCTGCTGGGCCAATGCTTGCGCTGCTCCGACCGCGGCCGTAGTCACATTCCCCTGGTTGAGGTTGGTTGCAGGGGCCGTGTAGACCGCGACCTGGCGCGCAATGCTTGGTGAAGATTCATATTCCTCCTCATCACAGCTATCTTCCTCGTACCGGTCCTCCAGCAGGTGCAAGATAGACTCGGTATCATCTTCTCTCATGACCCGGCCACGCGGGGTCCATGCCGGCTCCTCCGGCTGTTCCCTCTTCGTGGTGGGCTCTTCTATCGGATCCACCGTCTCGACCGATTCTTCTCCGTCCGACTGAACGTGGGTGGCCTTTCCTGACACAGAATCAAATCCAAAATCGTCAGGGATTAAACCGGACGCACGTACCATGCCGATGAAGACGTTGACCCGGCCGATTGTCACGACAGATCCGGATTCGAGTAGATCCGACTCTGGCCCCCAGCCAAAATCGTCCACCATCTTCTCTCCGTCGGGGTTGGTGTAGATCTCGCCGATGACGAGGTTCTTCATGTTCTCCCGAGCGTCTCCCGTGATGTAAACACCCTTGGACGTAGGCCCCACGGTGGGCGCCAACTGTCGTGGGATAATCACGGCAGACGTTACCGGGGGTAACTTGTCTTGGGGAAATTCGACTCTGGTGTTTGGGAGAGGGTTTAGCTCAAGGGAAACCATGGTGATATGCGATATGGTAGCCGGCAATCAAGTCGTCGAGTCTCCGATCTGAATATATTATCTCAACTCTCGTGTTACAAAGGATACTCGAATATCTCGCGATTGTATGATTTCTACTTAATCTAACCCTAGGGGCCGACTTATATAATATCCGGACCCCCTGGATTACTGCCCAAGGCATACTCGGAATCCTACCCGGACACTGCTTACAGACCCTAAGTTTCCCTATCGGAACCCACAAACCGGGTTACGAGGCCTACACTCTTGGGCCTTCCAGAAACTCCTTTTCCCTAAGCCGGATCTTGCACAACGCCCTTTGGGCCGAGTTACACCTTGGCGTTAGCCTACCGGGTTATCATCCCTCCATCAGTAGGGTTTCGATTAAGAGAACGAATAGGGCGCTGTCGACAATCATCGGCTAACAGGGGGCAAGTTTTACCCAGGTTCGGGGCCCTCGTAGAGGTAAAACCCTTACTCCTGCTCTTCTGATCTGTATTACGAGTAGATCGATTACAATGGTGGGTGCGCAAGCTGAGAGATAGATCTCGAGCTATGGCTATGGTGGTGAAAAGTAGATTGGATCCCCCTCCCCGTGGTTCTCCCAGCCTTTTAATAGATAGCTAGGTCCCAAACCGTCCCGAGGGGGGGGGGGGGGGTTACAAACCCTAGCTCTAGGTCGGTGGAACTTTCCTTCTTGACCCGCAAGTTTCGCGGGTGGGCTTCCACTAGGCCTTCTAGAGCTACGGAGCAGCGCCTTGCTTTGGGCCTTGGACCGGGTAGGCACACTCGACGGGTCCTATAGTCATCCCCACGTTAGTAGCCCCCGAGTGTTTATTCGACTGAAAATAGTCCGGTAAGCACTCAAAGTTCGTCCCTGGATTTCGTGACTGGTCATTTTAATCGCCTGACTTCAAGGGCGTGTTCCCTGTATGAGATGTACTCGAGTATCGAGTGGTAAGTGCGCCTTGTGTTGGATCTTTTCGCAGAAGAATACAGCTCAGTCGCTTGGCTCTCCCAAAAGATCAGAGCCAATTAATTGCATCTCGGGGAAAAACAGTTCTCGCCTACACGAATCCGAGACCTCTGACTTGAACTCGGCGAGGTGATTATTGCGACTGGGTCGTGGAGGTCTTATCAAGTCGAACTTAACCTTAGAGGGTACCCGGCGCGTCCGCTAGAATTTTTCTTTGTGTTGTTGACACGGAAAGCTTACTGGAGGACGCAGCTCAAGTGCGATTCCAGGCCCACAGGAGAGATCTTTGGGTCTTACCTTCGTACTCAAAAGAATACGGCATCCAGATGTGCCTAGTCGGCCGAACGATCCGGGTTAAGATGTGTGAGTATATCGTGAGGTAGAGTTGCGGGAGCCGCATACTCGCGATTTTACCTTGGATGCACTGTAAGTGCTATCTTTTGCAATTCTTCGAGCAAGATAATCTTCTTTTCCTTGATCTTGTAGAAAAGATATTTCTTGTTATGAAGCTTATACGAAAGAAACTTTGTGTCAATGTATCTATACGAGAGAGATTTCGTGTCAGAATGCCCATACGAAAGAGATTTCGTGTCAGGGTGCCCATGCGAAAGAAATTTCGCGTCCTCATGGTCATACGAAAGATTTTTCGTGTCGTTGAGGTACACAGTGACGTCACCGCGCACTCGCCTGCTCCCGATGGGACATGACAAACTGGGGCAGAGCGCGTGGGCCCCACCTTGTCAGCTTTTTGACCGGAAACGAGCGGTCGTTCTCCGGTTAATCCGCTGGTCGCGCTGTAAATACGCACGATCCTTTCGTAAAAGATCGTGCTTGGGTAACCGCCCCCGTCTCTTCGTTTTTGCTTCACATGTGGCGGTGGCGATGAGTGCCACGTTCACGGATCAACGGCTCAGATCGTCCTGGCGCGGGTATAAATATTGGGCCTTACGGGAAAAGTAGTTTCCCCGGCTCTCAGTCGTCTTCTTCCTCCTTTGTGCACACCTTCTCTTCTGCGAGCACGAAACAACCCCCAATGTCAGGAGCCAAGAAGCGCAGCGCAGCAGCGTCCGACAAAGAGGTGGCGAGCACCTCCGCGGCGGCCCCGGCGAAGAAGATGGGCGATTGGCGCCCGTCGAACACCATGAAGAAAAGCATCATCAAGATGCAGAGGGAGGGACTGCAAACGAGTTCGGATGTCCACGAAGAAGGAGGAGATGCCCAACCCCCTCTCCATCGAGCGTGTCGCATTCTCGGAGCACATTGCCCGAGGTTTGTCCTTCCATGTCCATCCTTTTCTCGTTGGGCTGTTGTATGTCTATGGCATACAGCTGCACGATCTTCATCCTAATGTGATACAACTGTTGACACTCGTTTTTGGCTCACAAAAGGAAGGCAACAAGATGAGCCCAAATGCAAAAATAATGTGTCTGTATCCCGTCAAAACAAAAAAAAATGATTTTTGGACCGTATCGATCCGATGAAGGGTGCATATTCTATAGTAAAAAACAGGACGAAATCGAGGCCAACTAGTACATGTACTGGCAGGGTTCAGAATTTCGGACAAAACAGAGGCCAACTAGTACATGTACTAGCGGGGTCCAGAATTTCGGCTAAAATAGAGGCCAACTAGTATATGTACTAGCGAGGTTCAGAATTTCGGCCAAAACTGAAACACGAGACAGAGACCAACTAGTACATGTACTAGTCGCGTTCTGTGAAGGCGCGAACAAGATTGATACCTGATTATTAACGAGATCGGTAGACAAACCAGATAGTCTCTGATGAGAAAACACATAAAACAAAAGTTGTTCGGTTTTTAGAGAGGAAAACTTTGTCTTTTACGAGATTTTGATCTGAGGTAGTTTACTACCTCGAATCTGCAAAATACGGACGGGTCAGAACTGACAGATTCAGGTTCGATTCAAACATATTTTTAGTGCAGATACAATTAGGTCTTCGAGATGATGTCAGAAGAAAAATCACAAAACATCAAGTTCTTCGTATTTTTGAGACGAACAACTTTATATTCTACGTGATTTCTATTTAAGCTTGTTTACTGACTCAAAAATGACCCGCAAGGTGCAGCCAGTTTTCAGACCGAACAGTTTTGGACGGTTCGAGTCAAACATCCGAATTAGGTGAAATTTAGGGCTTTTGGACGTGAATCAAAGTCTTTTACTTGCACGGGAAGTCCAGCCGCCTCTTATATACATGAGGGGTGACGGCCGATTGAACCAACACCAATCGAACAAACACAAACCCTACGTTTTCGTGTTAATCTACCTTTACCTTTCTCCCTTTGTACCTTGCTTCTCGTTCTTCGTTGTTCTTCAGGTTTGGAGACTACGATCCACGAGGCTCCAGAGGCGTTAAGGACGACTTGGAGCAGCCAATCGTTGCCGGGTCCTCCGACGGGTCCCTCCCGAGAAACCGGGGCGTCTGGTCTCAAAAGCGCCTGTCGGACTGTCTTGCGCACCTCGCTTCCGGCATGCCTCCCGCGGTGCGAGTTGCGAAGCATCTCCCTCGGCGCCGCGGGTACACGAGGAAGTATTCGTGTGACGCGTTCGAGCGTCAACACACTTTTTGGCGACTCCGCTAGGGACGATACATTGAATGGTCTCCAGCCCGTTCTACCTACGAAGAGAGCGTCATCGAGATCTGCAATCTACAATGGTATCATGAATCCTCAATCTCTATATGTAGATGCAAATTTCTCTCATGTTAATGTTGCTAGATCTTTTGATATGAGTACGGTATCGGCTAGCCCTAGTTCTTACTATGAGCAAGGGCCGATGCAAAATAATCTCTATGCTTTGAATAGTTATGATTTTAGCAACGTGCAACATGTATATTTGAATTCTCATGCATCGGCAATCCCAGGAGTACATATGCCGATGAACAACATGGTGAGTTCAGTTAATCAATATGAAGCACCAAACATTAGTAGTTTTCATAGAATGCAAGCAAGTGTTTCACCTTTTTGTGCATCGGCAAGTGACATGCAATATTTTAGTTCATCTTTAAATATGCCGATGGAGAGGGGAATTGGACATGCAACTACTAGCTATTTGGCCAATTGCCACAACCATCATATGTTACACCTTATGTTACTAATGTTTCATCTTCATGTGCAACTGATGAGATTCATAATTCGGCTCCACACTTTCAAAGTGACCATGGCCGAATAAGTCAAAATTTAACAGGAACACATGTACCTTCATCTACTTCTGCCGCATATGGATTGGATAGTTTCAAGGAAAAACTTGCAGCTGAATTCAAGAAGATTAATGCTATTCATTTGAGAGCAGCAGAAAATCCCCATGATCTAGCTGCAATACAAGCTTTAGAGGCGCTTAAGAAGAGGCGTGAAGAAGAGCATCAACAATTTGAACTCAAATGTTATCCCTCACAGCCACAAAGTTTCGGTAACACATTGCCGAAAGAAGCTAAGAGTTTAGGGGGGCAATCTCACCCTGCAGAGCATAGCACTAACAAATTCACCAAGCCAACTTTTGAGGAATTAACAAATGAAGAACGTCAAGGCTATGAAGTACTCAAAAGAAAGCGTGATGAGGAGTTCAAGAAGCTTTAGAACAAAACTCAAAGATGAGCATGAAGCATATAGGAAAAAGCTTGAAGAGGAAGATATGTGGATGTTTCTTGCAAATCTTGAGAAGGACCATCAAGAAAGTATTACTTCGGTTGGAGAGCTCAAGTTATATACTCTGTGCAACAATCAAGGTGAACAATCTAATAAATCTAGACAAGATGAAGAAGTTTTGCAAATTGATAGAATCCATGAGGGAAGTGTGAATGATTCGAAAAGTTTAGTTGCTTCGGTTATTGAAAAAGACGAATCAAACATTACATGTGCCGAATCTATTGAATCAAAAGAAGCAAACTTCATTGACGAAGAGCATGGAAATCTTAAAAAAACAATCATGCTTGATTTTTCTGGAAGTAAGTGATTTTGCATGTTTCCCTATAAGTTTCGTGCCAAAGAGATTAATGAACTTCAAGTGCAAGAAAGTATAGCCGAACCAAATTCGGTTGACATTGAGCATAAAAGTAATGAGGTACGAGACCTAGAAAATGAAGAAGAAAAGGCGTTGGAAAATCATCTAAAGGCGGGGCAAGATATTTCCCAGGTCATGAAACCATCATGTTCTCCCAACGTCTTCGAAGAGGCATATCCAACAAATAATTTACTTACTTTCCGATTTGGTCAATACTATGTTGTTGATGCATCGATTAGCAAGATTTTCATAAGAAACATTGAAAGACCAGTCAAGAAAAGTAATTTGTTTGTTAGTGATAAAATTGCTACAAAAACTATTGGTCAACATATTACAAAATTTAGAGAGACCAATAGTAACAAATTATTACAGCAAGAGGTTTCCCCCTTGTTTCATTTAAAATTTGTATTTACATGGGTGGCTTTGCTTATCTCATGCTTGGCTAACATTTGGTCTCAAGTGAGACATGTTTGTTCTACTTATTTTGGTTTTAGAAATATAAAGCCAAGCGTAGAATCTCTTGAGAAAGCCGATGCTAGTATGATGGTTTATTCAAAAGCATCGGAGAATCGTAGAAAAAGTCAAAGCATAGCCGAATGGGGTGGTGTCAAACTTGAACCATTCGGTTACTTAACTCAAAAGCCGTTCTCGCAACATGATCGGCTAGTTAATAAAGAGTGTACCTTCAGTTTGAGCATGTGTGATCGCATCTTCGATATTTTGCTTAAGAATGATTACATTATGATTCTTGATCACCATGTAGAGCTGCCAATCCAAGGACGAATGTATTGCAAGTTGCATGATTCGTTTGAGCATAGTATTGATAATTGCAACATGTTTCATCAAATAGTACAATCGGTCGTTGACAAAGGACGATTGGATTTTGGTGAGGCACATATAGATGACCAGTCTATTTCAATTGGTCTTGATGGCAAAACTCTTTTATATTGGCTACCTCAAGACGATTCGTTCAAAGATGAGAAGGTACACGATGAAGATGGTGAGATCAAGTCTTCAAGAAAAGAAATTATTCAAGAGCATATGAAAGATATTCTTGAAGTTAGGAATTCTATTGATGCTACACCAATGACATCAAGCACTGGGGGCAACAAGAAAATCCAAAGATTGATGCATGCAAAATCAGGAAGAACAATGGCCGCTATAAGCACAAGGGTAAGAAATCAAAAATTACTTTCGGAGAGCTATTGGAGAAATATCAAAAAGAGGTTGAAACAAAAAGTGCTTACCGGCCGAGTAGTGCAAAAGCATCAATATCACCCCCAAGGCGCAAGTACAATAACCGGTATTGGCGAAAAGAGAAGTTTAATGAAGCAGGTTCATATCCTCCTTTTGGGCCGCCAATACGAAGGTCATGGACACCTCCCTATGCTAATTATTATCCTCATTCATCATGGGACATGTATGATTCATGAGCACATTATCCATATTATTCTAGACCGTCTAACCCACATTATGTAGCTCCAAATAGAGCATCATTGGATCAACAATCGCATGCCAAAGACCGTTTTAATAAAAAAGAATCGGTCCAGAGCTCAAGGGAAAAGAAGGAGGGGGTCAAGAAGTTTTACCAAGTGAAAAAGGATGGTCGCAAGTGTGCTATTTCACATTCAGTTTCAAGTAACAAACAGCCGGTCCAATTGACCTTGGCTATTAAAGGCAAAGAGATGAAACAACAAATTGTTGAAAATCAAAGTGCAAAATCTGAATGTGCGAAGTTGAAAGTACCCAAGTTCAAGAAAGAGTTGCCAAAGAGGAAACAAAAAGTACAGTCGGGATGCCCACTCGTCTTATCAAGTTGGCAAGAAAGAAAATTGCAAAGGCTTAGTGCAGAAGAGTTAAAAAAGAAGAACATGGCATGTATTTCTAAGGAGAGCCACAAAGACAAGAATGATGTGCAAGATTCTGTTGTAAGAAGATTTATAGAAGTAAAGAAAGAGAAGACTGAAACTAACAAGCAATTAAGCCGAATATCTATATCAGCTAAGCAAAGTCTTCGGTTGGCACATCGTTTATATTCTTCAACAATGCCATCAATTCTTTTGTCATGGAGTTCACCACCAGGTATGATTGCCTACCCCCATGGACTTATTTTGACACATGGGTGAATCATAATTATTTATATCATGGAAGGGTAATACCAAGTCAATATACATTTGATTAATTTCTATATTATTTCTAGTGCAAAGAGCCGAAATATTCTGAGTTTATTATCATATTTATTGTTTGATTTATTTCGGCTATACGTACTTTGGTGGCTGGTTTGTGCATGCCCTTGAGGCAAAGATATGAGGCCGATAGTCTTCTATCGTCCTAAGAAATTATTGAGACATGTCTGGTGTGGTGTGATAACATCGTCCTTAGTAATACTACAAACCGAGACAAGGTATGCATCAATTGACAATTATGCTCTTACTCATGCTTGGATGGTATTTGGCCTGTGAGTCTTTAAAATATATGAATGGCCAAAATTTTCTAGCTATGTTGTTGAGCAATGAATAGATCATGAGCATAATGTTTGATATTGATTTTGTCTCTCTAGTACCATGGAGATTGCATTTGTTGATCTAGTTTTTAGACGATGGCATGTACATTGGCATTGTTTGTTCATATCCTTTTGGTGCTATTTTTGAAGTCTCATACCCTTTATAATATGATGCCCTAATAGTCAAGACGAATACGAATATTTTATATTCGTGCTAGAATTTTTATTTGCTATAGATGCTCCATATATTGAGACTTTTGGTGGTTCGTTGTAAATAGTGCAATAATTTCATGATTTACACATATTTCGACGAATCGCCTATTTTTTGTCTTCATACATGTCTAGGTATAACTTTTATCTTGAAGTGCTTTACTAATTCTCTTATGCCTAGACATGAAATGTGATGAGTTGGTGTGCAAACATCGGGCTACCATGTTAATCATGGTGCACTGCATATTCCCCATGAGCCGATGCTTTGTTTCACCAATAAAAGTAGGGCCGGATCGAGGCAAGCTGCTTTGGCCATGCACTAATGGAAAATCTAATGCAGATACCCGGAAGAAGCTCATTGTTAATTATATGCAAAATACTACAAGAGGGTGAGCATTACCGTTTGGCGGGTTGCTTCCAAATATGCATTGATGAGTGAGGACCTTTATCGCCAAATGGTTGGTGTTATTCTTTCGGAGTATTTGGGTGAAAGATTATTAAGATATTTTCCCTATTGCACATATGGTCCATAATCTAGTATCCTTATGAGAATGCATGGCCGATGGAGTGTTGAAATCGTTCCTAGAACAAGAATGGTGCAAGTTATTTTTTGGCACGCAAGCTTTGCCAAAAAAACAGGGGGGCATGTGTTGACACTCGTTTTTGGCTCACAAAAGGAAGGCAACAAGATGATCCCAAATGCAAAAATAATGTGCCTGTGTCCCGTCGAAACAAACAATTTTGATTTTTTGGACCGTATCGATCCGATGAAGGGTGCATATTCTATAGTAAAAAACAGGACGAAACAGAGGCCAACTATTACATGTACTAGCAGGGTTCAGAATTTCGGCGAAAACAGAGGCCAACTAGTACATGTACTCGCGGGGTTCAGAATTTCGGCCAAAACAGAGGCCAACTAATATATGTACTAGCGAGGTTCAGAATTTTGGCCAAAACTGAAACACGAGACGGAGACCAACTAGTACATGTACTAGTCGCGTTCTGTGAAGGCGCGAATAAGATTGATACCTGATTATTAACGAGATCGGTAGACAAACCAGATGGTCTATGATGAGAAAACACATAAAACAAAAATTCTTCGGTTTTTAGAGACGAAAAACTTTGTCTTTTACGAGATTTCGATCTGAGGTAGTTTACTATCTTGAATCTGCAAAATACGGACGGGTCAGAACTGACAGATTCGGATTCGATTCAAACATATTTTAGTGCAGATACAATTAGGTCTTCGAGATGATGTCAGAAGAAAAATCACCAAACATCAAGTTCTTTGTATTTTTTAGACGAACAACTTTGTATTCTACGTGATTTCTATTTAAGCTTGTTTACTGACTCAAAAATGACCCGCAAGGTGCAGCCAGTTTTCAGACCGAACAGTTTTGGACGGTTCGAGTCAAACATCCGAATTAGATGAAATTTAGGGCTTTTGGACGTGAATCCAAGTCTTTTACTTGCACGGGAAGTCCATCCGCCTCTTATATACATGAGGGGTGACGGCCGATTGAACCAACACCAATCGAACAAACACAAATCCTACTTTTTCGTGTTCATCTACCTTTACGTTTCTCCCTTTGTACCTTACTTCTCGTTTTTCGTTGTTCTTCAGGTTTGGAGGCTATGATCCACGAGGCTCCAGAGGCGTTAAGAACGACTTGGAGCAGCCAATCGTCGCCGGGTCCTCCGACGGGTCCCTTCCGAGGAACCGGGGCGTCTGGTCTTAAAAGCGCCTGCCGGACTGTCTTGCGTACCGCGCTTCCGGCAGGCCTCCCGCGGTGCGAGTTGCGGAGCATCTCCCTCGGCGCTGCGGGTATACGAGGACGTGTTCGTGTGACGCGTTCGAGCGTCAACACACTTTTTGGCGACTCCGCTGGGAACGAAACATTGAACGGTGTCCAGCCCGTTCTACCTACGAAGAGAGCGTCATCGAGATCTGCAATCTACAACGGTATCATGAATCCTCAATCTCTATATGTGGATGCAAATTTCTCTCATGCTAATGTTGATAGATCTTTTGATATGAGTACGGTATCGGCTAGCCCTAGTTCTTACGATGAGCAAGGTCCGATGCAAAATAATCTCTATGCTTTGAATAGTTATGATTTTAGCAACGTGCAACATGTATATTCGAATTCTCATGCATCGGCAATCCCAGGAGTACATATGCCGATGAACAACATGGTGAGTTCAGTTAATAAATATGAAGCACCAAACATTAGTAGTTTTCATAGCATGCAAGCAAGTGTTTCACCTTTTTATGCATCGGCAAGTGACATGCAATATGTTAGTTCATCTTTAAATATGCCGATGGAGAGGAGAATTGGACATGCAACTACTAGCTATTTGGCCAATTACCCCCAACCATCATATGTTACACCTTATGTTACTAATGTTTCATCTTCATGTGCAACTTGTGAGATTCATAATTCGGCTCCACACTTTCAAACTGACCATGGCCGAATAAGTGAAAATTTAACAGGAACACATGTACCTTCATCTACTTCTGCCGCATATGGATTGGATAGTTTCAAGGAAAAACTTGCAGCTGAATTCAAGAAGATTAATGCTATTCATTTGAGAACAGCAAAAAATCCCCATGATCTAGCTGCAATACAAGGACGTCCCCTACCTGGAGATGAGCTTCGTTGACTCAGCCCAGGTGTGGCGCCGGAAGTGGTTTTACGTCGTCAATAACAACACGAGTGGCGTTCTAGAATTCCAACAGTTCGCTTTTTTGAAGCGGCGGAAGTCCTGGACGCATTCGCTTTCAGCCGAAGAAGTCAAGGTTGTCACCCCTCTACTCGCAAAGGTGGCGCGCCTCCGAGACAAGGAGCAGGGAACTCCGCTGAACGGGATACACCTGGCGGGTGTGTTTCTGCACCGGAGGGTCCAGCCTCTCCAAGAGAGGCCGACCACCTTGTGGGAGTACACGGGTGTCAACGACCGGAGCCGAACGTGCGACGAGATTCTTTTGAATGTAGATTTCGACAAGAAGATTGCGGCTATCACCAATTTGAAGAAGGGAGAGGGCTACTCGACGTGCCCTCTCACCTCATTCAAAGCCGAGAACCCCCCGACTGAGGTGAGTTTCTTAACCTTCTTCTTTTCTCTATATTTCTTCTTGTGTTGGATTTTCGTCGATTGAATTACCTCTTTTCTTCGTTTTGCCTTCGTAGAATCAGGACGTGGCAACGTGCTACCCACCACTCTCTGCGGATGAAGGTGTCTCGAATATTCTGGCGAGCCGCGTTGAGCCCCTTCCCGAGGCTAGCATTGCAGACGCGGAGTCAAGCTCTGAACAAGAGGAGGTAGACGCGAGGAAGAGTCGGATGACGATCAACTTCGTCGTCGCAAGTGCCACAAGCCGGAGGAGGCTGAGGTCACCTCCAAGGACAACTCCTTGAGTGATGATCATGTCGAGGAGGTCGAGACCATCCGAGCAACCCCTCTCAACGTGCTTCGTCTTGTCATCCGCCAGTAAAAGATCTCCACCGCATGGAACCTAGACAACCTTGATGATGATGATGAGATGAGTGAGTTTCGTGTGTTTTTTCCTTTGTCGCAAATTTGCTTTTTCTTTTCTGATTTTAACTTTTGCATCAGTCTTGCAACCATTAGTGCGGACCAGTTTGCTTCCTCGACTCCGGACGCGGAGTCAAGCTCTGAACAAGAGGAGGTAGACGACGAGGAAGAGTCGGATGACGATCAACTTCGTCGTTGCAAGTGCCGCAAGCCGGAGGAGGCTGAGGTCACCTCCAAGGACAACTCCTTGAGTGATGATCATGTCGAGGAGGTCGAGCCCATCCGAGCAACCCCTCTCAACGTGCTTCCTCCTGTCATCCACCAGTCGAAGATTTCCACCGCCTAGAACCCAGACAACCTTGATGATGATGATGAGATGAGTGAGTTTCGTGTGTTTTTTCCTTTGTCGCAAATTTGCCTTTTTCTTTTCTGATTTTAACTTTTGCAGCAGTCTTGCGACCATTAGTGCGGACCAGTTTGCTTCCTCGACTCTGTCCGTGAAAAGTAAGGAGGTTGCCGCGGATCTTGCTCCAGCTGCAAATCCCACTCGAAGACCTCCAAGCCCGGCAAAGGCAGTCGACGTTCCAGAGTACGCGATGCCTAGCTTGACGGGTGGACGGCCTGGAGATGTCGGGGCGTTAGGGAGTAGGGAGATCTCGGCTGATCCTTTGTCCACCACGCAGGGCAAGGTAAAGTGCTCTCATTTTTTCTGCAACTTGTCTCCCTATTTTTTCTTTATCGGGTGCACGGCAGTGCTCCAGATGGGAGTAGCCCCCTAGTCTATGGTCGACTGCTTGCAGTTGGCTATGGACTGAAGTCGAGATTTTTTTTTGGTTGTTTCTTGGTTTTGGTTTACCTTGGGTGCATGGTAGTGCTCCCGATGGGAGTAGCCCCCGAGGCTATACTTGACTGTGTAAAGTCGTGTATAGGCTCAAGCGATATCTCTCTAATTCTGCAAGGAATTTTTGCAGGCTGTTCTTGATTCCCTCGCGGCTTTTGGGCGCCGGCTTCTTTCGGTTGAGGCGGAATGTGCTTCTCTTCGGGGAGAGCGCGACCAACTTGTCCAGGATGGCCTCTCCCTACAAGGTGAGCTGCCACACACTTTTTGCCCTCGCTCCGTTTCTTCCTGGTCGCAACTGTTATTTTAATTGTGCCCTCTATACTGCAGATGAGGTTAGTCGCTTGAAGTCCGAGAAGGCAGAGGCTACCTCTCGGGTAAATGACCTTGAGAAGGAGATGTGGTCTACCTGAAAGGAATTGGAGTCTACGCGCAAGCATTCATCTCATAGTCTCGCGGGAGCCCAAGACGCGTTAAAGCAGCTGGAGGAGGCGAGTGTGAAGCACGGCATCAATTTGGTCGACATCCTCTATCCCTTGGCCTAGACTTTGCCTGGTGAGTCATGCTCGAACTTCTTTTGACTGCGGCTCGTTCTTTTCTCTTTCTGACGTTTATCTGCTCCGTCTTTGTTTAGGTGCTATTGGAGTTGGGTTGTGTAACATCCCAGTGTTTGGGAGGTTATAAGGATCTAAATATAATATGTGCATATGCAAAACATGCATCTAAAAATACGGGAAATTTTGGCGCGAAAGTTTAAACGAAGCAAAGTGGGCAATGTTTCACTTGACTTGATGAAATAGGTTTAGATCATCTGGTCAAGAGTACATTTGGAGTGATCTTTATAAGATGTATCTTGTAAACCAAATCATCTGATTACACAAATCATAATTGGTTGTGATCAACACAAACTCTCAACAACCTTAACCACAAGTCTATAAGTGACTTAGGATAATTCACTATGTATCTAGAACTCAAAGAGGGGTGAGTAACCAAATCACATAGCTGATGATCACACTTCCACAAGATAATAATGTACAAGTGAACCATCTCATATGTAGAAACATTATGTCCTCTAATCATGAACTCTTTATGTTATCAACCATTCACACAACATCTTTCTAAATTATCTAATACTCCATCCGTTCCATAATATAAGATGTTTTAGGTGTATCACATGTTGTCTAGATTCACACTAAAATGAGTGTACATATACACTAAAATGTGTCTAGATACATATGTATGTATGTGAATGTGAAAAAGTCTAAAACATCTTATATTGTGAAACGGAGGGAGTAACTATTAAGTGAACCTTCACAAGTATATCACAAATGTTCAGTGGAACACAAATGATAGAAACAAGTGTTAACTCAAAACCCTATAAGTGGGAAATAACTTAATTATCAATAATAACATATTTATAGAATATGTACATATCTCATTAACATGAAAAGAAGCATTTAAAAGATGAAACAAATCTTCTCAAACTACTGTTAAACCCTGATCATGACATATGATATTCCCAAACCTCTATATCTGCATTATGAATGACAAAGGTAATAAAGAGAAGAATATAAAGTATCAATATAACATCTGAGAAACCAACTAACAACTATGATATAAGTCATAAAACCCCAATAATATTCACATGCTCATTGTTTCAATCATCTTATACAAGTGAGCATATGAAATCTCAACACATCGATGAACCATTTGATCAACTTACTATTAAGTCATCATTCGATAAGCATTCCACATCTCTATTCAAATCAACATTCAACAATTAAAGTATCTCCAGATACAACTAATGAATAACAACAAGTATAACCTCTATTAGAGAAATTGAATTGATATCTAAGTAAAATCAATCATGTATGAGACAATTACATATCGTATGGGAAACACAACAAGAAATGTATGGAAGGATAATAAAAGCATGAACTAACTCTTAATCTAGATCTTGTTATTCTGGCTAGACCATTATAACTTGTTTCCCAATATTCTCTAAGTCATTCTGCAAGAGAAGCAACCCACAAGACAAGAGGAACTACCACAGGAAGATCTTCAAGAAGATTATTTAGAGTATTCTAGAAGTGCTATTCCAATCCAGCATAAGCGTATTTGGAAACTCTTGTATCCCAATCAGATCTTATTAATCCTCAAGAAATAGTGTGATATTCCAATGTTAGTGTTATATAGAAGTAATTTGGTAACAAGACTAGCTACCTTGTTAACATATCACTTTTGTATACTCAAACAATTGAGTGTCATACACAAACAAACAGAAGGTTGAATAACCTGGAACATCTCAACATATTGTATATGAGTAGTAATTTGGAGGCAAGACTAGCTACCTTGTTAACAAATTCTTCTTATATGCATAGGAAAAATTGATGTCATAACATATATCTACATTCTATTATAATCATCTAAGAGAAATCTTTGCTTGGATAAAATGGATGTCGTCACCACAAGGGTGAGACAGTTGAAGTTGGAAACCAAGAGAGGAACCTACCTGCAATGGACAAAGGTGATAACAGAAGACTAGTGGGAACTAGAGACAAGTACATCAGGCAACAGAAGACCACAAGAATCAACACTACCTCAGAAAGGGAGCATAAGAAATTATCCAGTGAATCATTAGGAAATATTAGAGAACCTATAATCCCTATTCCTTGTCAATCTCATCAGAGATGAGGAACACTTAATAATCTTTTAAATGGAAACAATTCTCAAGTAAGAAATAATAACAAGTCAATGCATCCAAATATATTGTGTTATGTAAGGTAAATGGAAACAAGTAACTACCCTGTTTTCTAGATACTTTTCATACACAAGACTAACAGATAACAACAAAAATACAACTACACATAACCATGAAAATGAACACATGTTTCTAAAACAAGCATGTGATAATATCCATACTTGTCAACAACAACAAGGTTTGAAAACAGACATATAGTCTCTTGATATTGGGAATCAATGTGAGCCAAAGCCACTCATGTTTTCCACTTGAGCAAGTACTAAAAACAGCAAACATAGCTTACACACACTTAATAAGAATGTCAACCAAACTTGCTAAGAGTTTCAATTAGGAAAATAACAAATCCCATAAAAGAAAACAAATCCATTTCTTACTCAACAACATTGGTATGTCATGGAATAAATTCCCTATTGGGTGATTTTATTTACAATCCTTAAACAACACTACTAGGCAGATTACAAATTGTTTCTTAAAAAGAACATGTAGCTAAAATTTTCCAATTATGATACACCACCTTGTTAATCACTTGGTTGTTGTGTCTAATCATAATAATCATGCCTAAAATAATTTAATAGCCATTTAATAAATTAAATTAAGAGAGAACAACAAAACCACTTAATTTAGTACCCTAAATAAAAAATTCAAATATGCTTCAATTTCACCAAAACAAAACTTGCCGAGGTTGGAAATTTGATAAGGTTTCTAAAAATGATTTTTATTAATTTTTCTATTTACAAATAGGCCCTGAAAACAGGGGTTTCTTCTCGGGTTTTTGAAACAGAAGGACTTAGTTGTAAATTTCAGAAACCTTAGGGGGTTATTGAAAGATGCCATTTCTTTTTCTTCTACCTCGAGCCAGAAGGCAGAGGAGAAGATCGGATGGCCACACCACCGTTGCCACCTCATGCCGCCACCGTTCCGTGGGGATAAGACCACCCTCGGAGGTGTCTACATCTCTCTCTCTACTCACTCTCTCCCATTTCGCTCGCTCTCTGTCTCTCTCTTTCCCGGAACGAACCAAACCCTAATCCTAACCATCGGCCGCCACTCGTCGTTACCGGCGATTCCAGTCACCTCGAGAGAAACCGAGGCCACCATCGGATGCGTCGTGTTCCCCTCTACCTTCCCGATGACGCTCGCAAGCTGGGATGACGGGAGGCCGGAGAATTTGGTAGTTCCCTTTCCTATCTGTCTTCGGCCATCGTGGACCTCACCGTCGATTGCTACCACGTCCTGCTTCCCCGACTCTCCAGCAAGCTACACGGTGAGCTGAGGCACCTTCGCGTGCTCTCCGTTATGGATTTGAGCCCTTGCTTCCTCTCTGTCACCATGCGCATCCGCCCGACGCCGCGCCGGTGATCGCCGGGAGCACTCCGATGACAATTTGGCAGAAGAGCCGCCACCTACGAGTCGGCCACACCCTCCTCTAGCCAGTGGAACAAACGAGACTCAACAATTTGCACTAGATCATCGGTTGCATCCGAGATGGAGAAATCCCCTCCGTGCTGACATCACCATGATGCCAGCATGACGTCATGGAGAAATTTTCTTTTCTTTTTATTTTTGATTTAAAAAAATGAATATGATACGTGGGTCCCACATGCCAATTTAAAAACAGAAAAATCATTAATCTTATAAATTCAATAACTTTCAATTCATTTATCAGAAAAATAAAAATAAAATATGTAAATGCTTAGAAAAATATAAACTAAATGTTTATCAACTTTTCAAAAATGTTTAATGAAGTTTAAAATTAAATATTTTGTTTAATTAAATTAAATCATTTAAAATTGAGAAAATAATAAATAATTCATAAAATCAGAAAAATACAAGTTATATATCAAATTGCTCAAAAAGAAATATGCAACTCATCTATGATGTTTTCAAAGTCGTTTGAACAAGTTTTCATGTGTGCAATGTTTTGCCTAATCATTCAATTCATTAGTAAATCAATAAATCAATAACTTATTCTAATCTTTTCAGAAACATTCAAATAATATACCAAATGAAAGATAACAAAATTTTCAAACTCTTTATGTGTATAACAGCTTATTTTGTTTAAATTATGAATTCCATTTTAATAAGTATAAGGGAAGTCTATAGGATTCCAATATAACGAGGAGTAACTAACACCACACTATCTTCTTTAGTATTGAACCCAAATATTTTTTTACTTCCTAATCCTTTTGAAAAACATTATTGGATTACAAGTTGATAGAGATGATGGTAGTATGTACTCACCTTGAGTTAAATTCTTTGGTCTTAGCACCACACTTTTCAACGGTGAAAAACAACATGTGTTGTTATTTCCTTAATGTTGTTTTCCATATGATATTACCTTGTGTTATAACCATGTGATAAATACTTATAATTTAAACATGTTAACAAGTGTTTGTTATATAAAAGTGAAACACACATAAGACTAAAAGAAATAACAACATCACCACAAGTGATGAAACAATTCACCTAAAACCTGTGTGATTAAGTTATCATATCAAACGTAGCTTACACTTGTAAGTTGGGGTATTTTCCAGGGTGTTTCACGATGCATATCATTACTATGCATTACATCATTTTGCTAGTGTTTTCTGTAGTCCTTACCGGGACTACTTTGCTATCTTTCAGATCTCGAGATTTTCTACGTGACCCTCGAACCCCGAAGACATGGATTATTATTGTCATTATTTCAATCTTAGGCAAGTTCATCACTTGCTCATATCCTTTGCAGTATTTCATAACGAACTATTTGAAAAAATCCTATCGTATTATCACCTACTCTCAAAAGAATGCATGATCCTATTTTTATAATAATATGACTACTTGAATGACTACCCGAGTGGTAGTGTTCTGTTTGGTGGGCGGATGGAACCATGGTAAGATGAATAGGTCAAAGGAAGGTTCCATCTGCATGGGAAAGTATTACCTAGGAATTAATCACAAATGCCTTCAGAACTCGGTGCGCCGTAAATACCGCGTTAACCATGGGTCTTGTATGGGACGAGTTAGTCAGATGTTATGTTTTCCCGTTCGCATGTCAACGGACTGCCAGAGATGTACGCTGTAGGTCTTGCGAGACTACATGCACATGGGTGGGAGCCCTTACATCCCACGGACTCTAGGGTCTATGAGTGTCTGCCAGGGGAGCTTAGATCTCCATCGTGAGGGGTGGAATCAGGGGTTCAACCTGCTAGCGGAAATGGGTGGGCATGCGTTCTGCGGAGAAGCATGGTTTGGCTTGGACCAACAATCGGGCCCCACACCTATGTGGGCGTGGACAGGATCTCGAGCCTGGTTGTGCAACATGGTCTTGGTCACCCATGGGTAAAGTAACACACCTCTGTAGAGTGTAAAAGGATGTGTCTTGTTACCCCATGTTCCGGGAAGGAGCTGCGAACGCTACAGGAAAGGAAACTCCATGAAGTTCTAGCTCCTGTGATGGTCTAGCGGGCATAGTTTTCAGAATTAAAAGCAACCTCTTGAAGAAAGTTTTACAAAACCTTGCATTAGCTTATGACTCTTTTGAGTCTAAAGCTGTAGTTAGTGCATCAAACTACCCACTGTATATCATGAACTTGTTGAGTAACGCTCGTTACTCATTCGTTCCCGTTTGACCCCCCTTCTTAGAGTTGAAGCCTTATGGAAGTCATCATCGTGAAGTCATCGCTACCTCATGAAGATGGGTGGATTCATATATTACTTAGTCGATGAAGTATCGTCATCAACAACGCCGGTGGAGGAGAAGCTATCAAGGTGTAGGTGGAGTCCATTCTTGGATTTAGTTGTCTAGAAGCCATAGATTAGGGCTCACATCAGCCGTAGTGGATTATGTGCTTAGCTAGAGTTATTCTCCAGCTTGGAACTTCGAATTGCTTCTTCTGATGTTTCAATTGCATGAGATCCTCTTTGATTCTTCAAGGAGATTCTCAATATTTTGTAATGAAAGTTTGTATCCTATAGCTTTGCTTGGACCTTCTATGTTTCTGTCGTACCAGTCCAAGGGATGTAATATTCACGGATAAGTCCTTTTGTGAGTATTATGTCAGCGGCTTGCGTACTACACATGCAGTGGTGTGCTGGGTCACCACAGGATGGAGCTACCCGGAGGGATTCGAATCGACGCCCTCTCGGACGTGTGCACTCGGCTTCAGGAGCATGGGAACAAAGCATGCTTCCTCATCCGCGATGTTGCACAAGTACTGACGCAACTGCACCAACGCCTGCTCGTGGATGTGCCGATTCCACCAACTCTTGGTGGCCTCCTGCAAGTTTTCCTAGGCAAGGATGATCCCCTCTAGGAGTACTCCCTTGCGCAGACCGAGTGCGGAGCCAAGACGGCTATCCAATTTTCCCTGGCGCACGACATCTCGGGTGACCTGGAGAAGGTGTACTCGGAGCTTCCTAGAGACGCGCTGGGCAAAAAGGTAGCGCTTCGACCTTTTGGAGATCGTGCAGAGAGGCTTGCGAAGACGCTCTCCGGGGTAGTTTCCCGCGGCCGTGGTGGAAAGCCTGCTACGAGTGGAGCTACCTCAGTAGTTCCTTAGACCGATCGCTATTTTTGTATGTTTTATGTGTAATGAACCTTGGGATGCATCCCGTACTTTGTTCTGTCAATCGAGATATTTTGAAAGTGTCACCATTTTGTTATCGCGCCTTACTTTGTGTGGTTTCAAGTGGAGGTTCGTCGAGTGGAGTTGCTCCATCGACTAAGCCGTTGGTTATGTCTGCCATTATGCTTGCTTCACTTCGTGACCGTGTCGCGTATAGCGAGCGTAAACTCAAGGCTCTGCGAGGCGTGGCGGATGTTGCCAAGTCAAAGCAGAAACTTGCTGCGGATCGCAAACAGTTTGTGATGGAGGAGCTGGCGAGCGTTGCGAAAGGCATGCTTTGTAAGTCCCGCGAGCCCCCGGGTACTTTTTGTTTATTCCTGCTTGTAATTTGACGCGTTTGCTGTCCATGCAGTGGTTGAGCCTGATGGGGTGTGTGAGGGTCAATGGGTGGACAATCATATTGTTCATGAGTCAAGCAGCTCCAAACCTCACGCGAACAATTTCTGGTCTGACCGTAGCAGAGGTTTTGTCTTGGCTACCCTGCAGTACCGGGAGAGTCAGCCGCAGTTGTTTGTTGAATCTTGTCGAGAGGCCCTCTCTTCGGTCCATCGGGCGTTTTACCCCTTCGGCGTTGTTCCAGATAGCTTGAGTGGCTTGCTGAGATTGTTTCGTCGGGTGGGGGATGTTAGAGAGTGCGTGCGTCAGCAGCTTATTTGTGGTGCTAAAGTGGCGCTTGCCTTCGTGCGTTTGTGACATCCTGAAGTCAATTTCAATTCTGTGGCGTGACTCCCTGACACCCAAGGGCCACCTGTAGATTTTGTCCCTCATTATGAGGTTGTGCGACCTGCGGCGGAGCGGATTATTCGACTGACTGCAGCGGAGATTGAGCGACTGCTTCAAGAGGCGGCTTCTCGGCAATATTTGTAGTTTATAAGGTGTATATACCTTGTATGTTTAGTTTTAAGGTGTGTGAAGGTGTGTACCTTGTGACCTTGTATGTTAATTAAATCGGTTAAGGTATTTATAATGTGTGTACCTTGTTACCTTGTAAGATTTTTGTCGTGCGTAAGCACTCGAAGATTCGCTGATGCTAGTTTGGTGTAGCCCCCGTGTGTTGGGGTGTGACCTTTTGTTTAGCATGTAAAGAAAATAAAATAAATAAAGAATAAAGATTGCGACTGGATAGTTTTTGTAGTTATGGTTGAGAAACCATGTTTTTATTGCGATGGCTGAGAAGCCATGTATTTGCTCGGGCTATAATGTGGCTGGTACAGCCTTATTTTGCAAGTGGTGTGCTCTCCTAGGGATAGAATTTCCTCAAGTGCGTCACGTTCCATGGGTTGGAGTAGATGCCGCCTCTCTTTGGGTTCTTCAGGCGATAGGCGCCGCCTGGGATGACTTCGTGTATGATGAAGGGTCCCTCCCACGATGGTTCTAGCTTGTGTCCCTCTTTCTGCTTGAGTCGCAACACCAGGTCACCTACCATGAAGGATCTATGGCGTATGCGGCGACTATGGTGATTGCGCAGCGATTGCTGGTAGACAGCGGATCTTGCGAGGGCAATGTCCCTGATCTCGTCCAACGCGACCATATCTTCTGCGAGTGCCTTGTTGGAAGCTTCTTCGTTGTATGCGACAACTCGTGGAGTGCTAAACTTGACGTCCTCAGGTAACACAGCTTCAACTCCGTATACCATGAAGAATGGTGTGTAGTTTGTCAATCAGTTTGGTGTTGTTCTAAGGCTCCACAACACCGATGGTAGTTCTTCAGCCCAATGTCCTGATGTTGTGTGTAGTCGGGTGAACAGCCGCTTCTTTAGGTCAGTCGAAACTAATCCGTTGGATCTTTCGACTTGGCCGTTAGTTTGCGGGTGCGCCACCAAGGCGAAGCTGAGGGTTATCCCTTTTTCCTTGCAGAAAGCTTGCCTCTCCTTAGCTGTGAAGTTGCTCCCATTATATGTGATCATATTGTGTGGAACACCGAATCTGCACATGATGGAGTTGAGGAATCTCACGGCGCACTCGACGTGTTGCGATGTGACCGGCATGGCTTCTATCCATTTCGTGAATTTGTCGACTGCGACTAGCAGGTGAGTCTATCCTCCGGGTGTTGATTTCCGCAGCGGTCCCACCATATCAAGCCCCCATTGAGCGAAGGGCCAGGAGATGGGGATCATGTAGAGCTCTGTGGCCAGTGTGTGTGGCTTGGGAGCAAACTTTTGGCAGGCTCTGCACCTCTCGACAAGGTCTTTGGCGTCTCTGGCTGCCGTGAGCCAGTAGAATCCTGCTCGGAGAGATTTTCCCACGATTGCTCTCCAACTTGCGTGATGCCTACAGTCTCCTTGGTGTATATCGCGGAGCAGTTCCTTTCCGTCCTCGGGTGCGATACACCTCTGGAGCACTCCTGATATGCTTTGCTTGTATAGTTCTCCTTTTACCACCCGAAAGGATTTGCTACGTCGAACAAATTGTCTCGCCTCGCAAATGTCTTCGGGGAGCTGTTTGTTTGTTAAGTAGTCGAGATATTTCTGCGGCCAAGTTGGCTCGACTAGGAAGACTTGCCTTGAGATTCTATGGATGAGCTCGATGAAGGCGATTTTTTGACTTGCCTCCATTTCCGTTGCTGCGGGTGTCTCTGCTTGCTTTTTGACTTTGACTAATCGTTTGCTTATTCTCTCGAAGTAGATTCCTGGTGGAACGGGGGTGTTTATTGACCCTATGTTCGCTAGTCTATCTGCTTCTTCGTTGCTTGATCGTGCGATGTGCTTCAGCTCGCACCCGTTGAAACTTCCTTCGAGAAGGTTGTACATGTCACGATAGGCGAATATGTTACCTGGGACAACGTCGCACTCCTTCGTCGTCTGCTGCACGATAAGATTTGAGTCTCCGTATATCATCAATCGAGTGGCTCCGCAGGCAATCGCCATCTTCATGCCGTGTAAGAGCGCCTCGTACTCTACATCGTTGTTGGACGCTGGATCGTCAGGGGGGAAGTCGAGTCGCAGAACATATTGGAGCTTGTCGCCCCTTGGTGATATGAGGATTACTCCGGCTCCGGCTCCCTCGTTTCCTTTTGATCCGTCGAAGTACATGATCTAGTTGCTCGTGTATTCTGTGGGTCCTGGAGTTTGCAGCTCCGTCCACTCGCTCAGGAACTCTACGACCACCTGGGATTTTAGGGCGTTATGTCATGTGTATATTATATCATAGGTGCCTAGCTCGATGCTCCATTTTGCAATTCTTCCGGATGCCATGGGACTGTTCATGATGGTACCGAGTGATGCGTTGTTTAGCACCATGACGGTATGCTCCTGGAAGTAGTGTTTGAGCTTGCGGGCTGTAAGGACCACTCCATACACGAGTTTCTGGTAGTGGGGTATTGCTGTTTGCATGGCAAAAGTACCTCGCTGATGTAGTATACTGGTCTTTGAGCGTCGTATGCTTTTCCGTCCTCTGCCGTTCGGCGACAATTACCGTGCTGACTACTTGGTTTGTTGCGGCTAGGTAAAGGTAGAGAGGTTCCCTTTCATGTGGTGTTGCCAATATGCGCTTGCTCTACAACACTCTTTTTAGATCAATGAACGCCTGTTTTGCTTCTGGCGTCCACTCGAATTTATTCGTTTTCTTCAGCAATTTGTAGAAAGGGAGCGCTTGCTCGCCTAACCTTGCGATGAACCCGCTGAGGGCTGCTAGTTGCCCTGCGAACTGCTGCACGCCGCGAAGATTTGTCGGTTCTTTCATCGTCAAGATCGCCAGTCTTTCCTCTGGGTTGGCTTCAATTCCTTGGGCAAAGACTAGATAACCAAGGAGCTGTCCAGCAGGAACCCCGAAGACGCATTTTGTCGGGTTGAGCTTGATTCTGTATGCGTTGAGGGCGTCAAATGTCTCCCTGATGTCCTCGAGGAGCGTGTCCTCCACTCGAGTCTTGATGACGATATCGTCAACGTACACTTGTACGTTCTTGCCAATGAGTTTGGCGAGGCATTTTTGCATGCAGCGCTGATATGTTGCGCCTGCCTTTTTTAGCCCGAACGGCATTATCGTGTAGCAGTATACACCGTGTTGTGTGATGAATGATGTCTTCTCCTCATCCTCCTGCTTCGTCCTGATTTGGTTATATCCCGAGTAGGCGTCCAGGAAGGAGAGGCGTTGGCAGCCTGCTATAGTGTCCACGATCTGGTCGATCCGTGGTAACGGAAAGTTATCCTTGGGGCAGTGCTTTTTTAACGACGTGTAGTCTATGCACACGCGAAGGATGTCAGTATTTTTCTTCGGAACTAACATCGGGTTTGCTAACCAGACAGATATCTTGATTTTTCTGATGAACTTGGCGGCTAACAATCTGTTCACCTCTTCTCCGAGTGATTTCTGTTTCTGCTTGGAAAAGCGTCGGGTGGTCTGTTTGACTGGCTTTGCATCTTTAAACACTTCTAGTGAGTGCTCGGCGAACTCCCTAGGTATTCCTGGCATGTCTGAGGGCTGCCAGGCGAAAATCTACCAGTACTCACGGAGGAGTTTGATGAGCGCGCTTTCCTATGCGGATGATAGGGTGGTGGACACGATCGCCGTCTTCGCGGATTTTGTCGGGTAGACTTGATGTTTTCGAGTGTCACTGCTTGGGTTGAACTCGACTTTTGGGCGTTCTTTTTGGTGAGCGGCATCACAGAGTTATCTGTGGTTTTTGCCAGCTCCTCCAGCTCCTCTTGCATCCTGAAAGATTTCACGATTTCGTTGAACTCGTTGTCGCACTTGTCTGACTTCTGGAAGTCGCTGTTTATGGTTATTGTGCTGTATTCCCCTGGGAGTTTGAGCTTGAGGTAGGCATAATGGGGTACTGCCATGAATCTCGCGATCGCTGTTCGTCTGAGAATGGCGTGGTACTGTGATGGCCAGTCGACCACCTCAAAAGTTGATGGATTCTCTCCAGTAGTTCTTCGGGTCTCCGAGTATCGCCTCCAAGTTGATTGTTCCGAGTGGTCGGACGGCCTTCCCTGGTACTATCCCGTGGAAAGATGTTTCTGATTCTGCGAGTCCATCCAAGTTCTTGTTCATCTTGCGGAGCGTGTCTGCTGTATATGATGTTGATTCCGCTGCCACCGTCCATGAACACCCAAGCTAGGTCGTAGTTGCCTATTTGCGCCTGGATGATGAGCGCGGCGTGCCCTGGTCGATACACTCATAGAGGGTGGTCCTCTTTGGAGAAAGTTATCGACTGCTCTGACATCTTCAGTTATTCAGTCTTGAATGGCGCGGCATGTACTGCCATGTTGACTTGGCGTGTGTTTGTCTTCTGGACTCTGCGGGACGGGCAAACCTTCTGTATCATTCCGAGGAGTCCTTGTGGATTCGGGTATCCGTTAACTCCTTGGTTTGCGGCGGGTGGCGCTGGTAGCGCGGCCAGTGCTACGTTCTGGTGTACTACGGGTGGAGGCAGGGGTGGTGGTTGGTATCCTCCTGGCAGTTGCGGATATATCTGGTTAATGGCGTCCCTGTGCTTCTTCGTGTATGCCTCGTGGATGTCCTGGAATTTTTGACAGTCTTTGAGGAGGTGAGTGGCCTTGGTCTTGCCCGTGTGCTTATCTATGAACAGATGCAGAGAGCAGTATCCGTCAAGGTCTTCCTCGGGTGTTTTATCTTCTGGTTTTGGTTTCCAGTCGCGATTTCTGCGGGATCCGCCGTCGCGATTTCTCGTGAACTCCGCCGCCACCAGTTCCGATTGATCATCCTAGTTGTAGTGTTTTCTCTTCCTCCTTCGGGGGTCGCCGTTGCGGTCCTCATCGGGCGCGGGTGAGGAAGTTTTCTCGTTGCGCAAGGACTCTTCGCCATTAGCCCATCTGTCCGCTATCACCATTAATTCCCCGACTGACTTGGGTGCAGATCGTCCCAGTTCTTCTCGAAAAGCGGCGCGGAGAGCACCCTTGGTGAAAGTTTCGACCACAACTTCTTCTGATATGTTTCCTGCCGTGTTCTTGATTGTGGTCCATCTCTGGATATACTCGCGGGTAGACTTGCCGCTCTTCTGCCTGCAGGCTCGCAGTTGTTCGATAGATGTTGTTCGTTTGTATGTCGCTTGGAAGTTCTTCTCGAAGTAGTGGGTGAGATCGTCCCAGGATTTGTAGTGCGCACGCGGTCTTCCTTCGAGCCAGCTACAGGCAGCGCCTATGAGGTGCAGGTTTAGGTACTACATGGCTGTTGTCTTATTCCGGCGCTGGCATTTTACCGCGGTAAGATAGTCTGAAAGCCATGACTTGGGTTCTTGCGAGTCATCGTACTTTGGGACCTCCGTGGTGAGCTTGAATCTTTTGGGCATCGGTGCCTCGCGGATGCTGCGACTGAAGCACATTGCACCACAAGCTTCCTCGTCAGAGGAGGTAGATAGCGATCGGGCGCGGTTCTTACGAGCTCGAGCCTTTTCGACCTTGCTCTGTGCGATGTCTACACATGTGCCGTGTTGAGCGCGGTCGCGATTATCCTCCTGCCACGGTTCTCTGCTGCGATGTCGCGACCGGCTTCCATGGTGCCGTGGGCTGCTATCGCGGTCTCGCGGGCTATCATCGTCACTGTGCAGGCTATCGCCACGGCACCTGGCTTCTTTTCCTCTGGAGCGGCGAGGTGATCCCTTATCTCCTCTCTTTGGCGATGTACTCTCGCGTCTGTGAGGTGTTTTATCCACCCAAGGGGTTTTATCAGCTTCCGGGGTTGTCGCGTGCTTGCGATTTTGGGCGGCGATCGCTGCTCCGGCCATACATAGCCCCTTCTGGACTTATTGGTGTTGCTGTGCGTGGGGGTCGTTTTCAGGCGGCTGGTTCGCCTGCAAGTACGTAGAGGCGGCCAGAATTGCGGCGGCTGGAGTTGTCTGGCATACGTTGCCTTCCTCATCGACGTGCATGAGGGAGGTCTCAAGTGAATTGCTGACTTTGCTGAGAGACCCTTGGTCCAGGCGATAAGTTTTCAAGACGTACTTTTTCTTCGGAGGCTGGTTCCCCGTCGAGTGAGTCCTCGAGAGAACCGCGCGGCGCGCACTTGAAGCTTCTGCCGCTTCCTTCCGTGCTTCTAGGTCCTTGCGGGTTTCTACCAACAGTCGGCCCGTCCGCAGCAGGTGGTAGTGATACGCGGTCAGGTCTTCTCGACAGGCTCGAGCTTCTATTGGCTGGCCAGATTGTACCGCTGCTTTCTCTTTGAGCCAAGAGGATCGCGAGATCTTGATGCGTTCCTGCTCCACTCAACTTTCCTCCGTTTCTTCAGGTTGTTCGGTTGATCCTGCCATGCAGACTTGGGATAGATATGGCTCGTGAGTCCTAGGCATAGGCCGATGGCTTTCGCTGAATTAGGAGGGTTCCTCAGTCCCGATGGTGTGGAAGTTGTGCGTGTTGCGGCGGATGGAGCCACCGCTGGGCGCTGGGTCGCGACCAACGTCATCAGATGGCGACTCGAGGGTCGCTGGGCTTGAGATGGATTCAGAGTCCGATTCGCCGAGCCTGATTTGGTCGGGGAAGTGCAGGATTCCCGCCTTGCTGGCGTGGAAGTGGAAACTGCCGAATGTCAAGCTGACGTTTTTCTCGAGTCCGCTGAACGCTGGGCGAGATTCCGGCGAGTGGGGCGCATAGACGAGCGACCCGAAGCGGATCGGCTCCGTTGGAGTCGATGATCCTAGGCTCCAGTTGAAGCTTGGCAAAGACGAGGCCAAAGATGCCATGGATCCAGCGCTCGCCGTTCCCACTGACGGCGCCAATTGTCGATTAGTCATCTCGACAAGTCCCTCGGATGATCTGGTAGGGTTTCGATTAAGAGAACAAATAGGGCGCAGGCGACAATCATCGGCTAACAGGGGGCAAGCTTTACCCAGGTTCGGTGCCATCTTAGAGGTAAAACCCTTACTCCTGCTCTTCTGATCTGTATTACGAGTAGATCGATTACAATGGTGGGTGCGCAAGCTGAGAGATAGATCTCGAGCTATGGCTATGGTGGTGAAAAGTAGATTGGATCCCCCTCCCCGTGGTTCTCCCATCCTTTTTATAGATAGATGGGTCCCAAACCGTCCCGGGGGGGGGGGGGTTACAAACCCTAGCTCTAGGTCGATGGAACTTTCCTTCTTGACACGCAAGTTTCGCTGGTGGGCTTCCACTGGGCCTTCTAGAGCTACGGAGCAGCGCCTTGCTTTGGGCCTTGGAACGGGTAGGCCCACTCGACGGGTCCTGTAGTCATCCCCACGTCACCCCCTCTAGGTACCCATACTATCCATTCAATTGGTATCAGAGCCTCGGCTCTTATTTTGGGCTTAACCTCCTAAGAGTTTAGTATGGTCAACGGAGGGGAAGCCGCTGACTCCGCGGCACAAGTCACTATGGATGATCTCAAGGAAATGAAAGATTCCTTGACATCATCCATGGATGCCAAAATGATGGAGTTGCATGATTTAATGATGCAACTCTTGAAATCCAAGGGCCCGGAATCTTCTACTTTGAGTCCACCGGAAGAAATTCCAGATGATAAGGAGGATGAGGATAAGGGTGGAGAAACTAAAAGTGAATATCTTTCCTCTAAGAACAAAAATTCTAAGGGAAAGGATGAGAAGGAAGAGTACCACAATGTCTAAGGATGGTACTCTCCTTATCCTCCTATCCCACATCCTCATATTAACCCTAGAGGCGAACCTCCTAAAGTTGATGCACATTCTTTTAGTCAATGGCAATATTACATGAAAACTCACTTGAACTCTTCTTGCATTGAGATTTGGAGGGTCGTATAAGACGTATACAGTCCTCATGACCTCGAGAACTTGACAAGAAGAGAAGTGGTAGATTTCCAACTCAACTGCACCGCTTTGTCAATGATTACAAGCCGTGGGAGCAAATCACATGCCTCATCTTCAACAATACTCCAGCGCCAAGGAAACATGGGATGCTCTTATCTCCATGTTTGAGGGTAGTGAAAGCATGAAGAGGAATAGGTATGATACCTTGAGCAATGAGGCTGAAGGGTTCTATATGCTTGATGGTGAGAACCATGAGGGCATGTACCAGAGACTCAAGACCCTTGCTACCGCCTTTAGTGGTCTTGGTGCCACACATGTGAATAATGCTTGGATCAAGAGAAAGTATGTGAGTGCCCTCATACCTTTTGATCATGTGGACTTGAAGAGCCTTCAAGTAAGACACAACTATCACCTCATGACCTCAACCGAGGTGATGCAAGAGATGTCCTCCTTCCAAGTTCAAACCAAGCTTGCTCATGACACTCGTGCTTGTGCTATTGGAATGCACAAAGGGGCCTCCGTTGCTTTGAAGGCCAAGGTTGTGACCAAGATGGTAGACCAACAAGAAGAGGTTTCTTTGGGAGAAAACTTGTCTCTGCTAAATGATCAAGAGTACGATCTCGTGCTTAAGGATTACATCGCTCTTGCGGTGCGAAAGTTTTGGAAGAATCCTCCCAAGGCCAAGGCATATATTGAGGAGAATACCAAGTCAAGCTATGGAAAAAAAGGGACTCAAAAAGTGAGGGATTGTTTCAATTGTCAAGATAAGTATCAGTTTGTTGCCGAGTGCCCCTTCGAGAATAGGGAAAGCCACTGAGGAAAGGTTGAGGATAAGGCAAAGCTCCCCAACAAGAAGCCTCACTTCAAGAAGAAACCTTTAAACAAGAAACCATCTTCAAGATATGTGCTAGTGACTCAAGAAGAGTATGATTCCGATGATAAGGAAGAATAAGAAACCACAAGTGAAGTGACCGCTATTGCTATTGCATCTTCGTCATCTCCATCACTCTTTGAATCCCACAATGAGAATCTTCCTCAACCTTTTGCAAAGTGCTTCATGTCAAAGTCCACCGAGGTATCATCTTCCTTCAACTCTAAGACTCAAAGTGAAGAGAATAACCTTGCTAGTCCTAGTGTTGAAGATGAAATTGCCTCCTTGAGTCTATTTATGACTAACTTTCAAGGTGAGACCAAGAGGTACTTTGATCTTCTCATGAGTCAATTGGGAGAGGCCCAAGAGGCCACTGAGAAGAAATGTGAGACCGAGAGGGAAGATTGCATTGAAAAGGGATCCCTCTCAAATGCTCTTGAGGAAGAACATGAGCTTCGAGTATCTCTTGAGGAGAAACTTGAGGCTATTGAAGAGTCACATAATGAGTTAATTTCTAAACTCGCAAAAGACGTGACCATGCAATTGCTAAATATAAAAGGGCTAAAAAGAACAAGGTTGAGTTTGGTGTTGGTCATGAAAAACTAACCGAGGAGCTAGATAAGCTCACCGAGGCTCACAAGGCCTTGGAGAGTGAACACTCTATCCTGAACAAGTCTTGTGAACAAATTCAAACTCAACTACATCAATTCAATGTCTCTAGTACTTCTACTTCTTCTTGTGATCATGCAAATGTTATTGAGGAGAATGCTAGGTTAAAGGAATAGCTAGCAAGAATCAAGGGCAAGGGCCCTAGTGTTGAGAAGGTTGTGGATCCTAAGACACAAGTGGTTTCTCGTAGACCACAAAATGGAAAGCAATGTCTTGGCTACGTTGCTAAGAGCAAAAACAAGAAGAAGAACAAGAACAATGCAAGACCACACAACCAAAGAAGAATGTTGGTGCGAGTGGTATTGTCATTAGGGACAACACTACTCGTAGCAACTCCGCAGAAGCTAACAATCCACACCATTTCTTATTTGTTGATTATTATGGTGTTGTGCAAGCTAAATATGTTGGACCTATTGGGGGTTTCATTGATTACTCTATTTGGGTTCCAAAGACTGAAAGGACATTTGCTCCTAATCTTGTTTTCGGTGTTTGATCACAACATTTGGAAGATCTAATGGTTTCCCTAAGTATGTTTAGAGCCTATCATGGATAAATGCAATCATACACCTCCCTGGACATCCATACGATTCACAGCAAAAATGGAGAAATATAAGAGAAAAGGAAGAAATGAAATGAGAAGAGGAGAGGAGAAAACAGGGGAGCCGGCCTCCCTGGCCGGCCTGGCCGGGCCCCTAGGACAGGCTGTTTGGGCGGTGCCCCGGCCTCAGCTGTCCCCAAGCCGGCCCCAGGACGGGCCGTTCGGGCGGTGCCCCGGCCCCAGCTCGTCTCCACGCTGGCCTGGCCTGGCTCCCAGGACGGGTGCTCCAGGTGCTGCCCCGGCCTCGCCTCGTCTCCACGCCAGCCCCAGGCCGGGCCAACTCCAGGCCGGGGTGGAAGGGGGTCGCCGGCCCCAGTCCGGCTGCCAGCCGGCCCCACAGTGGCTCGAGGCCGGGGTGAGACTTGGTGCTGTCCCGGACGCCCCAGGACGGCCTGGCCGGTCCCCTTGGCCGGGGTGGGATGTAGTGAGGCCCCCACAACGACCGTTTTATCTCCTCCGGTATAAAAGGAGATCATCCTCTACCTTTAGAAAGTGTCAATCACACTCACTCTCTCAACCATTGATTGACCAAGCTCAAGCTCAAGCATCTCCCTAAATCCCCAACCAAAGCTCGTGATACTTTGGGATTTGGAGGAGACATCCCCGATCTACAACTCCACCAAGCCGATTAGAAATCACCGCACTCATCCCTTCGGGATCTTGTTGTTCTTAGTTCATCGGAGCCAAGAACCTTGTTGCTCTTAGCTCATCGGAGCTTGGAGCCTTGTTGATATCCCCGGAGCTCTTGTACTCGTGGATCTTGTTTCTCGGAGTCTTGGTGGCTCTCGGGATTTGGTGAGGACCCTCCAAAGTTGTGGAGTGTGCCTCATCCTTGTAAAGGCTCTAGTTGTCAACCTCAACGACAACATAGTGATTCGAGCCTCTCCACATCGGTGGAAGGACTCGAAGGAGATACGGTGTGCCATTTGAGGGCTACTCGGTGTTTCACATTGGTGGCACCGCACCGCTCCAACGGAGATTAGCTTCCATTGGGAAGTGAACTTCGGGATACATCTCCGCGTCATTGTTTTCGGTTATTCCTCAACTTACCTTTACTTGTTGCTACTAGCTTAGTTATATATTCACCTTGTGCTAGTTGTACTTGCTCAACATATAGGATTGTTCACCTAGTTGCATAATCTAGACAATCTATATTTGAGCACTATCTTGTTAACTTGAAAAAGAAGTTAAAATTTGTAGTTAACCTATTCAGCCCCCTCCCTCTAGTTAACCTCTCGATCTTTCAATTGGTATCAGAGCCTCGTCTTTTTATTAAGGGCTTTACTGCCTAAAGAGGAGGAAAGGATGGCTAATGAACCCGTCACCATGGAGGGGATTCAAAAGCTAATCCAAGCTATGATTGATAACTCCGAGAAAAAGATGGAGGGACTAATAAAGGAATTGGCATCCTCGTCTAATCAATCTAAAGAAAATGTTGTCTTAGATGAACATGGAAACCCCATTCCATCTAAGGAAGGGTCCGCAACATCGGCACCCGAAAGTGGTAGTGGTGGAAATTCTTTTGGTTTTGCTTATAACAATGCTCCAAATGTTCAACATCCACATGTTAATCATCTTGGTCCACCTCCTATGGTGGATAGGCATTGTTTTACTAATTGGAAAGCTTCCATGAAGTCTTACATGTGTAGCACTTTAATGCAAATATGGAGAATTGTTGAAAAGGGTATGAACCGAAGGATCCCTTGAACTTAAGCTCAAGTGACATCATAGATGAGCAACTCAACGCTCATGCCTAGCACATGTTGGAGAAGGCAATGGAAAAGGAAAGAGTTGAGCACATCCGATCCTTCTCAAGTGCAAAGAAAGCTTGGGATTACCTTGTTGATATGTTTGACGGCAATGTCAACCTTCAACGATCCAAGAAGTCAATCATCCAAAGATGAGTTGAACACTTTCATTTGGGTGATGGAGAGAACATTGAAGACATTTTTAGAAGACTCAAGGCTCTCGTAAATGACATGAGAGATTGTGGATTCAAGGATTGTACGGAGAATTGGGTCAAGGAGAGATTTCTACTCACCTTGATTCCATACAATGAAGGCATGGTGATGAATGTGCAATCAAGGGACGATTACTTGGATCTATCCCCCAATGATGTTTTGGGTCTCTTCCTCACTCTAAAAGTCCTGAAGCAAACCTCTGATGATGTCATGGCCTGTGCAAACGGAATGAAGAAACCATCTCTTGCTTTGAAGGCTAGGGCCATCCCTTATGAATAGAATGACTCAAGTGATGATGGTGGATCCACACATGAGGTCTCCGAGAAAGAGATGAAGACAGCACATGAAGAATGCTTGGCCCTTGCTCAACACAAGTGGTGTAAGAAAGGAGATTTTATATCAAATGCCACAAAGAACAAGGGAAAAGAAGTCTCAAGCGTGAAGAAGGCAAGGACTTGCTTCAATTGTGGAGATACCGAACACTTTGTTGCCGAGTGCACATTCAAGAGTAGAACTAAAAATGGTGGAAGACTCATCAAGAAATCCACCTTCATTCCCAAGTCCAACTTCATCAAGAGAGGCCCTCCTAGGGGAATGATTGCAAAAGAAGTTGAGTACACGTCTGGTGGTGAAGAGAGTGATGGTGAAGGTGAACAAGTAGGTATGGCGGCCATGGCTAGGGGTGTCGTACCTCCTAACTTAAGCTCTCTCTTATCCAACCCTAATGACAACAAGGGTCCCTCGAGTCACAAGTGCTTCATGGCCAAGGGTATACCCCCAAAGGTGACTCCTACACTCAAACTTGCAAACTCCTCTACTCCTTCACTACTAAATTGTGTTGAGGAATACCCCTTGACAAACTTTGTGGAGAAACTTGAAGGAGAAAATAAATGTATCTTTGTCTCTCTCATGGATCAATTAAGTGAGGCACGTGGCCTCATTGATGAACATGAGGAGAGAATAACTTTACTTGAAAAGTTTGCTCGTGACGATGCTAGTAAAATTGAGGAGCTTGAAAAATCTCTAGATGAATCACATTGCTTTAGAGAAAGCATAGAGGAAACCTTTGCCATTAACATAGATAAATAAAAACTTGATTGTGAGCATTCCTTTGCTAAGGTAACGGAATTCATGGCCTTAAATGATACAACTAAGCAAGGTTACAATGAACTCATTAAGGATTTTGATAAGCTTAAAATTGATCATCGAACAATTTCAAATGAGCTCAAAACCTTGAAAGGGTTAAACAATGTGGATGAACACTCTTGTATTACTAACCCTTTGTGTATAAAGGAAACTCTCATTGAGGAGAACAATAGGTTGAAGGCACAACTCAACAAGGGTCTTGCCACATGCATTCAAGGGCAAAAGAACCTTAATGATCTTTTGAGTAGTCAAAAGAGAGTTATTGGCAAGGAAGGCCTTGGCTTTGGTTCGACTTCCAAGGTGGCCTACAAGAAGAAGTCAACTCCCCCACTAACTCTATTGTTTTTGTGAAGGCGGGGGAGTTGGATAATGATGAAGATGAGTTTGATATGATTGCTAAGAGTATTGTTCCTGGTAACACTACTACTGACAACAACTTTGCGGGAAAGTATAACCCATCATATGTGCTTCTTAAATCTATTGATGGTCATGTTTATGCAAAGTATGTTGGCACCTCATATGGTGATGATTACAAGTATGCTATTTGGGTTCCTAACACCCTTGTGACTAACAAGAAAGGACCCATCTAAAAATGGGTACCTAAGACAAGAAGTTGATTCATTGCAGGGTTGTGCTTACGGAGGAACATCATGGATGATTGATAGTGGTTGTTCCGCACATATGACCGGAAGCAAGGAAGTGTTGAATGATTTAAAACTCCAACTCCTAAAATTTGCTCATGTAACTATTGGTGATCGCTCGCAACTTAAGGTATTGAGACATGGCAAGGTGGTCATTTCTCTAGATTCATCCATTGAAAAGTCCTCCTTGTTGAGTCCCTTGGCTATAATCTTATTTCCGTCTTGCAACTTTGTGAATGAAGTTTTAGATGTGTATTTGGGCGACATCACGTGCTTGTTCTTCACACCATTTCTCTTAAATTAGCCTTTGTTGGATTTGTGGAAAACGGTATGTATATAGTGGATTTCTCGAAAGAAACTACACATATTGCCACTTGTCTAATGGCTAAATCCGACGTGGGGTGGCTTTGGAATCGCCGCTTGGGCCACGTCGGTATGAGAAATTTACAAACTCTTGTGAAGGGTGAGCACATGGTAGGACTAACAAGTGTTAATTTTTCCAAAGATCGCCCTTGTAGATCTTGTATTGCCAGAAAGATGCATGAGAAGAATCATCCCAAGACATCAATCATCTCCACAACAAGGCCCTTTGAGCGTATTCACTTGGACTTATTTGGGCCTCCCACATATGATAGTCTCAGTGGCAAAATGTATTGTTTGGTGATTGTTGATGATTATACAAGATACACTTGGGTATTCTATATCAAGAAGAAGAGTGAGACTCAAGAAAGGTTCATATCTTGGGCCACAGAAGTGCAACGTCAATATGACACCAAGATGTTGTCAATTAGGAGTGACAATGGGCCCGAGTTCAAGAACTACACCATGGATGAATTCTTGAGTGAAGAGGGGATAAGACATAAATATTCCTCTGCGTACACCCCTCAACAAAATGGTGTAGCGTAGAGGAAGAATCACACACTTATTGATATGGAAATGATGGCCGAGTTTAAATCCCCATATAACTATGATGGCTGAGTTTAAATCCCCATATAACTTTTGGGCCGAAGCCATCAACACCGCTTCTCATCTATCTAACCGACTGTTCCTTCGTCCGATGATTGGTATGACTCCATATGAACTCCTAACCGGTAACAAACCCAACCTCGAGTATCTTCGAGTTTTTGGGTGTAAATGTCAAGTTTACGTTAAGGGAACTAGATTGTCCAAGTTTGATCCTAGAACTTTTGAAGGTATATTTGTTGGTTATGCCACGAACTCTCACACTTATAGAGTCTACAACATATCCACTGGGTGTGTTGAAGAATCTATGAATCTGGAGTTTCATGAGGATAATGGCTCCCAAGTGGAGGAAATTGATTGTGATGATGTAGGTGATGAACCTTCCTCCATAGCCATAGGAAGAATGCGTATAGGTCCACTTATACCCATTGAGGGACACCTTGTGGCAAATGTGGATGGGACTAGCTCTACGCAAGTGGAGCCCTCTACATCAACCACCAATCAAATGGTAGACCAAGAACAAGAAAAAGAACAAGACCTTCAAGTGGATACTCCTCATCAAGAAAGTGATCAAGATCCACCCAATGATAATGGTGGAAATAATTTTGGTGATGCTTCACCAAGAACTCCACTCCGGATGGATCATGGTCTTGATGAAGGAAATGATGAAGATATCCCTCCAAATGAGAATGCCAATGATGCACTAGTTCGTATCATGACTCGTCAAGCCTCAAGATTGCAACAAAAGTCACATTATCAAAAGAATATTATTGGTGGCTTAGGAAGAAGTGTCTCCACTCGTGGACAAGTGCTCAAGTTTTGTGGTATTCATTCATATGTCTCTTATGTTGAACATATCAAAGTATATGATGCTCTTGAATATGAAGGTTGGGTTCAAGCCATGCATGAAGAGCTCCATAATTTTGAGAGAATCAAAGTATGGTCACTAGTGGAAAGCCCCAAGGATCACAATGTCATTGGAACAAAATGGGTGTTCAAGAAATAGCAAGATTCTCATGGGCAAGTGATTCGCAACAAGGCTCGATTGGTTGCTCAAGGCTACTCTCAAGTCGAAGGACTTGACTATGGTGAAATTTTCGCTCCCGCGTCTAGACTTGAATCCATTCGTATATTACTTGCATTTGCCACTAGTCATAATTTCATCTTGCATCAAATGGATGTTAAAAGTGATTTTCTAAATGGTCCTCTAAATGAATCGGTATATGTTAAACAACCCCCGGGGTATAAGGATCCCAAGTATCCTAACCACGTCTACTACCTCCATAAGGCTTTGTATGGCCTCAAACAAGCCCCACATGCTTGGTATGATCATTTAAAGGAGTTCCTAGTGGATCGTGGTTTCGTACTTGGGGTAATTGATCCCACACTCTTTACCAAAGGTGTAGATGGACATTTCTTTGTATGTCAAGTATATGTTGATGATATTGTCGAGACATCGTAGTAGAATTCATAGACGGGGGTGCCATGAGACTACCGATAGAGATTGTGGGGGGACGTGATTGTATGACAAACAATGACACCGGGGTTTTACCCAGGTTCGGTACGTCGCCACTAGGCGGCATTCCTACTCCTTCAATCTCACTAAATCAGGGCTGAAACCTGAAGTATACAAAGTACAATGTGAGTTGGGTTTAGCTACTCGACAAGGATCAACCTCTCGGCGAGTTAGCTTCTAGCTTATTGTCTATATGTTTCTTATCTCCCGTCCGGCTTTATATAATAGACGGGTTAGGGCTTACAGAAAAGGAAACCTAGAAGACTATGGAAAGTCCTAACTTGGAAAGCAAGAATCTGCCTTCTACTCCAAGCCTTATCACGTAGGCCGTGATCCGGGTTCTTCTAGAATCCGGCTTCTGTGCGTTAGCTTACTGGGCCGCCTAATGGACCGTAGCCCATTACCATTTAGGCCACCCTGGTAATCCGGCTCTTTAGGACACCATCTGATATACCCCTAATTGGTATATATCCGACAGTAGCCCCCAAGAAGGATTAAGACTCGGAATCGCCGTTTTTCGTCAAATTGCATTCTTTCCGAGAAATGTTGGCTCTTCATCTTGTTTCTTCTTTTTCTTCCAATCATGCTTTAATACGAAACTCGGATTTCAGGAAATCCGGCTTTTTCTTCCACGAGCCTTCATGGAGAAGGAACTTCCTACGTCAGCGATGAAATCGTGCTGACGCCAGGGATCGTTTGGGTTTTCGCGTGTGAAACCGTGAAACGTATCTCTAACAGATTCTCACAGGAAACGAGGAGATAGCCATTATCACCTGTCGATTCATTTCCCGGATTTTCCGGTGAGTGACACGCGTTGAGCATCCAACGGTCAAAAGTTTCGTTAGTACGCATCGTATAGGATTTTCGGGCTATAAATATCCTATTCATCCTCTCCGGCAAACCTTCCGCTTCCTTCTCACCTCCCAGCCCTAGCGCCCAGCCATTGCCTTAGTCCAGTGAGAACGAAACAAAGCTCGAGCTCGCGCGAACGCTGTCCCCGGATTTCACGTCAGAGAACTCACGGTCCTCGTCGCGCCCCCGCGAAATGGAATCACCACACGCATCCCCGGTGCGCTCTGTTGCCCCGGAGATCGACGACATCATCAACGAGATGGATCCACTACTGGATTCGCCGAGCCGCGCCACCGCCGATGTGCCAGAGAAAACTTCCGGTGGCCAGGAACGCGAGGATCTGCCTCTCGCGGCTGATAACCTGGCCACATCTTCTTCTACTCCGCCTCCGCCTCCGGCTCCCGAAACGACGAAGGATAAAATCACTCTCGTTGGAGAGGAACTCGCAGCCGCGGCCGCTGCGGCTGCCGCTGCCGGAGCCGAGGAAGAAGGCGAAACTGCCGGCAATTGGAGCCGGAGCAGCATTCCTTCCTCCATTCTTCCAACAATGGAGAAGGAAGGGTTGATTGCGAAAGGAAAATGGAGGCATGAGGAAGAAGAATCCGGGGAACGAGTCCTTCTTACCTCGCACATCGCTAGAGGTATGGGAATCCCGCCTTTCGCCTTTTTCCTCGAAGTCTTAACCATTACAAAATCCAGCCTCACAACCTACCACCAAACTCTATTCTTTATCTGGACGGCTTCCAAGCCCTGTTTGAAGGATACTTAGGAATAGCGCCTAGATTAGATTTCTGGCAATATTGCTTTGGAATCAAGCGAAACCCCTCAGAGGGCGCTCTTCCAATCCGTGGAACCATATCTTTCACCCTGCGTAGATTCAGGGAAGATTGGTTCCCGAAGATAAAAACGTCGGAATCCGTCAAATTTTGGACGGGTTCCTTCTTCTATCATCAAGACATCCTATTTCCAGGAAAGGAAACCGGGGTTCCACCATTTGCCAATGTTTCCGCTATTCCCCAGGACAACTGGGCTGCAGAAGCGGTACAAACTGTGCCGGACGACTTAATGAAAATCAAACGGTGCATCGCTAAGCTCACTTCGTCCACACCTCCTCTTACTGGAGCCGACACAGTTTTGTGTTGGTTCGGACGTCGCATCCAACCTCTTGCACACCGAACTCGGCTTTTGTGCAAATATGAGGGTCCAGAAGATGAGATGAGAGGAACGGATAAAGCTTTCTCGAAACGGGACTTCAAGAAGCGGGTCAATCAGCTGGTTGCAACCCGTGACCAATATAAAGAAAGCCGATAAATGTATCACGAAGGAAACATGATTCCAAAGGTATGCCCTTTTCTTTCTGGACAACCTTTCTCGGATTTTTGCATTTCTCCATTTTCTTAACTTAGTCGGATATTTGGCTTTTTCCATAGTTCGATGGTCTTACGGAAAAGGATCTTGCGACTAACGCCGAACTTGACGAACTTCATGCCAACTTTTATGGTGGTTGGAAGCGCAAGAGGCCAACAACCACTGAAGAGGTGGTAAATCTTGACGGGATTCCCGTCGCTACATCCAGGTATTTCCTTGGGTATTTTGTACCTTTGCCTGTTTTTTATTGCATAGTTGGTTTGGTTTCTCGGAATATTGATTTCTCGGATTTTCTTCTTCTTCCTTTTCCTTTAGCCTTGCTCCAACTTCTTTGAAGTCAAAGAAGCTGAACAAGCATAAGACCACCGTCATCAAGGGAGCGCCATCTCCTGCGACAACTCCCCCTAGCCCAGTTACTCTTGGGGGAGAAGATCAGTCTTCAAAGCCAGAGGAGTACCCATTGCCGACCAGCCAGACTATTGCGTCCGAGAAGGATGTGAGGGAAAGGGCGGAGCCGGATGTGGGCGGTCCTTCTCGTATACCTAAGGAGGAGCCCATTCCCACCTTTAACAGAGAATTCAAGGTAAAGGAGGAACCCTTCGACGAACATGGATATATTCGTCCAGGGGCTAAGAAGTTCTTCGCTCCTGCTCCTCTGATCCGTCCTTGGTCGCAAGGCGGATTAATGGTAAGGAATAACTTCGTATTTTCACCTCGGCAGGTCATCCAGGACGGCCTTCACCACGTTGGGAATCTTTTTGCAGAGTATACAAAAGAATTCAACGAAAACTTGTCAGGTTTGCAGTGGATGAGCCAGGTAATATCTCTAGCCCCCAAGCAATAAGTCAAATGCATGCTTTTGCCTTAATGCTTTTTTCGCTTTTATGCTTGTTTTTAACTTAAGCATTTTTTTGTCTTTTTTCCGTGTTTCAGCAAACCGCTGAAAACATAAACATGGAAATCTTTAACAAACTTACCGTCAAGAATAAGGAGGTCAAATCCCTTTTTTCTATTCTTGAGGGTAAAGAGGCGGAACTGGCATCCACTCAGCAGCAGCTGAAGAAGACAACAGGTAGATTTTTCTCTGCTTCCAGTTGTATGAATTTTTTCTAAGTATTTTTCCGAGTTTTCTTACTCATCTTTTTTACTTGCTTTTCAGCTTCTTTGGCAAAAGCCAAGTAAGTTGATGAAGATGCCGGCAATGCCGAGAACCTGCGCCGGGAAAACCTGGATCTTCATAAGCTCAATATGAAGTTGCAGCAGGACCTGGAGGCTAGCCAATTGGCTGTCGGCATTGCCGAGTCCAAGGCCTCCGACCAAGCAGCCAAGGACAAGGACACTATCCGAGACTTGGAAAATGCCTTGAACCAGCGCTTGGAGGAAGGCGCCGGGATGGACAAAATTCTCGGTAAGCTTTTATCTTTTACCGGATTTTTTATGTTGAAATTTTTCTCTGTTTTTTGCTAACACTTTTTGTGTTTTACTGCAACAGGAGATAGCCCCCAACTTACTCGGATTGAGAAAATACGAGCGTTTGGGAATGTGTTCACCGCAATCAAGGCTGCGGGGATGCTGCTGGTCAGCAAATGGCTTCCCGCCAGGACTGGGGAGTTCTCGGAAGTTGAAAAACTTTCGGAAGCTATGGTGGAGGTGGCGGAGTCCAAGGAATCCATCCCGCGCTCCGCGGCGCGTGGTGGTGCGCGCATGGATCTAGGGCTCATGTGCATGCACTACCCTGACACCAAGTCTTGGCGCGTGGCGTCCGGCATCCCGCAAGGATACATGGAGGCGCAGCGGGCCGGCATCTTTGAAGCCATCAAAGGTCACGCCACCAAGATCGCCACCATGGTCAACATCTCCACCTTCTACCCAGAGGAAACCATTCCAGATATTCCCGAGGAATCCAGCAGTGAAGATGACTCGGATGCCTGAAGGATACCTTGTCCTGGATAGAAAATAGGAAATAGGAGCATTACTGATCTTACAATGTAAACTTATTGTAATGCTTTCTATTCCTTTGTAAAAACAAGTACTCCGCTTTTGCAGCAATTTTTATTAAGTCTTTGGGAACTTTTCCGGGTTTATATTCCTTTATCTTCTAAGTTCTCTGGTTCATATACTTTAACTGTCCTTAGTGTTTGAAATGGCTTGATAGTATTTTAATCTTCATGCCAAGTGACTGGGTGTAACCAATCAGTCGAAACTCGGAAACATGGATCATTCTAAAGGCATTTTTTACTTACTAGCTCCAGCGGCCCAGCATAATAAATCAGATAATACTTAGAGAACGGTAAGGAATTTTTTGAATGAAACTCAGGCACGCAGGCACAATCTGGGTTTCCTTAAGCCATTTTAGGCTGAAAATCATTCAGTTTTTTAACACCGAGCACGCAGGCACAATTCGGGTTAACATTGAGTATTTTGAAAGATCATTGGGAAATAGATAAGACGAAATTATGTTTTAAACTATAATGAACATGTAAAAAACATAGATGTATGAATTCCGACAACTTTATTTCATGATCTCAAAGATGTTTACATAGAAATTGAACTAATTATAGAAGGGACGTAAGTGCTGGATGCTCCAGGGTCTTTTGGTCTCCCCTAGTTCGTCATCTATCTTTCTCTTTCTTTTGCGATTCGGCTTCTCGGGATCATCTTCCGTGTCTCGAATATCTACAAGATAGTATGATCCATTTTTCATAGCTTTGCTGATGACGAATGGTCCTTCCCAAACTGGAGCCAGTTTGCGCTTTCTTTGTTGTACCAATCTTAGCACTAGGTCACCTTCTTTAAAAGAACGATGCCTGATTTTTTCATAGCTTTGCTGATGACGAATGGTCCTTCCCAAACTAGAGCCAGTTTGTGCTTTCTTTGTTGTACCAATCTTAGCACTATGTCACCCTCTTTAAAAGAACGATGCCTGATTTTCCGACTATGGTAACGACGTAAACCTTGCTGATAAATGGCAGATCTTTGAAGCACAAGTTCTCGTTCTTCCTCTAGGAGATCGACGGCATCCTGTCGTGCGCTTTCGGCATCCGAGTCATCAAAATCCTACACTCTTGGGCTATCATGGATCATGTCCGTTGGAAGGATTGCTTCCGCGCCGTAAACTAGGAAAAACGGGGTTTGCCCTGTTGACCTGTTTGGCGTCGTTCGAATACTCCAAAGCACAGAAGGTAACACTTCCACCCATGCTCCAGCTGCTCTATGAAGAGGAGATTCGAGTCTCGGGCGTATTCCTTGCAGGATTGAACTATTCATTCTTTCAACCTGCCCATTGGATTGTGGGTGTGCCACAGATGCAAGATCTGGGCGTATTCCCGTTTGTCAGCAATATTTTGCCAACTCTCCAATAGAGAAATTTTTCCCGTTGTCGGTTATTATGCTGTGTGGAACGCCGTATCTCATGACTACGTCAATGATGAAATTTCTGGCTGTTACACCGTCAAGCTTTTTGATGGGTTTTGCCTCCACCCACTTGGTATACTTATCTACTGCAACGAGTAGATGTGTAAGTCCACCTCTTGCATTTTTTAATGGTCCCATCATATCTAGCCCCCAGACCGCAAACGGCCATGTAATAGGGATAGTTTTGAGTGCTTGGGCTGGCATATTCGTCTGCTTGGCGTAATACTGACATCCGGCACATGTATTGACTATGTGTTCGATATCTGTCTTGGCTGTTAGCCAGAAAAACCCTGCACGGAATGCTTTCTTAACTATGCTTTTTTATAGAGCATGATGTCCGCAATCTCCAGCATGGATTTCTTGCAGAATTTCTCGGCCTTCTTCCGACGAAATAAATCGCAGAAAAATTCCAGTAGTGCTGCGTTTATACAGGCAACCATTGATTACCGTGTGTCCTTTGCATCGACGTTTTATTTGTCTTTGCAAGACCTTGTCTGCTCCATCCGGGTACTTCTGATCTACTAAGAAGTTTAGATATGGAATTGTCCAATCTGGGTTAACGAGGAGGACTTCGATTGACTCGGAAACGAGAGGATAGTCGACATCTCCACCTTTTATGGATGGTTCGTGCAAATGCTGGACAAATACACCTGGTGGTAGGGTTTTCACTCTTTCCGAGCCCATGCGGGCTAATGCATCGGCGTTCCAATTTTCTTCCCTTTTGACATAAAGTACTTCAAATCCCAGGAAGCAAATTGCAAACTCGTCCACCGTTCTCCGATATTCGGCCATGATGGGGCTTTTGGCGTCCCATGTTTGGTTAAGCTGGTGCTGTACCAAATCTGAGTCGCCATAGCATAAGATGCGTTTGATACCTATTTCTTTTGCGATGTGCAAGCCATGAAGCAGGGCTTCGTATTCTGCCACATTATTGCTGGCATTGAAATGTATTTGTAATACATACTCCATAGTGTCTCCCTTTGGGGATTTTAGGACTACACCAGCTCCAGCGCCTTCCTTCATCTTGGATCCATCAAAATGCATAACCCAGTATTCCGACTCCGGCATTGGTGTGTTTTCCATTGCTTCTGTCCAATCAGCGACGAAATCTGCCAACAGATGGGATTTTATTGTCGTCCGGGGTTGGTACTTAATGTCGAACGCAACTAACTCGATGCCCCATTTGGCTACTCGGCCTGTTGCGTCCGCATTGTTGATTATATCCCCTAGTGGTGCTTTGCATACCACTGTTATGGAATGTCCTTGGAAGTAATGGCGGAGTTTTCTAGATGCGAAAAATACACCATATGCCAGTTTTTGATAGTGCGGGTATCTTTTCTTGGACTCGAAAAAAAACTTCACTTACATAATATACCGGATGCTGATCTGGTATAGTTTGCTCGTTTTTTCGCCTTTCCACAACTATCACCGTGCTGATAACCCTGTTAGTCGCTGTGAGATATAATAACATGTGTTCTTCGTCTTTTGGCGATGCCAAAATCGGAGCTTGCATCAAGGTTTCTTTTAACTGGGTTAGCGCTTTGTCCGCCTCTTCTGTCCATTCAAATTTGTCGGATTTTTTCAACAATCTGTATAATGGCAGAGCTTTGTCTCCTAGCTGGCTTATAAACCTGCTGACTGCAGCTGCAGAACCCGTCAATCTTTGTACATCTTTTAAGCACGTAGGCCTTGAGATGTTTAGGATTGCCTTGATCTTTTCCAGGTTTACTTCTATTCCTCTGTGAGAAACGATGAAACCCAGAAGTTTTCCTGAGTGAACCCCGAATATGCACTTTAACGGATTTAACTTCATTTATAAGTGCGCAAATTTTCGAAAGTTTCTCGCAGATCTTCAGGGAGCGTGTCTTTTTCCTTGGAAACGATGGCAATATCATCCACATAAACGTGAACATTTTTGTCAATCTGACTATGCAAACATCGTTGAATGCAGTGCTGGTAGGTTGCACCTGCGTTCTTCAGGCCAAAAGGCATGATTATGTAGTAGTATGTCCCATATGGAGTTATGAAGGAGGTTTTAATTTGGTCTTATTCCTTCATGCGTATTTGATGATACCCGGAATAAGTGTCCAAATAGCATAAAAGCTCAGAGTCTGCAGTGGCATCCATTATTTGATCGATTCACGGTAACGCAAACCTATCTTTTGGACACAATTTGTTCGAGTCGGTGTAATCTATACACATCCTAAGAGCATTACTATCTTTCTTCGGGACTAATACTAGGTTTGTAGACCATTCAATATGTATGACTTCCCGGATAAAATCAGCTGCCAATAGCCGGATAATTTCCTTGCCGATAGGCTTCCGTCTTCTTCCGTCAAATCGACGGAGACCTCGTTTGACGGGTTTAGACCCTGGAATTACCTTGAGTTGGTGCTCAGCAAGTTCCCTGAGTACGCCTGGCATGTCCGTTGGACACCACGCGAAAATTTCCCAGTTCTCACGGAGGAACTTGATGAGATCGCTTTCCTATTTGTCGGTCATGCTAGTTCCCACTACGAAAAACTTTGTGGGATCTTTGGGATCTAGGATAACCTGTCTTGTATTCTCGAAAGATTTGAAGCTGTCTGCCGGCTTCCGGGTTTCTTTTCCTGCCGGCATTTCTGTCGGCGATACTTCTTTTGCCAGCTCCTTTAATTCCTCCTTTGCTATCACTTTTTCTGCACAAAGGGCATTTTCTTTTTCCAGCTTGTTTGCCAATTTGAAGTCTCCACTTATGGTGATTACTCCTCCTTTTGGCCCCGGCATCTTCAACTTGTTATAGATGTAACATGATCTTGCCATGAGCTTGGTGAAAGCTGGGCATCCGAGTATTGCGTGATACACGCTTTCGAACGGCACAACCTAGAAGGATATCTTTTCCTGTCGGAAATGTTCTTTCTCCCCGAAGGTTACTTATAGGGAAATTTCTCCTAGGGATCGTGCTTGCCTGCGAGGGACGATGACGTGAAAGCGTATGTTACTATGATTGAGCCGTGTCTCGGAGATTCGCATATGCTTCAATGTATCCAGGTACATTATGTTAATGATGGATCCTCCATCCATCATAACTCTTTTTAGCCTAGTGTTTTGAACAATAGGGCTTACAACTAGATCTTGTGTGTCGGGTTCTGGGATATTTTCGGGATGATCAGACTGATCCCAGGTAATTGGTGTATTAGAGTACTTCAAGAATTTCGGGGTTTGTGGGACAACCGCGTTTATTTCTCGAAGTGTTCTCTTTGCCACCTTTGCTGACGGAGTTGCCAGGAAAGTTAGGTTGCATTCTCCTTCAACTCTCGGAATTAGGCTCGCCTTTTCGCTGTTGGTCCTGGATTTTTTCGTCAGTGTCCGATTCACTGTCTTCTTTTTCAGCTTCTGGCTTTTCCTTGGAGAATTTCCTCTTGCAATTTTTTCCCTTGCTTCCGGATCCTGCACTGCCTTTCATATGCTTGTTGATCCGGCATTGTGCATTCATATGGGTGGGTTTCCCAAATTGCGAATGGTGGACACAGTTTTCCGACTTTATTATTCCCACTCTTCTTTTGTGTATTTGATCGGTTATGTGCTTCGTCCTTTCCATTTTCTCCCATTTTCTCTTCCAAAGGCTATGTTAAATTCTTTAGGTTTTTGCTTTGTTTCTGAAGCTACTTTTTTCTCAGGACAAGGGGTCTTTTTGGCTTCAATCAAAGTATAGATATTGCCGCCTCTCGCTCTGATGTCATCTCCGGCCGTTGCATGCTCATTTGCGGTTGTAAGCATAGATCCGAGATCTTTGTGCTTTTTGGAACCGATCATGAACGGTACGAGTCCGGGTTCTAAGCCATTGAGAAAGCATGCATTGCTTGTACGTCAGTTACTCCAGAACGGCTGTTTTTCATTGCAGTCCACCTTGAGATAAAGTCCACGTATGGTTCATCTTCAAACTGGGTGCAGCGGTTTAACTGGTTGATATTGTTGGGTTGTTTGTACGTTCCCCGAAAATGCTGAGTGAAAACTCTAGCCATATCATCCCAGCTATCGACAGTTCTTGACGGAAGCCCATTGATCCAATCTCTAGCTCCGTCTAGTAACATTAGGGGGAGGAATTTTACTGCCTCTAGTTCTGTCCCATTGTTAATATGGACGGCTGTGTAATAGTCTGAGAGCCAGATATCCGGGTTTGTACTGTCGGTGTATTTTTGATATGTTGGACCAACTTTGGCGAAGCCAGAATGCAGAGTTATTCTTCGGATCTTGTCAGTGAAACACTTGGGTCCGAAGTATAGATCATCTCTTTCCGCTCTGTCAATGTGTGCGGAGTATCTCCCGGCTGAATGGATAGAAGGGGATCTACTCCTTTCTTTTCCATTGTTGCGCGAACGCGCTCTTCCGGGGCTATCTCTATTTCCTCCGTTATCATGCCCTTTGGGATAAGGTGGAGTTCTACGCCTGTGAGGAATGTATCTTCCGGCTTTTTCAGTAGGGCGTCTCGGAGGCGGCATTGCTTTGCCGTCTTTCCGGTTTTGTTCTTCCCGATCTCGGGGATTAATTCCATCTTTCGGCAGATGGGATCCGGTTCTGGACGCTGCATCCTTGTTATCGGGCTTTTTCTTGTCCTTTCTTGGATCTTCTTTCTTCTCTTTTGAATTACTTGAATCTCCAGGTTCTTCAGGTCCAGGTGCTCCAACAGCGCATGTACCTATTTTGCATAGGGCCGAGTCGTCATGCAACTTATCCTGATCTTTCTTGCCCTTGCTGTTGCAATGCTTTTCCTAAGAAAGCATACACCCCTTGAAGTTTTTCGCCATTGGAGTACAGATCATTGTTGAGGATGGCGAATGCGGCCTCCGCATTTTCTGCTATGGTTTTGTGTATGGCTTCGCCCCTAGCATCTTTGTCGTTTACTTGCTTTTGCCAGGCCGGGTTTTGAAACCGTTCCTTTGGCGGCAGTACTTCCGGTCTTGCAATTCCGGGTAACCGTGTAGGTTTAATGCCAGATCTATTCCTTCTCTCATATTCCACGATTTCTTCCTGCTTTAACTTAATGTCAGCTTGGGTTTTTTGGAGATGTTCCCGAGTTCGGAATAGATGTTGATGTTGCCTTTGGAGAGTTTGTCTCCTGGCTTCCAGCACTTCAGGGGGTTCGTGGGGTCCCACTGGTGTTTGAAGTAGATCATGTTCGTCTTGTCCTGACATTGGTGGAACAGAGATTTCCTTCGTTTTCTTTGTCGCAGGCTTAACTCCACTTCCTCCTCCTGCTTCCAGGTTTTCGTTGGCTGGATCAGCCAATTTTTTCTTCCGGAGCTTGTATTGGAGTTTCTTGGAAGCTTTGTGTTTTTTCTTGGAAGAGGGAGTTTTTTACCAGGTTCCTCCTCTTTCAATTCCTTGACATCCTAGTAAGTTGGACTGGCTTCCCCATCCTCTCTTTCCTCATCTGGCGGAGGTGTTCTAGGGCTTTCCTGACTTTCGGCATCCGTGTTTTCGGCCGGTTTTGCCATCAGTACTTCGTGGAATCCCTTTTGAAAGGATTTGACCTTTCTCTCGAAAGCGTCTACATCTTCGTCTTTGGTATCGAACTGGTCCGATCCGGGTTCCGACTCTAATCTCGCCTCGATGGCAGCTAGCATAGAGTTAGCTTCCGAGTTCGTCGACATATTGACGGATGTCGGATCTTCCACCTTTGTTGTGGGATTGTTGTTTTCTACCTCTTCCACATGATTGCTTTCATCCGTGGTTTCGGCGATCTCGGATTGCACCATACCGATATAGTGCGATTCAGCAGAGTATCGGCGATCTGAGCAAAATCCGGCGTCATAGTCTTCTTCTACTGGGTATAGGGAGGGTGGGAGAAATTTGCTTCCACCACAGAATCCCATAGCCTCTGCAGTTAATCCGATAAAGATGTTTGCAGATCCAATCGGTAAAACGCAGGCACTTACCAGATGATTCCGTGCTGGCATGTACGATCTGTTGTCGAGGAAGCGCCCGACGTCATTATCGAATCCCAGACTTCCGACAGTTATGGTACTGCGAATTCCACCGAGTATCCCCGATCGAAACATAACGCCTGACGTCGCTGGCCCCACGATGGGCGCCAACTGTCGAGACATCATAGTAGAATTCATAGACGGGGGTGCCATGAGACTACCGATAGAGATTGTGGGGGGGGGGGGACGTGATTGTATGACAAACAATGACACCGGAGTTATACCCAGGTTCGGTATGTCGCCGCTAGACGGCGTTCCTACTCCTGCAATCTCACTAAATCAGGGCTGAAACCTGAAGTATACAAAGTACAATGCGAGTTGGGTTTAGATAATCGACAAGGATCAACCTCTCGGCGATTTAGCTTCTAGCTTATTGTCTATATGTTTCTTATCTCCCGTCCGGCTTTATATAATAGCCGGGTTAGGGCTTGCAGAAAAGGAAACCTAGAAGACTACGGAAAGTCCTAACTTGGAAAGCAAGAATCCGCCTTCTACTCCAAGCCGTATCACGTAGGCCGTGATCCGGGTTCTTCTAGAATCCGGCTTCTGTGCGTCAGCTTACTGTAGAGGCCCCAAACCGGAAGGTTCAGAACCCCTCATATGCATTCATTCACAATCCCAGAATAACCAGTTGTGAACAACATACGTAGTTGGCATACAGAATACATCATCCATTACACGAATATTAGAGTCTTACATAAATGGTCACATGACCAAGTTCTTGATAACTGTCACACAGGACAGACATTCAAAATAAACACAGTGGAAGACGACAAGCATAGCATAGTAGAACCCGAGTCACGCCTCATCCTACAGGCTGCTGACTGGGAGACGATCCTAACTCGCAGGGCCATCAGTGTAGAACTCCTCCTCATAGAACTCCTCCTGGGGTGGCTCCTCATAGTCTGATAAGTAGATACCAGGGGCGAAACCAAATGAGTACGTTTGTATGTACTCAACAAGACATCCTTTATTAGCTTACAATAAATGCATACATGCTTATTTGGTGGAGTGGGTAGGCCATACATATGGTTCAGCTACCCATGACAGATAAAAGATTTATCATGGTTGATTCTTCAAGTTTTGTTCCTTGTAAAAAAAATCCTTTAAAATAATGTAGTTTTTCTCTCGTAGATATCACATATCTGGGAGGTTTTATAAGACTTTTAGAAAAGAAAGTTTTCTTTTCAGAAACTTTTAGTAATAGTTTCCTTCTCATCAGTATCTCGCAGATACCCATTTCATTCCTCCATAGTACCTCTCAGGTACAAGGCCGTCTTTCAAAACCTCTTTGGAAAAGTTGACACAATACTAGCTACATGGCCATTCAACCGTCCATATCCGAGGACGCGGCTATCTCGAAATAGTTTTACTCTGCAGAGGTGTACACATTTCCACTAGATCCAGAATCCGCCATGAAACAACCATGGACTGTTCCCAACCTATGAGAACATCAGATAACTGATCTTGACTATCCACTATGTGCAAGCTAGTACATGACTATCTCTTCAATTGGGGTTACCCTCCCTGGCAAGCCATGTCCCACACCGCCCAAACAGGAGACCCAACTGCTGCATCCGGAGGGAAAATTAATCCCACACTTTAGATATCCCGTATCCTCCACTCCTAGTGACATTTCGGTTCGGAGGATTCAATCCTCTATAGGACTTGAGATAGCTCACATACTAACCATAACAAGTTTTTAATCAAGCCCCTACCCATATTGGGGTAAAGTGGCAGTACGATAATGGTTGTCCAGCGAAGACTAGGTTATGTGTCTTTTGTAAACATTTCTCAAAAATTTCCCATCATGACATCCTTCCGGTAGACAGAGTCTCACCCTTCCTCCGGAGTTTTTCTTCCATAAGGTAATTGTTTACAAAAACACATTTTATGTAGTTCATTTAAGAACTCAAGTTTTAAGTTGGTGAATGGTATGTATATACCATTTAGTGGCTAAGGGCTTGGCAATACCAAGTTGACTATTAATATGATTCCTTCTTCTAATAATATTAATAGTAGTAGTATTCACAACAAAAATAGTTTTGAGAGTATAGTTTTGTGAAAACTTCAGAAGTGAAAAGCATGCATGATAGATAATGATAAGTATTTATACAACAAGCATTAGGATGTCTTGCCTTGGTACAAGTGATGGTCCTGGTCCTGAAAGTAACAGGAGTTGCAATACCCCTCTTCAGCAAATCCTTCCTCCTCGTTTTCTAACGTCGTAAAAAGAAATAAAGGCACACTTTCAGAGCCAACCAAGACAAACAATGCTACAAGTGATACATACAGCAAGCAATTAAAATGTAACACTCAAGACATTCAATTATCCCTTAAGAAAATTGACATGAAAACCACAGTGGGAAAATCTGCTTTTTCCTAGTGTTTATGTGTGGTCAAACTTAATGATTTTAAGTCAAGAGCATCATGGACCAGTGGGGTAAAGCACATGTTACTAGACAGTAGGGTGTCACATAAAACACATTTTGATGTCTAAAAACTCCCCCAACAATCTCTATGGCTAGCACATATAATTTGCTAAAATATCCAAGTGGTGAAAGAGCTCATGACCACAAGTCAAGCCCATTTCCCACCATGATGCAAAAATACCAGTGGGTGTTCCACTAGCATAATGCTCATAAAGAGGTTAATAAGCCTCTGGTCACATTTCTAAAAATGCTCAAAACAAACAAACTAGTCCCACAAACTCCTACTCATACTAGTAGAAACTTGGAAAAAAAATACTAGACTAGTTTATACTTCACTTGTTAATTTTAGGCACAAGTGTGCAAACTAACAGAGGTAAAATACTCCTATAATCAGTACCAAAATGTTACTGGATCCTCCAAAACAAAATAATAAGTCTAGCTATTAACCAAGGAAAAACTAGACTAAAAATGCTACACATGTGAGGGAATTAAATCTAGGCACCCAAATGTTACTCAAACAATTTCTAATACTTAAGGGGAAGATTATTAGAGGTGAAAAAACAAGGATAACAATGCCACAAGGACATTTCATCCTCTGTTTTCAACCACAAAGAATCATATTTTTCCCTAGTGGAAAACAAGACCAAAGGCATGCATGAATAATCTAGTATGAAATCTAGACCTTAAGCCTTGCTATTTAAATCTACTTCAAGCACAAGCACCAAGTAACCAGAGGTGCTGTAACCAAAATAACAGTACCAAAATGGTACTGGTTCCATGAAAATTAATCTAGCAAAAAAAACCTAATACATAACCAAAAATCTACTCAAAAACCTAGATAGAAATTAAGCTATGAGCAAGATTTATGCATGGAAAATAATTCTAAAAATTCTACCACTCAAACCATTTATTCTAACATGTTCATATAACTTGTAAACATCATTACTACACTAGAAAACCACATTACAATCAAGAACACATCATGTGCACATCACAACAAGAACATATAAAACAAGATCTAGAAATAAAAATTAGGCAGAAAAGTACCAAAACTTGTTCTGTCTCCCTAATTTTTCTTTATGGCTTCAAAAATTAAATACTTCTATGATGTGATAGTCCTTAAAAATACAAAGCCTCTCCAATTGGTCCCACTCAAAAATAATGTCCCAAACTCCCCCTAAAAATCCTGGAATAGCTCACAGATGTTTCACCAAAATGGATGGCATTTCCAAATGGTAACTCCCCTTGGTTCAAACTAAAATTCTACTGGTAGGTATTTACAAGGGCTTTCCAAAACAGTTTAGTTTGCTCAAACATGTTTTGTATTTTTGAAGTTCTATTCATTTCAAATTTAAGGGTACTGTCTGGCAAAATGGCTATAGAAAAATAACTAAAAGTCAAAACATTATTCTGCAAAAGGGAGGTGGTTGTGATTTTGTATGGCTACATGTACAAAAATTGGAAATGCCAAATAAAATCGTTTGCTAACTTTCCTAGGCCAAAAGCTAACAGGTATAATTCTGCCAGAAAATTTTGATTTAAAAATAACAGGGACAAGCCCAGATGGGCTGGATTCGCAGCGCGCGGCCCAACTAGCGCCTAGGCTAGCCCAGCTGCGCGCGCGCGCGGGCGGAGGACGCGGGAAACTCCCGTTTAAGCCCAACCGTTGATCGCCCGATCGACGGCGCTGGTCTTTTCTTCCTCCTCTCTCCTCACCCGACTGAACCAACGTCGAACACCTCACGGGCGCGCACGGGACGAGCGGGGTGCTCACCTAGGGGGTCTGTGGAGCGGCGCGTGGTGGCGGAGGGGTCGTGGGAGGCTGGTGGCGCGGTGGTGGCGGCGTTCGCTTCCTCGACGGCGTGTTCCTCTCCGCGGCGGCACGGCGGACACGGCGGCGATGGCGACGATGCTCCTGCAGGCAAAAACGTCGCGGAGGATGTCAGGGCGGCGCCTAGGGCTACGGGGAGCATGCTCGTGCGAAAATGCCGAGCACTTACGCACGGATTTGCTCGGTTCGCTTCGGTGAGTCTTGCGGTGGCCGGCGGCGAAAATCTGCCCGTGCCGCTCGCACACGGCGAGGCACGGCCTGGATTTTTGTGGGTGGGGGAGTGGATGGTGGTGGAGTGCCGTGGCGAGACGGCAAGCCCTCGGAGGCTTTGTAGGCACGGGGCCCGTGTGGGTGCTCTCGGGTGCACATGTGTGCGTGTGTGTTGGCACGAAGAGGGGTGGGGGGGCCGTTCCTTCGTGTTCTCTCGAGCCAGGGGCGGTGCCAAACTCACTAGTCACCACAGTGGAGCTAGGGTAGAGAGGCATGAGGGTTTTTAGGCCATGCCACTTGCACACCCCCCCTCCTACCTGAGCCCTACTTCCCCTCCTCCTTCCTTCTTGGCTAAGGTACCTCTCGGGCATGTGAGCACATGGAGTTACAGAGGGATCCTAGGTGAATAACTAGAACCAAAATCCACACAAAAAGATCAAGTGTAGCTCAAGAAATTCATCTCCAAAGTTCTGTTTAGGAACAGATTCAGAAAATTCAGAAAAGTGCATCTGTGCTAAATTCACTAAGTGTTGGAAAAACAGGGATTTGAAGCAAAAGTTTGCTTCTGTTTGATTGGGCAATTGAACTTGGATTTTGGAAATTCAAGTTGCTAATTGTTGTATGTACTTTCTAGTTTGAGAAAACAACAAGTACACAAGAAATTGAGTTGGTTAACCTTCTGAAAACATCTATCCAAAAGGCTATGTTTCTGTTTTCCAAATAGTATTGGTTTTTGCAATATTTTTATACTAGGAAAACAATCATGGATTTGTTGGTTTTCCAAGTGATAAATTTAAACCAGTGGCATATAGTTGTATTACATAACATGTTCAACCATAATACAACAAGAAAACAACAAATCAAACATGTTTGCTTCCTGAAAACAAGTGTGGAAAACAGCTAGTCATGTTGTTTTTCTGCTAAAAGTTTAAATAGGAAATAAATTCCCAAAGCTATTTAAATCCAACCCAAAGTGTTTCCTTGGTCAAGACATGACTAAATAATGCTATCATGAGTGAATCAAGCATTCCCCAAAATTTGAGAAGAAAAATTCTTAGGGTTTCCAGTTGAAAAACACCAGGCAGGAAATAATCAATCATCAGGGAAAATCCTCAAATGAGTGAAAAGAAACACACCACTTATATTGCATAGATAAACATGACTACACAAACATGTTGTCCACTTAATTGTCTTACAAAAGTCTTAAGATGCTTGTTAATATACTATTAAACAAGTGCTTAAAAACAGGGGTGTTACAAATCTCCCCCCCTTAAAAGAATCTCGTCCCGAGATTAGCGGGTCTAGGCTTTAAGAAAATCAGGGAACTCCTTCCTGATATCATCCTCACGCTCCCAGGTAGCTTCTTCCTCAGAGTGATTCGTCCACTGAATCTTAAGGAATTTGATAGCACGCCTCCTGGTAGCGCGCACAATCTCCTCGAGAACCCGCAGGGGTCTATCACGATAAGTCAAGTCATCATTGATATCAATGGTCCTGAAATCTATGTCTTGATACGAGAGATCCTTCTCCGGTACTTGCAGACATTTTCGGAGCAATGACACATGGAAAACATTGTGAAACGCAGATAGCTCCTCAGGTAATTCCAACTGATAAGAAACTTCGCCACGACGTGCCAAGATCTTAAAAGGGCCAATATACCTGGGTGCCAGCTTTCCCTTGACATGGAAATGCTGCATCCCTTTGAGTGGCGTAACACGAAGGTACACGAAATCTCCAATGCTGAAAGAGACATCACGACGCTTCGTATCAGCATAACTCTTCTGACGAGATTGAGCTGTCTTTAAACGTTCCCGAATAAGCTGAACCTGCTCTTCTTCAGCTTTCAAAGTGTCCACACCAAAAACCTGACTGTCTCCAGTCTCAGTCCAATTTAGAGGTGTGCGACATTTACATCCATACAGTGCTTCAAAAGGGGCCATTTGCAAGCTAGACTGATAACTGTTGTTGTAAGAAAACTCTGCGAAAGGCAGACAGTCTTCCCATTTAATCCCATAGGACAACACACAAGCACGGAGCATGTCTTCCAGAATTTGGTTCACACGCTCTGTTTGTCCATCAGTCTGCGGGTGATAGGCTGTGCTAAAAGCTAATTTGGTTCCCAAACTCTCGTGCAACTTCTTCCAAAATCTAGATGTGAACTGTGTACCTCGATCAGACACAATCCTGCTCGGGACTCCGTGCAGGCTGACAATCCGAGTAATGTAAAGATCAGCAAGCTGATCTCCACGATAGGTGGTCCGGACAGGAATAAAGTGAGCAACTTTCGTGAGCCTGTCCACGACAACCCATATAGAATCATTTCCTCGGCTGGACCTAGGAAGTCCTGTGATGAAGTCCATCCCTACTTCATCCCATTTCCAAACAGGTACTTGCAACGGCTGGAGCAAGCCAGCGGGACGCTGGTGCCCAGCTTTCACTTGCTGGCAGACATGACACTTGGCTACAAATGAAGCAATCTCTCGCTTCATTCCATGCCACCAGAATCTCTCCTTCAGGTCTTGATACATCTTTGTTCCTCCAGGATGGATAGAATACATGGTCTCATGAGCTTCGACCATGATGGTCTGCTTGAGATCAGACTCAGAGGGAACACAAATACGGCCTTCATACCATAATCCCCCATCAGCATCGATAGTAAACCCAGCAACCTTCTCTTCTCCATGCGGGCCTTAATACCATCAATACTTTTCTGGCCTTTCTGCGCCTCTTTGATTTGGTCAACCAGAGTTGGTTTAAGTTCTATGGCGTCCAACATACCATAGCTGACCACTTCAATGCCAAGTTGGTCAAGCTCTTTCCACAACTCGGGCTGCCTTACTAGAATCATAGCATTTAGAGAGGCCGGCTCTCGACTAAGAGCATCTGCAACCACATTTGCCTTCCCAGGGTGATAATGAATACTAAGATCATAATCTTTAATGAGCTCAATCCAGCGGCGCTGCCTCATGTTGAGCTCACGTTGAGTAAAGATATACTTTAAACTCTTATGATCCGTGTAAATTTCCACTCTTCTTCCCATAAGAAAGTGTCGCCATGTCTTGAGGGCATGAACAACAGCAGCAAGCTCTAAGTCATGAGTGGGGTAATTCAACTCGTGGGGTCTCAACTGGCGGGATATAAAAGATATCACTTTCCCTTCTTGCATAAGTACGCTTCCAAGACCAAGCTTAGAAGCGTCACAATATACGTCGAAATTCTTGGTGATGTCCGGCATAATAAGGATTGGAGCGGTCACAAGTCGATGCTTCAACTCATTGAAACTCTCTTCACACTTGTCCGTCCATAGGAACTTGCTATCCTTCTTGAGCAACTGGGTGAGGGGTCTGGCTATACTCGAGAATCCCTGAACAAACTTGCGGTAATATCCTGCCAAACCCAGAAAGGATCTGACTTCAGTCTGGTTGGTTGGAGCAGCACGCTTCTCCACAGACTGAACTAGAGTAGGGTCAACAGATATTCCTCCCGCAGATACTACATGTCCAAGAAACCCGACTTCCGTCAACCAGAATTGACATTTACTAAACTTAGCATACAATTGATGCTCACGAAGTGTTCCGAGCACAATTCTCAGATGTTCTTCGTGTTCTTCCTCACTCCGAGAATATATGAGAATGTCGTCAATAAACACCACGACAAACTTGTCTAGAAAATCCATGAATACCTTATTCATGAGATTCATGAAATAGGCAGGGGCATTGGTTAGACCAAAGGACATCACGGTGTATTCATACAGCCCGTAACGAGTGGTGAAAGCAGTCTTGGGAATATCAGTATCACGGACTTTCAATTGGTGATAACCAGTCCGAAGGTCGATCTTCGAGAAGATTACGGCCCCATTCAGCTGGTCAAACAGGTCTTCAATTTTGGGCAACGGGTATTTGTTCTTGATGGTAACATCATTCAACTTGCGGTAGTCCACACATAAACGAGTGGTACCGTCCCGTTTTTCCACAAAAATGATCGGAGATCCCCATGGCGATGCACTAGGGCGAATCAAACCTTTTCTCAACATGTCATCCAGCTGGGTCTTCAACTCATCTAATTCTTTTGGGTTCATCCGATAGGGCTTCTGTGCTATGGGTCCAGTTCCGGGCACTAACTCGATCACAAACTCGATATCCCGATCAGGGGGCATACCGGGTAACTCTTCAGGAAAAACATCCGGGTATTCGCAAACGACCGGGACTTCCTCAAGGTCAGGGTGGGCTATACCAGTGTGGCAGTGAACTTGCGACGAGGGTCTAGTTGCAGTGTACGCAACCTTTTCCCCATCCTCAGAGATCATTTCAATAGATTTCTTAGTGCAATCAATAACTCCCCTATACTTGGCCATCCAGTTCATACCGAGTACCACTTCTATCCCTTTGGATCCCAGCACTATAAGATCAGCATGAAAAGTTTTCCCTTGTATTTCTACTGGTACTTCATTGCAAATTAGGTTGGCTTTAGTACTATCCCCAGGTATTTGTACTAACATAGGGTTGTTCATACGAGAATGCTTCATACCACTTTTCTCAGCAAACGGTTTAGTGACAAATGAATGCGATGCACCAGAATCAAACAGTACTGCGGCTGGCACCGAGTTGACAGGAAACATACCCATCACCATGTCTGGTGCCTCCTGAGCTTCTGCAGCAGTGACGTGGTGCAGGTGTCCCTTCATCCTATTCTGCCGTCCAGTGGAAGGACCATGGTTCATCTTGGTTGCAGTAGGCTGGGCTGGGGCAGTAACTTTGGTTGGGCAATTCCGAGCAAAGTGACCTTCCTTTCCACAGGCAAAGCAACCTCCAGAAGGCTTTGGGCTTGGGTTAGCATTGGGAGCATTGTTGGAGTTGTTCCCATTTCCACTATTATTGCCTCCATAGCGGTTTCCATGATGGTTCCCAGAATGATTACCATGGTTACCACCATAGCTATTTCCTCCGTACCTTGGTGCATGAGGTGCAGGGTGGTTGTAGTTGTTGGGCCTTGGTGCATAGTTGTGGCTGGGGCGGGGTGCATAAGCAGGCGCCTTGTGGGATGGTGGCCTCGCATACGGAGTGTTGCGAGTCCTTTGAGCACTAGGTCCTCCATGCGCAGTCATTTTCCTCTTGCGGTTATCATCAGCAGCTTTCCGCTTGTGCTCCAGCACCATAGCGGCATTTGCAAGGGTCTCCAAGTCCTGGAATGGAACCACCACTAGAGAGCACTGGAGCTCATCATCCAGCCCATTTAAGAACCTCTCTCTTTTCTTTGCATCAGTATTAATATCATCCTGTGCATACCGGGACAGAGTAGTGAAATTCTCCCAGTACTCAGACACCGGCATACTTCCTTGCTTCAGATTCAGAAATTTCTCCCGCATAAGTGCCATCATTCCCTGGGGAATGTGGTACTTGCGGAATCTTGCAGAGAAGTCCTCCCAGTTGAACACGTGACCAGCAACAACAGTCTCACGTGTAGTCTCCCACCAAGTCCTGGCAGGGCCAGCAAGGAAATGGGAGGCAAACAGGACCTTATCATTCTCCTCAACTGCAGCAACCTCCAGTTTGTTTGCAATGGTGCGGAGCCAGTCGTCAGCATCGAGAGGCTCCACAATCCTAGTGAAGATTGGGGGGTTTGTGTGCTGAAAGTCTCTCAGTCTCGAGCGAGCACCATTGCCATTGCCATTATTGTTGTTGGCAGCAGCTAGCTGTTGCAGAGCGGCAATGGTAGCTGCACTCTCATCTCGGCTGGCCTGGCGATCCTCCATCAGCAGGGCCAACAGCGCCTCCACTGTGGGTGGTGGTGGCGGTGGGGGTTCGCGACGAGGTGCCATTCTGAAGTGAAAACATGTGTAAGGTTTAGAAGTAAATTCTTGTTTTTGAAAACCCAGTACCTTTAACCTCAACAAAAGGAATACGAGTGATATGTTTCAAAAACAAGAGCGGGGCAGTCGCAAACTTGGATGAAATGAACGCAAAGTAGTGACAAACATCAAAGAACCAAGCAGAACATTTCATTCATCACAAAAGCTAAACAGAGTTTTTGACATTACACACACATTACAAGCCATATCTTACAAGGAAGGCTTCATCGAGCTACAAGGGGTGCGATTGGTGGGGTCATCGCAAGGCTACTACTAGCAAAACGATCTAGCATACTTATCTAGCATCTAGACCAGCATCAAGTGCTAAGGGTGAGGAGGCTGTGACTACACAGAGTCGTCACTGTCCCCAACCTCGAAGATACGCTCCTCAGGGTCCTCCTCCTCCTCCTCGCCAAGCAGGTCATCATCATCCTGCTCGCTAGCCTCACTCATATCCATCCCCTCCAAGTCGGACGGAACATCCTCTACTGGCAGGAGCTCCTCAATCTCCCTGCTGAGCTCTGCGCCCTCCTCCTCAAGCTCCTCTATGGCAGAGTCTCTCGCGGCTATGTCGTCACGAGCTATGTGAAGCCTAGTGTGCAGAACTGAGTTAGCCCCCTCCAGAGCCGTCACCCTGCTGGTGAGACGAGCACGGCTCAGACGGGTGGCCCGCAGCTGTCTCTCCAAGGCACGGCTCCTCGCGGTGGCGGCCTCCAACTCCTCCCTCAACTGGGACAACTGCTGTGCTAGTGCTCCACTCTCCTCCTGGCTGTCCTGAAGCTCAGCCCTCAGCTCGTCAGTCTCGGCTATCAGTGTGTGCTGCACCAATGTGCCAAGGTGGTGAGCGAGTCGCTGATCGTCCAACCTGTGCTGAGTGCGGTACAACAGAATCTCCATCTCGTCCAAGTGAGGACCAACAGTGGTAGTGTCTGGCTCAACAGGAAGTGGTATGCCCTCCTCATCGCGCCTCCCAATCAACTCGAACCGGGAACCGATGAACATGTACTCCCCAATGTGTGCCAGTCGTGCCACTGACTCCTGAATCACCCGCACGGCTGCCTCGGTCCAAGAACGATCAACAGCACGAAAGACGTAGGCCTCCACTGTCGGGCTAGCCAGAGGTGCACGGATAGTGACCTCCGCGTACCAGTCTCCCTCCAGAGGTGCACCGTCAACTAGACCTCCTCGCAGCTCCGGAAGTGGGCGTCCCAACACAGTAGCCATAGCTACTAGCCTCTCCTCGAAAAGGAAAGTCTCGCCACGTGGACGTCCCAACTGGAAAGCCTCGGTGATGACCACGTCCATCTACACAAAATTTTAAGTATAGTTTTAGTGAGACCACAGTGTGCAAAGTTTTAAGTTTATGCAAAGAACAATCTTAATGCAAGTAGAGTTTAACACAGAGAGGTGGTGGGATATAGGGAATATTTTTATACATAGTCATATATCCAATCTTTTTGTATTTATAACTTAGATTTTTGGAGTATACACTAACGTCCATGCTAACTAAGGTCTCCTAGAGTCAGGATGGCTCTGATACCAACTTTGTAGAGGCCCCAAACCGGAAGGTTCAGAACCCCTCATATGCATTCATTCACAATCCCAGAATAACCAGTTGTGAACAACATACGTAGTTGGCATACAGAATACATCATCCATTACACGAATATTAGAGTCTTACATAAATGGTCACATGACCAAGTTCTTGATAACTGTCACACAGGACAGACATTCAAAATAAACACAGCGGAAGACGACAAGCATAGCGTAGTAGAACCCGAGTCACGCCTCATCCTACAGGCTGCTGACTGGGAGACGATCCTAACTCGCAGGGCCATCAGTGTAGAACTCCTCCTCATAGAACTCCTCCTGGGGTGGCTCCTCATAGTCTGATAAGTAGATACCAGGGGCGAAACCAAATGAGTACATTTGAATGTACTCAACAAGACATCCTTTATAAGCTTACAATTATGCATACATGCTTATTTGGTGGAGTGGGTAGGCCATACATATGGTTCAGCTACCCATGACAGATAAAAGATTTATCATGGTTGATTCTTCAAGTTTCATTCTTAGTGAAAAATCCTTTAAAATAATGTAGTTTTTCTCTCGTAGATATCACATATCTTGGAGGTTTTATAAGGCTTTTAGAAAAGAAAGTTTTCTTTTCAGAAACTTTTAGTAATAGTTTCCTTCTCATCAGTATCTCACAGATACCAAGTCATTCCTCCATAGTACCTCTCAGGTACAAGGCCGTCCTTCAAAACCTCTTTTGAAAAGTTGACACAATACTAGCTACATGGCCATTCAACCGTCCATATCCGAGGACGCGGCTATCTCGAAATAGTTTTACTCTGCAGAGGTGTACACATTTCCACTAGATCCAGAATCCGCCATGAAACAACCATGGACTGTTCCCAACCTATGAGAACATCAGATAACTGATCTTGACTATCCACTATGTGCAAGCTAGTACATGACTATCTCTTCAATTGGGGTTACCCTCCCTGGCAAGCCATGTCCCACACCGCCCAAACAGGAGACCCAACTGCTGCATCCGGAGGGAAAATTAATCCCACACTTTAGATATCCCGTATCCTCCACTCCTAGTGACATTTCGGTTCGGAGGATTCAATCCTCTATAGCACTTGAGATAGCTCACATACTAACCATAACAAGTTTTTAATCAAGCCCCTACCCATATTGGGGTAAAGTGGCAGTACGATAATGGTTGTCCAGCGAAGACTAGGTTATGTGTCTTTTGTAAACATTTCTCAAAAATTTCCCATCATGACATCCTTCCGGTAGACAGGGTCTCACCCTTCCTCCGGAGTTTTTCTTCCATAAGGTAATTGTTTACAAAAACACATTTTATGTAGTTCATTTAAGAACTCAAGTTTTAAGTTGGTGAATGGTATGTATATACCATTTAGTGGCTAAGGGCTTGGCAATACCAAGTTGACTATTAATATGATTCCTTCTTCTAATAATATTAATAGTAGTAGTATTCACAACAAAAATAGTTTTGAGAGTATAGTTTTGTGAAAACTTCAGAAGTGAAAAACATGCATGATAGATAATGATAAGTATTTATACAGCAAGCATTAGGATGGCTTGCCTTGGTACAAGTGATGGTCCTGGTCCTGAAAGTAACAGGAGTTGCAATACCCCTCTTCAGCAAATCCTTCCTCCTCGTTTTCTAACGTCGTAAAAAGAAATAAAGGCACACTTTCAGAGCCAACCAAGACAAACAATGCTACAAGTGATACATACAGCAAGCAATTAAAATGTAACACTCAAGGTATTCAATTTTCCCTTAAGAAAATTGGCATAAAAACTATAGTGGGAAAATCTTCTTTTTCCTAGTGTTTAGGTGTGGCCAAACTCAATGATTTTTGGTTAAGAGCCCTATGGACCAGTGGGGTAAAACACATGCTACTAGACAGTAGGGTGTCACATAAAACACAATTTGATGTCTAAAAGCTCCCCCAACATTTCCTATGGCAAGCACAAATAATAAGCTAAAAATGCAAGTGGTGAAAAAGGCTCATGACAACAAGTCAAGCTCATTTTCCACCATGATACAAAAATACCAGTGGGTGTTCCACTAGCATAATGCTCATAAAGAGGTTAGTAAGCCTCTGGTCACATTTCTAAAAATGCTCAAAACAAACAAACTAGTCTCAAAAACTCCTACTCATACTAGTAGAAACTTGGGAAAAATACTAGACTAGTTTATACTTCACTTGTTAATTTTAGGCACAAGTGTGCAAACTAACAGAGGTAAAATACTCCTATAATCAGTACCAAAATGCTACTGGATCCTCCAAAACAAAATAATAAGTCTAGCTATTAACCAAGGAAAACTAGACTAAAAATGCTACACATGTGAGGGAATTAAATCTAGGCACCCAAATGTTACTCAAACAATTTCTCATACTTAAGGGGAAAATTATCAGAGGTGAAAACACAAGGATAACAATGCCACAAGGACATTTCATCCTCTGTTTTCAACTACAAAGAATCATACTTTTCCCTAGTGGAAAACAAGACAAAAAGCATGCATGAATAATCTAGTATGAAATCTAGACCTTAAGCCTTGCTATTTAAATCTACTTCAAACACAAGCACCAAGTAACCAGAGGTGCTGTAACCAAAATAACAGTACCAAAATGGTACTGGTTCCATGAAAAATTAATCTAGCAAAAAGGCCTAATACATATCTAAAAATCTACTCAAAAACTTAGATAGAAATTAAGCTATGAGCAAGATCTATGCATGGAAAAATAATTCTAAAAATTCTACCACTCAAACCATTTATTCTAAAATGTTCATACAACTTGTAAACATCATTACTACCCTAGAAAACAACATTACAAGCAAGAACACATCATGTGCACATCACAAAATGAACATATAAAACAAGATCTAGGAATTAAAAATTAGGCAGAAAAGTACCAAAACTTGTTCTGTCTCCCTAATTTTTTCTATGGCTCCAAAAATTAAATCCTTCTAGGATGTGATAGTCCTTAGCAATACAAAGCCTCTCCAATTGGTCCCACTCAAAAATAATGTCCCAAACTCCCCCTAAAAATCCTGGAATAGCTCACAGATGTTTCACCAAAATGGATGGCATTTCCAAATGGTAACTCCCCTTGGTTCAAACTAAAATTCTACTGGTAGGTATTTACAAGGGCTTTCCAAAACAGTTGAGTTTGCTCAAAAAGGTTTTGTATTTTTGAAGTTCTATTCATTTCCATTTTAAGGGTACTGTCTGGTAAACTAGCTATAGAAAAATAACTAAAAGTCAAAACATTATTCTGCCAAAGGGAGGTGGTTGTGATTTTGTATGGCTACATGTACAAAAATTGGCAAAGCCAAATAAAATTGTTTGCTAACTTTCCTAGGCCAAAAGCTAACAGGTAATTTCTGCCAGAAAAAATTTGATTTAAATTTTTAACAGGGACAAGCCCAGATGGGCCAGATCTGCCGCGCCCAGCCCAACTAGCGCCTAGGCTAGCCCAGCTGCGCGCGCGCGCGGGCGGAGGACGCGGGAAACGTCCGTTCAAGCGTGGCCGTTGATCTTGCGATCAACGGTCCGCGTCTTTTCTTCCACCTCTCCTCTAGCGCGTCCAGGCCGGCGTCGAACACCCTACGGGCATACACGGGGCGGGCAGGGTGCTCACCTAGGGGGTCCGTGGAGCGGCGAGTGGTGGCGGAGGGGTCGTGGGAGGCTGGTGGCGCGGTGGTGGCGGCGTTCGCTTCCTCGACGGCGGGTTCCTCTCCGCGAGGGCGCGGCGGACACGGCGGCGATGGCACGGGTCCTCCTGCAAGCAAACGGACCGCAGATGATGTCAGGGTGGCGCCTAGGGCTACGGGGAGCATGCTCGTGCGAAAATGCCGAGCACTTACGCACGGGTTTGCTCGGTTTGCTTCGGTGAGTCTTGCGGTGGCCGGCGGCGAAAATTAGCTCGTGCCGCTCGCACACGGCGAGGCACGGCCTGGATTTTCGTGGGTGGGGGCATGGATGGTGGCGGAGGGCTGTGGCGAAACGGCACGGCCGTTGGGGCTTTGTAGGCACGGGGCCGTGTGGGTGCTCTCGGGTGCACAAGTGTGCGTGCGTGTTGGCACGCAGAGGGAAGGGGGGGCCGTTTCCTTCGTGCACTCTCGAGCCAGGGGCGGTGCCAAACTCACTAGTCACCACAGTGGAGCTAGGGTAGAGAGGCATGAGGGTTTTTAGGCCATGCCACTTGCACACCCCCTCCTACCCGAGCCCTACTTCCCCTCCTCCTTCCTTCTTGGCTAAGGTACCTCTCGGGCATGTGTGCACATGGAGTTACAGAGGGATCCTAGGTGAATAACTAGAACCAAAATCCACACAAAAAGATCAAGTGTAGCTCAAGAAATTCATCTCCAAAGTTCTGTTTAGGAACAGATTCAGAAAATTCAGAAAAGTGCATCTGTGCTAATTTCACTAAGTGTTGGAAAAACAGGGATTTGAAGCAAAAGTTTGCTTCTGTTTGATTGGGCAATTGAACTTGGATTTTGGAAATTCAAGTTGCTAATTGTTGTATGTACTTTCTAGTTTGAGAAAACAACAAGTACACAAGAAATTGAGTTGGTTAACCTTCTGAAAACAACTATCCAAAAGGCTATGTTTCTGTTTTCCAAATAGTATTGGTTTTTGCAATATTTTTATACTAGGAAAACAATCATGGATTTGTTGGTTTTCCAAGTGATAAATTTAAACCAGTGGCATATAGTTGTATTACATAACATGTTCAACCATAATACAACAAATCAAACATGTTTGCTTCCTGAAAACAAGTGTGGAAAACAGCTAGTCATGTTGTTTTTCTGCTAAAAGTTTAAATAGGAAATAAATTCCCAAAGCTATTTAAATCCAACCCAAAGTGTTTCCTTGGTCAAGACATGACTAAATAATGCTGTCATGAGTGAATCAAGCATTCCCCAAAATTTGAGAAGAAAAATTCTTAGGGTTTCCAGTTGAAAAACACCAGGCAGGAAATAATCAATCATCAGGGAAAATCCTCAAATGAGTGAAAAGAAACACACCACTTATATTGCATAGATAAACATGACTACACAAACATGTTGTCCACTTAATTGTCTTACAAAAGTCTTAAGATGCTTGTTAATATACTATTAAACAAGTGCTTAAAAACAGGGGTGTTACACTTACTGGGACGCCTAATGGACCGTAGCCCATTATCATTCAGGCCACCCTGGTAATCCGGTACTTTAGGACACCATCTGATATACCCATAATTGGTATATATCCGAAAGATATTATATTTGGATCTTCTAATGTGATTTTTGTAGACCAATTTGCCAAACTAATGACAAGTGAGTTTGAGATGTCTATGATGGGAGAATTGAAGTTCTTTCTTGGTTTTGAGATCAAGCAATATTATGAAGGGACTTTTATTTTTCAAGCAAAATATATTCAAGACATGCTCAAGAAATTTGATATGAACAATACCAAGCCACTACCTTATCTAATGCCAACAACCGTGAATCTTACTATGGATCACGAAGGTATACCGGTTGATCCAAAACTTTATCGTTCTATCATTGGATCTTTGCTTTATATTTGTGCATCTAGAACGGATATTATGTTTAGTGTGGGTTTGTGTGCAAGATTTCAATCTAACCCCAAGGAAAGCCATATGATTGCGGTCAAAAGGATTCTTAGATACTTGGTTGACACTCCTACACATGGTCTTTGGTATCCATCAAACACAACTTTTGATCTTGTGGGATATTCGGATGCGGATTGGGGAGGTGACAAAGTGGATAGAAAATCAACCTCGGGTGCTTGCCAATTCCTTGGTAGGTCGCTCGTGTGTTGGTCTTCCAAGAAACAAAATTGCATTGCCATCTCCTCCACGAAAACGGAGTATATTTCCGCCGCTAGTTGTTGCTCTCAACTCTTATGGATGAGGCAATGTCTTAAGGATTTTGGAATTGAGATTAAGACAATGCCTCTTTTATGTGACAATGAGAGTGCTATAAAGATTGGTCACAATCCGGTACTTCATGGTAAGACCAAGCATATTGAGATTCGGTATCACTTCATTCGGGATCATGTGGCCAATGGAGATATCTCACTTTCCTATGTCAACACCAAAGATCAACTTGCCGACATCCTTACAAAACCTCTAGATGTGAAGAGATTCAAGAAATTAAGGAGTGAGCTCAATATCGTATGTGCAAGCAATTTTAGTTGATTGAAAATCTTGCATACACACCCCTACTAGACTCTTATTTTGATCTTAGATGTACGCATAGACATAGGGGGAGTGTAGCTCAATCCATGAGCCAACACTACTCCTATAATGCATAAATAAACAAATCATGCATAATGGTCATTCCAAATGACATAATGTGCTTCAATGCTGAGTCTCGACAATGCACCCAAGATATATCTTTGCAGTGTCATATTGAACATACTCATACATGGTGGCTAAGGCCACCGCCCAAAATTTGTTTGGTTTTCGTATTGATAAGACATTTTGTGTTTCACTCATATGCATTTTCGTTCTTCATATTTCATATTGCATCCAATGTTGTTTAATTTAATTTTATTTTTTCCCATTGGATGCATATGGAAATCATCATGTTCATTTCATCTCATCACATTTGTGCACATGGTCGAATAAAACTTGCTGACATAAAAAGAAACTTTACCGTTGTATCACTCGCTTAAATAAACTTGTATTTTTTTTTAAAAAAAAGGGGGAAACAATTCTGTGTTTAAACAAAAAAAAGAAGGGGTTTGAAAAACAAGAAAAAACAAAAAAATCGAATCCGGCCTCGACGGCCGGCCTGGCCGGCTGCCCCTGCCTCGCTCCCGGCCCCGCTCCCTCCCGCGCCGGCCCCAGGCCGGGGCCTAGGCCGGCTCACTCGACCACCAGCCCGGCCTCGCACGCACCCACGCTGGCCTAGCCGGCACCCCAGGCCGGGCTGCCGATGTACACGCACAACACAAGGGGGAGGACCACGAACCCCTCCCTAACCTCCCCCTTCTTCTACCACAAGCCACCCCATTAGAGCCCCTCCTTGGATCTCTCCCTCCCCCTCCCCCCCACACCCTAGCCCATCCCTACCACCCAAACTCACAGATCTGCAAGCCCTTGACCTCCTCCACACTCTCCTACCGTGGATTTCTCTTTGGTGCACTCTTGGGGGAGATCCTCGCACTTGATTTTGTGGAATTTTTTTAAGATGGCCTCCAACTCGGGTAATCTCTAGGGCCCCTCTTCTATACAGTGTTTTATGTGTTTTATATCTATCGGTATACTAGTTTGGTTCATTGTTTTGGGGTTTAAATCTCACCTAGTGTTCATGATAGATCTCACATAGTTCATATGTCACACTAGCCATACCCTAGATTAATCACTTTCATCTAGTTGTGTTCCTCACGATGTAGTATCGAAATACAACAATATTTTGTTTCGTGTTATGCTATGGTGTAGTCCTCACTTGCCATGCTATGATATAGTTCACACTTGCCACTCTCCTATTGTCATGCAAAAAAATACAACAATTTCCTTTCTCTCCTACTATGCCATGGTGTAGTCCTAATTTGCCATGCTATGATATATCCACGTCGTACTCACTAGATGATTTTTTTTTTCGTTCTTGTCACTATCACTCATCACCATGGAACCTTTTTTTATATACAACAACGACCATGTGCACTTACTATAATCGTCCATATCCATGCATCATTCCTCTCAGGTGATTCCGATGCACAACATGCTCTTCGTCCTCGCAAGAAAAGTGCTGCATCTGTTGCTGGCTCTACTCCTTCTCGGAGATAGGGTGCTCCCCTTCCTGTCAATCCAGCTGAGCCAGTGGTCACTAATTGAGGCGGTCTGAGTACCACAGATTTTGAGAATGCTAGGTTGAAGTTCAATCCATATGCTTTTGGACAGAGTACTTGTGTCGACCCCCGGTTTTTCTGCAAGATGCATCAAATTATGTATGAGTTCATCCTTGGCAAACTTCAGAACAACTATGTTGATCAGCATTTCTTTGATGTGGAAACAGCCCGCACGCATTGGCCAGGGGTTCTGGAGCTTATGGATTTTGATGGTCTCACTCCTCTCATGGGGACTACTAACTCTCACCCATTTGCCCTCGAGCTGATTAAGGAGTTCTATGACAGTGTTTTCTTCTCCACAGAGGGCCCTTATACCTTGACTTGGATGAGTGGTGGTGTCCAGTGTACTGCTTCCATGACTGAGTTTGGCTCTCTTCTTGGTGTTCGACTGATTAAATTTGATGCTATGAACTACATTCGCATCCATGGTGATCCGAAGTATCTTATAAAGGCTAAAGATGGTCTGCGTCATTGCTACCCGCCAGGCTCCGGATCTCAGCACATTCCCAAGGTCAAGTACTTCACTGAATTTTGGTACATTGTGCACACCATTCTCCGGAACACTATCAATGTCAAGTATGGTGAGAAGGGCGAGGTTCGCAAATGGTTGGTAAATCTCCTCTTTCACATTCAGACTGCTATGAGGAACAACAAGCCTTTGGATATTCTGGATTTCATGTGGCATGAGATGAGGACCGTGGTTCGTGATAAGAGAGTACCCATATATGGCTCCTATCTTCAGATACTCATTGAGTCGAAGATCCCAGCTGGTCTCGTCGACAACTACTCCAAGGTGACTCCCAAGCAATCTGTTCTTCTCTCGGCTGCTGAGGCTGAGTTAGCTGCTGCTCAACGCCCCAAGCGTACCCGCACACTGTCCACGGCGCCTAGTACATCTCATAGTATCCCTAGCTCTTCTTCTCCAGAGCCTACTGTCCCCGTTTCTGGCACTTTCAGCATCAAGCGGACACTTCAGAAGATGAACTGCTTCTTCATTGACAAGCAGCAGCAGGACTATCAATCCTATCACAAGGGCAAGGCCTCTCGTCGCAACCAGCGGGCTATCATGACAGCTCTTGAGCTTCCACTCAGCTCTTCTAGCTCGGATGAGCTCCCGGAGGACACATGGAAGTCACGGTACACCTTCTGGCTTGGCGATGACGCTAGTTCTCTCGACCCCTTTGGGTTCTCCTTTGCAGCTGCTTCTAGTTCCAGTCAGGCACCTACCGAGGACTTTCCCGCACCGGATGATGAGATGGATGATGACGAGTGATTGGGCGTGCATCATTTTCTCCTTTTTGGTGTCTTGATGCCAAGGGGGAGAAATATTCACGCATTGCATTGCATATCATGCATCCATTTGTATCATCGCTATTAATTTCCTCGATCTTAGTTGATCTTACTATTTGTGTGTTTCATTGAAGTTTGTTACTATTGTAAGACTATGTCTCTATTATCTATCGTACTATATATCTATCTACTATGTGATGTGATATTGGATGTGTTGAAGATCATAGTAAGGTTATCATACTATCTATCTACCCACTAATTGATGTGATGAAGCCATAATGAGGTTATTCTTTATCTATCTACCACTATGAGAAGAATGCTATGGTGAGATTTATTTTGTGCGCAATTCAATCACTTATATAAAGATGACATTATGCCTATACTTGTATGCTAACTACTTAGTTCAAAGTTGTTTCAACAAACTCTTTGCCTATACATATCTATCTATAGTGCTAGATCATGTTCGAATCATCTTCACACTTCACATGTGTATATCATGCGAGCATCACATATCCTATTGTCCCATAAAACATAGAGGGACAGGAGAATCATAATCTTTGCACTCCATGTGTTCATCAAATATATATATCTCATGATTGGGCACACAAATAGGGGGAGTACCTCTATAGTTTTTATCTCCTTGCAAATAGCCATGATAAATTATCCGTAATGCAAATCTGTATGTTGTCATTAAACATCAAAAAGGGGGATATTGAAAGTACATTTGTTCCTAATCTTGTTTTAGGTGTTTGATCACAACATTTGGAAGATCTAATGGTTTCCCTAAGTATGTTCAGAGACTATCATGGATAAATGCAATCATACACCTCCCTGGACATCCATACGATTCACAGCAAAAATGGAGAAAAGATAAGAGAAAAGGAAGAAATGAAACGAGAAGAAGAGAGGTGAAAACAGGGGAGCCGGCCTCCCTGGCCGGCCTGGCCGGGCACCTAGGACAGGCTGTTCGGGCGGTGCCCTGGCCCCAGCTCTCCCCAAGCCGGCCCCAGGCCGGGCCCCAGGCTGGTGCCCCGACCCCAGCTCGTCTCCACGCTGGCCTGGCTGGGCTCCCAGGCGGGGTGCTCCAGGCGCTGCCCCGGCCTCGCCTCGTCTCCACGCCGGATCCAGGCCAGGCCAACTCCAGGCCGGGGTGGAAGGGGGTTGCCAGCCCCAGTCTGGCTGCCAGCCGGCCCCACAGTGGCTCGAGGCCGGGGTGGGACTTGGTGCTGTCCCGGACACCCTAGGCCAGCCTGTTCGGTCCCCTAGGCCAGGGTGGGATGCAGTGAGGGGGTCCCCTCCCAACGACCGTTTCTCTCCTCTGGTATAAAAGGATATCATCCTCTCTCCACCATTTATTGCCCAAGCTCAAGCTCAAGCATCTCCCCAAATCACCAACCAAAGCTCGTGATACTTTGGGATTTGGAGGAGACATCCCCGATCTACAACTCCACCAAGTCTATTAGAAATAACCCCACTCATCCCTTCGGGATCTTGTTGTTCTTAGTTCATCGGAGCCAAGAACCTTGTTGCTCTTAGCTCATCGGATCTCGGAGCCTTGTTGATATTCCCGGAGCTCTTGTGCTCGTGGATCTTGTTTCTCGGAGTCTTGGTGGCTCTCGGGATTTGGTGAGGACCCTCCAAAGTTGTGGAGTGTGCCTCAGCCTTGTAAAGGTTCTAGTTGTCAACCTCAACGACAACATAGTGATTCGAGCCTCTCCACATCGGTGGAAGGACTCGAAGGAGATACGGTGTGCCATTTGAGGGCTACTCGGTGTTTCACATTGGTGGCACCGCACCGCTCCAACGGAGATTAGCTTCCATTGGGAAGTGAACTTCGGGATACATCTCCGCGTCATTGTGTTTGGTTATTCCTCAACCTACCTTTACTTGTTGCTACTAGCTTAGTTATTTATTCACCTTGTGCTAGTTGTACTCGCTCAACATATAGGATTGTTCACCTAGTTGCATAATCTAGACAATCTATATTTGAGCATTATCTTGTTAACTTGAAAAAGAAGTTAAATTTTTTAGTTAACCTCTCAATCTTTCAAAGACCCTGGTTGCTAACATGAGAGGACCCTCTGAAAGTGCATTTCGTTTTCCTGGTGTTTTGTGTGTTAGTTAACAATACTAAGTACACTATTTATCGAGGTGTTCGAGCGTGCAAGTGTTATACCTATCATTGGCATCGATCACCGAAAAAGTCGGTGAAGTTTGGCCTGAGAGATTTGGGACAGAACCCAACCGGATTATGTGGAACCGGATTATTCGGAGGAGCCGGATATTCTGGTCTAGAAAATTCTGGGCCAGTTTGCTCACAGAGATGAGCCGGATTATTTGGAACCGGATTATTCGGAGGAGCCGGATATTCAGGTCTGGGAATTTCTAGGCCATTTTCCGAACAGAGATGAGCCGGATTATTTGATCCGGATTTTTTATCTCGGACCGGATATTCCGGTTGTTGGTGATGTTGTTCGAAAATGGCTAAGGACTGGAAGATTTGCACACAGCAGTGAGCCGGATTATTCGTACCGGATTATTCCGGAGGAGCCGGAATATCCGGTACAATTGCCTGCGCCTCACAGCAACGAACCGGATTATTCCGGGGCAACCGGATAATCCGGTTCAAGTCAAGAGGATCTCGCGAAGATAAGCTGACCGGATATTCCGGTCCAAACTTGGACCGAATATTCCGGTCCCAAAATCCTGCACAACGACTAGTTGTGAGGAGGGGCTATAAATACTCCTCCTCTTCTTCCCCAAGATCTAGTTCTTCCCCTTAGCATTTATGAGCATTTAAGAACTCACCAAATCCCTCATAACTCCCAATCCCTCCACCCAATCTTGAAGATCTTTGGAGGATTGAAGGAGAAGGCCCCGATCTACATCTTCACTGAGCCATTCTTCATTTCCCCCTCTCTAGCTTGAGGGATCTAGCCTAGGGTTTCCTCTTGTGGAGAACCTAGGCATCTTGATACTTGTTGGTGATTCAAGAAGATTTGGGAGCCCTAATTAAGTTGTGGGTGTGTGCCCCAAGTGTTTGTAAAGGATTCGATCCCCGCCTCAAAGGGGTTCAATAGTGAGAGGTGAACTAGGCCTTCGTGGCGAAAATTCATCGGAGAATAGGGTGAGGCCTTTGTGGCATTGAGTAGGCCTTTGTGGCGAGCTCACACCCCTCCAACGAGACGTACTCCCTTAACAAGGAGGAACTCGGAAATACATCGTGTCTCCGTGTGCTTCACTTTGGTTATCTCGTTCCCTCACTCTCTTTACTTATTGCTTGCATTGTGTTTATCATTATCCTTGTCATATAGGTAAATTCACCGTAGCCGCACTATCTAGAGAATTTACCTTCTCATCAAGCCAAATTGTAAGAGAAAAATTAAAATTGGTCGTAGCACCTATTCACCCCCCCTCTAGGTGCCCATACTTTACTTTCAATTGGTATTAGAGCCTTGGCTCTTGTATCGGGCTTAACCGCCTAAGAGTTTTAGTATGGGAGATGATTTGGATACCGAACCGGCTGTTGGCAAGCTGACCATGGATGATCTCAATGCGTTGAGAACCTAATTGACCTCATCCATAGACACCAAATTTGATGAGTTGCGTGAACTAATGACACAACTCCTCAAAGCCAAAGGATCGGAGGTAGTCGAATCTTCTCTTCCGGAAGTTAATCCGGAGGGTGCCAAGAATGGGGCAGAGGGTGATCTACCTAAAAATGCTTCCGCCGAACAATCCTCTAAGTCGGGTACGGAAGGAGGTGGAGGATTTCATGCCGTTCCCGGAAGTTATTCTCTCGATCATCCCATTCCTCATCCCCATATAATCCCTAGAGGAGATCCACCTAAAATTGATGCTTTTTCTTTTCGTGAATGGCAATACTACATGGAGACTCGAACTCTTCTTGTATAGATCTTTGGAGGATCACTCGTGACGGATACAAGCCATTTGATCCCAAGAATCTCACAAGAAGAGAAGCCGTAGATTGCCAACTCAACTACACCGCCTTGTCCATTCCTCAACAAGCCGTGGGTCCCAACCACATGCCGCATCTTCAACATTTCTCCACCGCCAAAGAAACATGGGATGCACTAGTCATCATGTTCGTTGGGACTGAGAGCATGCAAAGAAATTGTTATGATGCCTTGACCAATGAGGCCGAAGGATTTTCATGCGTGATGGAGAAGATCATGTTGACATGTATCGAAGACTCAAAACTCTCGCGACCGCCTTCTCTAGTGCGGGTGCCAAGTATATTGACGATGCTTGGATCAAGAGAAAGTACATGATTGCCGTGATGCCATTTGAGGGCACGGACTTGAAGAGCATTCAAGGAAGACATGATTTCTCCTCCATGACCTCAACTAAAGTGATGCAAGAATTGTGCTCCTACAAAGTGCAAACCAAGAATGCGCTTGACAACCGTGCTAGGGCCATTGGAATGCACCAAGGAGCATCCGTTGCTTTGAAGGTCAAGGTGTTGTCAAGAGAGGTTGAGAATGAAGAAGAAGGAGAAGAGGCGTTGCCTCCTTTGAAGGAACAAGACTATGATCCCGTTCTAAAGGATCTCATTGCTCTCACCGTGCAAAAGTTTTGGAGCAATCCTCCCAAGGGCAAGAGATTTGTTGAGGAGAAGACAAGGTCTCGCTATGGAAATGATGGGGCTCAAAAAGTGAGGTCTTGCTTCAATTGTCAAGATAAGCATCACTTCATTGCGGAGTGCCCTTATGAGAATAGAGCTTCATAGTGGCAAGCTCATTCGCAAGGACAAGTCTAAGGTTGAGTACAGGAAACATCATTTCAAGAAGAAGCCTTTCAACAAGAAGTATCCCACCAAGTTTTTGCTCTTGACTCAAGAGGAATATGATTCCGGGAGTGATGAAGAAGAAGAAACCACAAGTGAAGTGGCCTCTCTAGCTACTGCTTCTACTCCATCATCTTCATCCCTCTTTGAATCCCCCAATGACGATCTTCCTCAACGCAATTGCAAGTGCTTCATGGCCAAGGCCACGGAGGTATCACCTTCCCCCAACTCTAAGACCCCTAGTGAACTTGAACATCTTGCTAGTATTAGAGAAGAAGAGGAAAGGGTGTCCTTGGACCGTTTTATGTCTAACATTAAAGGGGAGACCAATGTAACATCCCAGTTTTGCTAACATTAGGGTGTGTGGTGTTGAGTTCATGTCATAGCATGCATGGAAAAAAATTCATCCAACTTTGAATTTGAATTTAAACAAGAAATGACCAAAAATCACTTAAAGTGGTCACCCAAAATTTGTATTAAAAACATTTTCAAATTTGGAAAACAAAAATATGGCAAGGTTGGAAATTTTGTGAGGTTTTCAAAAAAATATTTTTGTAAATTTTTATTCTTCCAAAAAGGCCCTCAAAAGTTCAATTTTATTCTGTTTTCAGCCACAGAAGGACCTCCTGGAAATTTTTAAAACTTACAGGGGGTTTTCGGAAAATCTGTTTTTATTTTCTCTTTCTTCAAGCTCCCGCCAGAAGGATCCCGAGGGCGGCGAGGTGGACTGCCACCTCCTGCTACCCTTTCTGGGAGGATGAGGACGCAAGGAGGCGTCCCGATCTCTCTCCCTCCTCGCACAAGCCCCTCCTCGAGCACCCTAGTCTCTCTGTCTCTGCGCGCGCACGAAACCCTAACCCTACTGGCCGTCGACCGCCGTCGATTCCCGCCGTTCCCGGCCACCTCCGGCCGACTAAAGGTGACCAGGAGGAGCGCCTAGTCCTCCTCTCGATCTCCTCCACCTCCTCGAGTTCGCGGAGATGCAGGGAAGCCCGGGGAAGCGCGGATTCCGCCGTCGAATTTAGCTCCGGCCGGCGGACGCCCTCGCCGATTCCGGCGAGCTCCGTCGCTTCCTCGTCGCGTCGTCTGCCCCATCAGACTCCTCGCGTTGTGGTGAGCCTCCCTGTGCCATCCATTCAACCTCTCCCCCTCTGTAACGTCCACCCGACGAGCTCCGCCGCCCGCCGCCGCACGGATGGACGCCGGCGAGCTTCCGGCGACCTCCAGCAAGCGGCGCCGCCCCCCTCAGCTTCCCCTCGATCTCCTCTACGTCGTGGTGCATTCAATTTTGTGAATTGCTCGCTATTTTAGTCGATTTTGATCTCAGCTGTGGGGATCAGAGGAACATGACGTCATCATTGCATCACTGTGATGTCATAAGTCCTTTTATGAGAAACTTCATTAAATTCCAGAAAAATGTTCTATTTGGTAAAATCAATAACTATTAAAATATTAATCAGAAAAATAAAAGTGAGATACCAAAATGATCATAAAAATATTCTCTATCCAAATATGTAATTTTCACACATGTTTGAGAAATTCCAAAAATGGCCTTTATTTAATGTTGTTTAATCATTTAAAAATAGAAAATTAAGTTTTTATTCATTAAAATTAGAAAATTAAAAGTTATATACCATTTTGCTCAAAATGACAAATGCAACCTATTCATGATGTTTTCAAACCCATTTGAGCAACTAAAATTGGACTCATTTCTAGAATCGCCCGAAACCCCCTCGAGGGTCCATTTCGGGGTTAATTTCAACATAATTGGATGTTTGCCATACGAACCCTAGCAACCCATCAAACATGTTTAGGGCTTTATTTAAGTGCATTAACTTTCTCATGCATACATATTGTGCATTGCATCGATGCCATGTTTGATTGTTGTTCTTCTTTTCGGTGTTGTTCCCCCTCGGTAGAACGCGACTCCGAAGTGAAGGCCAGCAACTTCATGGCGAATACTTGATCCTAACCGACAAGTCAAGCACTTATTCCTGAAGACTTTCTCTGGTTTTCTTGAAGCAAGGCAAGCATAACCTCTTATCTGCCCATATATGATTTCGAAAGACTTCCGATTCTCGTACAAATGCATTCGATTCTAATGTATCTTGAGTCAATAGATAGAGTTATCCTATTTATTACGCATAACCTAGTTATCCTGATCCACTACTCCTAGCAGACATAGGTTTGATTGTGTTCATCGCCAAAGCCTTAAATATGCCATGCTTAGTCATACATGCCTGTTATCTCTTCTCCATCCGGTTGATGAATCAGAGCCACGAATGAATCTAGTTGATAGTATGTTGTGGAAAGTTAAGAGATACCTAATTAAGATGACTTAAAGGTGTGGATGACGAGACCACAGAGGGTCTGTGGTGGTTGTCTCGTTCATGCCCCTAGGAGCGAGTTCTCGTCTTCGAGCCAAGACTGAGCGTGCATCCACACGAGGGATTGGTTTCCCCTCGGTCTCAACTTGCCTAGTTTGTTCCATGAGTTGCCTAGTTCGGGAGTTCCATTTGGATTTGCGGGCATATTAAAAAACGTTTGCAAAACTAGGACATGGAGGTGCAACAGCCTGTGGCGAGACAGTAGTTGAAGCACCGCTCACAACGATAGAGACCCGGCAGGAGATGGCCACTCCCTATTGGCGGTCCATCTCTACTCGGAGCGACTCATGGAATAGGCGAAGCAAGGGAAAGGTCGGGGTCGACCTCCATCTGCCGGCACTTCCCGGAATAGTGCCAACGTTCTGGCATTAAGAGTTGGTTGATACGTGTGGTTAAAGTTGTACACCCCTGCAGGGTTAAATCTTTTCGGAAAGCCGTGTCCGCGGTTAAGTATGACTTGGTGACGGATTCTGTGATCATAGATAACTTGAACGGAATGTCTAAAACTTGTTGATAACGAATGAAAGATGCTTCCTCGGAGATGCCGAGAGGGGTTACCTTGTAGCATGAGATAGTGTGGAACAACTGGAGGAGGTGATCTGTGAAGCACGAGGTGCTGAAATGAGTTGGTGGATTAACAAGATGATGATATCAGTAGTTGAGTAGCTTTCTCATCTGTTTTCAAAATACTCCATGAGACGTGCTACTCCTTCCTCTTTTCGGAAAACAAAGATGGCTTTACGCAAAATAACCTTCATAACTCTTTCTAAAAGAAGCAGATATATAATAGGTTAACTAAGTCTTGTTGAGTACCTCCCGTACTCATGTTTGTTTCAACTTGGTTCAGGTGGAGTTCCTCAATTCGGTGGTGTTTCGACGTGGACATCGACGAGTAGTTCGGGGTTCCCAGGTAGCAGCCTGGAATCTATGGGCTCGGACGTCGCCTTATGTTGCGGCCTCTTAGGCCTTTTTGGTTCTTGTTGATTAGCAACATATTTTGCCTTCCGATGTCTGATGTAATGTTGGGTCGTATGACCTCTGCTTGTAAGCTATACTCTAGTAACACTTGTTTAATGAAGCTTCATGTTTAGAGTACTGCTTTGATCGGTTGTTGGTTTCGAGCTCATTGTTATACAGTTTTGGCTATGCCTGCATAGTTGTCGCAGTCGAGGGGTTGTGGAGCCGATGATCCATGTCCGAGCCCGCCTGTCGATTTGATCGGCCTGGGGCGAGGTAACCCCAGTAACCCTTGATTGTTGTTGCACTTTCTGGACACATAGCAGCTCTGTATAACTTTGGTCTCGTTCCTTCAGTTTCACCCGACTCGTGGACGCTTGGGTATGCATAGTTGGTTATGACTAGCATGGATACAAGGAGTAGTAGACCGGGGATCCGGACTACGTGCCGATGAATCTGGTCTGCCTGCCGCGGCCGGGGCTGGTAACCCTGAAGCCCTTGTGAGTCCATGGCTAGGAGCACATAACAGTGTGTATATCTCTGGGTCCGGGGTCTGACAACCAAGAAGTACATTGAGTATCTCATGAGGCAATTGGGAGAGGCCCAAGATGCTCTTGAGAAGAAAGGTGAGATTGAGAGAAGGGATGCGGATGAAATTGCATCTCTCTCTATGACTCTTGAGGAAGAGCATGATGATAGAGTCTCTCTAGAGGATGAACTTGAATCTATTGAATTAACTCATAATGAACTTGTCTCAAACATCACTAAGGAACGTGATCTTGCTATTGCTAAATATAAAAAGGCTAAAAAGGATAAGGTCAAGTTTGGGGTTGGTCATGGTAAACTAACCGAGGAGTTTGAAAAGCTAACCAAGGCTCACAAAGCTTTGGAAAGCCAACACTCATCCCTCAAAGAGTTGCATGAACAACTCCAAACTCAACTTAATCAACCTAACCATCCTAGCACTTCTTCTTCTTGTGATCATGCAAATATTATTGAGGAAAATGCTAGGTTGAAGGATGAGCTAGCAAGGCTCAAGGGCAAAGGCACACATGTTGAAACGGTTGTGTCTCCTACCCCACAAGTGGTTTCCCCATGCTCTAATGTGGTCATTGTTAGACCACAATTGAGTGCTCCAAGGCAACAAGTGGGCAAGCAAGGTCTTGGCTATGTAGCCAAGAAGAAGAACAAGAATAAGACCCACAATGGTGCTTCGGGTGGCATTGTCATTAGGGACAACCCTACCCCTAGCACACCCGCTCAATCAAACAATGTTTCTTCGAGTAGTAGTGTCATTAGGGACAACACTACTCATAGCACATCCGCGGGAACTAACAATCCACACCATTTCTTATATGTTGATTATTATGGTGTTGTGCAAGCTAAATATGTTGGTCCTATTGAGGGTTTCATTGACTATACTATTTGGGTTCCAAAGACCCTTGTTGCTAATATGAAGGGACCCATCTCGGGTCCTAACTCAAGTCAATGATCTCTTGCAGGGCTATGCTTCCGGTGGGACTAAATGGATTCTCCATAGTGGATGCACTAATCATATGACCGGAAGCAAAGAGCTTGTGACGGAGTTGCGACCAAATGACATCCAAGCAACCGTCACTTATGGAGACTCGTCCAAGTATAAGGTATCCGGGTTCGGCAAGGTTGTGGTGGCTCCCGATATAACTATCGTGAACGTCATGCTTGTCGAATCCCTTGGTTACAATTTACTTTCCGTCCGCTCTCTTGGAAAGATGGGTTTTTCCGTCTTTTTCGATGGTGATATTGTGGTCCTTTTGAGGAGCAAGACTCTTGACGTCGCTCACATGGGACATGTTGAAAATGAGTTGTTCGTGGTGGACTTTTCGAAGTCAACCAACTCTCAAGCAATGTGTCTTTTCGGGAAGGCGGACTTGGGATGGTTGTGGCATCGCCGCCTATCCCATGTCAACATGAGAACTTTGCAAAGTCTTCACAAAGGTGGCCTTATTGTCGGACTAAAAGAAAATGTTTCCTTTGCAAAGGATCGCGTTTGTAGGTCGTGTGTTGAAGGGAAAATGCATGACATCGTGCACTAGGCCAAGACTATTATCTCATCAAAGAGGGTCTTGGAGCTTCTCCATGTTGATCTCTTTGGTGTCGTGCCCGAGGCAAGTCTTGGTGGCAAGAAGTATTGCTTGGTGATTGTCGATGATTATTCAAGATACACTTGGGTTTATTTCTTTAAGTGCAAGAGTGAAACTCAACAAACCATCATCGACTTCTCCAACGAAGTGCAACATCAACACAATGTGCAAATCATGGCTATTAGGAGTGATAATGGCTCGGAGTTCAAGAACTATACATTGAATGAATTCCTTAGTGAAGAAGGCATTCGTGATCAATACTCCGCCACTTACACTCCTCAACAAAATGGTGTTGCCGAAAGGAAGAATTGCACCCTCTTGGATATAGCAGGGACCATATTGGCGGAGTACTCTTCTCCCCAATATTTATGGGCCGAGGCCATATCCACCGCATGCCACTCCTCCAACCGCCTCTACATCCGCAAAGGCTTGGACAAGACCCCATATGAGATCCTCACCGGAAACAGGCCCAACGTCTCCTACTTCCGTGTATTCGGTTGTAAGTGCTTTTATTTGATCAAGGGTTTTAGGTTGTCTAAATTTCAATCCAAAACTATTGAGGGTATCTTTGTTGGTTACGGTGCCGAATCCTACACTTATAGAGTCTAGACAAAGCCTCACGGATTGTCGTAGAATCTTGTAGTGTGGTTTTCGAAGAAAATGATGGCTCCCAAGTGGCGCAATTCCATGTTTCTAATGTAGATCTTGAAATACCTCAAGAAGCCATAGGAAGGATGGGTGTGGGATTTTTTCGCCCCATCGAGGGACACCTTATGGCGACTCGAGAAGGACTATGCTCTACTCAAGTGGAGCCCTCCTCTACAATAGAAGAACAAGCCAAGGAGCCAACTATTACACCTAACCAAGAACATGTTCAAGGCCCTCCTCTCATTGATCAAGTGACTCCGCAAGTCGTACCCACTCCTCTCACTAATCCAAGTCAAGGTCAAGGCCAAGATCAACCATCCTCTTCATCCTCTCCTCAAGTTGAAGCAAGTGTTGAAGATATTGTTGATGATGATGATGATGATGATGATGATGATCAAGGCCAAATTGGTCAAGATGGGGACCCAAATGATCAAGATGATCAAGTGATCCCTCCTCGCAATAATGAGGAGATCGAAGCCCGTCGCATCAAAAGGATAAGAAGAGCTTTGAAGCATATTGATGCCTAAGACAACAAGGTCTTGGAGGATGTTCAAACTAGAAGATCCACAAGAAAGCAATTGGCACACTTTTGTGAACATCAAGCCCATATCTCTATGGTGGAACCTAAGAAAGTATATAAAGCTCTTGAGGACTCCGATTGGGTTGAAGCTATGCATGATGAGCTCAATAACTTTGAGCGCAACAAAGTTTGGAGATTGGTTGAGAAGCCCAAAGATTGCCACAATGTTATTGGCACTAAGTGGATTTTCAAGAACAAGAAAGATGAGCATGGCATTGTCATTAGGAACAAGGCAAGATTGGTTGCTCAAGGTTACACTCAAGCTGAAGGCATTGACTTTGATGAAACCTACGCACCCGTGGCTCGCCTTGAGTCCATCCGTATCCTCCTTGCTTATGCATCCTCTCATAATTTCAAATTGCAACAAATGGATGTGAAAAGTGCTTTCTTGAATGGTCCACTAAAAGAGGAGGTATATGTTAAGCAACCTCCGGGGTTCGAGAATCTCAACTTTCCTAACCACGTTTACAAACTTGACAAGGCTCTCTATGGTCTCAAACAAGCACCTCGTGCTTGGTATGAGCACCTTAGGGAGTTGTTAGATGATCGTGGTTTCGAAGTTGGGAAGATTGACCCCACTCTCTTCACCAAGAGAGTAAAGGGAGAGCTCTTCATATGCCAACTCTATGTGGACGATATCATCTTTGGCTCAACTAACCAAGCTTTCAATAATGAGTTCTCTAAGCTTATGACTGACAGGTTCGAGATGTCTATGATGGGAGAGCTTAAATTCTTCCTTGGCTTTGAGATAAAGCAATTGGCCCGTGGGACTTTCATTTCTCAATCCAAGTATACCCAAGACATGATCAAGAGGTTTCACTTCCAAGATGCAAAGATCAAGACCTCTCCTATGCAATTCAAGTGCCACTTATCACGTAATCCAAAGGGGAGTAAGGATGTGGATCAAAAGCTTTATCGTTCTATGATTGGTTCTTTGCTCTATCTTTGTGCATCTAGGCCCGATATCGTTTTGAGTGTAGGTGTGTGTGCAAGGTATCAAGCGGATCCTAAGGATAGCCATTTGATGGTGTTCCATAGGATCTTTCGTTATTTGGTTCATACCCCAAGATTTGGTTTGTGGTACCCAAAGGGGGCACAATTTTCTCTCAATGGATATACGGATTCCGATTGGGCGGGTGATCAAGATGATAGGAAGTCTACTTCCGGGGCTTGCCAATTTCTTGGTAGGTCCCTAGTGAGTTGGTCCTCCAAGAAGCAAAATTGCATATCTCTCTCCACCGCCGAAGCCGAGTATGTTGCCGCCGCAAGTGCATGCACTCAATTGTTATGTATGAGGGAAACTCTCAAGGAATATGGAGTTCATTTGGATAAGGTGCCTCTTTTGTGTGACAATGAAAGTGCCATCAAGATTGCATACAATCCGGTGCAACACACAAGGACCAAACACATTGAGATTCGCCATCACTTCATCCGTGACCATGTGGCAAGAGGAGACATTGCACTATCTTATGTGCCCACCAAGGACAATCTTGCGGATATTTTCACGAAGCCACTTGATGATGCAAGATTCTTGTTCTTGAGGAATGAACTAAATGTGATTGATTCTAGGAGTTTGACTTGAAGATCTTGCACACACCCCTATAGATGAAACGTGTTTGAGCTTAGATGTAGGCATGGACATAGGGGGAGTGTTATCCTAACACATTGGGTTCTCCCCCCCCCCCCATTATGCCCATAGAAAATATTCATTGCAATCTCTCTTTTTCTAATGTTGAATTGTGAGCTTCAATGTTGAGTAATGGCAATGCACCCAAGATACATCTTCGCGGTGGCATACCATGAACTCTTACATGGTGGCTTAGGCCACCAACCTCTTCCTATTCGAAGAGTTGGATCTTAGTTGGGTTTTATTTGATATTTCATTGCATTTCTTGTTTCTCCCTCTAAGTGTTCTTTCGTAGGAAAATGCCACTCAATTGGTCTTATGTTTGTTTGGTTCTTACTTTTGAGAGAGATAAGTACTACTATCAGTTCGGTGTTTCTAAACCTAAGCCATTCTATCAAAGCCATCTTCTTCTAGCACTTGTGTCGTTCGTTGAAACGAGGAAATTTCGAATCAGTAGACAACCGGAATTTCCGGTCCAGTTTTGGACCGGAATATCCGGTTGTACCGGAATATCCGCTTCAAACTTCAACCGGAATATCCGGTTCGGCGAAAGTGACTTATCCAGGAGACGAACGGGGAAGAGGCAGTTCGTGCCTTTTCTTCCCCAACTCCTCTCCTCCACCCCCAAACGCAGCCGCACCAATTCTTGGCCTCCCGGGCCGATTCCTCCGCGGGATCTTCAAGCTTTGGCGCAGATCTGCTTCCCCTCATCCTTGGGAGCGTTTCCATCCAAGCATCGTTGTCCATGGATTCCGGTGGTGGTTCTGACAAGCGTGCTAGCAAGCGCCCCAAGCAGGTTTCTGTTAAACCCAAGAGAAGGCTCGGCCCAACTATAAGACCGACATCTCCATCCTGGATTTCTCTATGCTCAGGCAGAAGGATGTCTACCTCGCTCCTCGTGTTGCTAATATTGATCCTCGGTTTTGGAACTTGGAGCAGTCCTACATTTATGCTGATATCTACTGTGACTTCCGTTTCCCTATCCGAGAGATGCACCCCTTTGAATTTGCTGCTATCAAGGAGAAGGAGGAGTTTGCTGATGCCACTAGTATTGTTGAGAGGTTTGGGCTTGTGAAGCTCATGGAGACCAAGTGCAACTACAACACCCAGCTCATCATGCAGTTCATGTCTACTTTGGTGTTCAGTGATGATCAGGTGTGCTGTCTCAAGTGGATGACTGAGTCCACTCCTTGTGAGGTTTCCTTTACCAGATTTGCTCGTCTGCTTGGGTACTCTTACATCTCTCATCCTCATGTTGGTCGCCGTGTGCACGAGGTGGATAGACCTCGGAGGGAGAGATACATGGCTGAGTTATATGCTCCTGGATTCACTGTTGGGGGCAATGAGGGACTTCTTCCCCTCTATGATCAGCTGGTGCGTATCTTCAGATCTTTCCTTGTGCCAAGTGAAGGTAATAATGATGCTCTCACCACTCCTATATGCAACCTTCTGATTCTGGCTAAGGAGTGCAAGGCTGATGAGGATCCGACTGCTTCATACTCTGTGGATGTTATGGACATCATATTTCACGAGCTGTACACTGCTATGATTGGTGGAAACACCATCTCCTATGGTCCTTATATCATGATGCTCATCAAGCATGTGATGCAGATGGAGTTTGAGGAGCTACCTATGGTTGAGCACAAGGTCAAGAAGCTGTACATCAAGAGGAAGAAGAAGACCACTCCTGCTGCTCAGGATGCTCCTTTTGAGGGTGGTTCCTCTATGGGAGGTCCCTCCACTAGTACTCAGCCTGCGTCCACTCCTGGTTCTAGCACTTTGCGCCATGTCAGGAAGCTTTCCTGGTTTCAGCGCAATGTGCTCTGCATGAAGGTGGACATTCACAAGGAGCAGTATAGAGCCTATTGCAGAGACACAGCCATGGCTAGCACCCAGAGTCAGATTCTTCACCACGTGAGTGGTGCTACTAGTGATCTGCCTACTCCTCGTGTTCCTCAGTCCTTTACTGCTTGGTCTGCTGAGGATAGCACTCCTTGGGAGCGCATTGAGGAGGCTCTCCGTGTCACTCAGGCTTCTACCTCCGGGGCTGCTTATGATGATGAGGAGGATGTTGACAAGGCCACTGATGATGAGCTTGAGGCACGGGAGAGTCCGAGACGTCTGCTGGCGAGTCTTCTGAGCACTCTGATGCTTAGACCGTGTTTGGGATGTTAGTTTAGTTATTTCTCTCCTTTTTGGTGTCTCGATGCCAAAGGGGGAGAAGTAGCTACTAGACTACGGGATTTGCATGGGTTCGGGCACAAGAGTATGCTTTTATCATTTCTTGAGAGCTTGTGTCCTTTTAGTTTCTTCGTTTTCGTGAACCTTTTGTCTCGTTTAAAACTATGTGTGTGTTATTGTGCGTGAGACTTGGTTGGTTATGTTGGATATTATCATGGATTATCTATGTTAGTGGATATATGGTTATCTATCTTATATTATGAGGATATTATCTATTTTGTGCGTGGTTATTCTTGGTTATCTTATCTTCGCACAAGGTATATACTTCTATCTTATCCTCATCATATTTGTGATATTGTTACTTTGGCATGTTTGTTCTAGTTGGAAATTACTCCCCGTATATTATTGCATCTATTTGCATTTGAGGCAAACAAAAGATATGCATAGAGATAGGGGGAGACATTTCCATTTTGTTTCAAACATGTTCTTGTCAAGGTTTTATTACAAATCTTAGTATTGTCATCTAACACCAAAAAGGGGGAGATTGAAAGTGCATTTTGTTTTCCCGGTGTTTTGTGTGTTAGTTAACAATACTAAGTACACTATTTATCGAGGTGTTCAAGCGTGCAGGTGTTATACTTATCATCGGCATCGATCACCGAAAAAGTCGGTGAAGTTTGGCCTGAGAGATTTGGGACAGAACCCAAACGGATTATGTGGAACCGTATTATTCGGAGGAGCCGGATATTCTGGTCTGGAAAATTCTGGGCCAGTTTGCTCACAGAGATGAGCCGGATTATTTGGAACCGGATTATTCGGAGGAGCCGGATATTCCGGTCTGGGAATTTCTGGGCCATTTTCCGGACAGAGATGAGCCGGATTATTTGATCCGGATTTTTCATCTCGGACCGGATATTCCGGTTGTTGGTGATGTTTTCAAAAATGGCTAAGGACTGGAAGATTTGCTCACAGCAGTGAGCCGGATTATTCGTACTCCGGAGGAGCCGGAATATCCGGTACAATTGCGTGCGCCTCACAGCAACGATCCGGATTATTTGAACCGGATTATTCCGGGGCAACCGGATAATCCGGTTCAAGTCAACAGGATCTCGCGAAGATAAGCTGACCGGATATTCCGGTCCAAACTTGGACCGGATATTCCGGTCCCAAAATCCTGCACAACGACTAGTTGTGAGGAGGGGCTATAAATACCCCTCCTCTTCTTCCCCAAGATCTAGTTCTTCCCCTTAGCATTTATGATCATTTAAGAACTCACCAAATCCCTCATAACTCCCAATCCCTCCACCCAATCTTGAAGATCTTTGGAGGATTGAAGGAGAAGGCCCCGATCTACATCTTCACCGAGCCGTTCTTCATTTCCCCCTCTCTAGCTTGAGGGATCTAGCCTAGGGTTTCCTCTTGTGGAGAACCTAGGCATCTTGATACTTGTTGGTGATTCAAGAAGATTTGGGAGCCCCAATTTAAGTTGTGGGTGTGTGCCCCAAGTGTTTGTAAAGGATTCGATCCCCGCCTCAAAGGGGTTCAATAGTGAGAGGTGAACTAGGCCTTCGTGGCGAAAGTTCATCGGAGAATAGGGTGAGGCCTTTGTGGCGTTGAGTAGGCCTTTGTGGCGAGCTCACACCCCTCCAACGAGATGTACTCCCTTAACAAGGAGGAACTCAGAAATACATCGTGTCTCCGTGTGCTTCACTTTGGTTATCTCGTTCCCTCACTCTCTTTACTTATTGCTTGCATTGTGTTTATCATTATCCTTGTCATATAGGTAAATTCACTATAGCCTCACTATCTAGAGAATTTACCTTCTTGTCAATCCAAATTGTAAGAGAAAAATTAAAATTGGTCATAGCACCTATTCACCCCCCATCTAGGTGCCCATACTTTACTTTCACGCTCCTCGGGTACCAACTCTAGTCAATGATTTCTTTAGGACTATGCTTCCGGTGGTAAAAAATGGATACTTGATAGTGGGTGTACAAGTCATATGACTGGAAGCAAGGCAATTACAATGGAGACCAAATATAAATCAAGCAACCGTCACTTATGGAGATAAGTTAAAATCTAAGGTAAAGGGTTTTGACAAGGTGGTTGTTGCTCCTAATATCACCCTTGAAAATGTCATGCTTGTCGAATCCCTTGGTTTCAATTTTAGTTTGTGCTTTATGGAAGATGGGTTTCTCCGTCTTCTTTGATCCTAACAAGGTGGTCATCATGTGGAGCAAGTCTCTCGATGTTGCTTACGTTGGGCATGTAAAAATGAGTTGTGTGACGTAGACTTTTCGGAGTCAACCAACACTCAAATGATGTGTCTCTTTGCTAAGGCCGACGTGGGGTGGTTGTGGCATCGCTGCTTATCCCATGTCAACATGAGAACTTTGCAAAGTCTTCACAAGGGTGGCCACATCCTCGGACTAAAAAAGAATGTTTCCTTTGCCAAAGATCGTGTATGTAGGGCTTGTGTTGAAGGCAAGATGCATGATTCTTCGCATCCAAGCAAGACAATTATCTCGTCAAAGAGGATTCTAGAACTTCTTCATGTGGGTCTCTTTGGTGCCATGCCCTAGGAAAGTCTTGGAGGCAAGAAGTATTGCTTAGTGATTGTGGATGACTATTCAAGATACACTTGGGTCTACTTCTTGAAATTGAAGAGTGAGACTCAACAAGCCGTCATTGACTTCTCTAACCAAGTGCAACGTCAACACAGTCTTCCTATCTTGGCTATTCAGAGTGATAATGGCTCCAAGTTCAAGAACTACACTCTCAATGAGTTTCTAAGTGAAGAGGGTATTCGTCATCAATATTCTGCTGCATATACCCCTCAACAAAATGGTGTAGCTGAGAGGAAGAACCAAACACTCTTGGATATGGCTAGGACTATGTGGGCGGAGTTTAAGTCTCCCTGATATCTTTGGGCCGAAGCCATCTCCGCCGCGTGTCACTCATCTAACCGGCTCTACGTTCGTGAGGGCTTAACTAAGAATCCGTATGAGATTCTCACCGGCAACAAACTAAATATCTCCTACTTTCGTGTCTTCAGTTAAAAGGAGTTCGTTTGTCTAAATTCCAATCTAAAACTATTGAGGGTATATTTGTTGGTTATGGTGCCGAATCCCACACTTATAGAGTCTGTGACAAGGCCTCACGGATTGTCGTTGAATCTAGTAGTGTGATGTTCGAAGAAAATGATGGCTCCCAAGTTTTCGATGTAGATTTTGAAATTCCTCAAGAAGCCATAGGAAGAATGGGCGTGGGATTTTTCTGCCTCGTTGAGGGACACCTTCTGGCAACTCGAGAAGGACTATGATTGACTCAAGCGCATCCCTACTCTACATTAGAAGGTCATGCCAAGGGAGCAAGTGATGCACCAACCCAAGAACAAGTTCAAGACTCTCCTCTTGTGGACCAAGTTGCTATGCAAGAACCAAGCACTCTTATCATAGACAAGGTCAAGGCCAAGATCAACCTTCTTCATCTCAAGTTGAAGCAAGCCATAATAATGATCAAGGCAAACATTCCGGTCAAGACGGGGACCCAAATGATCAAGTGATTCCTCCTTGCAATAATGAGGAGATCGAAGCCCGTCGTGCCGGAAGAGTGGCTAGATACTTGAATCATATTGATGCCTCCGATGATAAGGTGTTGTCGGGATATCCAGAATAGGCTACCTCCCGGAATCCAGAAAGCCGGACCAGGAGGGCAGGCCCAAAGTCGGAGGCCCAAGCGGGACGAAGCGCAGGACTTCATCCAGAATGACGGCCACAAGCCCATCCGGGTCTTGGGATCTGGATGATCGTAGATTTGGTTATTTGTACGCATGAAATACCTATAAGGCCAGATCCGGCTTTCTATATAAATCCGTACGGGAGAAACCATAGGCAGATTAAGATCTAGACTCAATCTACCTAGGTCCTTGTAACTTGTGCCCGGCAATACGCCGTCATAGTTGATCTACAGGAAGTAGGGAGCCTTCCGGCTAACCTGAACCTAGGTAAACCACTGTGTCCTCCCCCACGTACGCTCCCCCATGTTCTTCCTCGTAGAGATGGCCCCCCCTTCTGGAAACCTACTCGAGGAACACATCATTTGGCGCCCACAATGGGGCTAGTGACATCCAGCGTGACCTTCAGGGCAGGGCTCCTAGGCGGCATCAGTGACACGATCACCGTCGGAACTTCCATCCCGGGACCGTATGGTGGCTACCTTGTCAATGACAAGATGGTAACCTGGCGCGTAACCACCTCGTCTGCTCCTACGTCGTCTCGATCGGTAACTTCAACATCTTCATCGGGCTAACAGCACAGGCGATGGGATTCCATGGAGGGAGTAAATTTCTTTCCTCCCACCCACCACCCAATATGCAAAGGTACGAAAACGCACATCGCCCATGTAGATCTAAAGTTAAATCTTCTATGCAAGTTCCTAGATCTATGTTTGTTGGCATGGTGCAAGCAGAGCCTTCGAAAGAAAGCCCTAAACATGAATCAATACTTGCCGCCATTGACAGTAAAGGAGATTCGGAAGCCGGAAGTGATTCTGACGATGATGGCACTGACTTTGCTGAAAAAGTCTAGAAAGATGCTCGAATAGATTCTACATGACGGCACCGGCAAAACTGGCAGATGGGGATGAGCAAACACCCTCCAAGGAGGAGCAAGCCCTCGAAAAGCCGGCAGCCGCATTGCCGGATGGCCAGAAACAAGAGCCACCCTCTCTGCAGACACAATTCCAGAACGTGAACTCCAAATCACCGCCTCCGCCACCCCGGAAGACAGATCCGCCAAAATGGAAGCCATCAACAAAACCCCGGAAGCTGAATCTTCATGATAAGGTGCTCGAAGATGGCGGACCTAGCGGTACGAAAGATGTTGGTGGGAAGAAAAAACCCTCACCACCTCTAGAAACCCTAGAGAAAATTGACAAGTACGTTTTACTCCGAACCCCAGTGGATCCAGCGGAACCCCCGCAATTCCTGGAAACCAGACATCAGCTGTTGATGAAGCAGATTGACTACTTGGAAAACAAGTGAAACGAGCTGAAAAGCGTGTAGGAAGCCATCGAGGAAGCGTAAGCTTCCGTCGAAGAGTATGATAGGCGGGTCACACGATCCGCCGTCAAGTCAAAAATCGTCAAAGAAACGAAACATGCAGAAAACCCAGCTCGCCGTCAGGTGTTGGCCGTCGACTGGACGAAAGAATCAACCCGCAAAATTGCCAAGGGGGAACCCATGTTCGGAACCCCGGCGGTAAACGCGGCAGTAGCTTATGAGATCCTGGACGATGATCGCTACTCGCTGGAAGACAAGGTAAAATATAGGAACGTGCTGCTACACCAGGCTATGGTACAACAACAAACGGCAAAACACGCTCTAGAAAGCTGTTAGATAATTCCTAGCTCCGCAGAACCCAGACAACAACTGTCGTTCCTAGCGCTACCAAAGCCCCGAAAGAAAAGTCTAAGATATAAAAGGACGATGAAGTGTCAAAGACAGGGTCCAGTCATGGGAAGGATGAGGGATAAGGCGGGAAAAAAAGACCTATCCCTTCATAAGGAGGATATTCCTTACCAATCCCATGCCGCCAGACACCGGGATGACGAGGCGCATCCAGCAAATGCTAATGGCGCACGCGGAAGGAAAGCTGGACGACAAAGAAAGGAGTGCTCACGTTCACCGCAACACGATAATGTGGGAAGACACAAAGGCAGAACGCCCCCAGATCGCAGAATGCCCTGGTGGAAAAGGCGGATGTCGAACTCCGACGCGAGCACTCGAGAAATAGTGGCTCACACCACTCCAGATTCGTACAAGCGTGTTGGCGATAACATCCGGCATCTAGAGCTCCGGGAAGGATTTGCCAAAGTCATAGCAACGCCTGAGCGTTACGACGGATCCACCAGCCTAGATACTTGGCTACCAGACTATCACATGATTGTGAAAATCAATAGCGACGCAAATATAGAAGAAGTGCGCTTCTTGCCCTTGATGTTAATTCAAGGAGCAAGAACATGGATTGAAAGCCTTCCGCAAAAGTCCATAAAAATTTGGGAGGACATGGCACGGTTATTCACCCAACATTTTTGGGGTACGTACAAACGCCCCAAGAGCATCAATGAGCTGCAAAACTATGTCTAGTATGACAATGAAAACAACGTGGATTACATCTCACCATGGACCGCGTTGAAGAATAGCTGCGAGGACCTCCAAGCAATGCATGCGTTCGTCAATGGCGTGAGGAATGTATTGGTCAAGTTCATGATTACCTCATCCGACCACCCGAGCCTCTGGTCAATGCTGACAGCCGTCAATAGGCACGCCCTGAATGGCAGAAAATTCGACCAATACATAAACAGTCGAAGACAGCCACAGGTTGATCAAAAGCCTAATAAAGATCCGCCAAAACCCTACAAGGAGGTAAATGCTGCCTTTGGCAAAGGCGGACAGTCCAATGACGGACAACGGAAAGGCAAGGCCAAAGAATCATACTTCAATGAGGATATCAAGAAGATGGATTGGGACAAGGTGAGACTGGAACTGTGCCTCCACCACTCTAGGTTCGGGATGCCTAACCACACAAATCAGTAATGTCGCCTAAGCGGCGCATTAAGGCGAGAATTTGACGGCGGGTACAAGGGGCAGAACTTCAAGAGGAAGTACAACCTAAAACCCATGCCCAAAGACAGACTGACAGATAGTGCCTCCAATATGGATGACCAAATCCAGGAACAACAGCGGAACGACGAACCAAAGTTCCCCAAAGTGACAAAGAGTGTTGTCGGGGGGTTACCCCCGAGTAGGGTAAAGACAGGTGGTAAAGGCCGCGTACGGAAGAAAGGTTGGGCCGAGTAGCCGACTACCGGGTACTCGCTACCCGGTCGACTGCTACCCGGTCTCACCTCAAGATGGCCAGAAGGAAATATCAATCAGTTTCTACCATGTCGAGTAGAAGGTTTGGCCCGAGTACAATTGGCGGGAACCTTCGGCGGGAAACTACTCGGGCAGGAAGTCAAAGGAGCCGTTCTGACACAGGATCCCGCGTATCCTGGGTCCGTACTTGGCAGCATTCGAACTACTGTTCACGTGGGGACGGTCTGTCTGACAGTGACAGCATGGAAGCAGTCGGTGGCAGGATAAGGGGGACCTACTCTGTGACTAGGTACAGTGATACCAGTCTGTCCCCTAGTTTTGCCCAACGACTTTACGGAAGCAGCCAAGACCAACGACCAAAGCTGTCAGCGGGTACTCGGAGAAAGGACAGTGTGGACACTATGTCGACACTTGTCCAGATTTGGACGTATCCGGCTGGGCACCGTGTATATAAGGTGCCCCGCCGCCTCCTGCGCGAGGCACGTACACACAGAGGAATGCTCATATGCTCCCATAGTGGCTCACTAGAAACCCTAGAAACCCTAAGTCCTTGACCTAGCTCTACTCGGAGAGGGGCAAGGGGCTACTCGGTAGCGTTACCATTTGTACTGTGGCTACTCGGTGAGACACCGTAATACATAGGGAAAGGCAGGAGTAGGGGTTTTACCTCCTCACGAGGGCCCTGAACCTGGGTACATCGTGTTGTTTGTGTTGTGTGGATCTTACCTCACGCGGATACTCGTCGCGTGATCCCTCCCCGGACACCTCCAGCGTCCATCGTCCCCACATCTTTAGCCATCCCATGGCATCTGCCGTGACACCACCACGACAGTTGGCGCCCACCGTGGGGCATCCAGCGGCGCTGGCTGGAGTTTCTGTTCGGACGGGATCCTCATCAGCGGAGCGCGTAGTTTGTGGCCTTGTCCACAGATTCGGCTCCTTCGACTTCGTCACCGACAACGCTGGCTGTTTCGGCGGCAAGGCCATGCCGGAAGGCGGCTCGGTGATCTCCTTCGGCTCTCACCGCGTCTACGTCGCCACCGTCACCAACGACACCTACCCCGAGCTGGTGCACGACGCGGAGGATCCCCCCGCGGTTGTTGCTGCTCGTGGAAGGCCCGTGCGCAGCTCTGCATGCTGCGCTGAGGTGATGGTGACTGGCTTGGCGGCAAACGCTGGCGCAGCTGCCACTGGCGCTGCGGCCGTCGTCGAGGAGGTCGACGACCCGCCCGCGGGTGGCAGAACACGCCGGCCATACGAGAAGGAGTGCAACCTGCCGCCTTCCACGTCTACGGTCATCCCCGCGTCAGCTGCGCGAACCGGGATGCCCACTCCCACCGACCTCGAGCTCCTAGCCGAGAGGGAGCAGCTCGAGCGGCAACGCCAGGAGCTGCTCGCCGAGCAGGCGGAGTTGGAGAAGATCGGGTTGGAGCTGAGCCTGGACCAGCTCGAGTACAACAAGGCTCACGGCTTCACGCCGGTGGCCAGGAGGCCCAGCAGGGTAGGCGCTACGCGGCGCAACCTAGGCGCCGAGATGGCGACTGTGGCGGAGGAGCCCGCGCAGTCGGCTACCGCGAACACCTTCACAAGGCCAAGGTACAGCACACCCGCCAAGACGCTGCGAGCTGCGGAGGCTGTGGCTGCCGAGTTGCCGCGCCTAGAGGGAGAGGCGCGTCGCAGGCAGCAGGAGAGGCTAGGCGAGCTGGTGCTGGAGGCCGCCAGGCAGAACGAGGAGTTCCGGAAGGCCAACCCGGGAGCTGGAGCTTCGCAAGTGGTTCATTCGCACGCGGCTAGATCTAACGATCAAGCCTCATCTCCGCATCCTAGCCGCGAGAAGAGCCGCAGCGGGCGTACGGGTAGAGACAGGCAAATGCAGGTGTATGACCCGGCTGCTGCCGCGAAACAGGTTGCTGTGCCGCAGCAGCCCGGGCAGGAACACAACGCTGCAAGAGCAGGCTCTCAAGCCCATCAAGCTCAAAGCCGTGTCCGAGAAGCCGCACGCCCGGGTACTTCTCGGCAACCCGCAGCTCCGCCTACTCGGCAGAGGCAGCAGCCGCGCCCGGTGGCACCAGTCGCCAACCCGGTGGAGCAGCCTGCTGCTATGCAGGTGGATAGGTATGATGATGGCTACTCGGCTATGGAGATGGCTGGTTATGACATCCATGACCGCGTGGGTGAGCGCGTGTTGGCACCTGGAGATGCAAGGCACCAGCTGGACCGTATCAGCTTGTCGGCGCGGCTTGAGAGCACGGGTCCTCCTGGCCCCGAGTGCTTTGGCCCGCGCATCATGAACGAGCCGTCCGTGAAGGGTTTCCAGCTCGCGAGAGGCACCAAGAGCTACAATGGTAGCACCAAGCCTGAAGATTGGCTCAACGACTACGTCACCGCGGTCCATATCGCGAACGGCAACAGGAGATGGGCGGTGCGCTATGTGCCGCAGATGCTAGAGGGTCCAGCTCGCACTTGGCTCAACAACCTGCCCAAGAACAGCATTAACTGCTGGCTGGACTTCTCGGATGCCTTCATCAGCAACTTCACCAGCACCTACAAGAGGCCGAATAGGCCACAGCAGTTATCGGCTTGCCGGCAGCGAGAAGACGAGACGGACCGCGAGTACCTTACTCGGTGGAGCACCTTGAGGAACACCTGTGAGGGTGTGAATGAAGCGCAGGCCATCACTTGGTTTGCGCAGGGTTGCCGGCATGGCAGCATGCTGTGGCAGAGATTGCAGAGGGAAATGCCCAACACCCTGGCCGAGACCATCAAGATTGCGGATCAGTACGCACTCGGTGATCCTACTCAGCCACTGATGGATTCCTCTGAGCCGAGAAGAAACTTCAACAGCAACAAGCGCAACGAGTTCCGCAACAAGCGCCGAGTAGATACTCGGTATGATCCCGAGGAGGTGAATGCAGTGAATGTTGGAGGCGGTGGTGGCCAAAGGCAGAAACCTGCTGGAGCCTACGGGCAGAACCAGAACCAGGGCCAAGGCAACAAGAAACCGTTCCGCACTGCGCAGCCGAGTAGCGGGAACTCCGAGCAGCCGAAGAAGTTTGTCTTCGATGACATGAAGGATGGTCCATGCAGCTTCCACACTCACCACCCCTCAAGGCCTGCGAACCACACTACTCGGCAATGCGAATGGTGGGATGTGATCAAGAGTGATGGCTTGCCTCCTCCACCTCCTCTGCCAGCCGCGAATGCCACTGTTCAGCCTACTCGGGCACCCGCAGCTCGGCCGCCAGTCTATCCGAGAAGAGAGAATGTGAACCAGGTGGCTTTAGGAGCCAACCAGAACTTCAACAACGAGAGGTACCGCAACAACAACAACAACTACAACCGCAACAACAACAACAGAGGCAACAACAACTATCAGGGCAACAACAATGGCAACAACGGCAACAATGGGGGCAATGGCCCTAACCAGTACCAAGAGCACCATGAGAGCTATATGATCTTCACTTCCGAGGCAGTCGACAAGCAGTCACAGCATAGGCGGGCCATGGAGGTCAATGCAGTGATTCCGGCTGTCCCTCACTACATGTACTGGTGCGACCAGGAGATCAGGTGGACTCGGGCGGATCACCCCAAGGTGATGCCCAATCCGGGTACCTATGCCTTGGTGCTGGATCCCACCTTCTTGGGCCCCGAGAAGAACGTGAGGTTCAGCAAGGTGCTGATCGACAACGGCAGCAGCATCAACATCGTGTACAAAGACACACTCGAGAAGCTTGGCCTGGCCGAGAACATGATGCTGCCCAGCAAGACCACTTTCCATGGCATTGTGCCCGGGATCTCATGCAACCCGATTGGCCGAGTGTGGATTGATGTGCTATTCGGTACTCGGGAGAACTGCCGCACAGAGCGCCTGCAGTTTGAGGTGGTGGATCATCAGAGTCCATATCACGCTCTACTCGGCAGGCCTGCTCTGAGCAAGTTCATGGCCTCTACCCACGTGGCTTACCTGAAGATGAAGATCCCCGGGCCCAATGGCATCATCACTATCTCGGGAGATTACAAGAAGTCCATGGAGTGTGCCTCTGCTAGCTCTCAGCTGGCGGAATCGATGGTGATTGCTGCCGAGAAGAAGAAGATGTACGAGGTGGTGGCCATGGCTCAGTCCGCACAAGCTGGCGCACAAGGTGTGCCGAGTACTCAACATGGTACTGCTTTCCAAGCGGCCAAGGAGACCAAGACAGTCCAGGTTGACCCCGAGTTCCCGGAGCGCGTGGCCATCATTGGTGCCGGGCTGGCCGAGAAATAGGAAAGCGCGCTCATCCACTTCCTCCGTGAGAATCGGGACGTGTTCGCCTGGACCAATGAAGATTTACCAGGAGTCCCGAGGGAGTTGGTTGAGCACTCTTTGCATGTGCGTCCTGACGCCAAGCCCGTGAAGCAGGCCTTGCGCCGTTTCGGGGATGAGAGAAGGAAGGCCATCGGTGATCAAATCACCAAGCTGCTGATCAGTAACTTCATCATGGAGGTGCTGCACCCGGACTGGTTAGCCAACCCGGTCATGGTCGAGAAGAAAAAGGAAGATCCCAAGGCTGCCACTGCATGGCGCATGTGCGTCGACTACACCGACTTGAACAAGGCATGCCCCAAGGATCCTTTCCCGCTACCTCGCATCGACCAGGTGATCGATTCCACTGCCGGCTGTGAACTGTTGTCTTTCATAGATGCCTACTCTGGTTTCCACCAGATTGCACTCAATCCTGCTGATCAAATAAAGACTGCTTTCATTACCCCGTACGGGGCTTATTGCTATCGTGTCATGTGTTTTGGCCTGAGGAATGCGGGTGCAACCTATCAGAGATGCATGCAGAAATGCTTGCACGACCAACTCGGCAAGAATGTGCAGGTGTACGTAGATGACATTGTCATCAAAACGAATAAAACACATACTCTGCTTGCCGACTTGGAGGAAACCTTTGCTAACCTACGCAGGTACAAAATGAAACTGAATCCGAGTAAGTGCACCTTTGGTGTACCAGCTGGAAAGCTACTCGGCTTTCTCGTTTCTAGTCGGGGCATTGAAGCCAATCCGTCTAAGATAAAAGCTATTGAAAGCATGTCTTTGCCGAGATCATTGAAGGATGTGCAGAAGTTCACGGGTTGTCTAGCATCACTGAGCCGTTTTCTGGGCCGAATGGGCGAGAAGGCTCTGCCTCTGTACCAGCTGATGAAGAAAAGCGACAAGTTTATCTGGACTCCGCAGGCGGATGTGGCATTCAATGAGCTGAAAGCAATGCTGGCTAGTGCTCCCGTCTTGGCTAGTCCGCTACCCAAGGAGCCTATGCTGCTGTACATTGCCGCGACTAACCGAGTAGTCAGCGTGGTGATAGTGGTGGAGCGAGAAGAAGAAGGCAAGAGTGTGCAGCGCCCAGTCTACTATCTCAGTGAAGTGCTGTCCAGTTCCAAGCAAAACTATCTGCATTACCAGAAGATGACATATGGTGTGTACCTGGGCGCCAGGAAGCTGAAACATTACTTCCAGGAGCATCCCATCACTGTTGTGAGCTCAGCTCCCATCTCGGACATCATGGGTAACAAGGAGGCGAGTGGCAGAGTAGCCAAGTGGGCGATTGAGCTAGCCGCGTACGCTCCCGCGTATACGAGAAGAGAAGCAATCAAGTCTCAGGTGCTGGCAGAATTTCTTGTCGACTGGGCCGAGATGCAATATGAACCTCCTGCTCCAGTCTCAAACTACTGGAAGATGCACTTTGATGGCTCAAAGGTGAAAGAAGGCCTTGGTGCTGGCGTGGTGCTTACATCGCCCAAGCGGGATCAGCTCAAGTATGTGTTGCAGATTCATTTCAAGGCATCCAACAATGTCGCCGAGTACGAGGCAGTTGTGCATGGTTTGCGAGTAGCAAAGGAGGTTGGCGTGCAGCGCATTATCTGTTATGGCGACTCAGATCTGGTGGTGCAGCAAGTCTCGGGTACCTGGGATGCCTTGGATGCCAACATGGCGTCGTATCGTTTCCTGGTGCAGTCAATGACTGGGTTTTTCGAAGGCTGTGAGTTCCAGCACATTCACCGAGCAGAAAACGAAGCAGCAGATGAGCTGTCCAAGTTGGGATCTTCTCGGCAGTCCATCCCGGCAGGGATTGCCTTGGAGCATTTGAGGAAGCCATCCATCAAGCCTTCCCCCAACTCGGAATCCATCTTTGTCCCTTCTCTGCCAAGTGAGGAATCTGACCCAATGGAGATCGACTGGGAGAGTGCTGCAGGGAACCCGGGGACTGCCGTCCTATACTCGGGGACTGCCACTCCCTACCCGGGGACTGCCATTCCTTACTCGGGGACTGTCGCCCTCAACCCTGAAGCTGTTGCATTCATTGAAGAAGTTCTCGCCAATCGATCTGGGCTGCAGAGAAGCGCTCCTACTCCTCCTATGCAGCCACCAGAGCCTGTCCCAATGGAAATGGACGAACCAGTACTTCCCGTGCGGGAGACACCGAGTTGGGCAATGCCCATATTATCCTTTTTAAGGGACGGCACTTTACCTGAAGATGAGGTGACTGCGAGGCAGATTCAGAGAAGATCCAAGGGCTACGCCTTAGTCCGAGATGTGCTGCACAAGAGAAGTGCCACTGGTGTGCTGCAACGCTGTGTAAGCCCAGAGGAAGGAGAAGAAATCCTGGTGGAGATACATCAAGGAGAGTGTGGGCATCACGCCTCTTCTCGGGCTTTAGTCAAGAAAGCGTTTCGGCATGGCTTCTACTGGCTCACTGCATTGCAGCAAGCTGAGGACATTGTGAGGAAGTGCGCCGGCTGCCAGATGTTCGCAAGTAAGATTCACGTGCCAGCATCCGAGTTGAAAACAATTCCTATCACATGGCCGTTTGCTGTTTGGTGCTTGGATATGGTTGGTCCTTTCAAGCCGGCTAAGGGCAATATGACACATATCTTGGTCATGGTGGACAAGTTCACCAAGTGGATCGAGGTGAAGCCTATTCGGAAGTGCGATGGAGTCACAGCTGTGAAGTTCGTGAAAGATGTGATCATGAGATATGGCTACCCGCACAGTATCATCACCGACAACGGCACCAACTTTGCAGAGGGGGCAATGGTGCGATTTTGCAGAGATAAGCATATCCGACTAGACGTTGCGTCAGTCGCGCACCCCGCCTCCAATGGGCAAGTTGAAAGAGCAAATGGGATGGTACTGGCAGGCATCAAGCCGAGGCTGATTGAGCCATTGCTGAAAACACCCGGGTGTTGGCTAGAAGAGTTGCCAGCGGTGTTGTGGAGTCTAAGGACTACCCCTAACCGGTCAACCGGCTACACGCCATTCTTCTTGGTATACGGGGCTGAGGCCGTGTTGCCAATAGACTTAGAGCATGACTCCCCCCGAGTAGCCCTCTACACTGAGGTGGAGGCGAGAGAAGCTCGAGAAGACGACGTTGACCTGCTTGAAGAAGCAAGAGAGCTGACTCTGTCACGTTCGGCTATCTACCAGCAAAACCTGCGGCGCTATCATAGCCGAAAGGTGAACCCAAGGGTCTTCCGAGAAGGAGACATGGTCCTTAGGCTTGTGCAGCGCACAGCCGGGATGCACAAGTTGTCTCCTCCATGGGAAGGGCCTTTCATTGTCAGCAAAGCGCTGCACAATGACGCGTACTATCTTGTAGATGTGCGCCCATCGCAGGCGAACAGGGCAGATAAAGCTGGAGAGGAAACCAAGCGTCCCTGGAATGTAGCTCTACTTCGTCGTTTTCATTCGTAAGCAAAGATGTGTATGTACCCTTTCATCCGAGTTGAAATTCTACTCTGCAATCTAAAATTGTTCTCGGGGACTGCCCTCGTCCAAAATTGCTCTAAGTGTTTTTACTCGGCTTGTTCCTTTGTCTATTCGGTTGCTTCACTTCAGAACTCAAAAGTGCATTGAGTACTGTGTTTAAACCTATATGCCAACTCTTCGACTTTGCTGCTGTCCGAAACCCGGCTTCATGGCAAGCAAGAGAACAAGCAAAAGGTCAATGAGCACACGAAAATCACTAAGGAAGAAAAAGTGCAGGAACCGAGTAGATTGTCGGTTACTTTTTTCCTCGTTTTCGTCTTCTCGGTTAAGTGGTGGGCTGCGTTATCATGATTGTTTTCTAGCGGCTAAGTATTTGCAGCCTTGTTCTTTGATTCTTGTGACTCGAATACCAAACAAGCGACAAGTCGCAGGTAGAGCAGAGATGAAAAGACAGGGTGAATAAGAAAAGCTACTCGGGGACTCGCATGGGAACACAGCTCGGCATTGAGCCACTGTCGTTCAAATTGATTACTGTCAACGTAAACTGAGTGGGCATAAAAACTGGGTAGCAAGCGAAAACAAATATTGTTTGATACATATGCTCCCGGCATCCCGGGGATCTGATAAATGTTCAAGTTAAAAAAGTTGCAGGTGGCCTCAGGTTGAGGAGGCAGTGTTCTAGGCGCTGGCATGGGCAGTTGTTTACTCAACGACTGTCTTGGTAGCAGTTTCTTCGGCGGTGGTTTTCTCGGCAGCTTCTTCGTTGTTGGTGGCGTCCGTTTCCGTCTGCACGGCAGCGGACTCCTCCATCTCAACATCATCCTGGGTGGCCGTCTGCTCGGATGTAGCTGTGGCCACCGAGATGGGGCCTGGAGCCGAAGAGGAGCCAGCGGTGTGGCTAGGAGGTGGCACCGTGTCGTCAAGAGCAGCACCCGAGGAGGTGCCGAAGTTGAGTGGCTCGCTGTCGATGTGGGCATGCTCCTCCTCATCGCTACCCGAGACGGCGGCGCTCTTCCCCTTCCCGGCCTTGCTCCTGGGAGATGCGAAGTATTCGTCCATGTCCTCCTCGTCGTCCTCGTCGTCCTCCACATCGGCTTCCTCCTCGTCTTCATAATCAGTGTCCGGCTCGGGGGGGCCGTCGATGTAGACCTCCGTCTCGGCACACTCGGCAACTTCATAAGCGATCTGCTTGCGCAAGGCCACGCTAGCGGCATCATTCTCCCACTTGGAGTTATTACGCTTCCCGCGGATGCGCTGCATGTCAAGGTTCTCATACCAAGACGCCATGCAGAGAAGCATCACATCTGCACCGGCACGGGCTGCAGAGGCTCGCCACTTCTTCAGCTCGGCCTTCGCTTCCTCCAGCTTGCGAGCGAGATCTCGCATCGTTCTTGGCTGGGGGTCATGAGGCCAGAACAACCTGTGGAGCTCAAAGCCCACGTGCACCAAGTCAGTCCCGCAGCCGGCCAGCTGCTCGAAGTATCCTTTGAGCACCACCAAGCTATCCTCGATGTCAGCCCTGGTGTCAATCGGTTCACCCAGCGAGAGGCGAACTGCTCGGGCCTTGGCTATCGTGGGCGCAGAGGTAGACTCAAGACGAGGCCAAATATCTGAAATAGCAAGTGGCAAGATTAAAAACCGAGAAAGGAAAGAGGAAGCCGAGAAGGAATAGGACCGAGAAGAAAAGATGCAGGGAAGAAAAGAACTTACCGACTAGTTGGCGGCGCAGCTGCTGCAGCTTGGTTCTCCAGGATTCCTCGTTGTTAATCTGCTTTGATTGAACCTGGCGCAGGGTGTCCATCTGAGCGAAAAGATCAGCATTGGTCTTCTTCAGAGTCTCGCACTCAGCCTCGAGGGCCCTCTCCTTGGCCTTGAAAGTAGTCTCGGCCTTGGCTTTCTCGGCGATGGCCGCGTCCCTCTCGGCGCCAATCTTCACGGCGTCTTGGAGCGCGTTCTGAAGCTGGACCTGCAGCTTCTCCATCTCGCTGGTGTGGTCCTTAATCAGAGTAATGGCCTGATCGGACAGCTGCTTTTCCACCGCTGCTGGCTGAACGCAATCTTGGTGCGCCTCAGCAAATGACTTATAATCTTCTGCGAAAAGATAAGATAAGGTCAGCAGATATGCAGAGAAGAAACAAATTCGAGACAGGACCGAGTAAACAACGAGCTCACCTTCAAGTCTCTTTATAGTGGCCTCGGAGTCTGCCACAAAAGCACGGCACTTCTCGTGCTCGTCGACTAGGGCCTTCAAGTTAGCTGCAGAGAAGGAAAGGTTAGTGCCAAAGAAAGCAGGAGCGGGCGTAAAAATAAAACGCAGAAACCGCGTAGCTAAGAGGCCTACCCTGCACTTCAGCCAGCTGCTGGCTGCTCTCATTGGCGTTTTTGCTTGCGGCCTCGGCATCTGCCTTCTCTTTCTCCAGTGCGGTAATGCGTCTCCTGGCGATGGAGTGGTTCCAGAGAAGGATGCGGTACAAGTTGGTCCGCTTGAGAACGCTATCCTGAAAACCGAGAAGAAAATGAGTTAGGCAAAGCAGAGAAGATTCGGCCCGAGTAGGAGGCTACTCGGAGAGTGTCCACCTACTCGACCCAAATCTCGGGGACTGGGAGTGATGATGAGAAAGAAGAAAGGCGAGTAGAAGAGAAGAAAATTCAACTCGGAAAAGGCAAAAAGACTTACTGCGTAGCTCTGTTCGATATCCTCGGCGTTCTTGCGGTGCAAGAACATCTTGGCTGCGAGGGTGGCGGTGTCGGTGGAGACGGACATGGGCTGGTGTCCCAGGTCGATCTTGTTCCACTCCACGCGGTAGTGGTCGACGGAGCCAAGGGTCAAGCCATGCCACTTATCCTCTCCGAGAACCCCGCTGTCCCACTTGGCGCTGATGTAGCCGACAGTGTCCAGCACCTGCTCAAGACCCTTGGAAGTTATTGGCTTGTCTTGGGGTCCCCGAGAAGCAATATTGACGGGTTTATTCTGGGCTGGATCGAAGGGAGGAGTATTCCTGGCTACTGCCTTCCTCCCCTTCTGAATAGCTACAGCCTTATCTTGGGGAGGGAAGCCGATGCGGTGTTGGTGGCTAACCTCAATCATATATTCCGGGTAGCAGGGCTGACCAGCAGCGCGAGCGCCCGCAGAGAGTGCAGCAGGAATCGGGCCGGAGTCGCGGATCACGAGTGCTCCGCCTGCGGATGCGCCTTGCTCCCTGGCCCTTTTCTTCGTCTGCTCCTTCTCGATCTTCTGCTTCTCGGGATCCTCGGGTTTCTTCCCCTCTGTCTTGGCTTTTGCCTTCTCGGCCTTGGCTTTTGCCTTCTCGGCGACTGCTTCCTCGGCAGCTCGCCTCTCGGCTTTCTTCTGATCAGCCCTGGCCTTCTTCTGCTCGGCCTTGGCTCTCTCAGCAGTTTCTTTCTCGGCTATGGCCTTCTCGGTGGCTTCCTCCTTGGCCTTGGCCTCCTCGGCAGCCACCTTATCGGCAGCCTTATTCTCGGAAGGGCCCTTCTCGGAGCAGTAATCCCTCAGAGCATCAAGGGCCCGTTGCCTGGTTACTCGCCCAGGAGGGCTGGAGGTGTCCTTGCTCTGAGGAGACGAGGAGGAGGTTGGCGGTGTAGGGCCTTGTGCAGTCGGTGGCGTAGGGCCCTGCGCAGTTGGAGGCGCCGCTGCAGCTCCTGGCAGAACACCACTCGGTACGCCGCCTGGCAGTGGGTAAACATCTTCTACGGTGGCGTCCGCAGCGGCGTTGTCTCCTACTTGCTGCTCGGCAGCAAGATTGTCTCGTGCACCAGCCTCTGTGCTGGTTCGCTCTTGTTCTACTTCAGGCCGCTCGGGGGCGGCAGTGTCTTGCAAATCCTGGTCTCGGACCTCCTCGGCATTGCTAGCCGGAGGAGAAGGTGGTCTTTCGGGGTGGACGGCAGCGTCCTGAGCTGCCGCTTCTGATCCTGCTCCCTGAGCGGAAGTGATCGGTGCTTTGGCGGCAGCAGCGTGGGCAGTGTTGTCCTCCTCGTCGTCATCGACGTTGATCAGAGGAATTGGAGTTTCCTTGGCTTGGCCGGATGCGCAAGCGGCGTTCACATCCAGGGGAGCTCTGCGGAAAGAGGAGAAGGGAATCAGGAATTGGAAGAAAATGGGGAAAGTGGTACTGCGCGAGAAGAAAGACGACCGGGAAGGAGGCTTACGCGGTAGTGGAAGAGAGCTGTTTCCTCTTTCTCTTCGTGGTGAGCTTGGTGGGATTCTTCTTCTCGGGGGTCTCTCCCTCCTCGGCGGGCTTCTTCTTCTTCTTGGCAGGAGGCGCTTGTGCTTCGCCGCCTGTCCGTTTGCGAGTTGCGGGAGGGGCAACCGACAGAGGCTTGACGACAAGGGGCGCATCGCCCTCGTTCTCGTCCTCATCCTCGTCGTCCTCCTCCGCAGCGGCCTCATCTGAGAAATTCAAAGGAAAGGAGAAGTGAATCAGAAATAGCAATACAAGGAGTTGATGCTTCCCGAAAACAAGCAAGATGAGGATGCTATTACCGTCAGAGCCGTCGTCCGCCCAAGTGTTAAGGACGTCGCGCTTCTCGGGAACGGGGCTGTTCTGCTCCGCGTCATCAGAGGGGGGTATATCATCCTCCTCGCGATCCTTGGACCAGTTGTCCTCGAAGACCTCGCTGCTTTCAGTGAGCTGGCGAGTAAGAGTCTGAAAGGCAGAGAAGGATCACAAGTTAGCCGAGTACCAGAATAGAACTCTACTCGGGTAGGCGTGCACCCACAAAGCACACTAAGCCTAGGCCTTTTTCTAAAAATTCCTACTCGACGAGGCGTGCAGGCACAAAGCACACTAAGCCTAAGGCGAGTTAGCTAAGTGTCCTTCTCGGTGCACAAGGCGATTGCTAGTCGAGGCAAAAGGAGAAGCTATCTACTCGGAAGGCAGAGACGAAAACAGAGTAAGGGAGACGTACCCGCAAGATTGGAGTCCTACGGCTGAACGGGAGGAACCCGTACCGCCACTTCTCGTTGAGGCTGGTCTTCAGGATGTTCCTGGCAAGCCTGGGAACGTCAGCATCGTCGATCTCGACGGTGGTGGTCCTGGTGCAATCGCGAGGCCCTCACATGTAACACATGAGGTGGCATCGCTCCTGCAGAGGAAGCACCCGGCGTTTGATCCAGCACGCTACTGGGTCGTCATTCCTGAGGCCATGCGTCTTCAGCCAGGCGAGTTGCGTCTCTATCTCGGTGGCGTTCTCGTCGTTGACGGGCTTCTCCTTCCAATTCGACCCGAGTGGAGCACGCTTGCTCCAAGGGGGCAGGTTGATCCGATCGTCGACGGGGGCTCCATCAGCGGCGGCAACGTTCCTCACGTAGAAGAACGTTTGCTGCCACATTCGGCAGGAATCCAGCCCCTGGATGCGGGGGTGGTTCGTCCCGTTGCGCTGCACCATCATGGCGCAGCCGACGTCGGTGGCGCGGGCAACGCCCGCGCTGTCCTTCTTCCCGACGGATTGTTGGCGGAGATGGAAGTAATGGAGCCACGTCTCCACGGTGGGCCTGATGCCGAGGAAGGCCTCGCACACCACGGCGTGGTATGCGAGGAAAACGACTGCATTGGGCGGCAGATGGTGCATCTGCAGCCCGAAGTGATTCAGGAACTTACGCATGAAGTCCGATGCTGGCAGCCCGAATCCGCGCTCGAAGTGGGACATGAACACCACGCGCTCTCCGTCCCTGGGCTTGGGCACGACCTCGTCGTCGGGTGCCCGGCACTCCACGCCGGGGGGAACCCTTCTCTCGTTCACAAGCCAGGCGAGGTTGGCTTGGGTGATGGAAGAACCGGCCCAGCAGGACTTGGCCATGGTTGCGAGTGGAAGAATCGGAAATCAGACGGGGTTGGTGGTGGAGCGAGTCCGCGGCGGCGCAGAGGCTAGTGCGGCGGCGGAGCGCTCGGTGGCGGAGAAGAACGGGAGGAAGAAGAGGAAATGAGCAGGGAAGGGGAAAAGGAAGTTACCGCGGGGGTATTTATACCTCCTCGGCGAGATTACCGTTACCGCTACGGGAGTGGGATCGATTGTGGCGTGTGGTGGGTCCTGTGGCCGGCCAGAAACGCACACACGCGAGAACCGCGCGCGTAACGGCCGCATTGGATCCCACTACAAGATCGTGGCCAGTAATTGCGCGTAATGGGACTTGACGGCCGGTGGGCCCACGGCGTGAAAACTGGACACGTGGCGTCGTGTCCTGGGCAACCAAACGACAAGGTCGTGGATGCTTGACACGTAGGCAGTGCCTGCGTGAAGGGCTGGATGTTGCTCTGCGCTGCAGAGGCTCAGTTTGCGAAATTTCGCTAAGTCTTTTTACTCGGGTACAGAGTAGAAAGCAAGTGATACTCGGAAAGAGGAGACTCAAGATACTTTCCGGATAGCGACTCGGAGGACCTACTCGGCATCTTGAGGTTCGATGGCTGAGATGCAAAGGCTGGTTTTAAGCTGGCAGAGCCTAGTGAACAAGTTCGCAAGACTCAACCAGCTTCGGGGACTGCTGTCGGGGGGTTACCCCCGAGTAGGGTAAAGACAGGTGGTAAAGGCCGCGTACGGAAGAAAGGTTGGGCCGAGTAGCCGACTACCGGGTACTCGCTACCCGGTCGACTGCTACCCGGTCTCACCTCAAGATGGCCAGAAGGAAATATCAATCAGTTTCTACCATGTCGAGTAGAAGGTTTGGCCCGAGTACAATTGGCGGGAACCTTCGGCGGGAAACTACTCGGGCAGGAAGTCAAAGGAGCCGTTCTGACACAGGATCCCGCGTATCCTGGGTCCGTACTTGGCAGCATTCGAACTACTGTTCACGTGGGGACGGTCTGTCTGACAGTGACAGCATGGAAGCAGTCGGTGGCAGGATAAGGGGGACCTACTCTGTGACTAGGTACAGTGATACCAGTCTGTCCCCTAGTTTTGCCCAACGACTTTACGGAAGCAGCCAAGACCAACGACCAAAGCTGTCAGCGGGTACTCGGAGAAAGGACAGTGTGGACACTATGTCGACACTTGTCCAGATTTGGACGTATCCGGCTGGGCACCGTGTATATAAGGTGCCCCGCCGCCTCCTGCGCGAGGCACGTACACACAGAGGAATGCTCATATGCTCCCATAGTGGCTCACTAGAAACCCTAGAAACCCTAAGTCCTTGACCTAGCTCTACTCGGAGAGGGGCAAGGGGCTACTCGGTAGCGTTACCATTTGTACTGTGGCTACTCGGTGAGACACCGTAATACATAGGGAAAGGCAGGAGTAGGGGTTTTACCTCCTCACGAGGGCCCTGAACCTGGGTACATCGTGTTGTTTGTGTTGTGTGGATCTTACCTCACGCGGATACTCGTCGCGTGATCCCTCCCCGGACACCTCCAGCGTCCATCGTCCCCACATCTTTAGCCATCCCATGGCATCTGCCGTGACACCACCACGACAAGTGTGAACCACACATTCTTGGCAACCCCATCCACCAAAAACGTAAAAGCCGCATGGCGGGAGATCAATGTCGTTCTACCAGCTAGCCCAAAATTCCCGAAGTATGCTGAAACCCCAATCACATGGGATCACACGGATCACCCACCATACATCCTAGACATAAGATCACATGCTTTGGTGGTAAGCCCAATCGTGGAAAACATCAGGCTCCACAAAGTTCTCATGGACGGCGGTGCCAGCATAAACTTCCTGTACTTAAGTATATTGGAGAAGCTCCACTTATCGTAGAAGCAACTAAACCACAAAACGTGAAGTTCCACGACATTGTCCCTGGAAGACAAGCCACACCCCCGTGAGAAATCTCCCTGGACGTCCCCTTTGGGGAAGAAAAGCACTTCCGAACGGAGAAAATCTCTTTTGAGGTTGTACCGTTCCACAGTGTATACCACGCCATACTTGGGCGTTCGGCATTCGCCAAATTTATGGCACACTCGTGCTATATCTACAACAAACCGAAGATGCCAGGACCAAAAGGCAGCATCATCACAATGTGTGGAGATTTCAAGGTGGCAAAGGTGTGCGAATTGGCGAATGCCGAATGCGCATAAACCGCCATTGCCAAAGAAGAGCTGCGTGAGCTGGAGAAAGAGATGAACCACGGAGAAATGCCAGTTGACAAAGAAGCAACTCTAAAAATGAAGGAATCCTTCAGCGCCAAAGACACCAAGAAGGTCAGGCTAAACCATAATGACCCAGCTAAATTTTTGTTTGAACGTTTTGCTGCACAACCCCCGATTGTTTCGAGTGTGACTGCGGCTGGGAGTCACCCCTAAATTTCTGTTTGAACGTTTTGCTGCGTAGCCCCCCAGTGTTTCGAGTGTGACTGTGGCTGGGAGTCACCCCCTAAATTTCTGTTTGAACATTTTGTTGCGCAGTCCCCCGAGTGTTTAGAGTGCGACTGTGGCTGGGAGTCACCCCTAAATTTCTGTTTGAACATTTTTCTGTGCAGCCCCGAGTGTTTCGAGTGCGACTGCGGCTATGAGTCACCCCTAAATTTTTGTTTGGACATTTTGCTGTGTAGCCTCCGAGTGTTTCGAGTGCGACTGCGGCTGGGAGTCACCCCAAAATTTATGTTTGAACGTTTTGTTGCGCAGCCCTCGAGTGTTTCGAGTGAGATTGCGGCTGGGAGTCACCCCTAAACTTCTGTTTGAACGTTTTTCTGCGCAGCCCCCGAGTGTTTCAAGTGCGACTGCGGCTGAGAGTGACCCCTAAATTTCTTTTTGAACGTTTTGCTGCGCAGCCCCCGAGTGTTTCAAGTGTGACTGCGGCTGGGAGTCACCCCTAAATTTTTGTTTGATCTTTTTGCTGTGCAGCCCCGTAGTATAGCTACACCCGTGGCTTGTGCTCGGGTAAGACGGTATTTGACTTGTGATTATAACTGTAAAACAGACAAAAGAGAAACTCCTCGTAGCAGAGGGGTAATATAGTTTGATTCGTTCAACTGGAATACAGAAAGTGGCTAAAATAGTCTTATTCTAATCGTACTTAATTGTAAACTAAGCATAAAAAGGACGTAGTTGTAAGATGTTCCATGGATTCTTGTAGAAGTTCCCAGTCTTCTTGTCTTTGAGCTTGTATGCGCCTTTTCCGAGTACTTCACCTATAACACAGGGCCCTTCCCATGGTGATGTCAACTTGTCGTGGCTCCCTTGCTTCAGCCGCAGCACCAAATCACATACATTGAAGGTTCTCCTACGCACTCGACGGGCATGGTAGTTGCGCAAGACTTGCTGATATATGCATGTTCCCGCGAGTGCTTTATCCCGAGCCTCGTCTGCCAAGTCGAGTGCGTCCTCGAGTGCTTGATTCGAGATCTCTTCTGTGTAAGATGCGACTCGAGGCGCGTTGTGCCATACTTCTACTGGTAATATTGCATTGGCTCCATATACCATAAAAACGGAGTGTACTCTACGGGTCTGCTTGGTGTTGTTCGCAAGCTCCAAAGTATTGAATATAGTTCCTATGACGATGCGCTAGCTGCACGTTTGAGTGGTGTGAGTACCCGCTTCTTTAATCCTGTTGTGATTAACCCGTTTGATCGTTCCACCTGCCCATTAGTTTATGGGTGTGTGACCGATGAATAGCTGACATTGATCCCTAACTCTTTGCAATAGTCCTAGAACTCCTCTGCTGTGAAGTTTGTTCCATTATCTGTGATGATGTTGTGACTATAGACATGATGAATTTTACTATTGACTCTGCATCCTATGTTGTTCCTGGCATAGCTTCGATCAATTTGGTGGATTTGTCGACTGCTACAAGCAGCCGAGTGTATCCGTCGTTGGACGATCGACGAAGAGGCCCAACCATGTCGAGTCCCCATTGTGCGAAAGGCCAAGCGAGTGGTATCATATGAACTTTTGTAGCTGGTACATTCGGGCTGCAAACATCTGGCACGCCTTGCATCACCGTACAATTTTCTTGGCATCGTACTCTGCTGTTGGCCAGTAGAACCCGACTCGAAAAGCTTTGCGGACAAGGTTTCTGCTCCCTACATGATGTCCACAGGTTCCTTGTTGTTTACCTAAGAGTATTTCTCTTCCCTCCTCTCGGGTAACACACCTCTGCAATATGTGTGATATGCTGCGTTTATGCAGTCGTCCATCATGGATTGTGAACACTTTGGATCTACGCATCACCCGACGAGCTTTTGCTTGATCCTCTGGAAGTTTGTTTCGAGTCATGTAATCTATCAATGGTTGCATCCAGGTGGTTTCCACTTGATTATCTTTCTCCATTGTATCCATGGGTGTTGGTTCTGCTTCTTCTTCCGACTGTTCTGCCTTGTTTGCCTCCGAGTCTTCAGCTATTTCTGTAGCTGATACCTTTGTTTTATACATGGTTGATCAACCTTCTCATAGAAAACGTTGGGTGGGATAGGTGCACAAGTAGACCCAATGTTTGCTAAAGAATCCGCTTCTGAATTGCTTCCTCTACCAATGTGCTGCAGTTCGCATCCGTCAAATTTGCCTTCGAGTTTGTTGTATAGATCTTTGTATGCTGCCATATTTTCTGCTGGGTATCACACTCCTTCACTGTTTGTTATACCACGTGGTTCGAGTCGCCGTAGATGACGAGTCGAGTTGCTCTGCATGCTTTGGCCATTTTCATCACGTGGATGAGTGCTTCGTATTCGGCTTCGTTGTTTGATGCATTTTTTGAAATTCATCCGAAGTACATACAATAATCTGTCTCCTCTGGGGGACATGAGTATTACTCCTGCTCCTGCTCCGGGTGCTCTTTTTGGACCATCAAACTACATTGTCCAACTACTCGACATATCTGGCAATCTTGGTTGTTCCAACTCGAGCCATTCTGATACAAAATCCGGGAGTACCTGTGACTTGATTGTTTTTCGTATATCGTTGGTTATATCACGTGGTCCCAGCTCGATCCCCCATTTTTTCACTTGTCATGTTGCATTATAGTTGTTGAGTATGTCTGACACGGGGGCGCTTGAAACCACAGTAATCGGGTGCACCTGAAAGTAGTGCCTGAGCTTTTTAGCTGTCATGTATACTCCGTATGCCAATTTATGCTAGTGCGGGTACTGCTGCTTGGATATTGATAGTACCTCGCTGACGTAATAGACCGATCGCTGCAGCCTGTATGTGGACCCTTCCTGGGGTCGTTCGACTACTAATACTGTGCTTACCACATGTCTTGTTGCTGAGATGTATAGGTACATTGGATCCTTTTCCTAAGGTGCCATCAAGACAGGTGGAGTCGACAAGGTTCGTTTGAGTGCATAGAAGGTTTCCTGTGCTTCGGGTGTCCACTCAAACTTATCTGACTTCTTTAGTAATTTGTATATAGGGAGTGCTTTCTCTCCAAGCTTTGCAATAAATCTCCTGAGTGCCGCAATTCTCCCAGCCTGCTTATGTACTCCTTTGACGTTTACTGGTTCTTTCATCGAAATGATAGCTTTAATCTTTACCGGAGTGGCCTTTATGCCTCAGGCGGACAGAAGATACCCGAGTAAATCTACCTGGTGTACTCCGAACGCACACTTCTTCGGGTCCAGCTTTATCTGTTACTCTTCGAGTGCTGCAAATGTCTCTCGAAGGTCGTCGATAAGGGTTTCTGCCTTGTTCGGCCTTACCACTATATCATCAACATACACTTGCGCGTTTCTGCCAATCTGTGCTTTCAAGCAATTTTGCATCATGCGTTGGTATGTAGCACCCGCGTTTTTCAACCCGAAATCAATTATGGTGTAGAAGTATACGCCAAACCGGGTGATGAATGCGGTTTTTTCCTCGTCCTCCCTCTTCATGAAGATCTGGTTGTACCCTGAGTATGCGTCGAGGAAGGAGAGCCTCCCACAACCTGCAATTGAGTCGATGATCTGATCGTTACGTGGTAGTAGGAACCAGTCTTTAAGGAAGTTCTTGTTCAATGACGTGTAGTCTATGCACATCCGTAGAATTTTAGTGTTTTTCTTGGCTACCAGCACTGGATTTACGAGCCAAGTTGCTATTTTGATCTCTCGAATAAATTTTGCCGCAGGTAACCTGTTGATTTCTTCCTCTATTGCTCTCTGCTTCGACTCCAAGAAACATCGAGTGAATTGTTGTATCGGCTTTGCGTCCTTGTAGATTTCTAGTGAGTGCTCGGCGAATTTCCTGGGTACTCCTGGCATGTCCGTTGGGGCCCATGCAACAATTTTTTAGTGCTCACGGAGAAATTCAACGAGCGCGCTTACCTATGCAATAACTAACATTTTGGACACGAGTAATGTCTTTGCTAGGTCAGTCGGGTGGACTTGGTATTCTATTGTGTCCTTTTACACGTCGAACTCCATCTCGGGTGTTGTTTTCTTTGTCAGGGGATGGATCGAGTGATCGTTCGTAGCTGCTATGTCTGCAAGTTTTTGATGCATTCCGAATGACTATGATATTCTATTGAACTTAACATTGCAACTTTCAGATTTTGTGTAGTTTCCGCGCACTGTAATCACTCCCCTAGGTCCTGGCATTTTGAGCAACAGGTAAGTTTAGTGGGGAACTGCCATGAATCTCAGGAATGCTGTCCTGCTGAGTATCGCGTTGTATTGGGACGTCCAATCGACTACTTCAAAGTCGAGTTTTTTCCTTCATGTAGTTGTCGCGTTCTCCAAAAACCACCTCGACTGTTACTGTACCCACGGGTTTTACTGCTTTTCCAGGCACAATTCTGTGGAATGAATTGTCTGATTACTTCAGGTTACTTATTGGTATATTTATTTCTTCAGCGTTTCTGCACAGATGATGTTGATTCCGCTTTCTCCATCCATGAACACTCGATTTAGATCATAGCCTCCAATCTGTGCTTTGAGTACCAGCGCTGCCTTTCCTGGGAAGGGGACTCGAAGCGGGTGATCGGCTCTGGAAAAGGTGATGTTTGAATCGGACCAGTCCAGGAACTCAGGCGTTATAGTTGGTGATATTTCTGCTAGATTCACCTGCATGGTAATGAGATTTTGGATTGTTTTGGAGCGAGCGCCTTTATGTATCATGTATAATTTTCCTATATACTTTTCCTTTTGGCTCTGGGTACCTGTCTTCTTCCGAGTAGCCCACCCTATGTTGATGTTGTATTGCTGCAGCTTGTTGTTGAAAGTTCATTTCGTTTTCCCATTGGTTCTGTGTGTTAGTTAACAATACTAAGTACATTATTTATCGAGGTGTTGAGTGTGCAGATTATATTTTCAACATCCGCATCGACCACCAAAAGATCGGTGAAGTTAGATCACTGAGGTTTGGGACAGAGAGGAGCTAGATATTTCTAACCGGATTATTCAAGGGCAACCGGAATTTCCGGTTAGGAAGATCCCAGCCCAGTTTGAGACACAGATGAGCCAGAAATTTTCAACCGGATTATTCTGGAACAACCGGATATTCTGGTTGTGGAAGTTTGGGCTCAAAATGGCTAAGGACCGAAAGCTGAACACGCATAAGCAAGCCGGATATTTCAAACCGTATTACTCCATATCAGCTGGATTTTCCGGTTCAGGAGCCTGTTCGGAACAGAAGCGAGCCGGATATTTCAAACTGGATTATTCGCTCCAAGCAGAATTTCCGGTAGAAGTCAACGCAGTCGAAATCAGAACCTGTAGGATTGAAGCTACCGGATTTTCCGGTTCGAATTTCGGTTCCATTTTCCTGCTCAAACGGCTCTATTTGGGGAGGGGTATAAATACCCCTCCTCTTCCTCCTTGAGCTCTAGTTCGTCTATTGCATTGAATACCATTTATTGAGCTCACCAAATCCTCAATTACTCCCAGTCCCTACCACCAAACTTGTTGATCTTCATAGGATTGAAGGAGAAGTCCCCGATCTACATCTTCACCGAGCCGTTCTTCATTTCCCCCTCATTCACTTGAAGGATTTGAGTGTAGGGTTTCCATTTGTGGAGAACCTAGACCTCTTGCTACACTTGGTGATTCTTGGTGTTGGCAGCCCCCAATTTGGTCGTGGTTGTGTGCCCCAAGCTTGTTTGTAAAGGATTCGATTCCCGCCTCAAAGGGGATCAATAGTGGAAGGTGGACTAGGCCTTTGTGGCTGGGTTCATCGGAGAATAGGGTGAGGAATTTGTGGCGTTGAGTAGGCCTTCGTGGCGAAGCTAACACCCCTCCAATGAGACGTACTCCCTTAACAAGGAGGAACTCGAAAATACATGGTGTCTCCGCGTGCTTCATATCAGTTACCTCGTTCCTTTCCCCTTTACTTGTGCTTGTATTGTGTTTGTTGTTGTTCTTGTCATATAGGCACCGTAGTTGCATTATCTAGAGAATTTACCTTTGTGTCAAGCCTAATCTTGAAGAAAAATTAAAATTAGTCATAGAACCTATTCACCCCCCTCTAGGTTCCCTTACTATCCGTTCAATTGGTATAAGAGCCTCGACTCTTTTATCGGGCTGTACCGCCTAAGAGTTTAGTATGGCCGATGATCTGGATATCACCAGTTCTGTGGCGCATGTCACTATGGATGATCTCAAGGAGTTGAAAAATTCCTTGACCTCATCCATGGAGGGCAAAATAGATGAGTTGCGAACACTCATGTTGCAATTCATGAACCCCAAGGAACCGAAGACTCCGCCTCATCTCCTACGGATGAAATTATGGAGGGTGCCAAGAATGGGGCTAATGGTGAACCACCTAAAGATGCTTCCGCTAAGAACTCTATATGTAAGGGTACAGAAGGAAAAGGAGAATTCCACTCCGTCGAAGGACACTATTCTCCTGATCCTCCCGTCCCACATCCTCATATAATTCCTAGAGGAGAACCTCCTAAAATTGATGCACGTTCTTTTGGTGAGTGGCAATATTACATGGAAACTCACTTGAACTCTTCTTGTATTGAACTTTGGAGGGTCACTCTAGATGGATACAAGCCACATGACCCCAAGAACTTGACAAGAAGAGAAGTCGTAGATTGTCAACTCAACTACACCGCCTTGTCCATCATTCAACAAGCCGTGGGTCCAAACCACATGGCTCATCTTCAACAATATTCCACCGCCAAGGAAACATGGGACCCTCTTGTCGTCATGTTTGTGGGAAATGAGAGTATGCAAAGGAATAGGTATGATGCCTTGAGCAATGAGGCCGAAGGATTCTATATGCATGATGGTGAGAACCATGAATACATGTACCGAAGGCTAAAGACTCTTGCCACCGCATTCAACAATGTTGGTGCCAAGTATATTGATGATGCATGGATCAAGAGGAATTACATTATTGCTATCATGCATTTTGAGCCCACGTACTTGAAGAACATTCATGGAATACATGACTTTGCATCCTTGACCTCAACCCAAGTGTTGCAAGAAATGTGCTCCTATCAAGTGCAAACCAAAAATGCTCTTGACAACCGTGCTAGAGCCCTAGGAATGCACAAGGGAGCATCATTTGCTTTGAAGGCCAAGGTAGTGTCAAGGGGGAGTGATTATCAAGAAGCTTGCATTGAGGACTTGGCCCCGTTGAAGGATCAAGAATATGACCCCGTGCTCAAAGATGTCATTGCTCTTACCATGCAAAAGTTTTGGAAGAATCCATCCAAGGCCAAGACATATGTTGAGGGGAAGACCAAGTATCTCTATGGCAACGAAAAGACTCAAAGGGTGAGGTCTTGCTACAATTGTCAAGGCAATCACCATTTCGTTGCAGAGTGCCCCTTTGAGAATAGGGAACATCCTGGTGGCAAGCTCATTCGCAAGGACAAGTCCAAGGTTGAGTAAAAGAAGCCTCATTTCAAGAGGAAACCCTTCAACAAGAAGTCTCCCACCAAGTTTGTGCTAGTGACTCAAGAGGAGTATGATTCCGAAAGTGATGAAGAAGAAGAAACCACAAATGAAGTGGCTTCTCTTTCTATTGCTACAACTCTATCATCTTCATCTCTCTTTGAATCCCCCAATGGGAATCTTCCTCAACCCAATGCCAAGTGCTTCATGTCTAAGGCCTCGGAGGTATCACCTTCTCCCAACTCTAAGACTCCAAATAAATTGGTTAACCATGCTAGTTTTAGAGTAGAAGGTGAAATTGCCTCTTTGGAACGTTTTATGTCTAACGTGCAAGGAGAGACCAAGATGTACTTTGATCTCCTCATGAGACAATTGGGAGAGGCCCATGAAGCTCTTGAGGAGAAAGGTGAGATTGAAAGAAGAGATGCGGATGAAAATGCATCTCTCTCTATGACCCTTGAGAAAGAGCATGAGGATCGAGTTTCTCTTGAGGAGGAACTTGAATCTATTGAAGAGTCACATAATGAACTTATTGCTAATATCACTAAAGAACGTGACCATGCAATTGCTAAATATAAAAAGGCTAAAAAGGATAAGGTTGAGTTTGGGGTTGGTCATGATAAACTAACCGAGGAGTTTGAAAAGCTCACCAAGGCTCACAAGGCCTTGGAGAGTCAACACTCTACCCTCAAAGAGTTACATGAACAACTTCAAACTCAACTTAATTGATTCAACACCCCTAGCACCTCTACTTATTATTGTGATCATGCAAATATTATTGAGGAAAATGCTAGGTTGAAGGATGAGCTAGTAAGGCTCAAGGGCAAGAGCCCTCAAGTTGAGAAGGTTGTGGCCTAAAGCCCACAAGTGGTTGCTTCTAGACCACAAGTAAGTGATCCTATGACATAAGTTGGCAAGCAAGGTCTTGGCTATGTTGCCAAGAATAAGAACAAGAAGAAGGCCAACAATGTTGCTTCGAGTGGTATTGTCATTAGGGACAACACTACTCGTAGTATTCCTGCACAAGCCAACAATGTTGCTTCAAGTGTTAGTGTCATGAGGGACAACACTACTCGTAGAATTTCTATGGGAACTAACAATCCACACCATTTCTTGTATGTTTATTATTATGGTGTGGTGCAAGCTAAATATGTTGGTCCCATTGAAGGTTTCATTGACTATACCATTTGGGTTCCTAATACCCTTGTTGCTAACATGAGGGGACCCTCCTCGGGTCCTAACCCTAGTCAATGATCTCTTGCAGGACTATGCTTCCGGTGGGTCTAAATGGATTATTGATAGTGGATGAACTAATCATATGATCGGAAGCAAAGAACTTGTGACAGAGTTGCACCAAAATACTATTGATGCAACCATCACCTATGGAGACAAGCCAAGTCTAAGGTATCGGGGTCTGGCAAGGTTGTGATTGCTCCTGATATCACTATCGTGGACGTCATGCTTGTTGAATCCCTTGGTTACAATTTACTTTCAGTTCGTGCATTAGGGAGGATGGGTTTCTCCGTCTTCTTTGATCCTGATATTGTCGTCCTTTTGAGGAGCAAGACTCTTACGTCGCATACGTGGTACATGTCGAAAATGAGTTGTTTGTGGTGGACTTTTTGAAGTCTACCAATGCTCAATCGATGTGTCTTTTCAGAAAGGCGGACGTGGGGTGGTTGTGGCATCGCCGCTTATCCCATGTCAACATGAGAACTTTAGAAAGTGTTTACAAAGGTGGTGTCGGGGGGTTACCCCCGAGTAGGGTAAAGGCAAGTGCTAAAGGCAAGATCAGAAGAGACGTTTGGCTGAGTAGCTGGCTACCCGGTACTCGCTACCCGGTCGTCTGCTATTCGGCCGTACACACTGATGGCCAAGAGAAAGAATCAAGGAAGTTATTCTCCTCCGAGTAGAGGAAGTGGTTCGAGTAGAAATGGCGGTTTTCTACTCGGGCCAGAAGTCAAAGGAGCCGTTCTGACACAGGATCCCGCGTATCCTTGGTCCGTACTGGAGCACTGTTCATCTGCAGAGCGCGAGCTTATCCGCGCCAGGGTGTCAGCAGGGCGTCGCAGGTTAGGGGGGCCTACCCTGTGATGGTGACAGTGATAACAGATCAGCTTCTTGGTTTTGCACAACGACTTTCCACACAAGACAAACCAGGAAGCCAAAGGTGTCAGCGGGAAGCTGGAAGTGTGCTGTGTGCACACTATGTCGACATCTATTTGTACTTTTCCCTATTGGTTGTATCCGGCTGGGCACCAGTATATAAGGTGCCCTGCCCCCTCCTGCGCGAGGGATCCAGAACCAGTTCACATTCTAGACCTAGATCTTCATCTAGAGAGAAGGGTGGCTACTCGGCGGTAGGCCAAACTTGTACTGTGGCTACTCGGTGAGATACAAATATAAAGAGAGAAAGGCAGGAGTAGGGGTTTTACCTCCACACGAGGGCCCTGAACCTGGGTAGATCTTGTTGTTTGCAGTGCTAGAGTCATCCCACACGCGGCTACTCGCTGTGTGATCCCTCCCCGAGCACCTCCAGCGTCCATCGTTCCCACATCTTTAGCCATCCTATGGCATCTGCCGTGACACCACCACGACAGTTGGCGCCCACCGTGGGGCAACCAGCGGCGCTGGCTGGAGTTCACGTTCGGACGGGATCCATTTCTGCTATTGGGGAGCGCGTGGTTTGTGGCCTCGTCCACAAATTCAGCTCCTTCGACTTCGTCATCGACAACGCCGGCGATTTCGGCGGCAGGGCCATGCCAGAGGGCGGCACGGTGCTCTCCTTCGGCTCGCACCTCGTCTACGTCGCCACCATCACCGTACGCGAGTACCCCGAGCAGGTGCATGTCGCGGAAGATCCCCCTGCTGTCATCGCCGCACGCGGAAAGCCAACTGGCTGTTTTGCGGGCAGCGTGGAAGTGCTGATGACCGGCCCGGCTATCGCTGCCGGGAAGGGCGCGGCCGCATCCGCGGCAGTCGTTGAGGAGCTTGTTGACACGAGCGAGCCCCCGAGAACGCACAAGCCCTACGACGCGCCTCACAACATCCCGGGCTACATCCCTCCTTCCACGACATCGACGATACCGGCGTCCGCCGTGCGGGTAGGCATGCCGCCTCCCACCAAGCTCGAGCTCATGACCATGAGGGCGCAACTCGACCGGCAGCGCCAGGAGCTGCTCGCCGAGCAGACGGAGCTGGATAAGGTTAGGCTTGAGCTCAACCTGGACCAGAACGAGTACAACAGAGCTCATGGATTTACGCCTGTAGTGAGGAGGCCTGCCAAGGCAGGGGCTACGCGCCGCAACCTAGGCACCGAGATGGCCGCAGTTGGTGAAACTGCTGGCCAAGCTGCTAGCCAAAACACCGCCACCACCAGACCCAAATACAGCACCCCCGCCAAAACCCTTAGAGCTGTTGAGGCTGTAGCTGCTGAGTTGCCGCATCTCGCTGGCGACGCGCGCGTTAGGCAGCAGGAGAGGCTCAATGAGCTAGTGCTAGAGGCTGCTAGGCAGAACGAGGTGTTCCGGAAAGCCAATCCGGGTGCTGGAGCTTCTCAGGTGGTGCATTCGCATGCGGCTAGATCTAATGATCAGGCCTCATCACCGCATCCCAGCCGTGAGAGGGACCGGAGTGGGCACTCTGGCAGAGACAGGAAGATGCAGGTGTACGACCCGGCTGTCGCCGTGAAACAGCACGCTGTGCCGCGACAGTCCGGTCAAAAACACAACACTGCAGGAGCAGGCTATCAAGCCCATAAAGCTCATAGGCAGGCGCGAGATGGAGATCGCCCAGGCCCTTCTCGGCATCAGGTTGCTCAGCCTACTCGGCAGAGGCAGCAGCCGCGTGCGGTTGTGCCAGTCGCCAACCCGGTGGAGTAACCTGCAGTCGTGCAGGTGGACAGATATGATGATGGCTACTCGGCTATGGGGTTGGCTGGCTATGACATACTGGATCGCGTGGGCGAGCGTGTGCTGGAGCCTAGTGATGCCAGGCACAAGCTGGACCGGATAAGCCTATCCGCGCAACTCGAGAGCAAGGGGCCGCCTGGCCCAGAATGCTTTGGCCCACGCATCATGACTGAGCCATCGGTGAAGCAGTTCCAGCTCGCTAGGGGGACCAAGTGCTATGACGGCAGCACCAAGCCGGAAGACTGGCTTAATGACTATGTCACAGCCGTGCACATTGCAGGCGGCAACCGGAGATGGGCCGTGCGGTACATCCCGCAGATGCTAGAAGGACCAGCGAGAACTTGGCTCAACAACCTGCCCAAGCACAGCATCAACTGCTGGCTTGACTTCGCGGAGACCTTTGTCAGCAACTTCACCAGCACCTACCGGAGGCCGAATAGGCCGCAGCAGCTATCCGCTTGCAGGCAGCGGGAAGAGGAGACGGATCGAGAGTATCTTACTCGGTGGAGCACTCTGAGGAACACCTGTGAGGGTGTGAATGAGGCCCAGGCCATCACTTGGTTTGCGCAGGGCTACAGGCATGGCAACATGTTGTGGCAAAGGCTGCAGAGAGAGATGCCGAGTACTCTCGCTGAGACCATCCGGATTGCGGATTAGTACGCACTCGGCGACCCAACTCAGCCTCTTCTTGACGCTGCTGAGCCGAGAAGGAACTACAACAACAACAGCAACAAGCGCAATGAGTTCCGCAACAAGCGCAGAGGTGACCGGATTGATACCCGCTACGATCCTGAGGAGGTGAACGCTTTGGCTACAGGAGCTGGGGGTAGCCAGAGGCCAAAAACTGCTGGAGCCCAGTACGGGCAGAACCAGAATCAGGGGCAAGGCAACAAGAAGCCGTACAACGCTCCCCAGCAGGGTAGCGGCAACTCGGGTCCGGCACCAAACTTTGTCTTCAAGGACATGAAGGATGACCCATGCAGTTTCCATACTCGGCATCCCGCTAGACCCGCCAACCACACTACTCAGCAGTGCAGTTGGTGGGAAGAGATCAAGAATGAGGGCCTGCCTCCTCCTCCTCCTCTGCCAGCTGCGAATGTCACGGTGCAGCCTGCTCGCGCACCTGCTGCCCTGCCTCCAGCTTTCCCGAGAAGAGAGAATGTGAACCAGGTGGATTTAGGAGCCAACCGCTACTTCAACAACAATAGCTACCGCAACAACAACAACAACGACCGCAACCGCAACTACAACAGAGGCAACAACAACAGAGGCAACAACAACAATGGTAACAATGGTGATGGAGGCCGCAACCAGTACCAGGAGCATCACGAGAGCTACATTCTCTTCACCTCTGAGCCCGTCGACAAGCAGTCTCAGCATAGGCGTGCCATGGAGGTCAATGTCGTGATCCCTGCTGTTCCTCACTACATGCACTGGTGCAACCAAGAGATCACATGGTCCAGAGCGGATCATCCTAAGGTGATGCCCAACCCGGGTAGCTACGCCTTGGTGCTGGATCCCACCTTCTTGGGTCCTCAGAAGAACGTGAAGTTCAGCAAGGTACTGATCGACAATGGCAGCAGCATCAACATTGTGTACAAAGACACACTTGAGAAGCTCGGAATGGCCGAGAACATGCTGCTACCCAGCAAGACCACTTTCCACGGCATTATGCCGGGAGTTTCTTGCAATCCGATTGGCCGAGTATGGATAGACGTGCTATTCGGTACCAGGGAGAACTGCCACACAGAGAGCCTGCAGTTCGAGGTAGTTGATCACCAGAGCCCCTATCACGCCCTACTCGGCAGGCCTGCTCTGAGCAAGTTCATGGCCTCTACTCATACTGCATATCTGAAGATGAAGATCCCTGGTCCCAATGGCGTGATTACCATATCTGGTGATTACAAGAAGTCTATGGAGTGTGCCTCTGCTGGTTCTCAGTTGGCGGAGTCTATGGTGATTGCTGCCGAGAAAAAGAAGATGTACGAGGTGGTGGCTATGGCGCAGTCCGCGCAAGCTGGTGCGCCTGGCATGCCGAGTTCCCAGCACGGGACGGCGTTCCAGGCATCTCAGGAGACGAAGAAGATCCAGGTCGACTCTGAGTTCCCCGACCGTGTTGCCATCATTGGCTCAGGGTTGGGGAGAAATAGGAAACCGAGCTCATCCACTTCCTCCGTGAGAATCGTGACGTGTTCGCCTGGTCCAATGAGGATCTACCAGGTGTCCCGAGGGAGTTGGTTGAGCACTCGCTACATGTGCGTCCTGACGCCAAACCAGTGAAGCGGGCTATGCGCCGCTTCGGAGACGAGAGAAGGAAGGCCATCGGTGATCAGATCACCAAGCTGCTGATAAGCAATTTCATCATGGAGGTGCTGTGTAAGGACCCCAGACCGGCAGTCTGAAACCCTACGTATGCATACATTCACGATCCCAGAAAGATCAGTCGTGAACAACATACACAGTTGGCACACAGAAATACATCATCCATTACACGAATACATAAAGGTATTACATAGAAGATCACATGGTCAAGTTTAACGCAACTGCCACAAGGGCAGGCAACTTAACAAACACAGCGGAAGACAATTAAAACACAACGTAGATGAGCCCAAGTCACGCCTTAACCTACAGGCTGCTGACCCGGAGACGATCCTAGTTCGCAAAGCCGTCAACTCCGTACTTCTCTTCATAGATATCCTTTGGAGGCTCCTTCTCCAAATCTGATAAGTAGATACCAGGGGCGAAACCATAATGAGTACATTTGAATGTACTCAGCAAGACATCCATCATGTCACTTACCAACATGCAAATATGCTTATATGGTGGAATAGGTAGGCTATAAATATGGTTCACTATCAATGGTGTTCATATATGATGACACCACAGTTGCAGTCAGGTTTATCTGTATCTTCGTTGAAGAAGATACTTCAGAAGAAAAATAATATATAGTTTTATTTCTCTTGTAGATATCACATGTACAAGAGGGTTTGTAAAGTTTTGTTAAAGAATATTTTCTCCTTGCAAAACTTCTTGGAATCAGTTTCCAGAATTCTTGCTTAGAGTAGAAAAGGTTTTGTTTGCAAAACATTTTGTTTTGTATAACATCATCTGGCTTTTCATCATCGACGATACCTCCACGGTATAAGTTTCCATTCCTTTCCGAACTTCACAAGTTCCACACTTCCTTTCCAAATTCCTTTTCAAAAACTTCCTTTTTGAAAACATTGACACAATGCTAGCTACATGGCCATTCAACTGTCCATATCCGAGGACGCGGCTTCTTCGAAAAAGTTGTACTCTGCAGAGGTGTACACATCCACCAGATCCAGTACACCTCCCGTGAACAATCACGGACTGTAACAACAGTATGTAAACATCAGGTATCTGATCATAACCATCCAATATGTTCAAGCTAGAATATGCCTATCTCTCAGTTGAGTTTTACCACATCCCCGGCACCGAGCTAATCCCCGCCAAGCCAGGATGCCTCATCTGATGCATCCGGAGGGAAAATTAATCCCACACTTTATATGTCTCCACGACATTCGGTTCAGAGGATCGCATCCCCTATAGCACATTGAGATAGCACACACTAATAAGAACAAACTTCAAGTTAAGCCCCTTGCCCATGTTGGGGTAGGGTGGCAGTACGGTAAAGGTTGTCCGGCGAAGACTAGGTTATGTGTCATTTTTGAAAACACCATTTTCTCAAAAATGACCACTTCCACATTCCTCCGGAGAACAAGGATCCGCCTTTTCTCCGGGTTTTTCCGTAAAGCCTTTGTTTAATCACAATTTTAGGGTGTCCACTTAGGGACTAGTATATTTGATGGTAATAAATACCATATGGTGGCTTATGGGCTTGGTATTACCAAGTTTAACTATTGGCATGATAGTAACCTATATTATAGTATAGTAGTACTTTCCACATCAAAAATAGTTTTGATAATCAAGTTTTTGTAAAACTTCAGAGGTAAAACATGCATGATAGATAATGATAAGTATTGTATCAGCAAGCATCAAGATGGCTTGCCTGGTATCTCCTTGTGTCCCTGGTTTTGGAGTGACTGGAACTTGAAACAGAGCTTCACGACACTTCCTTCCTCTTCGTTTTCTAACGTCGTAAAAAGAATAAAGGACACACATTCAGAACCAATCAAGGCAAGCAACCATGCATAACCATACATACAGCAAGGAAATCTAATAATAACCAATCACACAATTATTAATGGAGACAAACAATCAAACAAACCTACTTGGCAGAAATGCCATTTAATAAGACAACTTAAGGTTGGAGGAAAATAACTCACAACCTTAAATATCATGGATTCAGTGGGTGTGCCACTCTCATACCAAGATATTAATAAGCCCAAAATACACTTAGGTTCACAAGGGTGAGCCTACTAAAAGTATATAAAACATGCACAAAAATAATCATGGCAATGGGTCTGTCAACCAAACCACAAAAAGAATAAGATAGCTAATCTACTAAGCCTAAATTCACATCAAGAATAAATAAGACACATGATTTGCAAAAGTTACTTTTACAAATCAGTGAGCCTACACAAATGTAACAAGGTAATAGACTCATCACAAAACACACAATTTCTCATAGTGAGAACAAGAGAAACAATGTCTAAAAAGGAGGAATCCTATAGACATGTTTCTACTAAAAGTTTGCTATGCAAGCATGCATAATAAGTAAAGTATTAAAATGCAAACAAGGAACCATGTTATCATAATGGGAATGAAAACATGTCCTCATGCAAGGATACACAATTATCTACCAAACACAAGTTGGCAGGAAAAATCAATTCAATACAAAAACTGCTAAGGAAAACTAGTACTACTCAAACATGAAGAATCAATGGATGCATTTCAATCATGTAATTGAAATACAACCAGAGGGTCCATGTCATAAAAACAGGAGTGAAAAACATCTATACTTGCTATAACAAAAATATTCCATTTAATAAAACAATGCATCAATTTGCAGGGCAACTCCTACATACTAGTAGTAATAAAAAGGGCATTACTAGGGGAATCAAACAACACTCCAAAGATGGATTTTTCCTAGCAAGCCACACATGATTACAACCACTTACAAACAGAAGCATACCCATTGTTGTTTAGCACAAAAATTCCCAAAGCAAAAATGCTAGGCACTCATTAGTTATGAAACTATATAAAAGAAATGCATCGAGTTTGGGGAAATAATGTTTCCACCAAAAATGCAATGACACCAGTGGGTGTTCCACTAGTATAACAAGCATTAAGAGGTCACAATGCCTCTGGTCACACTTGACAAAAATTAGCAAAAAAAACTAAACTAGCATCTAGTGCAATAACAATACTAGCAGAAAATAATAGGGTGCTTAAATAAGCAAGGCAATGCTACTCATGCTATTGTTTTCACACAAGTGAAAAATCTAGGAGTCAAGTACTCATAACAACCTTATCAAAATGCTACTGGACCTATGGATACAACCCAAAAATATGTGGTCACAAAACCACAAATGATTATGTCAAAATTCCACACCTGAGGGAATTTTCCCATAACCATTCTCATAGTCATGACAAAGCTAATAGTGCTTTTCTACCAATTCCAATGCAAGATAGCAGAGGTGATAACAACACAAAATAAGTACCAACATGGTACTGGATACACTCAAAAAATCCAAGTGCTTTGCACATGAATTCATCACTCAAAAATGCTATGCAAATATTAACTAGAGAATAATCAAATGCTATTAACAAAAATTCTATTTCTTCTCAACTCAAGTCCACACAATCTAACATGCTAAAATATCTAAGTAACACTTAGAAAACAAGTTCACACAACTTTTACATGCTAGAAAACAATAATGCAACACAAAAATATAATCACAACAATTAATTAGCTAAAATGCCAAAATGGCAGAAATATGCAAAACAAGGATCTGTCCACAAAATTTTCTAGGATGCTCTAAAAATTAAACCCTTCTAGGTTTGGATAGTCCTAAACATATACAAGACCATCCAGTTGGGTTTGCATCAAAAATCATTTTTAATAATTTTATAAAAATCACCAAAGTGCTCTCTGGTGTTTTACCAAATTGCATGCCATTTAAAAAATACAATGAATTTGGAAACGAGGTTAAATGCTACTGTTAGGAAATTTCAAGGGCGTTCCAATGCAATTGGCCTCACTTCATTCTGAGTTGTAAAATCAAAATGGTGCTCATTTTGGTGTTTCTGGTACCTGTTGCCCAATCATTTTTCATTTCAAATCTATCTATCCAAAAGTAGATCTACAACTTGGAGATGGTTTAGAATTAGTTGAGGTACCACTGTAAATTTTAGTTTGGTCAAATTCATATTTTAAGTTGCCTTTTAGGTCCAAAAGTAAACAAGGCACATTCTGTAAAAAAAATAAATGGAAAAAGAACATGTCACGGGCCAGATCTGCTACTGGGCCGGCCAGACCTGTTCTCACCGCGGGCGGATCCAGCCTTAGCCGCTGACCTGCGGGCCAGCAGGCCACGGTGGCTGCCACGCGTGCAGTTCGCGGCCCCACGGGCCAGTTTGACTCTCCCGCGCGGGGTCAGCGCGCGCTGGCGTCAGCGTGACGCCAGGACGGCGTCACCCGCCGGCGGGACAACTCCGGCGAGCCAAAATCGAGCGAATCCGGACACCGTTCATCGATTAAAAGGCACCTACGTGTTGTACTCGACGAGGGGAACCAAAAGGGAGGGGACTCGTTTCCAGGGAACCATCGGAGGGTGGCCGGCGACGGCGGCGCGCGTCGGCCGGAGCTCGACCACGGCGCGGTGATGACGTAGAGGCCTAGGGAGAGGGGAAAGCGGTCGGGGAGGTTCCCCTGCTCACCTTGAGTGAGATGGAGGGCTCGGCTAGGGCGGGGAAGGGCCGAGGCGGCCGGAATCCGTCGACGGAGCTCGCCGGCCCCGAGGACGAAAGTGGATGGCGCGGCCACCACAGTTCACTCCGGCTCGATTCACTTGGCAGAGAGCATCACCACGACAAGGCGGAGAGGATGGGCCACTCGGCTGCCGGCGGCGAGCTCCGCAGCGGCCGAATCGACGGCGGCCATGTACGGGCTAGGGTTTGGGTAGCAAAAATATCTAAGAGAGAGGAGAGAGCTTGTGGGGTGAGAGAGGTAGCAGGTAGAGAGGTGCACAAGGGGGTCTTTATCCACGAGATATTTCTTCTACTCGAATCCAAGAAGCATGGGCCTCCATGCCTGCTACTTCGTCATCTACAGGAAGAAGAAGATGACCATGTGACTCAGCTTACAATTTAGTCCCTGGAAAATTACAAGTATGTCCCCGTACTCTCTGAAAATGGATGTTTTCCCTAAGCAAAAAAAGTCAAAATTTGAAATCCTTTTGCCCAAAATTCTAATTAGTTAAGATACACAACATATATGAAAATTGGTTCCATTGGATAAACTTTATAATTCAAAGTTGTTCAAATTTGAATTCTTACATAAATGGACATTGAATTTATTTGACTACTTAGGAGCTTCCAAAAATGATAATTTTTGGCACACATTCCTTATTTGATGTGTTCCTTATGTGGTAGAAAATTCAAGTCATTTTGAGTTACTTCATAGAACAAACTTGTTCAAATTTCAAAAAGGTGCTGTCAAGAAAACAGGGGTTTTTGGCAACTTAAATTATTCAAAAACTTGTTCCCTTTTGTTTTTCATCCTTATTTATGCTATAGAGCATGTGGTATTTATTTCATGGCATTTGGAAAAAGTTTTTAGAATAAACTTGTTCAAAATCCCAAATGTTGCTGTGGAGAAAAACCATGTTTTCAGGACTTTAATGGATTCAATTCTTGGTCTCCTCTTGTGTGTGTTCCTTATTTGATATAAGGAAGCAATGGTATGAATTTCAAATCATTTTAAGAAAGTTTCCAATAGTAACTTGTTTTAGTTTTCTGTTTTTGGAAATATTGGAATTTCTATTTAATAAGGCACTTGGCTTTTCTTTAGCAATGCTTTGCCAAAATATTTATGTGACTAGAGATAGCAAGTAAATGCTCTCCAATACCTTTGTTTTTAATCTTGCAAGGTTGGAAAAACATTTGATAATATTTTGGTGAAGCATTTAAGAATGCCTCTTTTTCTGATAATCTTTTATGGAAATTTATTAAGTGTTATCCTCTTTCTTAATTTAGGCCTTGTAATAATATTCAACAAGTATTGGATTCATAAGATAGTTTTGTAAAACTCTTTGATCAATATTTACTTTAGAAAATATTGCCAAGGTCATTGGAACAATATGTTGAATATTTTTATCCCTGGAACAATATGTTGAAATTTTTTAGTTCACTGCTTTGCTATCCTTTTAAGTTTGCAAGTTTATATAATTAGTTTGTTTAGTTGCACTTAAACAACCACAAACAAACACAACCAAGGTTTATTAGTAAAGCAATTAGCAAATCAACAGTGTTATTAGGTATTCCAAAATTGGGATGTGATAGGTCTTCCCCCCTTAAAAAGAATCTCGTCCCCGAGATTCACAAGCGAGGACTAAGGGAGGGCCAACAAACAGAATGTTAGTGTTGGAGTGCAGGTGCTTCCCCCCTTTGACTTTTCTTGGGAGGTGGGGTACATCCCTAAATTAGCAATTTCACTTTTTAAAAAAATACACCAGTACTGTGTTAGGTCCAAAACTTTTGTTTCCTAGTTTGAACAAAAATTAAGGTTAGTGCAGAACTACCTGGAAAAAAATACCGTCAATTATTTACATGAGTTCCTAGGTATATCCCACATATTACATACAACTCATAGAAAGGTATATAAGAAGCTAAAAATATAGCGTGTGGGTGCAAAGGTTAGGTTGCTAAGGTAAAAATAAACGGACAGAATAATACCCATGGCAGTGGGTATTACTCACCACAAGCAACTATCACTTAATGTGCTCATGATTTTAGTTGGATGTTTTAGTTTCATAAGATACTCTTAAGCACAATCATAACACAAGTATAAACTCATGCTAAGATAAAACATTTAAACAAAATCCAATAAGCAAGCAAACAACACCACAGATGAATAGACTATTTATTCACTAGGTTATTGTTTATTAGAGGTTTTGGAATCCATCAATCATGAACAATTAGCAAACAACCAGTATCTAAAAACCAATGAATACAATCATAAAGATACTCTAAAATACCATCTTCATACAAGATAAAACTCCTACTACCCAGGCATAAAAAAAAAAGACAGGATTGCACAAATAACACACTAGTATGAAAAATCTACACCAGCATGCTATAAGAGATAATCATATCCTATAACCATAGAACATGCAACTAAATAATTCATGGCATGATAACAGAAGTAATAACTTCCTAAACATGCTATATCAACACATATACCCATAAAATAAAAAGAGGGTAATACTAGAGCAAAAATCACCATTTTCTAGTGGTGAAACTAGCTTCACTCTAGAGAAGCAAACAATGCTATCATGATGTTTAAAACTAAACAAGCAAGTCATGAATATAAGTGTACCTAATAACAGTACACAAAACTTACTCATGTTAGTAAGCACAAACATCAAAACAATCCCATGATACAACTATTAAACATGCAGAAATTTCTTCTAGGAATTTTCTGTTTTCTTTAACCAATTCCTAGCAAACAAGCAAGGTATAACTCACACAACCAGTAGCTATGACATTCATGAAAGGTTATCTAAACCTTTTCAAAAATCCACACACTCAATTTAAAATTATTCACAAACAATCTACCAATCAAGAGGGATTTATTTTATTTGCGAACAATTTAATTTTAGCGCACGATAGTGAAACATTTCTTAACATGATACCCCTAAGGAATATTATGCTAACAAAAGGATCACACCTAAACATATTAGTATTCACTAATAAGAAATAAAATTCTCACTTGCATAGGTGAAAAGAAACAATTATATTTTCCATGGTGGAAAATAGAAATCAATCACATAGTGAAACATGCTATTTTTACACATGTGTATGGTTGGGGATTTTCATCCTCAAGCCAAAATACAATGGGACCAGTGGGCTATGGCCTACTAATACCAAGTAAAAATAGGTACTAAGCCTCTGATTACTCATGAAAAACTTTGCATACAAGATAAAAATATAATGCTATTTACTTTAGTGAAGCAATACTAGTGCATATTGATAGCAAATTCTTACACATGCTGTTTTATTAAAATACATGCAAGATAACATAGGTACAAGAATCAAAATATCAGTACCTAAATGGTACTGGACTCAAAGAAAACATAGCACAAAATTTACCAAAGCATTCACACAAAGATCTAGCTTTCACTATAATTGCAAATAATAAAAACTGGAAAAATAGCAAATGTTACTCATGCTTTGCTATAAGATCACATGCAAGTTAATGAAGATAACATCATATAAATAACAGTACCAAAATGGTACTGGATCTATCATAACCATAACAAAAATCTAGGTACAACAAATCTACAAGGATTTGCCCACTCAACAATCCAAATAATAAAACTTGGAAGGTAACAAATGCTATTTCATTTTTATTCGAGTTTCCAATCATGCACACACTTTCTAGGGTAGATTTCTTGTAATAAATAAACATAATAACAAGTCCTAACAACTCCATATAAGTTAGGAAGCAAGATTGAATAAAACACCAATTTATTTCAATCAAGAGCACACAAAGAAACAAAAGCAGGAAAACTGTTGTTTTCCAGATCTATTATAACCATTCCATCGTTCACTTAATTTCTAAACCCCGGATTTCATAGTACTTACCATGTCTACTAAGATTTGGTTTCCAAAGTAGATACACATGATATCCTATTGACTAGTAAACGAATAGGTCATCATTTTATTTTCTCGTGACTTCTCCTTTTTTACCAACTAGATTAAAAGGTGTCGTAAGTCACTTAATTTCTTGGTTTAGAAAGAGTTGTCAGTATTTCACATGCTTTGGTTAGGTGTCAACCTAAGATTAGACCAACCATGTTAGTCTTGTTAGCTTTCTAATTAATCATGTTTGTCCGACAAGACACGACTAGCGTCATCGTACGTCGAATATTGAATTGTGCTCTTTTGATTGCCTTTTGAGGGGGTTACGCATCATGGCATGTGAAGACTTCTTTTGCACCTTTCTCCAGAGGAGGGAGGTATATAAATTTTAAAAGGGGATCTCTCTTGTTTGGTCTTTTAAAAAGGGGACATAAAGAGGTGCGACATTTAGCCAACAGGGTAAAAGAGTCTTTTGCACAGACAAAACACAGAGGTTTTGGTCAGTGGTGGTTGGTGCATTCATGCCTTTCTTATTTGAGGGTTGTCATCGTTGGAGATTTATTTGTTGGAGTGCATCACTGGTAGCAACGCTATCAGCTCGTGTGGCTTGATGGTCCTCTATTATTAGGTACAAAGGTGCTTTCATTGATGGTGGGGGAGATGGTGGGGGTTCACGACGGGTCGCATTATGAAGCGAAAACAAGTATAAGTCCAAGCAACAATTTCTTGTTTTTGAATACTATACAAACATTTTTGCTTGCAAAAATTTAACACGAGGCGATTCAAAAACAAGAGCGGGGCAAGCACAAATCTGCAAATTTTGAGCACCCCACAAACATATAGAAGCCTAGATGAACAAAAATTCTACCCCACACAATAGCACACAGTCCTACGGACACACATAAACAAGCCAAAACACACAAGCAAGGCTCCATTGGGGCTACGTCAGGGGATACGACTCATGGAGTCATCGCTAAAATACTCCAACTAGACTAATCCAAAAATCCTAGAAGTGGCTGAAGAACTATATCTACTTCTGACCATCATCACTGTACAGCTAGGCAGATATTTTGGTCTTCTCGGGACATCGGCAAGTATAAAAGTTTTTGGATGGAAACAAGATAATAGAAGTAAAGTTTCGAGAAAACTTTATGCAACAATCTGTTTTTGAAACTCCAACTATTTTCTGGACAGAAAACTTCAAAGACGAGAGATGTTTCAAAAACAGAGCGGAGCAGTTGCAAACAAGTAAGAAATAAACTCTTAACCGAGAGAGATACCAACTCTATAAGGCTCGCCCTTCGAACTACTGTTCAAGGACGCCCTTGATATGCATTTAGAATCTTTTGAAAAGATAATAAGGAGGGGAAAATATACTAAAACTCCCTTAGATAAAAATAATGTAGATAGTAAATAGGTTTTTACTCAAAAATACTTTTCTTTCCTATCTGACGTCCATGCTAACTAAGGTCTCCTAAGGTCAGGATGGCTCTGATACCAACTCTGTAAGGCTCCCAGACCGGCAGTCTGAAACCCTACGTATGCATACATTCACGATCCCAGAAAGATCAGTCGTGAACAACATACACAGTTGGCACACAGAAATACATCATCCATTACACGAATACATAAAGGTATTACATAGAAGATCACATGGTCAAGTTTAACGCAACTGCCACAAGGGCAGGCAACTTAACAAACACAGCGGAAGACAATTAAAACACAACGTAGATGAGCCCAAGTCACGCCTTAACCTACAGGCTGCTGACCCGGAGACGATCCTAGTTCGCAAAGCCGTCAACTCCGTACTTCTCTTCATAGATATCCTTTGGAGGCTCCTTCTCCAAATCTGATAAGTAGATACCAGGGGCGAAACCATAATGAGTACATTTGAATGTACTCAGCAAGACATCCATCATGTCACTTACCAACATGCAAATATGCTTATATGGTGGAATAGGTAGGCTATAAATATGGTTCACTATCAATGGTGTTCATATATGATGACACCACAGTTGCAGTCAGGTTTATCTGTATCTTCGTTGAAGAAGATACTTCAGAAGAAAAATAATATATAGTTTTATTTCTCTTGTAGATATCACATGTACAAGAGGGTTTGTAAAGTTTTGTTAAAGAATATTTTCTCCTTGCAAAACTTCTTGGAATCAGTTTCCAGAATTCTTGCTTAGAGTAGAAAAGGTTTTGTTTGCAAAACATTTTGTTTTGTATAACATCATCTGGCTTTTCATCATCGACGATACCTCCACGGTATAAGTTTCCATTCCTTTCCGAACTTCACAAGTTCCACACTTCCTTTCCAAATTCCTTTTCAAAAACTTCCTTTTTGAAAACATTGACACAATGCTAGCTACATGGCCATTCAACTGTCCATATCCGAGGACGCGGCTTCTTCGAAAAAGTTGTACTCTGCAGAGGTGTACACATCCACCAGATCCAGTACACCTCCCGTGAACAATCACGGACTGTAACAACAGTATGTAAACATCAGGTATCTGATCATAACCATCCACTATGTTCAAGCTAGAATATGCCTATCTCTCAGTTGAGTTTTACCACATCCCCGGCACCGAGCTAATCCCCGCCAAGCCAGGATGCCTCATCTGATGCATCCGGAGGGAAAATTAATCCCACACTTTATATGTCTCCACGACATTCGGTTCAGAGGATCGCATCCCCTATAGCACATTGAGATAGCACACACTAATAAGAACAAACTTCAAGTTAAGCCCCTTGCCCATGTTGGGGTAGGGTGGCAGTACGGTAAAGGTTGTCCGGCGAAGACTAGGTTATGTGTCATTTTTGAAAACACCATTTTCTCAAAAATGACCACTTCCACATTCCTCCGGAGAACAAGGATCCGCCTTTTCTCCGGGTTTTTCCGTAAAGCCTTTGTTTAATCACAATTTTAGGGTGTCCACTTAGGGACTAGTATATTTGATGGTAATAAATACCATATGGTGGCTTATGGGCTTGGTATTACCAAGTTTAACTATTGGCATGATAGTAACCTATATTATAGTATAGTAGTACTTTCCACATCAAAAATAGTTTTGATAATCAAGTTTTTGTAAAACTTCAGAGGTAAAACATGCATGATAGATAATGATAAGTATTGTATCAGCAAGCATCAAGATGGCTTGCCTGGTATCTCCTTGTGTCCCTGGTTTTGGAGTGACTGGAACTTGAAACAGAGCTTCACGACACTTCCTTCCTCTTCGTTTTCTAACGTCGTAAAAGGAATAAAGGACACACATTCAGAACCAATCAAGGCAAGCAACCATGCATAACCATACATACAGCAAGGAAATCTAATAATAACCAATCACACAATTATTAATGGAGACAAACAATCAAACAAACCTACTTGGCAGAAATGCCATTTAATAAGACAACTTAAGGTTGGAGGAAAATAACTCACAACCTTAAATATCATGGATTCAGTGGGTGTGCCACTCTCATACCAAGATATTAATAAGCCCAAAATACACTTAGGTTCACAAGGGTGAGCCTACTAAAAGTATATAAAACATGCACAAAAATAATCATGGCAATGGGTCTGTCAACCAAACCACAAAAAGAATAAGATAGCTAATCTACTAAGCCTAAATTCACATCAAGAATAAATAAGACACATGATTTGCAAAAGTTACTTTTACAAATCAGTGAGCCTACACAAATGTAACAAGGTAATAGACTCATCACAAAACACACAATTTCTCATAGTGAGAACAAGAGAAACAATGTCTAAAAAGGAGGAATCCTATAGACATGTTTCTACTAAAAGTTTGCTATGCAAGCATGAATAATAAGTAAAGTATTAAAATGCAAACAAGGAACCATGTTATCATAATGGGAATGAAAACATGTCCTCATGCAAGGATACACAATTATCTACCAAACACAAGTTGGCAGGAAAAATCAATTCAATACAAAAACTGCTAAGGAAAACTAGTACTACTCAAACATGAAGAATCAATGGATGCATTTCAATCATGTAATTGAAATACAACCAGAGGGTCCATGTCATAAAAACAGGAGTGAAAAACATCTATACTTGCTATAACAAAAATATTCCATTTAATAAAACAATGCATCAATTTGCAGGGCAACTCCTACATACTAGTAGTAATAAAAAGGGCATTACTAGGGGAATCAAACAACACTCCAAAGATGGATTTTTCCTAGCAAGCCACACATGATTAAAACCACTTACAAACAGAAGCATACCCATTGTTGTTTAGCACAAAAATTCCCAAAGCAAAAATGCTAGGCACTCATTAGTTATGAAACTATATAAAAGAAATGCATCGAGTTTGGGGAAATAATGTTTCCACCAAAAATGCAATGACACCAGTGGGTGTTCCACTAGTATAACAAGCATTAAGAGGTCACAATGCCTCTGGTCACACTTGACAAAAATTAGCAAAAAAAAACTAAACTAGCATCTAGTGCAATAACAATACTAGCAGAAAATAATAGGGTGCTTAAATAAGCAAGGCAATGCTACTCATGCTATTGTTTTCACACAAGTGAAAAATCTAGGAGTCAAGTACTCATAAAAACCTTATCAAAATGCTACTGGACCTATGGATACAACCCAAAAATATGTGGTCACAAAACCACAAATGATTATGTCAAAATTCCACACCTGAGGGAATTTTCCCATAACCATTCTCATAGTCATGACAAAGCTAATAGTGCTTTTCTACCAATTCCAATGCAAGATAGCAGAGGTGATAACAACACAAAATAAGTACCAACATGGTACTGGATACACTCAAAAAATCCAAGTGCTTTGCACATGAATTCATCACTCAAAAATGCTATGCAAATATTAACTAGAGAATAATCAAATGCTATTAACAAAAATTCTATTTCTTCTCAACTCAAGTCCACACAATCTAACATGCTAAAATATCTAAGTAACACTTAGAAAACAAGTTCACACAACTTTTACATGCTAGAAAACAATAATGCAACACAAAAATATAATCACAACAATTAATTAGCTAAAATGCCAAAATGGCAGAAATATGCAAAACAAGGATCTGTCCACAAAATTTTCTAGGATGCTCTAAAAATTAAACCCTTCTAGTTTTGGATAGTCCTAAACATATAAAAGACCATCCAGTTGGGTTTGCATCAAAAATCATTTTTAGTAATTTTATAAAAATCACCAAAGTGCTCTCTGGTGTTTTACCAAATTGCATGCCATTTCAAAAATACAATGAATTTGGAAACGAGGTTAAATGCTACTGTTAGGAAATTTCAAGGGCTTTCCAATGCAATTGGCCTCACTTCATTCTGAGTTGTAAAATCAAAATGGTGCTCATTTTGGTGTTTCTGGTACCTGTTGCCCAATCATTTTTCATTTCAAATCTATCTATCCAAAAGTAGATCTACAACTTGGAGATGGTTTAGAATTAGTTGAGGTACCACTTTAAATTTTAGTTTGGTCAAATTCATATTTTAAGTTGCCTTTTAGGTCCAAAAGTAAACAAGGCACATTCTGTAAAAAAAATAAATGGAAAAAGAACATGTCACGGGCCAGATCTGCTACTGGGCCGGCCAGACCTGTTCTCACCGCGGGCGGATCCAGCCTTAGCCGCTGACCTGCGGGCCAGCAGGCCACGGTGGCTGCCACGCGTGCAGTTCGCGGCCCCAAGGGCCAGTTTGACTCTCCCGCGCGGGGTCAGCGCGCGCTGGCGTCAGCGTGACGCCAGGACGGCGTCACCCGCCGGCGGGACAACTCCGGCGAGCCAAAATCGAGCGAATCCGGCCACCGTTCATCGATTAAAAGGCACCTACGTGTTGTACTCGACGAGGGGAACCAAAAGGGAGGGGACTCGTTTCCAGGGAACCATCGGAGGGTGGCCGGCGACGGCGGCGCGCGTCGGCCGGAGCTCGACCACGGCGCGGTGATGACGTAGAGGCCTAGGGAGAGGGGAAAGCGGTCGGGGAGGTTCCCCTGCTCACCTTGAGTGAGATGGAGGGCTCGGCTAGGGCGGGGAAGGGCCGAGGCGGCCGGAATCCGTCGACGGAGCTCGCCGGCCCCGAGGACGAAAGTGGATGGCGCGGCCACCACAGTTCACTCCGGCTCGATTCACTTGGCAGAGAGCATCACCATGACAAGGCGGAGAGGATGGGCCACTCGGCTGCCGGCGGCGAGCTCCGCAGCGGCCGAATCGACGGCGGCCATGTACGGGCTAGGGTTTGGGTAGCAAAAATATCTAAGAGAGAGGAGAGAGCTTGTGGGGTGAGAGAGGTAGCAGGTAGAGAGGTGCACAAGGGGGTCTTTATCCACGAGATATTTCTTCTACTCGAATCCAAGAAGCATGGGCCTCCATGCCTGCTACTTCGTCATCTACAGGAAGAAGAAGATGACCATGTGACTCAGCTTACAATTTAGTCCCTGGAAAATTACAAGTAGGTCCCCGTACTCTCTGAAAATGGATGTTTTCCCTAAGCAAACAAAGTCAAAATTTGAAATCCTTTTGCCCAAAATTCTAATTAGTTAAGATACACAACATATATGAAAATTGGTTCCATTGGATAAACTTTATAATTCAAAGTTGTTCAAATTTGAATTCTTACATAAATGGACATTGAATTTATTTGACTACTTAGGAGCTTCCAAAAATGATAATTTTTGGCACACATTCCTTATTTGATGTGTTCCTTATGTGGTAGAAAATTCAAGTCATTTTGAGTTACTTCATAGAACAAACTTGTTCAAATTTCAAAAAGGTGCTGTCAAGAAAACAGGGGTTTTTGGCAACTTAAATTATTCAAAAACTTGTTCCCTTTTGTTTTTCATCCTTATTTATGCTATAGAGCATGTGGTATTTATTTCATGGCATTTGGAAAAAGTTTGTAGAATAAACTTGTTCAAAATCCCAAATGTTGCTGTGGAGAAAAACCATGTTTTCAGGACTTTAATGGATTCAATTCTTGGTCTCCTCTTGTGTGTGTTCCTTATTTGATATAAGGAAGCAATGGTATGAATTTCAAATCATTTTAAGAAAGTTTCCAATAGTAACTTGTTTTAGTTTTCTGTTTTTGGAAATATTGGAATTTCTATTTAATAAGGCACTTGGCTTTTCTTTAGCAATGCTTTGCCAAAATATTTATGTGACTAGAGATAGCAAGTAAATGCTCTCCAATACCTTTGTTTTTAATCTTGCAAGGTTGGAAAAACATTTGATAATATTTTGGTGAAGCATTTAAGAATGCCTCTTTTTCTGATAATCTTTTATGGAAATTTATTAAGTGTTATCCTCTTTCTTAATTTAGGCCTTGTAATAATATTCAACAAGTATTGTATTCATAAGATAGTTTTGTAAAACTCTTTGATCAATATTTACTTTAGAAAATATTGCCAAGGTCATTGGAACAATATGTTGAATATTTTTATCCCTGGAACAATATGTTGAAATTTTTTAGTTCACTGCTTTGCTATCCTTTTAAGTTTGCAAGTTTATATAATTAGTTTGTTTAGTTGCACTTAAACAACCACAAACAAACACAACCAAGGTTTATTAGTAAAGCAATTAGCAAATCAACAGTGTTATTAGGTATTCCAAAATTGGGATGTGACATGCTGCATCCGGATTGGCTAGCCAACCCGGTCATGGTTGAGAAGAAGAAAGAGGACCCCCAAGGCCGCTACTGCATGGCACATGTGCGTCGACTACACCGACTTGAACAACGCTTGCCCCAAGGATCCCTTTCCGCTACCCCGCATCGATCAGGTGATCGATTCCACTGCTGGTTGTGAGCTGTTGTCTTTCATAGATGCCTACTCTGGTTTTCATCAGATAGCTCTCAACCCTGCTGACAAATAAAGACTTCTTTCATTACCCCGTACGGGGCTTATTGATATCGTGTCATGTGCTTTTGGTTGCGGAATGCGGGTGCTACTTATCAGAGATGCATGCAGAAATGCTTGCATGATCAACTCGGCAAAAATGTGCAGGTGTACGTAGATGACATCGTCATCAAAACGAATAAAACACATACTCTGCTTAGTGACCTTGACGAAACATTTTCCAACTTGCGCAAATATAAGATGAAGCTGAACCCGAGTAAATGCACCTTTGGCGTCCCGGCTGGCAAGCTACTCGGCTTCTTGGTATCCAGTCGGGGCATTGAGGCCAATCCTTCAAAGATAAAAGCTATTGAGAGCATGTCTTTGCCGAGATCACTGAAGGATGTGCAAAAATTCACTGGTTGCTTGGCATCTCTGAGTCGTTTCTTGGGCAGAATGGGCGAGAAGGCCCTGCCTTTGTACCAGTTGATGAAGAAAAGCGACAAGTTCGTCTGGACACCGCAAGCTGATGTGGCATTCAATGAGCTGAAAGCAATGCTGGGTAGCGCTCCCATCTTGGCTAGTCCGCTACCCAAGGAGCCAATGCTGCTATATATTGCTGCTACCAATCGTGTAGTCAGTGTGTTGATTGTGGTGGAGCGAGAAGAGGAAGGCAAGAGTGTGCAGCGGCCAGTGTATTACCTCAGTGAGGTGTTGTCCAGCTCCAAACAGAACTACCCGCACTACCAGAAGATGACTTACGGCGTGTACCTGGGCGCCAAGAAGCTAAAGCACTACTTCCAAGAGCATCCTATCACTGTGGTGAGCTCCTCTCCCATCTCGGATATCATGGGCAACAAGGAAGCAAGTGGTAGAGTAGCCAAGTGGGCAATCGAGATGGCCGCATACGCTCCCGCGTATGCGAGAAGAGAAGCCATCAAGTCTCAGGTTCTGGCGGAATTTCTTGTGGATTGGGCTGAGGTGCAGTATGAGCCTCCTACTCCGGTATCCAACTACTGGAAGATGCATTTCGATGGCTCCAAAGTGAAGGAAGGCCTTGGCGCTGGCGTAGTGCTTACGTCACCCAAGCGAGATCAACTCAAGTACGTGATGCAGATCCACTTCAAGGCATCCAACAACGTAGCAGAGTACGAGGCCGTGGTGCATGGCTTGAAGGTAGCAAAGGAAGTTGGGGTGCAGCGCATCATATGCTATGGCGACTCGGATCTGGTTGTGCAGCAAGTTTCTGGTACTTGGGATGCTCTGGATGCCAACATGGCATCATACCGCTTCCTGGTGCAAACCATGACGGGATTCTTTGAAGGCTGTGAGTTCCAACACATCCACCGAGCAGAGAACGAGGCAGCTGATGAGCTGTCCAAGTTGGGGTCTTCTCGGCAATACATCCTGGCTGGGGTTGCCTTGGAGCATTTGAGGAAGCCATCCATCAAGCCATCCCCCAACTCGGAGTCCATTTTCGTTCCTTCTCTGCCTAGTGAAGAAGCAGTTCCAATGGAGATTGACTGGGAAGGTGCAAAAGAGGACCCGGGGACTGCAGTCTCCATCCCGGGGACTGGCGCCTGCAACCCGGGGACTGCCCCTCCCTACCCGGGGACTGCCCCTCCCTACTCGGGGACTGCCCCTCCTTACTCGGGGACTGCCCCTCTCAACTCGGGGACTGTCGCATTCCTTGAAGAATTCCTTGCAAACCGTTCGGGGCTGCAGAGAGTCAACCCCAACTCAGAGAAAGATGCAGTGGTGGCTGTTCCGATGGAAGTGGACGAACCAGCGTTTCCCGCACGAGAAACGCCAAGTTGGGCCATTCCCATATTATCCTTCCTAAAGGACGGCACCCTCCCGGATGATGAGGTTACCGCAAGGCAAATTCAGAGAAGATCCAAGGGCTACACCATCTTTAGAGAAGTGCTGCATAAAAGAAGTCCCACTGGCGTGTTGCAACGCTGTGTGGAGCCGGAAGAAGGAGAAGAAATTCTGGTGGAAATACATCAAGGAGAATGCGGGCATCACGCCTCTTCTCAGGCTCTAGTCAAGAAGGCTTTTCGGCATGGTTTCTTCTGGCGCACTGCTTTGAAGCAAGCCGAAGATATCGTGAGGAAGTGCAACGGCTGCCACAGATTCGCAAGTAAGATCCACATGCCTGCTTCCGAGTTGAAAACCATTCCCATTACTTGGCCATTTGTTGTTTGGTGTCTGGATATGGTTGGTCCCTTCAAGCCGGCTAGAGGCAACATGACTCACATCTTGGTCATGGTTGATAAGTTCACCAAGTGGATTGAAGTGAAGCCTATTCGGAAATGTGATGGAGCCACTGCTGTGAGTTTCCTGAAGGATGTGATCCTGAGATACGGCTATCCGCACAGCATCATCACGAATAACGGCACGAATTTTGCTGAGGGCGCCATGGTCAGATTCTGCAGAGATAAACACATCCGACTGGATGTCGCGTCTGTCGCGCATCCCGCCTCCAATGGGCAGGTGGAAAGAGCAAATGGCATGGTGCTTGCAGGCATAAAGCCAAGGCTGATTGAGCCGCTGCTAAAAACACTAGGGTGTTGGTTAGACGAGTTGCCAGCGGTGTTGTGGAGTCTAAGGACTACCCCTAACCGGTCAACCGGCTACACACCATTCTTCTTGGTTTATGGGGCTGAGGCCGTGTTGCCAATCGACCTAGAGCATGACTCCCCCCGAGTAACCCTCTACACTGAGGCGGAGGCGAGAGAAGCTCGAGAAGATGACGTTGACCTGCTAGAAGAAGCAAGAGAGCTTACTATGTCACGTTCAGCTGTTTACCAGCAAAACTTGAGGCGTTATCATAACCGGAAAGTGAACCCAAGGGTTTTCCGAGAAGGAGACATGGTACTTAGGCTCGTGCAGCGCACAGCCGGGATTCACAAACTATCTCCTCCGTGGGAAGGGCCATTCATTGTGAGCAAGGCTCTACACAATGATGCCTATTACCTTGTTGACGCACAGCCATCCCAGAAGAACAGGCCGGATAAAGCTGGAGAGGAATCTAAGCGCCCCTGGAATGTATCTCTACTCCGTCGCTTTCATTCATGAGCAACAATGTGTATGTGCTCTCTTATCCGAGTTAAACATCTACTATGCAATCTGAAATTGAACTCGGGGACTGCCCTCGTCCAAACTGTTCCTTGTGTTTACTCTGCTTTATTTTGTCTACTCGGTTGAAACACTTAGAATTTCAAAAGCATGAAAAGTAGTGTGCTTAAACTCACCGGACATTCTGCGACTCTGCTGCTGTCCGCAACCCGGCTTCATGGCAAGCCAGAGAACAAGCCAACGAGTCAATGAACACATGAAAAATTGCAAAGGAAAGGAAGCGTGTGGCAACCGAGTGGAGTGTTCTTTGCTACTTGTCTGTTAACTTTTTCCGGCTAAGTGGTGGGTAGCGTTACTATGACTGTTTCTAAGTGGCTAAGTATTTGAAGATCCAACTTTGAACTCTTGTGACTCGAATACCAAAAAAGCAACAAGTTGCAGGTAAGAGCTGAGATAAAAAGGAAGAGTGGATGAAAAATGCAACTCGGGGACTCGCATGATAACGCAACCCGGCATCAAGCCAAAGTTGCTCAAATTGCTAAGTATAAAGTATCAAAACGGAATAAAAACTGAGTAGCAACGGGAAAGATAATTGTTTAATACATATGCACCCGGCATCCCGGGGATCTGATCAGAGTTTGCAGCATAAGTGTTTCAGGAGTTAACTAGTTGGAAGTAGCAGTATTCTCCAAGTTGGCGTTGGCGGCGTCCGCTTCATGGTTGGCAGTAGCTTGCTCAGAGGTGGCAGTGGCCACCGAGATGGGGTCGGTAGCTGAAGTGGAGACAGTAGATTGAGTGCGGGGTAGCGCCGCGTCGTCGAGCGCCGCGCCAGAAGACGAGCCCATCTCGGGAGCCGCACCCTGGGTCGCCATCTCGGGGGTGATGGTGGCATCCCGGCTCTCGGTTTCCTCGTCGCCACCCGCGGCACCCTTGCCCTTCCCCTTCTCGGCACCTGTGTTCTCAAAGCAGGCCAAGTCATCCGACTCGGTGTCCTCATCTTCGTCTTCATCCTCATCCTCGCCTTCCATCTCGGTGTCAGGCTCGGTGGGACCGTCGAGGAAGACAGCAGTATCCGCGTAGGAGGCGATCTCGTACGCGACTGCCTTGCGACGAGCCACGCAGTCGGAATCGGACTCCCACTTCGAATCCCGGCGCAGCTCAAGGATAGTGTCGAGATTTAGGTTCTCATACCAGCTGCATATGAAGAGGAGTAGCAGATCGGCGCCTGCCCGAGCTGCGGACGCACGCCATTTCTTCAATTCGGCCTTGGCACCATTAAGCTTCTCGGCGAGTGCACGGACGGTCGCTGGCGTAGCGTCTTGAGGCCAGAACAGAGAGTGCAACTTGAAGGCTGTGGACACCAAGTCAGTGCCCAAGCCCCTGAGATGCTGGAGCTGTGACTGCATGTTCATAAGATTGTCTTCAATTGAAGACTTGGTGTCCGTAGGCAGTCCCTTCTCTGCTTGAATCTTTTGCGCCTTAGTCAGGGCAGGTGTGCAAGCCGAGCAGAGGTCAGGGAAGATCTCTGAAAATTCTATCAGAAAGGATCATAAACGGAGGCAGAGAAGAGATGCAAATCAAGCCAAACAGAAGAAGAAGAAGGAAACAGGCAGGTGCAGAGAAGCGAGAACTCACTGTTAAGCTCGCAGAGTAGCGCTTCCAGCTTCCTTCTCCAAGCATCTTCATCCGCAACATGCTTCTCTTCAACTTTCCGAAACTCGGACAGCTGGTGCATGAGGTCCGCATTGCTCTTTTTCAGCACCTCGTTTTCTAGCTCGAGGGCCCTCTCCTTGGCATTGGCTGTTGCCTTAATTTTGTCCTTCTCGGCGGCCTGGTCTATGGCATCCTGAAGGGCAGCCCTCAACTGGACTTGCAGCGGCTCCAACTTGGTGACGTGTTTGTCCTTGAGCTCTGCTTCTAGGCTCTCCAGCTGCTGCTTCACCTCTGCGGGCTTTAGGCAGTCGAGATGCTCTTCACGCAACTTCTTGTACTCTTCTACGGAAAGAAACAACACAGTGAGAAGAGTAACCAAGAAAGAGGAGTAAAACAAGCGAGAAGACGGCAACTCACCTTCCAGCTCCTTAATCTTGCTTTCAGCAGAAGCAACGAAGACATGGCAGTGTTTGTGCTCCTCGGCCATCGCCTGGAATTTGCCTGCAGAGTAGAAAGAGTTAGAGCAAAGAGCAAATACGGGCGTAAACACGAAACGCATTAACCGAATGGCTAGAAGCTTACTCTCGAGCTCTGAAAGTTGGAGGGCACGATCCACGGCCGCTTGCTCCGTCTCAGCATCAGTCTTGTGTTCTGCTTCCAGGGCCTCAAGGCGCCTCTTGGCGATGGAGTGATTCCAGAGCAGCCGCCGGTAAAGAGTTGTCCTCTTCAAGAGGCTATTCTGAGAAAAAGAAAGAAAGGGAGTTAGACAGTGTTTTGAAGATTTGGCCCGAGAAGACGGCAACTCGGTTGAGTACCCGTCTACTCGGTCCGAATCTCGGGGACTGGGTAGCGGATAAGGAGAGAATGAAGGACAGAAGGGAAGAAAAGTACAGAAGAGAAGAAAGGTTGCAACTCGGAACAAGCAAACAACACTTACAGCGTAGGTCTGTTCGAGGTCCTCGGCGGCTTTGCGGTGGACATACATCTTCGCAGCCAGCGTGCTGGTGGTGGACGAAATGGTCATGGGATTGTAGCCCATGTCCGCCTTGTTCCAATCAGTGCGCCAGTGGTCCAGCGGGCCCAAGGCCAGGCCATTCCAGGTCTTGTTGCCAAGGACCTCGCTATTCCACTCAGCTTCGATGAAGCCTACCCGGTCGATCATCTGCTCGAGCCCCTCGGACACCACCTCAGTCTCTTGGACCTCGCGCAAGTAGATCGAAAGGGCTTTATTCTTACTCGACAACTTGGAGTCCACCGCCGTGGCCTGCTTGCCCTTCGTGAGGGCGAGCCGCTGCTCGGTCTTGTTCAGATTGATGCCATACTGCTTGCCCATCTGCACCATGTAGGGCAGGTAGCTAGGCGATTCTTGAGCGCTTGATCCCGCGGCCGCGCCTGCAGAGCTGCCAAAAGCGCCAATGGTGAGCTGCCCAGTCTTCACGGCAGGCTTCACGGGTAGTTTCGGTGGCGGCATCTTGGCAGCATCCAGCGCAGCAGTGCGCGACGGATTCTTGCGAACTGGGGTATCAGGCTGGATGGCCTGCTTACCGGCGGCATCCGCCTTCTTAGTGATCTGCTTGGCTGGAGGGCTCGGTGCAGTCTTGGTCGTCATCGGTGGTCGTGGAGGGCTTGGTGCAGTGGGTGGAGCATCCTGCTGGGTAGGCGGCACAGGGGGCTGGCTACCCGGCGCAGCGTCCGGCTGCGCTTGGCTCTGCAGGTCGTGCTCCACCACAGTCGCATCTACCCGCTGCTCGGCAGCGGGATCTGGTCGTACATCCCCTTGTTCTTCTACCCGCGGCTGGGCCACGGGGTCATCTTCAACAGCAGCTTCAGTTCCCGGCTGCTCCAGGTTCTCTTCCCGCCGCTCAAGAGCGGCGTGGTCTTGGTACTCGGTGTCTTGTTCGGTATTCTCCCCAGCTGAGGCAGCTGGGGGAGAAGAGGGGGTCTCGGCTTGAGCAGCACCCTGCGCACTTGATTCTGCACGGGCCTGCTGCTCCTGGTCCATGTCTTGGACACCAGCGCCCGTGTCCTTGGCGTTGGTGACTTCTTCATCTTCCTTCACGGGAGAGGGCGCACGCGTCCTATCCCGTGCTGCTGGCTCATCCTCGTCCCCATCAAGATCAATGAGCGATTCGAGATCGATGGCTGATCTTTTCTTGGAGGTGGCGGGAGCCGCAGCAGCATCGGCGTTCAAAGGATCGCTGAAGAGAAAAAGAAGTTCAGAAAAGGAGGAGGGGAAGAAGAACACCAAGAAGCAATAACAAGATGTAAATTAGAGGAAAGCTACTTACCCTTTGCGGGTAGGGAGTGGCCTTCTGGTGGAAACCTTCTTCACCTTCTCGGGCTTCTTGGCCTTCTTGGCCACAGGCTCTTGGGCACCGCTACCCGCCATCTTACGAGTGCTAGGAGCAGCCACCGCAACCGGATCGACGTCGAGGACGTCCTCATCTTCCTCATCCGCATCGGCGTCATCTGCAGAATAGAAGAGAAGAGACGGTTGAGAAGCGGAAAGAAAAGTTAGATCGCGCTACCCGCAACTACAGAAGCGAGCTCAGTCACCTTCTTCATCGTCCTCGGACCAATCCCGAATGGACGCATCAACGTGATGCTTACCCGGCTGTTCGGCGTGAGGGATACAGAGGGTGTCCTGGGTATCATGAGCGGTCTCGTCGTCTTCCTTTCGGTCCTCGCTCCAATTGGCCTCAAAGCGCTCCTCGTTTTCATCGAGCTGGCGGTCGATGTGCTGGAAAGGAAGACAGACAATACAAGTTAGTTGAGGAAAAGACTAAGGGATCCTACCCGGTATGGAATGCAAACACAAAGCATATTTGGCTAAGGAGCTTTACTCGACGTGGCGTGCAAACACAAATCACATAAAGCCTAGCGAATACTAGTAAGTGCTCTACCCGACATGGCGTGCAAACACAAAGCACATAAAGCCTAGCGGATACTAGTAAGTGCTCTACTCGACATGGCGTGCAAACATGAAGCACATAAAGCCTAGGAAATACCAGAAGTGTTTCTACTCGGTGCAACGTGCAAAGACTAAGCACACTAAGCTGGAAAGCCACCTACTCGGTATCATGATGCAAAGATAAAACATGAAGTGCTAACCTGTTCGATTGGCTTCACACGGCTATACGGCACAAAGCCGTATTGCCAGTTGTCGCTAAGGCCGGTGCTCATGATGGAGCGTGCCCAGACGTCCACATCCGCGTTGCTCAACTCGAATGTGGTGGTCCTCGTGCAGTCCCTGTTGCCTCCCATGTAGCACATGAGATGCGTACGGCGCTGTAGCGGGAGCACTCGCCGAGAAATCCAGCAGGAGATGGGATCGTCGTTCTTGAGCCCCAGCTCCCTCAGCTCGGCGAGGCACTTGTTGATCTGGGAGAGGTCGCCTAGAAGCGGTGGCTTGTATCCCCAATTCTGCTGAGTGGGCGCCGTGTTCGTCCACTTGGGGAGATTGATCCGGTCCATGATTGGCGCTCCTTCCTCATCAGGAACATTCTTCACGTAGAAGAAGGACCGCTGCCACTTGCGCACCGAGTCGAGCCCCTTGATGCGCGGGTGGTTGGTGGAGCCGCGCTGAAGCATCATCGCGCTTCCCGTCTTGGTCATGCTGCGGGTGCTCTCCGTGCTTCCGGGCTTGGGGACACTCTGCTTCCGTAAGAAGAAGTAGCGCGCCCAGGTGTGCACCGTGGGGCGCACACCCAGGAACGCCTCGCAGACCACGGCGTGGTATGCGAGCATCACCATCGCGTTGGGGGGCAGGTGGTGCGGTTGGAGCCCGAAGTGGTTGAGGAAGGACTGGAAGAAATCGGAGACAGGCAGGCCGAATCCTCGCTTGAAGTGAGCGAGGAAGACGACGAACTCGTCCGCTTCCGGTGTGGGGACGAGCTCGCCGTCCGGCTGTCGGCAGCGCACGCCGGAAGGAACGCGGCGGGTATTCACCAACCACTGGCAATCCTCCAGCGTGACCTCTGATCCAGCCCATCCGGCGCGGGAGTCGTCGTCGCGGGCCATGGAGACGAGAGGATTTGGTGGTTTTGTGGAGATTTGGTGGAAATTGCTAGCCTTCCGGCGTCGCAGGGAGCAGCGGCGCGGCGAGATGCGTGGCGGCACAGCGCTCTGTGGCGGCAGAGAGGCGGAGAGGCAGGGAGTGAATGAGACCAGGAAGGGGAAGGAGGAGTTACCGAGGGGGTATTTATCCCTCCCCTCGGGGTGCCGTTACAGGCGGAGTTAGTGGGATCAGTTATGCACGGAGATCATGCGACGTGGGGTGTGGGCCGGTTAGAAACGCACACAGCGCAGGTGGCGCGCGTAACGGCCGCAATTGATCCCACGTCGAGATCGTGGGTAATAACTGCACTTGATGGGACCTAACGGGCCAGTGGGCCCAGGTCTCGATGATGGGCGCGTGGCCTGTCATATCCCGGGCACCGAGGCGTCGGGGGTGCGAGAACGTGACACGTGCCCAGTTGCAGTGCGGAAAGGTGGATTTGCTCTGCCACGCCGAGATTCTGTTCAAAATTTCACAAAGTCATTTTACTCGGCGACAGAGAAGAGAATTGGTCCTATTCGGAAGAGGAGAGACTCGAGCCAGAATTGAGGGCTACTCGGAGGTTTTACTCAGCATCATAAGGTTCAAAGACAAGATTGGTTTTTAAGCTGGCAGGGCCCAGTGAACAAGTTCGCAGGACTCTACCAGCTTCGGGGACTAATGTCGGGGGGTTACCCCCGAGTAGGGTAAAGGCAAGTGCTAAAGGCAAGATCAGAAGAGACGTTTGGCAGAGTAGCTGGCTACCCGGTACTCGCTACCCGGTCGACTGCTATTCGGCCGTACACACTGATGGCCAAGAGAAAGAATCAAGGAAGTTATTCTCCTCCGAGTAGAGGAAGTGGTCCGAGTAGAAATGGCGGTTTTCTACTCGGGCCAGAAGTCAAAGGAGCCGTTCTGACACAGGATCCCGCGTATCCTGGGTCCGTACTGGAGCACTGTTCATCTGCAGAGCGCGTGCTTATCCGCGCCAGGGTGTCAGCAGGGCGTCGCAGGTTGGGGGGCCTACCCTGTGATGGTGGCAGAGATAACAGATCAGCTTCTTGGTTTTGCACAACGACTTTCCACACAAGACAAACCAGGAAGCCAAAGGTGTCAGCGGGAAGCTGGAAGTGTGCAGTGTGCACACTATGTCGACATCTATTTGTACTTTTCCCTATTGGCTATATCCGGCTGGGCACCAGTATATAAGGTGCCCTGCCCCCTCCTGCGCGAGGGATCCAGAACCAGTTCACATTCTAGACCTAGATCTTCATCTAGAGAGAAGGGTGGCTACTCGGCGGTAGGCCAAACTTGTACTGTGGCTACTCGGTGAGATATAAATATAAAGAGAGAAAGGCAGGAGTAGGGGTTTTACCTCCACACGAGGGCCCTGAACCTGAGTAGATCTTGTTGTTTGCAGTGCTAGAGTCATCCCACACGCGGCTACTCGCTGCGTGATCCCTCCCCGAGCACCTCCAGCGTCCATCGTTCCCACATCTTTAGCCATCCTATGGCATCTGCCGTGACACCACCACGACAGGTGGCCTTATCCTCGGACTAAAAGAAAATGTTTCCTTTTCCAAAGATGGCGTTTGTAGGTCGTGTGTTGAAGGAAAGATGCATGATGCCGCCCATAAGGCCAACACTATTATGTCATCAAAGAGGATCTTGGAGCTTATCCATGTTGATCTCTTTGGTGCCGTGCCCGAGGCAAGTCTTGGAGGCAATAGGTATTTCTTGGTGATTGTCTATGACTATTCAAGATACACTTGGGTTTATTTCTTCAAGTGCAAGAGTGAGACCCAACAAACTATCATCGACTTCTCCAACCAAATGCAACGTCAACACAATGTTCAAATCATGGCTATTAGGAGTGACAATGGCTCAGAGTTGAAGAACTACACTTTGAATGAATTCCTTAGTGAAGAGTATATCCGTCCTCAATATTCCGCTACCTACACCCCTCAACAAAATGGTGTATCCGAAAGGAAGAATAGAACTCTATTGGCTATGGCAAGGACCATGTTGGCGGAGTATTCTTCTCCTCAATATTTATGGGCCGAGGCCATATCCACCGCATGCCACTCCTCCAAGCTCCTCTACATCCGCAAGGTCTTGGCCAAGACTCCATATGAGATCCTCACCGGCAAAAAACCCAACGTCTCATACTTCCGTGTTTTCGGTTGTAAGTGTTTCTATTTGATCAAGGGTGTTCAGTTGTCTAAATTCCAATCTAAAACTATTGAGGGTATATTTGTTGGTTACGGTGCCGAATCCCACACTTATAGAGTCTTTGACAAAGCCTCACGGATTGTCATAGAATCTTGTAGTGTGGTTTTCGAGGAAAATGATGGCTCCCAAGTGGCGCAGTTTCATGTTTCTAATGTAGATGTTGAAATGCCTCAAGAAGCCATAGTAAGGATGGATGTGGGATTTTTCCGCCCCATTGAGGGATACCTTATGGAAACTCGATAAGAACTATGCTCTACTCAATTGGATCCCTCCTCTACAATAGAAGATCAAGCCAAGGAGCCAAGTGTTGCACCTAACCAAGAACATGTTCAAGACCCTCCTCTTTTTGACCAAGTTACTATGGAAGATGCAACCACTCCTATCATTCAAGCTAGTCAAGGTAAAGGCAAAGATCAACCTTCTTCATCCTCATCTCCTCAAGTTGAAGCAAGTGTTGATAATGATGATGATGATCAAGGCCAACAATTCGGTCAAGACGGGGACCCAAATTATCAAGATGATCAAGTGATTCCTCCTCGCAATAATGAGGAGATCGAAACCCGTCGCGCTAAAAGGATTAGAAGATCATTGAAGTGTATTAATGCATCCGACAGCAAAGTGTTGGAATATATTCAAGCTAAAAGATACACAAGAAGGCAATTAGCAAACTTTAGTGAACATCAAGCTCACATATCCATGGTGTAACCAAAGAAAGTGTTTGAAGCTCTTGAGGACTCCGATTGGGTAGAGACTATGCATGATGAGCTCAATAACTTTGAGCGCAATAAAGTTTGTAAGCTAGTTGAGAAGCCCAAGGATTGCCACAATGTTATTGGCACTAAGTGGATCTTCAAGAGCAAGCCAGATGAGCATGGTATTGTCATAAGGAACAAGGAAAGATTGGTGTCTCAAGGATACACTCAAGTGGAAGACATTGACTTTGATGAAACCTATGCTCATGTGGCTCGCCTTGAGTCCATCTGTATCCTTCTTGCATATGAATCTTCACACAATTTCAAATTGCAACAAATGGATGTAAAAAGTGCTTTTATAAATGGTCCACTAAAAGAGGAGGTATATGTTAAGCAACCTCCAGCATTCGAGAACCCCAACTTCCCTAACCATGTCTACAAGATCGATAAGGCGCTATATGAACTTAAACAAGCACCACGTGCGTGGTATGAGAACCTTAGAGAGTTGTTGGAAGACCGTGGGTTTGAAGTTGGGAAGATCGACCCCACCCTTTTCACAAAGAGGGTAAAGAGAGAGCTTTTCATATGCCAACTCTATGTGTACAATATTATCTTTGTATCAACTAACCAAGCTTTTAATAATGACTTCTCAAAGCTTATCACTGACAGTTTGAGATGTCCATGATGGGAGAGCTTAAATTCCTCCTTGGCTTTGAGATCAAGAAATTGTCTCGTGGGACTTTCATTTCTCAAGCCAAGTACACACAAGACATTCTCAAGAGGTTTAATTTCCAAGGTGCAAAATAGAATCCATCTCCGATGCAAATCAAACGCCACCTCAAGCGCAACCCATATGGTGTGTGTGTGCAAGGTATCAAGTGGATCCTAAGGAAAGCCACTTGGTGGCGGTCCATAGGATCTTTCGGTATTTGGTGCATACCTCAAGGTTTGGTTTGTGGTACCCAAAGGGGGCACAATTTTCTCTCAAGGGCTACACGGACTCGGATTGGGACGGTGATCAAGATGATAGGAAGTCTACTTCCAGGGCTTGCCAATTTCTTGGTAGGTCCTTGGTAAGTTGGCTTCCAAGAAGCAAAATTGTATATCTCTCTCCACCGCCGAAGCCGAGTATGTGGCGGCCGCTAGTGCTTGTACCCAATTGCTATGGATGAGGCAAAACCTCAAAGAGTATGATGTTCACTTGGATAGCGGTCCTCCCATGTGTGACAATGAAAGTGCCATCAAGATCGCCTACAACCCCGTGCAACACACAAGGACGAAGCATATTGAGATTCGTCATCATTTCATTCGGGATCATGTGGCAAGAGGTTATATTTAGCTAGCATATGTCCCCACCAAGGGTAATCTCGCGGACATCTTCACGAAGCCACTTGATGATGCAAGATTCATGTTCTTGAGGAATGAACTAAATATCATCGATTCTAGGAGTTTGACTTGAAGATCTTGCACACACCCCTATAGTTGATGCGTGTTTGGGTTTAGGTGTAGGCATGGACATATGAGGAGTGTTATCCTAACACATTGGGTTCTCCCTCCCCCCATTATTCCCAAAGAAAAAAAAATCATTGTTATCTCTCTTTTTCTAATGTTGAATTGTGAGCTTCAATGTTGAGAATTGGCGATGCACCCAAGATATATCTTCGCGGTTGCATACTGATGGCTAGGTTGAGACTCCAAGTGCAGAGTGTGTAGCTAGTGGCAAGCCTTCTTCCCCACGAGGGTGACTCGAGGGTTTATATCAAACTCTTGGGGAGCCAGTATTTCAGCAGTTGTCTTCCAAGCTTCCTCCAGGATCCTGCAAACAAGTAGAGAATTTTGTGCCCTCAACCTCACCAAGTGGTTGTCAAGCACAAGGTGTGAGACTTCTAAACTGCAATGCAAAACTGAAAGTAAATGTGCAATAATTAAACCTACTACTAAATGCAAATGAGAAAATAAATATGCAATGGATTGTTTTTGTATTTTTTTGATGCAAGTGGTGATGGAGATAATGTAAATTCGAATTGGAGATGCAAGTAAAGTAAATTGCAGCAAAGTAACTAGAGTGTTTTCTTATAATTAAAATAGGACCAGGGTTCATGGTTTCACACTTGCATTCTATCAAATAAAGTAGACGGTGGACATAAAGAATTACATGTGAGATTACAATAACATGTTTAACATTGAGTACTTTCATATGGGCATCACGTCCTAGCATAGAGATCTCTACGGTCATATTGATCCCTCTTATACTCCACCAAGATGCGAAATAAATCATAACACCTCGATAATTAAGGAAAAACCAGAGTATAGCTTTAAGCAATGTGACATGAAGTTGAAGTAAGAACTTGCTAGATCTAGTCATGGAGATTGATTAGTGTCACTTCAAATCCCCGGTAACAAGGTACTCCTTTTTATCCCTAGTGAGATAACTAAGAAAGGTTTAACAAAACCTAAGTGGATCGCTGAACTTTTGTCACTTTCACAGCACTAGCCACCCCCCCCCCCCCCGTTACTCCAACTAATGCACCCATCACCCACACATGCTCTCAAGAACTAGATTGATCAAAGCTAGCAAATAAGAACGGGGTACATAAGATACATCTACTCAAATAACTCAAGAGAAACAATTGCAATCTCAGATTCAATAACTCATAGAAACGATCCACCACATAGGAATTACAACAGTGCCCGTAATCATGTGAGGCAGCTCATACGGATCTAATTAGTGAAGCGCATAGAGAGAGAGATACAAGTGCTACTTCCACAAACCCATAGCCCTGGGGTGGACTACTCCCTCTTCATGGAGATGTCGATGGAGATGACGTTGGAGGGGTAGGAGATCACACCGGCGGCGCCCCGCCGGAGTTTTCCCCCTCCAATCTGGAACTTCTGGTCTCTGTTTCGGTGTTTCGGTGGCGCTCTCCTCCGTAAGGGTACGGGGGGACCCTTTTTATAGTCGGTTTTAGGTCAAGACGGAGTCGGTAAGTCGAAGATGGAAGGAATTGGGGCCACAGGGGCCAAAAGGGGGCCTCTCACGCGGCCAAGGAATCTGGCCGCGTGGAGGGTCCTCTTTTGGGCCTCCTTGCCCAATTCTCGTGGATCCTTCGCCCGCAAGTCTTCTCCTTCCAAGAAAATGACCCCCACAGATTTTCAGGTGATTTCGCGGAAGTTTGCCCCCTGAAACGTCAAAAATATAGAAAACGGGGTTTCTGACAGGCAGGGTTAATTCCATAAAAGTTGGGGGACTTTGTAATTTAACCCCAAAATACTATAAAACATTGAATTATACCCTTATATGTTGCAATATGTAATAGAAAACCATGTGAAAATATGCAAAATTCATCTATGCATTTTACATGCATCAACATCCCCAAGCTTAACCCATGCTCGTCCTCGAGTATGAAGGTGATAAAACTAAGGTGGGTTTTGCATATTGAAACAATCATGGGATATCAAGGAAGATTATTCATGCTACATATAATCAAATGATTAATACTAGAAATGAATAGCAATATACAATTCATGTTGTAAGAAATATCAAATATGCAAGCAAAGATGCTTCATGAAAGTTCACAAAGTGTATAATGAAATAAAAGCACTATGGACCAAATGCATACACAAAATGAAAAATAAAATCCTATATTGGTCAAAGAATAGCATAATGGAGAATAGAAAATATGGTGGACACTTTGGAGAAAATTGAGTAGAGGTAAAACATGATCAAGTCTTATTTAGCCTCTAAATTATTCAACTAAAATTACTAATTGAAATGTGGTATCCATTGATCTAGGACTCTCATTGCCCCTTTATCACTAGCATCTTAAAATTGTGAGTATTGAAGTAATGAGAATGATAAGGTGGTTGAAAGCCTCATGCCCCGTGAGTGTGAAAAACTACTCCATGATTACTCAACTTAAGATTCCTAATAAGATTTGTACAATCATAATAAGTATTAATGACATCATAGAGAACCGCAAAGAGGTACCTCTTGCCCCATGACATGGAAACAAGCCCATGTTACAATGACAAGATGAACAAACGGAGTAGACTCATCATCCTTTTTATTTTCATTCACTATTATGCATAGCTTCTTATTTTATTATAGGATGTGTTGTAGAGTCACTCAAGCTGTAAGTAAATTTCCACCATGATAAAGCATGGCTTGGGTTAGCGGCCCGATGCGTTTCTCTATTCATATAGATACTTACTCATCAAAACTTGTGGCTCCCATTATTGGGTCATGTTTATTAGATGCATAAAAAGTAAAGTGTGTCTTAAAAAGTTCGTGAGAGTCCTATCCCAAGTTCAACCCATGACAATTAATAAAGTGAATATCTTAATTTAGAACATAAATAACACAATAACATGGTGAACATACTCGGAATAGCAATGAAGCTAATGGGAAGATATGGTGGACTCACTGGAAATACTTGGCTAAGGAGTGTTGGAAACAAGTTTTTACTTGTTGGAATTTATAAATTTTTGGGATAGTAAGAGGGAGATAGTTGACCAGCTACTATGCATGCATATGTCCATAGAACTACTCATTTCATGACAAACTAAATAAACCAGAAATTAACATCAAGGACATGAATAAGAGATAGCTCAAGACAACATTATTGCAAATTTCTACACATAAAAAGCCTATAAATCATCCAAACATATGTAGCTCTTCAAATCAACCATGGCATACCTATTCCAATTCATAATACTAGCATCCAATACATTCCAACCCCAAACTCCAGTAGCTCAATCTCATATAAAATGATGGTGGTGATCTTATCAAAACAAAAATAAAAACAAAAACTAGACGCTTCAAGTCTCTACGATAAATGTTTTGCTTAGAAAAACAGAAAGTAGACGTGTGCTAACCAAAACAGTGTACATCCAGTGGGGTGTTCATCACATCCCCAAGCTTATGGCTTTCACCATTCTTGGATGTCTTGAGGCGCAGCTCCTCTATTCCCTGTGAAAGAACTTCACAAAACATGTTTCTCCCATTCTTTTTCTGTGGGGTGAGATTAGCAAGGACAAACAAATCACATACTTGCTGTGCAAAATTCCAAATCAAATGCTCCAATAGATAGACAATAGGGTTCATTATGTTGTATGTTCACTCTCTTTCTTGAAAGAATCATGGAAATTCGATTCCCAAGCCCAAAGAGTGCATAAAACAAAAGAAGGCAGAATCTGTCCAGAAAAGCAGCAGCAGCAAAACGAACGTTTTTCCCTAAGCTAGACTCGTCAACAAATTAAGCCAATTTTTGTGCTTACAGAGGACTAAAGGTTGCAGAACATACTAAAACATTATCTCAATCCTACATACCAATAAAAAACGTAAAATCATACGGTGAGCAGACTCGTGCTGAAACAGAAATTTCATGCACTAGGATAGCAACTTATAAGTCCAAATGGGTTTGACTTGACTCTTTATTGAAAACTCCAGAATTAAAACAAAAAACTAATATCTTGAGACAGCAAGAGGACACTAGGAAAATCCGAACAAAAACAACCGGGTTGCCTCCCGTAAAGCGCTTTCTTTATAGCCATATAGCTAGGCTTTACTTACTTGATAATCAAGAGGGATAAAGCTCATGAGGGAGCTTGTTCTTCAGCGTGCCCCTCTTCCTTGGGAAGTGCTCCATGCTTTTCTTGTGAGGGAACTGAAACTTGACATTCCCTTCCTTGGAGTCTATGATTGCACCTGTAGTACGAAGAAAAGGTCTACCCAAAATAATAGGACTAGGGGATTTATCCCCCATATCCATAATAATGAAATCAACGGGTACGAAAGTCATATGCAATTCAATCATAACATATTTTACTTGTCCTACAGCATGTTTAGTAGAGTTATCAGCAAGGACAAATTCACTTGAGCACTTTTCTAAATTTTCTAGTTCTAGCAATTCATATAATTCTTTAGAGAGTACCGATACACTAGAACCTAGATCTAACATAGCATGGTGAATTTCTTTTCCAATTGAAACTAGCACCTTGGGGATCCATGCATCCCCAAGCTTAGGAGGTATCATGGCCTCATTCTTGTACCTAGAAATTTTTTCTTGCAAGACATGATTAGCAATATAAGATCCAAAGCCAGGTTGATTAACATTTATAGTGGGATCACTAGCAAATTTTTGTAGATTAACAATAAGTTCTTGCAAGCTACTTTTTTCTAAATCAAGCAATGGATCCTTAATTTCAGTAAGCATCATAATTTCCTCTACTTTTCTCTCTAATTTAGCTAGCATGCTTGATTCATGAGGACTAATTTCATCTTTGCTAGCAAGATAAGACATATATGGAAGTAAATATTCAGGGTACTTCACTATTTCATTCAAAGTTTCTTCTAAGCTAGTAGGGACATGCTCACTTGTATTCTCAGCAATATGATCAATATTTTAAATAATAGGAGCAGCAATAGTAATAGAATTCATTCCTACACTAGGTTGTGCTTGTGGCTTTCCTACTGACATGCTTAATAGAGTTGCTTGATTATCAGCTAATTTTGACAATGCTTTATCTAAATTCGAAGATTGAAGTTGCAATCCTTTAATATCACTACTAATGGATGAAATAGACTTATTTAACTCATGTATCATAGCATTGTGACTAGCAACTTGTTCCATAAGCAATTTATTAGATTCAGAAATTTCACTAGAAGGCTTCCACTTATTTTCATTAGCATTAGGATATGGAACAAAAGGTTTATTTGGCACATAAGGAGGTTTACTATATGAATTGTAAGCATTACCAAAACCATTGCTACCATAATTCCTAACAAAATTAACATCCACACTTTCAGAATTACTACCAACTAGCTCCTGCAAAGGCACATTCTCCATACTTTGTTTATTAATAAAAGCAAGAATAGTGTCCATTTTAGAAGACAAATCATTGGTTTCTTCAATTGAGTTTATTTTCTTAGTGGGATTGGGTGCTCTTTCAGTATTCCATTGACTATAATTTTGCAATATGCTTTCTAATATGCTCTTAGCCTCACCTACAGTTTTACTCATAATGGCACCTCCAGCAGCAGAATCAAGTATATTTCTAGACATGTAGTTTAGACCATTATAAAAAGAGTGTAGTATGGTCCATTCATTTACTCCATGTGATGGGCATGTTCTAATCATTAATTTAATTCTATCCCATGCCATGGCTACATGTTCATTATCATTTTTCCTAAATGAGAGGATATTATTCCTATTTTGCAAAATTTTAACGGGAGGATAATATGTCTTAATGAAAGCTTCTTTTAAATCATCTCAAGACTTTATACTAGCTGTAGGTAGTGAAAGTAACCATTCTTTAGCATTTCCTCTAAGTGAAAAAGGAAATAATTTCAGTTTTAAAACACTACTTTCCACATTTTTAAATTTTTGCATATCACATATTTCCATGAAATCATGAAGATGCATAGAGGCATCCTCCATAGCACTACCACCAAATTGCTCTCTAGTAATTAAATTCAATAAACTAGGACTTACTTCATAGCTTTCAGCTTGTATTTCAGGTGTAGTAATTGGCCTAGCAATGAATTGGTCATTGGGTGTATTTGTGTAGTCACTTAATTTAGTTCTATCACCCATTTTAAAAAAAATTATGTAGTTTTTAATTTTTTATGCAAAACTGAAAAGTAAAGTAACTAGGCAAATTCGAAATACTAAAATAAACTAGATAACTAAATTCAAATCTAAAATGCAAACTAAAATAAAATATGCAAGACAAAACAAAAACAAGAACAAAAACAAAACAAAAACAAAAACAAGACAAGAAACAAAACAATCTACTTGAAAGAAGGTGGAGATAGAAAGGACGGTACTCACGTAGGTGCAACCTCCCCAAGCTTAAGTGTTTGCACACCTTGTTGGTGATGAAGACTTCTTGTGAGCTCCCTTGGACAACTCCTTCACCTATGGCTCCCCGGCAACGGCGCCAGAAAAACGCTTGATGGCTAGGTTGAGACTCCAAGTGCAGAGTGTGTAGCTAGTGGCAAGCCTTCTTCCCCACGAGGGTGACTCGAGGGTTTATATCGAACTCTTGGGGAGCCAGTATTTCAGCAGTTATCTTCCAAGCTTCCTCCAGAATCCTGCAAACAAGTAGAGAATTTTGTGCCCTCAACCTCACCAAGTGGTTGTCAAGCACAAGGTGTGAGACTTCTAAATTGCAATGAAAAACTGAAAGTAAATGTGCAATAATTAAATCTACTACTAAATGCAAATGAGAAAATAAATATGCAATGGATTGTTTTTGTATTTTTGTGATGCAAGTGGTGATGGAGATAATGTAAATTCGAATTGGAGATGCAAGTAAAGTAAAGTGCAAGTAAAGTAAATTGCAGCAAAGTAACTAGAGTGTTTTCTTATAATTAAAATAGGACCGGGGTTCATGGTTTCACACTTGCATTCTCTCAAATAAAGTAGACGGTGGACATAAAGAATTACATGCGAGATTACAATAACATGTTTAACATTGAGTACTTTCATATGGGCATCACGTCCTAGCATAGAGATCTCTACGGTCATATTGATCCCTCTTATACTCCACCAAGATGCGAAATAAATCATAACACCTCTATAATTAAGGAAAAACCAGAGTATAGCTTTAAGCAATGTGACATGAAGTTGAAGTAAGAACTTGCTAGATCTATTCATGGAGATTGATTAGTGTCACTTCAAATCCCCGGTAACAAGGTACTCCTTTTTATCCCTAGTGAGGTAACTAAGAAAGGTTTAACAAAACCTAAGTGGATCGCTGAACTTCTGTCACTTTCACATCACTAGCCACCCCCCGTTACTCCAACTAATGCACCCATCACCCCACACACGCTATCAAGAACTAGATTGATCAAAGCTAGCAAATAAGAACGGGGTACATAAGATACATCTACTCAAATAACTCAAGAGAAACAATTGCAATCTCAGATTCAATAACTCATAGAAAAGATCCACCACATAGGAATTACAACGATGCCCGTAATCATGTGAGGTAGTTCATACAGATCTAATTAGTGAAGCACATAGAGAGAGAGATACAAGTGATACTTCCACAAACCCATGGCCCTGGGGTGGACTACTCCCTCTTCATGGAGATGTCGATGGAGATGATGTTGGAGGGGTAGGAGATCACACCGGCGGTGCCCCGCCAACTTCTGGTCTCTGTTTTGGTGTTTCGGTGTTTCGGCGGCACTCTCCTCCGTAAGGGTACGGGGGACCCTTTTTATAGTCGGTTTTAGGTCAAGACGGAGTCGGTAAGTCGAAGATGGAAGGAATTGGGGCCACAGGGGCCAAAAGGGGGGCTCTCACGCGGCCAAGGAATCTGGCCGCGTGGAGGGTCCTCTTTTGGACCTCCTTGCCCAATTCTCGTGGATCCTTCTCCCGCAAGTCTTCTCCTTCCAAGAAAATGACCCCCGCAGATTTTCAGGTGATTTCGCGGAAGTTTGCCCCCTAAAACGTTAAAAATATAGAAAACGGGGTTTCTGACAGGCAGGGTTAATTCCATAAAAGTTTGGGGACTTTGTAATTTAACCCCAAAATACTATAAAACATTGAATTATACCCTTATATGATGCAATATGTAATAGAAAACCATGTGAAAATATGCAAAATTCATCTATGCATTTTACATGCATCACATACGATGATCTCTCACATGGTGGCTTAGGCCACCAACCTATTCTTAGTGAAGAGTTGCATCTTAGTTGGGGATTCATTTGATTCTCATTGCATTTTTCTTGTTTTCCCTTGCTAAGTGTTTTCGTAGGAAAATCTCACTCACTTGGATGTTTTGTTTGATTCTTGCAAATAAGTGGGATAAGTACTACTTTCAGTTTGGTGTTTCTATCCTAAGCCTTTCTTCCAAAAACCAAACTATATCTAGCACTCAAGTCACACCTTTGAAACTTGGAAGTTTCAGATTAGAAGGCAGCCGGAATTTCCGGTACATTTTTGTACCGGAATTTCCGGGTGGACCCGGAATATCCGGTTCAAACTTGAATCGAAATATCCAGTCCGGCGAATCTACCTCAAATCTGAGGAGCACGGGATGGATTGGTAGTTCTTGCCATTCATCCCCAACCTCCTCCTCCTCCAAAAACGCCACCCCTCTGATTCTTGGCCTCCCGGGCCACTTCCTCCACGGGATTTGCAAGCTTTTGGCTGAATCCCGTGCTCCATCTCCTTGGGATCAATATCATCCAAGCATTTCCATCCATGGACACGGGTAACCCTCCTTTTCTTTGAATCTTGGTGCCCTAGCCCTATCCCTCCTTAGATGCATGTTTTCCTTGTTAATGCTTGGTAGTGGATGTTCCCTAGGCCATCTATTGCATACTAGAGACAATAGGTTAGCATCCCGTATCTCCGATCTAGTTTTGAACCTAGGTGAAAATCAATCTAATGCTGGATTCGTGGAACCGGAATATCCGGTTCAGAACTGAACCGGAATTTCCGGTTGGGTTCTGTCCCAAAATTTTCAGTACCATTTTGCTTTTCTCTAGGATTGTAACTTGATCATTTTGTGGATGCTTTCCTATTGTTTTGACCGTATGATTCCACTTTGTTGACTTGTGTGCACTTACCCCCTTACTTCCGTCTATATGCTTCATTCACAGGTGGTTCTCAGGTTGCAAGTTGAGCACTCGCAAGCGTCCTTCCTACAAGGACACTAGCGATGAGGACCCCGGTGACTCTCGGCCTCCGAGGAAAGCTGTTGCCAAGGGGAGAGCAAAGTCTGTGGCTTTGAAGCCATCCTCAAGGAGGAAGAAAGGCAAGGAAGTCAGGAAGAACTACAAGTATGATGTGACCACTCAGGAATTTTCTCAGATTCGTCAGAATGACTGGTACAACACTCCAAGGGATATGGAGATTTATGATTCTCGGTTTTGGTGTATGGAGCAGTCATATATCTTTGCTGACATCTATTCTTATTACAAGTTTCCAGTCCGCCCGATGAATCGCACCAAGTTCCAGTTCATCAATGACAAGGAAGTATTTGCTGATGCTGCTAGTATTATTGAGAGATTTGGTCTTGTAAATCTGATGGAGAATCGCTTCCCATACAACACCGATCTCGTGGTCCAGTTCATGTCCACATTGGCGTTTGACTCAGGTGTTGTTTGCAGTTTGAAGTGGATGCCCCAGTCCACTCCATGTGAGGCTCAGTTCTTCAAGTTGTGTAATGCTCTTGGCTATAGGTACCGCTCTCATCCTCCACTTGGTCACCGTATGCATGATGTGGATAGACCTCAGCGTGAGAAGACTATGGCTGATATGTATGCACCTGGGTACACTATTGGTAAGTTGGAAGGGCTTCTCCCGTTCTATGATCAGCTGGTGCGCCTCTTTCGGTCTTTCTTGGCTCCTAGTGGTGGCAATAAAGATGCTCTCACCAGTCCGCTTTGCAACCTCCTAATTCTGGCAAAGCAATGTATTGAGGACGAGGACCCTACTGCCTCATACACGGTGGATGTCATGGATGTCATCTTCCACGAGTTTCGCAATGCTATTATTGGTGGGAACACTATCCCATATGGACCATACATTATGCTGTTGATCAAGGACACAATGGGGAGAGACTTCCGTGAGCTGCCTATGAAAGAACATGCCTTCAAGAAGCTGTATGTGAAGAGGAAGAAGTTTGTTACTGCCGCTCCTGCCCCTCCTCCTGAGGGTGGTTCCTTTATGGGAGATGCCCCTTCTAGTGCTCGCAAGGCTGACACCCCCACTACTGTGCGCAATGTCAGGAAGCTTTCCTGGTTCCAGCGCAATGTGCTTTGCATTAAGGTGGATATTCACAAGGAGCAGTATCATGCTTACTACAGGGACACTGCTATGTCCTGCTCTCAGCGTCAGATACTTCACCATGTGAGTGGTGCTACTGGTGATATTCCTGCTGCCTTTGTTCCTGACTCATATTCATAGTGGGCTTCTAGAGACTGTACCCCTTGGGAGCAGATTGAGGAGGCTCTTCGTGTCACTGCTGCTTCATCTAGTGCTCCTGTTGATGATGACTTTGATGAGGAAGATGAGGAAGTGGATGAAGATCAGGAGAGAGACGTCGAGGGTGCTTCCGAGACGTCAGCTGAAGAGTCCTCTAAGCACTCAGATGCTTAGCTTGTCTACGGGACGCTAGCACCACTATTTATCTCCTTTTTTGTGTCTCGGTGCCAAAGGGGGAGAAGTAGTCTTAGGCCTACGGGATTTGCATGGGTTCGGGCACAAGTATATGATTTTATCATTTATTGAGAGCTTGTGTCCATTTAGTTTTTTTCGTGAACTATTTTCTTTTTATCTCGTTGTGAACTATGTGTTGTGAGACTATGGTTATCTATGCTCTATGTTGAGGATTATCTATTATTGTGCTTCGTTATAATTGCTATTATCTCTACGCACAAGGTATCGTTTTCAACTTCCTCAACATATTGGTTATGTTGTTTACTTTGTCATGTTTGTATTACTTTTTGGAAATTACTCTCCTCGTGGATATTGCATTTTCGCATATGAGGCAAACAAAAGATATGCATATGTGTAGGGGTAAATTTCCATTTTGTTGCAAACATGAACTTGTCGAGGTTTTATTGCAAATCTTAGTATTGATATCTAACACCAAAAAGGGGGAGATTGAAAGTGCATTTCGTTTTCCCGTTGGTTTTGTGTGTTAGTTAACAATACTAAGTACATTATTTATCGAGGTGTTGAGTGTGCAGGTGTTATTTCAACATTCGCATCGATCACCAAAAGATCCGTGAAGTTAGATCACTAAGGTTTGGGACACAAAAGAGCCAGATATTTCAAACCGGATTATTCCAGGGCAACCGGAATTTCCGGTTAGAAAGATCCCAGCCCAGTTTGAGACAGAGATGAGCCGGAAATTTCCAACCGGATATTCCGGTTGTGGAAGTTTGGGATCAAAATGGCTAAGGACTGGAAGTTGAAGACGCATAAGCGAGCCGGATATTTCAAACCGGATTATTCCATATCAACCGGATTTTTTGGTTCAGGAGCCAGTTCAGGACAGAAGCGAGCCGGATATTTCAAACCGGATTATTTGCTCCAACCGGAATTTCCGGTAGAAGTCAACACAGTCCAAATCCAGATCCAAAGGATTGAAGCCAACCGGATATTCCGATTCAGTTTTCTTGCTCAAACGGCTCTATTTGGGGAAGGGGTATAAATACCCCTCCTCTTCCTCCTTGAGCTCTAGTTCGCCCATTGCATTGATACCATTTATTGAGCTCACCAAATACTCAATTACTCCCAATCCCTCCCACCAGACTTGTTGATCTTTGGAGGATTGAATGAGAAGGCCCCGATCTACATCTTCACTGAGCCGTTCTTCATTTCTCCCTCATTCACTTGAGGGATTTGAGTCTAGGGTTTCCATTTGTGGAGAACCTAGACATCGTGCTACACTTGGTGATTCTTGGTGTTGGGAGCCCCCAATTTGGTTGTGGTTGTGTGCCCCAAGCTTGTTTGTAAAGGATTCGATTTCCGCCTCAAAGGGGATCAATAGTGGAAGGTGGACTAGGCCTTTGTGGCGGGTTTCATCGGAGAATAGGGTGAGGCCTTTGTGGCGTTGAGTAGGCCTTCGTGGCGAAGCTCACACCCCTCCAACGAGACATACTCCCTTAACAAGGAGGAACTCGGGAATACATCGTGTCTCCGCGTGCTTCATACTGGTTACCTCGTTACCTTCCCCTTTAGTTGTGCTTGTATTATGTTTGTTGTTGTTCTTGTCATATAGGTAAATTCACCATAGTTGTATTATCTAGAGAATTTACCTTTGTGTCAAGCCTAATCTTGAAGAAAAATTAAAATTGGTCGTAGCACCTATTCACCCCCCCCCCCTTAGGTGCCCTTACTATCCGTTCAGTTGTGCCCTGGGTGCTCCTTGTGCTGGGGGTTGTTGTTGAGGCTAGGCGACTGCTGGTACTGGGGGAGGCGGTGGTGCACCTATTGCCCCTGGAACAGCTAGGAACCCTGCTTGCTGAGCTTCCCTTTGTTTTCTAAAAGATGCTTCCATAAGTAGGTTAAATCGACAGCAGTCGTTCAATTTATGGGTGGATCTGCGTATTCTGTTGTCATCGTTGTACATGTGGTTTGGGCACGACCCTTCGAGTTGCTGGTTGATTGACATGGGTGGTAGCCCGTCTGCCCGGATCTTCCGTGGCTTCCACTCGCACTTCTGTTCCTGTCAGCGCACACTCCTGTTCTCGCGGCTGCTCTCGCCATTTCCTGCAGTAGTCGTTACTGCGACCGCCCGGGAATTCAGCTGCCACTAATTCAGGTTCCATTTCATCAAATGCCCGTTTTTCGCGCTTTCTTCTCCTATTCTCGTCATTGTTGTACCTTCTGTTTCCCTCGTGAGCATAGGAGGTCTCCATGCGATCTTCCTCGGGTGAGGGTGGGTGGGTGTTGCCCGCTGATTCTTCACCTTCCGCCCAGCTGTTTGCTGCCTCCATGAGTTTACTCATGGTTCTCACTCTAATTCGGCCGATGTACTCTCTTAGATCCATCCGCCGGAGTCCGTCTCTGAAGTTGTCGATTGTTGTTTCATCCGAGATTTCCTCTGCACTGTTTTTTAGCGCGGCCCACCACTGTATGTACCCGCGGATATTCTCGTCTGATCATTGCCTACATGCTTTCAGTTGTCCGACTGTTACCGGTCGTTTGTAGGTAGATCTGAAATTTTGGATGAAATCGTACTCGAATTCTTCCCAGCAACTATATTTGTTCTTGGGCCGGCTCTTCAGCCAATTTCTCACTGCACCCACCAGCTGCAGCTGTATATATTGCATTGCTGTCACCTTGCTCCCCTTTCGGAACCTCGCGGTTGCCAGGTAGTCGTTTAACCATGTTTCAGGTTCCTGATCGCCGTTGTACTTGGGCGTTTTGGCTGTCAGCTTGAATCGTTTCAGCTTCCTGGCTTGGAAATTATTCGAGTGAAGGAAGGAGGCCCACCGAATTCCTCATCGTCAGAGTTGGTCAAATCATATCTCGGGTTCTCCACTCGAGTTCTAGTTGTCGTTGGCGGTGGTATTTCTGCCGCTCTTTCCCTACATGATTTGTCCACTTTATTCCGCGTGAGTCGATTTCGCGGATCTTCTGGGTCCTCCTCATGGTGTGTCACCCGGGTTGGTTTGGATTTTTTTTCTTTTAGCGGCCTTGCAAGTGCTGCCTCTCGCGGGGAGGGTTTCTGCCCTAACTCCATGCTTGACATGCTGAGGCCCCGTATCATCTCCTCGTGTACTGTGGGGATTATCTGATGTTGTCTTAATGGACATCAAATAGGTTTGGACCTGTAGAAGCCTTTCTTGAGGCGTTCTGGGTGTCAGTTTCTCCATTGGATTGGGTTTATTTTGGTCCTGATCAAGATCCAACACCTTCTTGGTGCCCTTCAAATAGTCATTCGACATATTTGATGCTCGTTATTGTTGCTAGGGAGCGGTTGGTTTTTGCAGCCCACTACCCGAAGCTTCAGCCGAACGCATCTCTGGAAGACTCGTGTCATCTAGCTCTTTGTACATGCTGCTTAGTTCCTTTCTGTGATGGGCTAGTTTCCATTTATAAGCCATCTGCTCCTCCGTGCTGGCATCCGTTGGGAGAGGGAGTACATGCTCGACTAGCAAGGTAACTAGTCCCATCGTCTCCTTTGACACAGGTAATTGGGGGCGTCTCGTTTTACCCCTTTTGCCTTTGGTCGCAGATCCAGAGTTGGTGGGTGGAGGGAGTCTCCAAGTCCGTCGTAATCGCCTTTCAGGTCCTCATCTTCGGGTGGCGGGGATTTTGACGAGTCCTCGTCGGATTCCTCGTCACCTTTGTCTTCGTATTCTCATCAGTCGCATGTGTTGCTTTGGGTGGGTCGATCACCCTATCTCCGTCGTCGCTTTCCGATGATGATGACTCGACATGCCTTGCCATTGCGACGAAGTGGACGTGAGGATTGGCCGGGTAAGAGTACTCAGGGCTCGTGTCTTTGAGTGAGAGCATTGAGAGTTCCGGTATAAGCGCCTCCTATAGTTGGACTCGGGCGGAATCTTCCAGGCGTATCACTCCTGCGCGACCCGCGCGAAAATTCAGGTCACCGATCTTGATATCGATGCTTGTGTTGAGGTAGTTGAACACCGAACGTGATGCCGGCGAGTGCTTGGTGAAGTCAATTGACCCAAAGCGGATCGAGTCCGCCCAGATCGACGAGTCGTAGCTGGTAGATGATGGAGTCAAAGAAGATGCGGATCCAGCGCCCCAAATTTTCACAGACGGCGCCAATGTCGAGGGAGTGACCTCAACAATCCCCATGGTAAGGTACCCCGGGTTTCGTGAAGGAAGAAGACGTTGGTGGACTACTCGACTTGACGGGTTACTGCTCGCCGAGATTTATTCCGATGAGGTTAAAAGTATCGATTACAAGCGGTGTTGTTTAAAGATCGAATATGGCGCAGCTCTGAATCTAGGGTTGTCTGTCTCGTTTGTGACACACTCCCGTGCTTTATATAGGTAGAAGGGTATCAGGGATCGTACATGAGTTGTACTAGACTTTGAGTCGGTTCATATCTTTGCCTATTCTTGCTGCTGAAGTCTTTCATTCTGCTTCGTATAGATCTCATCTACGGGCCTTCATGTAGTTACTCGCGGAGCCCACCAAGGCACCCCTTAATGGGCCGCACAGGGTATGCCTACAGTGGAGAGTCTCTTGGGTACCCCACGTCAATTCATGTTTGCATTACGCCAAAAAATATAGACTGTTATCCAACATGCATCTATAACTAATAATCCACCTTGATTCCACTATCCAGCATGCATCTTGATGGTATTAAGTTGCATAAGAAAGGGATGATTGCATTCAGCATAATACATGATCAATAAGTAGACATAAACAACTATGTTTTCCCCTTAGTGGTAATAGCACATTCTCACCCTTAGACGTTTTTGTCACTCGTGCTAGGATCAGAGGAGGCATGAACCCACTATCTAGCTCTAAACTCCTTCTTGGAGATGCATGTGATCACTTGACCAAAGCAACCACACACACGAGATCATTCAAGAACACAATATAACATTAACACAAATAAAGTATCAAGATCATATAAGAAATATGAACCATATGATCATAACTTCAAAATTCATCGGATCCTAGCAAATATAACATGTTGCAATTACATAACAATGATCTTGATCATGTTACGCAGATCACAAGATCTAAACATGGTAGAACAAGAAGGAGAGACAACCATCTAGCTACTGTTATGCATCCATAGTCCAAGGATGAACTACTCACGCATGGCTCCGGAGGCAATTATGGCGATCAATAAGCCTCCGGTGACGATCCCTCCTTTTGGCAGGGTGTCGGAGCAGGGCTCCGGAAGCCCTGGATTGGACTTTCGAGATGACGACGGCTTTGTACGAGTTTCGTGCAAAATAAGCACCACCCCCATCTTTTTAGGTCAGTGGCAATATATAGGCGAAGCAGGGTCCCGGGAGGTGGCCCCAGGAGGCTAGGCGGATTGGCGGCATGACCATGGACCCACCCACTCCCTCGGGGCGCCTGGGGTCTGTGGGACCCTCCTTCGGCTCTACTTTGGTCACCATCTTCATTTCGGGCCAAAACTTCCTCCTGATTTTTTGCGGAATTTTCTGTAGACTTTTTCTGTACAACTTTTCTGAAATATAAAAACAGCAGAAAACAAGAACCGACACTATGCATCTTGTCAATAGGTTAGTCCAGAAAAATGCCTAAAAATGATATAAAACTATAGCAAAAGCATATAGTATTGGTATAAAACAAGCATGGAACAATAAAAATTTATAGATACATTTTGGACATATCAAGTTAGAAGGGGAGAATAGCCCCCACGGCCCCCATTCCTCGATTATATACGGCGGACCGATCACTCTTAGCCGTTGGATGCATACTTGGCAAGTATCGGCGCCACCACGTGGCGGCAGAAGGCAGACATGCGCCCTCCCATTTACTCCGCACGCACGGAGATCGAGGAGGCCACCACTGTCGTGCCCTGTTATTCGCGCGTACTGCGCAATAAAAGCCGATGAAAAACGTCACGCTGCAGTCAATACTGACAGTGGGTCGCCATGTCATGTGTCGTCATCTGCTTAGAGTGAATCTCAGTGCGCCGTGATGTCATCAGTGACATGGGAGACGCTGGGAACATCCTTCGAGTCCTTTATTAGTCGACGCTTATTTGGTGTCTTTGAATCTTCTCCTAAGTTGAGTAGATGTTTAACAAAAGCTTTACTCGCAAGAACATTCGTGGAACCATGCCTGAGTCGAGTACCTCCTCAGTGTGAGTTGTGCCGCGACATATATAGCCCCAAAGCCGAGCAGGGGATGTTTATATGTCTGATTACGCATATCGTACCGACTACGGCTTTTTTCGAGAATAACAGGGGGGAAGAGGTTTCCCCGACGCTTGTTATATTACCCGAAAGCGACCCTTCAAAAAATAGGTCGAATGTATTTACAATCTTCGAAAAGAGAACAAGAGGGAGAGGGGGGAGGGACGAAATAGATTACATGGTAGAACACTGCAGTAAGTTGCCATGAAAGGCAGTCGCATACAGGCGGTGTTCCGCTAGTAGTCTATGCATCCAGAAGGAGAGATCCTCGCTGGCACGGCGGAGCACCATGGCTGCAGTGCAAGTAACGTTGTTGAAGACACGGTCGTTGTGGGATTTCACAGGTTCTAGAGTGCCACAGCGGAGGACATCACCCATCCATCGGTGGCGCCCGAGATGGGAGGTTTGATGTCCCATACCGGGGAGCATGCAGTGACAGCTTGCACTGCAGGAGGCACAAATGGGAGAGGGGGTGCATTTTCTGTAATGGAGGTTGGATCGAGTGTTGAGGCAGTCGGAGTCGGCAAGGAGGCAAAATATCTTGATCTTGGATGGCAGCCGTTACCACCAGCATGCAGACGCCGAGGCATCAAGGAGCCACTAGGGGAAGTGATGGCATAGACCGCACGCAAGCTATATTACGTATGGAGACCCATGCAAGAAGGCGCACGTCCTCGGAGTCTTCGAGCACAACACCGGAGATGATACGGTGGACGGCGGTGAAGTCCTTGTTAGCTGAGTCCTAAGGGGGAGGTCGTGGGAGCAAACATCAGCGACAATGATGTTTGGATGTGGACAATGAGAGAACAAAGCTGAGTAAAAGTTGGAGAGGGATCCACCGGGGAGCCAGCGATCAAGCCAGAAGGAGGTGTGGTTACCATCTAGGACGGAGGAGCGAGTGATAGAGCGGTAAGTGTGGAGGCATAGGTGCAGAATTTTTTCTAAGAAGGAGGGGGAAGGGGAAACGTCACCAAGTCGCGGTTGTATTAGCGCCGGAACTAGCTCTTCCAAGGCAACTCTTCCCGTTGATGAAGTTTGTGAACGAATTTCATGAGGAGGATGAGTTTTTGCCATTGAAGACCCCGCATCCCTAAGCCACCAACCTATTTAGACAAACAAACTTTGTACCAAGCCATTAGACACGAGCCCCAAAGCATTGGTCCTTGCCAGTCCAAAAAAAGAGCGGCGCCTCCTGTCCATAGATTCAATCACACCACGGGGAAGGATAAACAATCGCATAAAATAAGTAGCAAGATTATTTAAAACAACATTGCAAAGCACAAGACGTCCCCCTGAAGAGAGAAGCATGGCACTCCATCAGATTGGAGGTGCATGTGAATTGCATGAGAGGTGTAGGCCGAGGTAGGTAATTTTGTTGGGGAAAGGGGCAGTCCAAGGTAAGGTTGAGGGAAGCTAGAGATTGCACACCAAAAAGAGCCGAGGCAATGGCGGATGCACCACCATATTGGAGGTGCATGGGAATGAAGCAAGACTTGTGGAAGTTAATAGCCAGGCATGTGGCAGCGGCAAAACTGTCAAGAATTTTCCCAAGTGAGATAGCCGAGGGGAGGTCAGCGCGGTAGAGGATTAAAGTGTCATCGGCATATTGGAGCACGGCGGGGGGCAATGATGCATCAATAGGGTGCACGAGGTCACCACTGCCATGGGCCGAGCGGATTAGCCATTGCGGGATGTTGGCGATAATGATGAACAAATAGGGGGAGAGGGCATCGCCTTGCCTAAGACCATTTTTGTAGCGAATCCATGCGCCAGGGACACCGTTGAGGAGGACCTTAGAGTGACCCAAGGCCAGGATGTCCATCATCCAGTCACACCAGATATCATTGATCCCTCAGGCGCGAAGAATGAGAACAAGACTGGACCTGACCGAGTCAAAGGCCTTACGAAAGTCAATTTTGAAGACCGAGGTGGGGGACGACATTCTCCGAGATGCGTCGTCCTGACAGAAACCCTGTTTGGTCTGGATCAACAAGAGCGTGGATAAATGATTAGAGGCGAGTAGTCAGGACTTTTGTGATGAACTTAGCGATGCAGTTTTGGAGGGAAATAGGACGAAAATCCGAGGGCACCCGAGTGTTTAGGAAGAAGGACGACGTAGGCCCGATTAACGCGAGAGAGATCAGAGGAACGAGAGTGGAAATCCGAAATGACGACACATACATCAGAAGCAACGGTGCTCCAGAAGGTGGAGTAGAAGCTAGGACCGAACCCATCGGGGCCGGGACTGGAGTCCTTGTTCATTTTTGCAAGGGCTGTAACAATTTTTGAAGAGTCAAAGGGGGAGTCGAGGGAGTCCGGGAGATGATTGTGGGAAGGGTAGAGCGCGTCGAGATCGAAGTCCCATGTGCATGATGACGAGGCGCCTAGGAGGGGGCGAAAGAAATTGTCCAAAATCCTAGCTTTACCGACATGATCCGTGAACGAGTCACTACCATGGTAAGGACGGGGATTGCATTCCGCCGCTTACGGCATGAGGCAGGCGCGTGAAAATAGCTGGTGTTTTCATCACCTTCAATAGCATATTTAGTTTTGGCGTGGGTCTTCCAGTAAACTCCTCGTTCCTTGATCGATAGGTGGAGGGCGGCGATGTGAAGGAGCGGAGACAGGCCTCAAGGGGGGAAAGAGGGGTCGATCTTATTCTACGAGGTCCATGAGGTTAATCACAATGCGAGCGTCAGTCTCCCGTTGAAGGAAAGAGGGACACTGTTTGGTCCAGGATTTGCAAAAACCCCTACAGCGACGATCCGAGCCGTGGCACTGAACTCAGCATGGAGTCCCCAAGATCAGTTGTATCTGAAAATCGAGGAGCGAGGGATAGAGGAGGAAATGGATGCCAGGAGAGGGACGTGATCGGATGTGTCGCGGGTGACAAAAGAGAGAGTCGAGGAGGGGAAGCGAGAGTTCCAAGAATTGTTAATAAGGACGCGGTCGAGGCGGATAAGCGTGGGAGAGGTACGAGGCAACGTCGTAGATACAATCATTGAAGGGGACTACGAATGTACATCTGGATTTTGTGTGTACGACGCAAAGATAAGACATGTGGACAGACCATAGTTTTTAACGTTGATCTTGTAGCTGTTGTCCGGCTCTTGTGTAACAGATTCAATTGGGATCTGAAATGTTAGTTCTCAACATAGTTTTATATATAATTTTGATGGCAGCACTAGTAATAAAAGTTCTAAGCAAAAAAATTCTTCCCCTCCAATGTGTTTTCAACACTAAAACGAAAAATAAAACTAAAAACAAAAATAATGAAATACTTATCATGGGTTGGCTCCCATTCAGCGCTTTATTTTCGGTCGATCAGCTCGACCGCAATGACATTCAACTGGGCTTAGGAATTTGTGTGTCCATTCCGAAGTAGTTTGCCTTCAAAGTTATGGTTCCATTATCGTAGACTTTTGATCTCTTCTTTCTGGGGAAATGAACAATAAAATGATCCCGAGAAGGTAATTCAACCTCAGTTTTCTTCATGTAAATTTATCAAGTCTTTAATGATTCTTAAAAATAGTCTACCAAGTATTATATGTGCTATTGCATCTTCAAGACATGTCTACTATAACAAAATCAAGGAGTGCATAGCCCTAGGAACTTTTGTGTGCGTGTGTGTATGTTCTTTTGCTTGTTCCGCTATTTTCTGCCGATGCTATCCTTCTGAAGTTTTCGGTTCCCTTTGTGTGACAAAAGACACTAAATTTCTTAATTGAAATTGGGAGCCTAGTGGGGTTCCTTTCATAGAAAAAAATTAAATTATTTTGGCCTTGGCAGAAGGGAGTAGCGCCCATCGACCTGTTTGTATCCATTAATTGGATGTTTTATGGCATGTGGTGTACACGTTCTCCGCTACTACTACTTGTTCATCAAGCCTACGGGACGTGGGGTAAATGTTTGCCCATTTCGTGGAGGCATACAGTGCATGGTCTTCTTTTTTTTTATACAAAGATGATGGTTGGACCATGCATGAATGCGTGCATACGATCATGATGCTTTGATGGTGGGTATATATTATTGCGATGGTTTATACTCCGGGAGTGAAGGCTTGTGTGGGGGATGCAATTATTAGGAACAGGGGTGTGTGTTTACCCGAGTATGTGCTCAATTTCTACCAATTAGGGTATGTGCCAAAAAAAAAAACACTCCGTTAAGCACTTGCTGGCAGTGCATGACGATGATGACTGATGGAAAAACAGGTTAGCTTAATTAGAAAAAGATAGGTCCATGAGAAGAAAAAAAAGAGCATTCTAGGAGTCTAGGCATCTTTCTCAGACTAATGTGCAACTACTACTTTTACAAATACACAAGATAGACTGCAAGGGAAATGGGTAGCAAATGACCCCACAGAGGTCAAAGCCTATAGCAAGTCCATCAAAACTAAAGAGTTTCACTGGAAAGCTGGAACAGCTGCTGCCTCCTGTTGCCATCATTGTTGTCCCCTTTATTCACCACTAACCACAATCTCTGATCAACCCAACAAAATGGGCCACCAGAAATTTGAGGAGAGCATTTAGTGTGCAGAAGCTGTGCAAGTACTAGACAAGACCATATAGCACCGAGCGTCCCTGTTCAGCAATATTATGACCGAAACACTGGAACAATGGAGTGATGCCTCGCCATTTATTGCGGTTGGTACCCCCAGCTGAAATGGCCGGCATTCATTTTCTCTTGTGTTGACAGATCCAAAATGAGATGAAAGATAATACGGATGATGGAGTGTCATCATCATGTTTGTGGTCTAACCAAAGCATTCAGGCCCCAAAGCCAAATCCATAGTACTCCATAATGTTACATTTTATACTTTGGGCTTGGGAGAACTTCAGTGGAAGAATAGCTCGGTACATGTTTGATACATATACGCACACCACTAATCATCAACAAATATGATGTACACCATGGCCACACCTGGAAGAAATTCAACAACTGCTTTCAGAGTAGAATACAACACCGGATGGCAATTCTGCATCGAACCCAGTATTTTTTTGGCTAGCTGCCAGAAGCTTTTGCATGTTGCCCGGGATCTGAAGTCGCTCAACTCAGCAGCTTCGCCAAGTTCATGGAATTTATATTAATGTACAAGCCGGGTTTAGCCTCCCTTCATTTGAAGCCGCCACTTGGCTTTTCTGAAGGTAGACCGATATCCTGCTGCTTGTTAATGGGTGTGGAGACCATCATTATTTTATTTTATTTTGTAACTCACTCTATGCTTCTAGCCAATTGCTCAAATCTCTGAGCAATGCTTTGCTGGTTTCCACTTGTATACACGTTGAGCAAGGACCGTACAGCAGAGGACAACATAACTTTCTGCGATACATTTGGGCTGAAACCATCTTCATCATTTATGGTCTCACTTGCCAGAGCCTGGTCCTCGGCACTACTATTGAACAAAGAGCATAACGACTTCAGCCAGTCTTCTAGAAAGGATGCCTTCTGCTCAAAATGGCACGTGAATTAGATACAATAACAGAACAATGGATCTCTTACTCAGTTACAAGGAAATTCTAGTGCTGAGCATTCAAATAATAGTAGCAGAATTTAACTGTAGGTGGCAAGAAATGAATGGCATATCTACCAGGACCCAGCAATATCTAAGTTATTAATTTTCTTTTTCTGCAAAGATTATGAGAAATTTCTTTACTTGCATACATATAACATATTATTACAGAGCTAGAGTAGATGCCTGCTCTTGTACTTCTCAGCCATAAAAACACGAGTAATAAAACTTCACTCAAAGAACAAAGTAACATTAGAAAAAGAAAATGTGTTACCAGGACCTCGTGATAAAGAGGAAAAAGACTCAAAGATCTTATCATTCAAAACTCTGGAAAATTAGTTATATTGGTTGAATCTAGGTTCTGAAAACACCAATCTGATGGTCTGACTCGACTGATAGTTGCTACTGAACAACATTAGGACAGATAAAGATATAATATAAATCAACAAAATCGATAATACAGAAGAATGAGTCCCTTACCTTGATAAGAAAATCTTTCAGGCTTTGGTCATCATTCGGTGAAACAAAACCAAGTAAATGAAGAGCAGTAAACGTAAGCTGTAAAAAAGAGCCAGAGCTTAAAAAATGCTGCAGAACATGTTTTAGAGCAAGTAAAATCTATATAAGCATCAGCAACACTGACCTGTTTCTCAAGGTTGTCACGGTGTTTGAAATTTGAAGGTGATGATGAATTGTTTGAACAGAATGACTCAAGAACATGCTCAAGGCCTTGAACAACATCTGGAAATGAGCTACCATAATCTACAAAGGAGATGGATTATTTTAGCTGAAAAAATATATTACACAGGCAAGGGACCAATATCCAAGAAAAGAAATATGCAGCATCATCATTAATTCATCAAATAACGTAAGCTAAAATAGAGCATACAGAAATACAACCTAAACAATGACAAAACAAAGTTTTAATTCATTGGCACTTTGACTTGAGATGGTATTAGCAAAATGTGCAAGGTTAAACAAAAGCAGAAAATAAAGCATTCAGGGGCCTAACCGAGCCTTGTAACTGGCACCGCTAAAGCAACAGCTGCATGCATCCTTATCTTATAATTGTTTGAGTCACGGAGCAGCAGTAGAAGTATGCTATAAACACTTGATGCCCTGTAACACAGAAAACCTGAAAATCAGAACCAGTAACATATGAAGTTGGAGTAAAAATGAAGAAATTTCAACGTGGGTGCGCCATGGGCTAACATGGTCAGTGGCTTCATAAGGTGACACCAACATGGGATAGGTTATGAGGAAATGTCAAATCTAATTGTCCAAATACATAATAGTTAGTCTTAGAGAACTAAAAGTGCAGTAAATCACAAAAATTCTTGCAGCATGTCATCAGCTATACTCTGTGTGTTGGGCTGTGTGTATGTGACGTGGGCAACCACTACTGCCTATCGAAGTGTCAAAATGGGAAGTTGAATTACAGCACAGCAGCCTATCGCATTCCAGCACAGAAACCTTAGATACTGTTGCAGATTTGTCATATAGCATTTCCAATTGACAAGGTTGACAATGAAGAAAGAAAAAGTTATTGAGCAACCTTCTTGCTGATTGGTTCCTTAAAACAAGCAGTTGAAGAATATATGTGAGTGAACGATGTGTTTGATTACAGTTAGAACACATGAAATGACCTATTTTCACATTGCGCTTCACCTATGCTTCCAGAAGATGAAGAAAAAGATGTGATGCTTGCACAACCACAATTCCAAAGCAGAAAGGATGCGCAGAAGTTTCTGAGAAATTCATGAAAAAACGGAAGTTATCTAATGTGTAAAAATCATACCATGACATGTCTGAAAGTCTCAAGGTGTCATTCATGAATAAGTTGCTAAGAGCGTGGCAAACATTCCATTGAACCTGAATGACAGATAAAAGAGATGTCAAATGGAAACAGTTATTCATGTCAAGAATCGTTACATTCAATCAACAATCACTTATTGATAGAAATTTATAAGGAAAAAACTAGAGGCAAGTCCTTGAACTTGTATCCCTGCTAAGTGCTAACAGAAATGTTCCTCAAAGAGAAAAGTAGGCAGATATGTCTTTTATCCTGCCTTTAACACAAGAAAATATCTCAGAAACTAAGATAATTACATGGTGAATAACATGTATTCAGCGCATGAATTATGATGTCTTCAGTACAAACATTTCTTGCATTACCTTTACATTTCCAGTTGTCACACAAGACATCAAAGCCTGTACCATTCTTTCAAGCCAGACAGGATCTCCGTAGAAACCTGAATTGCTGTTGTGGAAGTTCCCAAAATTGTAAGCTGGAGAAGCAAGCTAAGAAAAATATGACTGGTGCACACAGAATACTAAGTAACCTTGGCTCATCAACTGCATCTGAATGATGATTGAATCTGATAAACCGTGAAAGATATCCAAGAGCTCTAACAGCATTTGACTTTACCTGAATAAACATAAACAAGAAAATAAAACTGGTATCCTTAGTTATAGAAATATACAAACAGTTTCCTTTTCTTTTCAATTTAACATTAAATAATGTGTCCCCCATCTGCTGTCCATAACTAAAAAACTAGAACAGAAAAGGACCATATCAGTTGACTAAGGCAGACTTACTTTTTCACCGTCTTTGGTCAGGCGCAAAGCAATTTCAACCAACAACGATATGGTTGATTTATCTAGGACACCTGCAATTGCGAGGAGATAAGCAGGTGATATCAGCAGATACTACAGATTCTGCAGTCAACAAAGTAACTGCCCATCAACATGAATTACATACCTGCAGACGGATCTGCTTGCAGTTCCAACGCTCTAAAACGAATAGAAGAACAAAGATTTGCCAAAGCCCATGAAGCAGTGATACGGACCTAGAAATTTACGTGGTAAAAATTATTATTTTAGTACAAAAATGGGAAGAATGGACAAGAATTAAAAAGATATTCAAACATCATACTGGAGTTGATGAATTTCGTGTATTAAACTCAATGGCTTCAACGAACTCGCCAGGTAGACTAGGACTGCAGGAGGAAATAATGTGTTACGCAATATTGACCATCTTCCTTCAAGTACCTTAAAATGAGCACTTACTGCAGCACAACCAAAGTCCTGAAACTTACCTCGATAATATTTGAGAAAAACATGACACAATACCAATGGCTCGACATGCAGCCGATCTCACAGTAGCAACTGCATCATTCGACGCTGCATGAACCTACAGAACAACAATGTCATACCCACGTTGAAATTTCTAAACAGGCTAGGAAAACATAGTAAAATGTAAATACACAAATGGGACGCTAAATTTAGTAACTTACAGATGAGGAAGTCACATAATCTCTCTTGTTTACTGGCAGGGAGAAGAAAACATCAGAAGTCATGCCAGCGAAACATGTGAGTGATGCTGTCCTGACCTACAAACAGACAGGTACTTCGTTTAGTCCATTAAAAACACTCACACACAAAAAGGAATACTTTCAGCAAATACATAAGAGCACTAAGTTCATGGAAAACCCCTATATGTACTGGTAATGTCACACGAAAGAACAGTTTCTTACATCTAAAACACAAAGTATAACTATCTGAAGATGGCAACACAGTTAAGACTTAGGAAAGATAATTTTAAATCAAATATCATAAAATGTGGTCCTAAACCCAAGCATACACTAGTTGGCTGTTAGCTGTTTTCACTGAAGCGAACAATATTCTGTTACTAATCTGCTTCACTATGTTAGCACTAAATAATAGATTGCTGGGAAATAATGAAGTCCAGCCAGTCTTCGTTCCAGATTAATACCAAAATAAATGAGCAACACAGGTCCTAGAGGTGGTAAATTACCATAGCGGAGGCATGTGATAATCCTCGAGGTAGATGGGTTTCTATCACCTCAATCCAACGGCTGGTTCCAAGTGTTATGTCCAAAGTGCAGTTTTGTGATGGTCCAGGGGACTCAATTTCAAAGTGGGGTGCAGATTTAATACTTTTATTTACAGTGCAGTCAGAAATCTGCTGAATGTCTAGCAATCTACATTCTTTGAGGTCATCTGCTCCCTTGAATCCGGATGAAACACGCAGACACTCATCGATTACCTGAAAAACAGAATCACAACATGTTAATACATGATTAAATGACTAGGCACGATCATGATGGTTATTTCCATAATAGAAAAGCTCTAGCACCCAAATCGAATAATAACATAATAACTGATGCAAGGAAAAGTACGGTGCTACGTATAATGTCCTATACCAAATAGCGAAGTTCGTAAAAACTTGTGCCGGGACTATTCAGGCACCTAGTCTAAGAACAGTACAATGCAATTTAATCAGTATTCATCATGTTCGAGAAAAGATTATACATCCAACTTCAGTTACTATATCATATAGGCAATGTTGATACTATTAACAATAAAATTAAATTAAAAAAAATAGGGCAGGCATTGAGTTCATCACAAAAGGGGAAAAAATCTAATTGGCTTCAAGGAGAGGAACTAAAAATTCCCAAATGTCAACAGATTAGAGATGACATAGAAGAGCAAAATACTTAAACCATAAGATACAAAATTAGATTTCTGTACACAAGATTTAATAACATTTACGGAAAACGCTACCTTAATACCAGCTACAAGACATCTTCCCTTTATTGATAATTCTTCTTTAGTAGGCCCAAAGTTAGAATCAAATTTTTGGTCTTCAAAACTTTCAGTTTGCAATAAATCAAGAATGATGCCTCGAACTTTTTCCCAAATGATGCTCGCACAGCTTGGGTAATTATGAACCACTGATCTCAACACCTGGGCACATAAAAAAAAAGGAAAGAATATTACTCCCTCTGTCTCAAAATAATTGACTTAGATTTGTCTAAATATGAATGTATGTAGACGTGTTTTAGTGTATACGTACATCCATATTTAGACAAAGTTAAGTCAGTTATTTTGAGACGGAGGGAGCACTAAAAGAGTGTCAAATCATGGAACATTTGCAAGCATGGTTTTAAGGCGTCTCTAAAGCGGCAGAGAAACCCCCCCCCCCCCCCCCCCCCCCCCGCGCGCGCGCGGGAACGTTGCCTGCTTTAAGCGCCAATTAGGCGTCAGCATGTGGGTAAATGGCCTTAAAAACATGTTTGCAAGTAAATTTAAAGGTGAAATATAATTTCCTACAATAACCTGCTAATAGAATCATGGCATGCATGGTTTTTAAGGAGCTAAAGCCAGGCAAGGCGACTAACCCCCACCTTACCTTTTAAGTGCCCAAGGTGAGGCAAGGCAGCGCCTTAGAAATGGCAGGAAAAGAGGAATCAGCAGTTCTGCACTTATATTACTAGGAAAAGTAGCAATGACTGAGAGATGGGACACAACTTATGCACCTCCCACTGGCCCAAAAGACCATCTAGTGCCCATATACTCCTCCCCATGACCTAATTCCACTATGTCCCCGTTCCCTTCTTCCCCACCACAGCCGCCACACACCTTCTGCACCCTTTCCTCGTGTCAGCGCTTCAGTGAGGCAGCCGTACACTTCATGTCCAAGGCGGGGCGGACGCCTTACCATCCCAGGGCGCCTCAGCGCTTTGGCGATGCCTTAAAAACCATGTTTCTACGGCTACGTGCACACATCAAGTGTCCACGTAGTAAGTACGTACAAAAAGTACATCTACATGCCGGCATCATATTAGTTAAGCTCATATTATTCTAATTCGTTATCCATCTTCTGTCAATGCAAATGGTCATTTACGCATGAAATTACATCACTTATGGATGTCCAAATATATATACATGGAGATATCAAGGACAAGTGCATACAGGATAGAAAAGGAAGGTCAGCGTCCCTTGTAGGATTCTTTGGAATTATAAATTGTAGGGATAGTAAGAACATATATTTGGGATGTCATGTACTATGGTTTTCTACAGGATCTAAAAACAGAAGAATTTTGCAGCGGTGCCTCTGGATGGTCCACAGGAAATGAACAAAGTAATTTGGAGAGGAATGAGGAGATGGAGTAGAGAGAGAAGAGAGAAGCTGCATTTGACTTCTCAAAGAAAAAGAAAAATGTCTGAGCTCATGTTGGATTTCCTATGGAATCAGGGTCAAAGGAATGCACTCCACATGAATTTACAACCACAGTCCTACAATCCAAGCATAAAGGAACGATGACTCACCTGGAGAGCCCCACATCTAACGCTGAAATGCATTTCCCCTTCTACACAATGAAGAAGAACAGCTAGCACACTCGACTCCTGCTGAGTATGTGATGGTCCTGAAAAGCTCACATCGGTACACAAATGTCACAACTCAGGTACTCACCCAAACCAATTTTTGCAATATGATAATCTCCAGATTCTTCAAAAATACTGACTCACTTTAGCAATATGCAGCAAAAAAAAAAAATTGATAAAACTAGGACTGAGAATAAAGCCACCACATTAATTAAATTTCGAAATTAAGAGTGTCTAACCTGCACAACCGTCAATGAGAACTCCAAAGACATCTGAAGAAGGTGGTACCTTTGCAAATGCTGCTTCCAAGCAACTTAGAACATTAACCTGTTGTTATACCCATGTAAGGTGCAAAACACTGTTGGTTCCTGAATAAAGGATTTAATATTGAAAAACTAACCAGCAAGGCATGATGCTCATTTTTATTTGAGTGCCTGTCCAATAGTCTATCGCACATGGCTGTAATGACAGTTGGTAACAACTCCTTCGGCATGCGAGCATACCTGCTCATCAAGCATACTGTCAATTATACGATATATCAAGTAAGAGAAACAAGATAAACAATGGGGAATTTGGATCATACGGTGTAGCAGATATCAGAAGGATGAGAACTCTGAACAATGCTGCAAGCAATGTAGCTTGAGTTTCACGATGTATCAAGTACATTACACCTGCCAAACAGAAAGAGAAATTTCATGTAAAATTTGGATAAAACATAAAAAAAATCTATTTATGGAAGTCATAAGGAACTGGTGAATGAATGAGATGGATAAGAGCAATGTGAGCAGTAGAGGGGAAAGTGGCGCGGGCAGAGGGACGTGAATAAACTAGTCCATAGGATGAACCACGACTCAATAGTAAAGATATGCTCATGCCGTTGTGCCCTCTGTTCACTGTTTTAGCTTGCTTTATACACCTAGTTGTGTAAGCTGTTTTCATCGATTATCAGCTCTCCTGGGTGGTCGTGAGTGTCAAGCTAAAAGGTGTGCTTAACTCTTTTATTTGACGATGCATGTGTTGGGACAGAAGTCACCTTCCTTTTGGTCAAAGAAAGTGACCAGATAATACAAAAACGTCAGTAACTCCCCTACCTGTATGCAGCTGCATCAGAATTTGACCAAGTGAGCAGGATAACGTAGTGAAAGATCCAGGTTTCGACGATTCCTTGTACTCTGCAACTTGTGTCAAAACTAAGGCCTGTCCTTCCAGCATGGCAGCAATGGTTGATGCTGCCTCAACACGTACCTGTAAATAGTTCACTCAGTTTGCATGACTGGCATTCACTGTATACATGAGAATTCGCAAATGGAAAAGCACTGGTCCGAATGACCATAATTCACACATGCAATAAACTGTGGCATGTACTGATATACACACCATGCCAGCAAGGGAAGGATTTTGCAAATAAAGGCTTGGATCCAGTAAGGTACTACCTCCGTATCAAAATATAACATGTTTTAGCGTTTTCTATACTACACGTATCTAGACGTGTTTTAGTGTGAGATTCATGTGCATCTTACACTAAAACACGTCTAGATACATATAGTCTAGAAAACGTTAAAACATCTTACATTTCGATACGGAGGGAGTAATTATCAAGGGTCTAGATCACTTTGAAGCAAATATTTAATACAAGGTTATTCGTATGTGAAGTTTTCCCCATAAAAAGATGATTCAGAATGGCCTAGTAATTCTATAGCTTCAGTCACTGCAGCCCAAAACACAAGAGGAATTGGCGTGGCAGTGAGGCATGCACAAATTGTGGAAGGCAGAATAATCAGACAAGCTAAATTCCACAAAAGAATGATGATGTTCATTATCGCAACCTTGTACCTTTGTTATAGGGTCAAAAATCAAGCATGTCATCAGAGTTGCTCGATATTTTCTGTACATGCGGTAAGTGACAGAAGCTACCATTAAAAGATATCATAATAGTAAGGAAGGCATGAGAAATACTGTACTTGCATGTAGAAGAGTTTACCTTTGTTGAAGAACATCGTTCTCGGGCAAAAGTAATGGCCACAGTGAAGTAAGTGACTTTGGGTCAGCACGACAGATATCCTTAAAATAATTCAGAACAGGTGTGAGATATTTTCTTAAATAGCATAAACATACTTCATAATTAATGTTGCATTTAATTGTTTATTGAAGTTCAGCAGGAAATGAGAGTGCCTCTTCAAAAATAGAAGGAAGGAAATATCCTCATAGATCATGGTGGATGCAGATAGTGAAGTGCATGTAGATATTCCTATGAATTGCAAACTTTTGATGTTCTAAGAGTTTACTTCCATTAGTAAAAACTGAAAACCATAGAATTATTTTTTCAAACTGGCATAGGGCAAAGTAAAGCATACAACTTAACTTATCGGTTAGTTATTTTGCAGTCGGAACTGTTAGCTGCAGAGTATCTATTAAAAAGGTGCCCTAATCCTCCGTTATTCTGAAATAAAAGGGAAGAGCCATCATTCTATACATATTGCTATGGAGGAAATCAGTCTCATTGTAGCTCCGTTATAGTCTCATTACAACTCTGTTATAAAAACTAAAACACTCTCACGTGCACAAACTCACAAGGAAAACAATGAGAAACACAAATGTGTAAGAATTAAGAATTTGAACGTCCGATTGAGAAATTATAACTTCTTCTGTGGATAAATACCTGTATACATAGGATGGCAGCTAATCTAGCTTTTGAGCTCCGGAACCGGTCTCCGTTTTTTGCATTTCCATCAGTATCACTAAGATCTGAATCTGATGAGCCTAAATCATATCGAGAAGATTCACTATCTGAACTTCGATCATCCAATGAATCATTCCCTCTTCCATCCTTTTTTCGTAAATGAGGTGGTTTATATCGTCCACGTTCAGAAGTCCTGGATTTATGGTCTGTTTTGTTTTCCTTTGGAGTTATTGCAGTTGGTGAAGCTGACCTTAGACCATACACAAGGAACATTTGCAAATTTGCAACCAAACCTGCTACCTTGAGGTTTTATGCACGATGTTACAATCAGAAAGTGGGGAAACAACATATTTGCTGTAAGCAAAGAAATAATACTTTCCTTTCTATACTTACATGCCCTGAAAGTGAACCTTTCGGTTCTGAAAGAACCAAATGCAAACAACGAAGAAAGGAAGTACAAAATCTGCAAGAAAGTTAAGCTTAGCTTCGACTTTAGCATTTATTCATTTCAAATGTATACATAAAAAACCAAAGTACTAACCTTGACATAATGCTACTTTCTATAATAAGATTCCTAGTTGTCACAAAATCCATCACTTTCCTCAACACCTGCAGATTGCAAAAGAGGAGACTGGAGTTAAAACAGAAACTTAAACATGACCACATAATATCTGCACAATATGCATCATTGTATGCTTGGTTGTTGATGTTTCGTACTTGGATGGTGCATCATCAACTACTGACAGACAAAACCTAGGTGATCAATCATGGGATAAGTAGTAATGCTGTTTTGCAGTGTCACATATCAGATGCCAATTTCCTGGTGCAATACTTGCTATATCACTGAAGTACCTAATGTGAAGCAGCAGTCAAAATAAAGGAGACATGACTACTAACCTCAACAACAGACTGCCATAATTTTTCTGATATGGTTGATGCAATCTTACATAGTATATCTTCCAACATGGAAAATGCAGAGATTTCCATATCCCAGGTGTTATTATTATTACTCGCTGATCCAGGAATGTAGGAAGATACGCCAGAGCCACTGGGTTTATCTGTCATGTTCAGTTCAGCTTGCAAGCATGATATAATCAAGATAAGAACTCTGAGTACATGTGAATTCTCAGTTAATGAACTACTTCTTCCAAAATCCTTGCTCAGAAACCTGGAAGGAGAAGCAACAATTAAGAGCAATGTAAAGACTAGACATGGCTGATGACTTCCAAATAACTGTGAATGACACTATACAGGTCTGCAACAACTAATTAAAATCAGCTTTACCACTTCAGGACATCCACGGAAGTAGTCACATAAGTTTGTCCCTAAGGACTCCACCTCTTCTAAAGACAACACTGGATGTAACATCTCCAACAATTTGTCTCATTCATTATTCACGTAAGTACATCTTACTATTAATTTCCTCGCACCTTTTCCCTCACACTCTTCTCACAATGTGTTTGTTTCATGCCTAGCTTGTCTTTGGCATAAAAGACACCATAGTCTATCTCTTCATCTTCTCTCTCCTGCAACTAACACTTTGAGTCATGTGAGCTAGAACCATGACTTGGCTTCGAGATCTTATGTGTTTCAACTCTAGTGTACCCCAACTTGTTTGGGACTGAAAGGTTTTGTTGTTGCTGTTGTTGTGACAGCTAGAGCCAACAACACATACTTTCCTAAGATTGCAATCCCCACCTTTGCTTCCAGTTTTGGCGATTTGCCTTTCTGTACTTTCAATTTGCTGTGATTTACCACCTATACCCCTAAATGTGTCCCACATATATACTTATTCTCTTGATTAACTATTTAGTAGTGCAAATTTTATTTTCCAAAGGTAACATCAATATCATTACCTCACAAACAAACATCAGCACTTAACTTACACTAGTTCTCAAACATTCAATGCAACCAACAAGTGATTGGTTTTTATTTGCTCTTTGACTGAAAAACCATAGGTTGCAAATTGCTAAAGAAACGTACAGGTGGTAATTCGCACCAAATCAAAACTATGGGTGGTAAATTGCCAAAAGTCAAATTTCCTGCTGAAGGTCTGAAATCTTGTGACAGTACATGTGGTGCCTTGTGATTCCCAAAAATAGGCATAGAGGATTTCTTTGTGGAAGGTAAAGCATCACATGTAGCAAAGGAAGATCTCCAGTTACAATTATATTGGGATAACACAGGTCTAAGTCATCATTTATTATGAAGAATGTGATGGGGCCAAAAATTTATAGCTTTTCCCCTTGAGGCGAGTAAGAACCAGATACTTTCATTCCAATGACAGTTTAGTCAAACTATCAACCATGCAACACCATCCCACATTGTTAATCAACTGGAGTGTTAATGCTTGTTACGATGAAAAATGTACGGGACGCTGAACGCCAAGCATTTCTATAATATAATCTTAGTCTAACCTGAGAATTTGCATACACTCAGATAGTGTACTAAGTGCAGCTGTCCTGTCAGAGAGGCCCTTAACGCATGCACCCTCAACTGAGCACTTCACAAGTTCATGAAGAAACTTTAACACTGCAAGCCAACCAGAAGAGTTGATCTCTGTATTTGTCTTGCACATGACATCATGAATCTGCACAGGTGCATTATCAGTAAATTATTACGCAAAGGAAACAGACAGTTACAGTGAAACTAGCGCAACACAACAGTCTTAACTCTTTGGTCAAATTGACTACACTTAATATGAAAATGATAAAACCATAGCACCAGATACACATAACCACACTCTCAGCTGAAGCGCTGCACACTAAAGCAAAACTCGAGTCCAACTAATCAGCGTTTAAAAATTACATGTCCACAGTTTGATCGAAACTTCAGCACTTCACATGGTCCAACACGACCCCAACTGAAGGCAGGTCACTGGACACTGGTCAGAATGGTCCATAACATTACAGTTTACAGCCCCAAATCTGAAGCAGCCATTCGCAAATTCCACGGTGTAATACGAGATCCCAGTTGCGTGGAAGCGCAGAACCATTACCAGGTGGCAGACGCCACGCAGCACGTCGTCGGCGCCAGTGCAGGGAGGCACCGTCGCGGCTTTCTCCGCGAGGAACGCCACATCAGAGCCCACCTGCACACGCACACAGGAACTGTGAGATCGAGACGAACCGAAACGAAATAAAGGCAAGATGAGCGAGAGGATAAGACCTCGTGAGGGGAGAGCGCAGCGGCGGATGCAGCGAGGGAGAGCGAGGCGGGGGGCAGGAGGAGGTGGCGGAGGAGCGCGAGGAGGGCCGGAGGAGAGGGCGAAGCGACTGACTCGTCGCGGAGGGTGAGAAGCGCGGTGCGCCAGGGCCTTGCCCCGCCTCCCCCGGAGGTGGAAGTGGAGGGGGTAGACGACATCATCCGCCGCGGACGACCACCGGTGGTTGCTGCCTGCGGCGAGGTTTGGAACTCGAGAGCGTGACAGAGAGGTTTGGGCCCCCGAGGGGTTTCGAACTTTTGGCACTTCGGGGTGGAGGTACGTGCAGACCCGGCCGCAATGCTTAAGACACACTGAAGCGGCCCATTAATAGGTGTATTTTTTTATTTTCTTCAAATCTTAAAAACGAAATCACTAGAAAATGGCTCCTTTCCGGAAGGTCACGCACTTTCACTGTCGTGACGACAAGTGTCACGTTTTCCCTTCTCGTGTCTTCTCCACGCGCCAAGTATCGTCTTCTTCTTTCCCGCAGCCCCCACGAGTGCTTGCATACGTGACAAATTTTGGTGGGATTTTTTCCTTCCCACCCACGGGCGGAGGGGTGGAAACGCATTTATTTCGTGATCCGTTTTTCAAAATGAAATATCTCGAGAACCGTATTTCGGAATTACGAACCGTTTTCATATTTGAGATCCTCGCGTCGAGATATTCAAAGCTAGATCCCATGTTGATAGGTTTCGAGAAACTTTTTTTTAACTCAGGATCAACACGGATGTACGCGCCGTTACACACAGATGTACGCCCATGTGCAGTGACCGAAGTACGCCACAAGTGCAGTGCTGACGTACACCCACGTGCACCACGGGTGTACACCCAGGCAGGTGTACACACGTGCACAATGGGTGTACACACGTGCACAATGGGTGTACGCTCAGGCGGTTGTACACCTAGGTGCATCACTGGTGTACGCCCAAGCGGTTGTACACCCAGGTGCGTGAAAAAACACGAAAATGGCCATGGGGATAAACTTCAGCACAAAATAGACCCAAAGCCAAACTAATTCTGAATCTGACCCTTTTGGGTAGCGCCCAACACCACGGCGCGGTGCTAGGAAGGGTAGCGCCCCCTGGTCCGGCGCGGTGCACCCTGCCACGTAGGCCAGGGCGGGCCCAGGTGCGATAAGGTAGCGCTGTCGAATCTGTAACTCGGCAAATCCCTCAGGTGAACCTATAGGGTTTCGAATAGGAGAACCCATGTGCGCTGGTGACGATCATCGGCTAGACAGGGGGCACAATTTACCCAGGTTCGGGGCTCTCGTAGAGGTAAAACCCTTGCTCCTGTCTCTGTCGATCTGTATTATCCATGAGCGCTGGTGACGATCGGTTACAATGATGATTGCTCAAGTCGAGAGTACAATCTCGAGCTCAAGGCTTTGGTGGTGCAGTATTGCTTGGTCCTCTCTCGGTGATTCTCCTGGCCTTGTATAAGCGGCCAGGTCCCAAACCCTACCCGGAGAGGACTCGAACTCTAACCCTATGTCGGTCACAAGTTTCCTAATTTAGCCCGCAAGGCATTGGGGGTAGGCTTCAAGTGGGCCTTCCAGAATACTTCAGGGGCCTTTCTCCTTGGGCTTTAGCCTTGGGCCTAAGACGGGGTGTCCTTACTCGCAGGGTCCAAGGTCCATCCCTTCGTCAGTAGCCCCCGAGCGTTTGCTCGATTGAGATTTTCCAGTCGAGTAGACGGTCAGATTTTTCGTCCCGTTTTCTTTCGGATAACCACTATGGTCATTTCTCGGAGGGCGTGTACCCTGTGTGATGAGCCTTTATACCCAAGTATCGAGTAATGAAAGTGTTTGTTTTTATGGCTGTTTATCGCAGAAGGATGTGGCACAGCAGCTTGGCTCTCCCGAAAGATCAGGGCCAATTAATTGCAACTAAGGCAAAAACATTTTTGCCCTACACAGATTCGAGACCTCCGACTCGAACCCAATGAGGTGATCATTGCGACTGGGCCGTAGTGGTCTTACCGAGTCGAACTTAACCTATGGGGGTACCCGGCGCGTCCGCTAGGATTTTTCTTCGTGTTGTTGACACGGAATTGTACCAGAAGACGCAGTTTGAGTGCGATTCCAGACACTCAAGAGAGATCTTTTGGGTCTTACATTCATATTTGAAAGAATATGGCATCCGGATGTACCTAGTCGGCTGAACAATCCAGGTCTATGATGCGTAAACATCGTGCGAATGAGTGGCAGGATCTGCCTACTCGCGTAGTTTTGAGCTTGTGGTTTTCTAGATATGAGAACCAAGCTATCTTTGTCCATACGAAAGAGTTTTTCGTGTTTGGAGTTTTTCCCTCGTGAGAGAGGTTTCACGCCATAATTTGTCCATACGAAGTTATTTTCGTGTTTGGAGCTTTTAATCCCATACGAAAGAGCTTTCGTGCTTAGGGTACTGTTCTCCTGTGAAAGAGATTTCACGCCATAGTTTTTTCATACGAAGTTATTTTCGTGTTTGGAGGTTTACTCGAAAGATTCGCCATCTTGATGATGCACGCTATGACGTCACGGCGCATTTTTATCCTCCCGATGGGACGTGACGGGGCGAGAGCAGAAATGCTGGCCCACCTTGTCAGCTTTTTGACCGGAAACGAGACGTCGTTCCCGGTTTTTACGCGAACTGCGCGCAGTAAATGCGCACGATCCACTGTTAGGATCGTGGCATGAAACAACATCCGCCGCCCTTTCGTTTCGCCTTCGCACGCGGCGGCCGCGATGGATGCCACGTAGCCCAGTGAACGATCAGGATCGACTGGCGCTGTGTATAAATGCGGGCCTTAGGTGAAACGGTGATAATTTCCCAGCCTTCGTCTTCCTCGTTCTCCAATCTTTCTCTCTGCTAGCTCGCACCAGCGCCAATGGCAGGAAGCAAGAAGCGCGGCGCCGCTGTTTCTTCATCGAAGGCGCCGGAGGAGGTTCCTGCGCCACCCGCACCGCGCTCGGGCGATTGGCGCTCGCCCAACACCGCCCAGAAGAGCATTAAGGAGATGCAGCGGGAGGGGTTGCTGCCTCCGGAAGCTGAGAAACGGGTGCGCCTCGGCAAGAAGGAGGAGGTACCCAATCCTCACGCGAACGAACGCGTGGTTTTCGCGGACCACGTGTCGCGAGGACTCTCCTTTCCTCTTCACCCCTTCCTCGTGGCATTGTTGTATGTCTATGGCATACAGCTCCACGATCTGCCTCCGAATGCAGTGCAGCACATCTCGTTCTTCATTGTATTTTGCGAGTGCTTCTTGGTCATTCGCCCACATTGGGGACTCTGGAAGGCCGTATTCAAGGTTCGAGTCTTCCGCGAGAGATCGCGGGTAGAATCTGAGCCGGGCGAGCCGCTGCGCACGAGTGGTTTCGGCATTCAGGCGAAATCAGAAAACAGCTACTTCGGGATGTACTTCATCGACTCCGCCCAAGGATGGAGGAAGAAATGGTTTTACATCACCGACAACAGCTCGGGTGGAATTCAGGAATTCCACCCGTTCGTTGTTCTGAAGAGGCGGAAATCCTGGGCGCATAGACGGTCGGCTGAAGAGAACCAGATCGTTACGCCGCTACTCGCCAAGGTGGCCGCCCTTCGGGACCAAGCCGCTGGAGTCGTGCTAAACGGGCTGCACCTTGCGAGCATCTTCCTCAAGCGCAGAATTCAGCCCCTGCAGCACAGGCCTTCCACGATGTGGGAGTACCAGGGCACTGAAGACCCCAGTCGCGTGAGCCGCGAAGAGCTCTCGAATGTCGAGTTCGAGAAGAAGATCGCGGCCATCACCAGCTTGAAGGTGGGCGAAACTTTCCCCGACTGCACGGTCGCAGCTTTCGAGGCATCAAGGCCTCCGCCACCCGAAGTAAGTTTGTCTTTCCTTCAAACTTCATTTCTTTCCTTGTCCTGAAATTTGACCGACTGGATTTTTCTCTTGCTTTTCTTCTGTAATTCTTTGATAGAGCATAACCGTGGCCACCTGCTACCCGCCAATGTCCGGGGAGGATGCCTCGGATTTGTTGGCGAGTAACCTGGACGGCCCAGCCGACACCAGTGTTGTTGATGCCTCCTCGAGCTCCGAGAGTGACTCCTCAGATAGTGCGGAGGATTCGGGTGACGGTCTCCTCCACCGCAAACGCCGTCGAGTGGAGGGCAATGAGGCCACCTCCAAGGACAACTCTTTGGACAAGGAATCGCCCGGGAAGGAGCCCCTCATCGTGACTCCGCTGCACACGCGCGCCCCTTCTCTCCAAATATCCAAACCGCCTGGAATGCGGATATGTTGGATGACGAAGATGACGACGAGTAAGTTTCTCTTCTTATTCTTAGTCGAACATTTTTCTTTCGCGTCTTTTGACATATTGTCTTCATTGTAGTCTGCAAACTATCAGCCCACGTAGATTCGTATCTTCCCGTCCTGACAAGAGGAAGAAGGTTGAAACCGCGGGTGGGACCCCTACCGCCGACACCGTGCAGAATTCGCCGAGTGTGGCCCCTACAGCGGCCACTACGGAATACAGAATTCCTAGTTTTGCTGTTGGGGCCTCGACTCCGAAGGAGGTGTCGGGTAGCTCTGCGGATCCCCTTTCCTTCGCCTAAGGCCAGGTAAACCTTGCTGCTTGCTTCTTCAGTACTCCGTCAATTTGGATATGTTTTTTATCGGGTGCACGGCAGTGCTCCCGATGGGAGTAGCCCCCGAGGCTGTAGTTGATCGCATGCGATTGGCTATAGGCTCAAAGATAGACCTTTTCCTTTCTTCTGGCTTTATCGGGTGCACGATAGTGCTCCCGATGGGAGTAGCCCCCGAGGCTATACTCGAATGTTTTCAATCGTGTATAGGCTCAAATTTCTCTTTTCTGATTCTACAATCTTCATATTCTTTGCAGTCGCTCATCGATTCCCTTGTGTCCGTTGGTCGTCGTGTCGTTCTTGCCGAAGCGGAATGCAGTACCCTTCGGTCGGATCGTGATCGACTCGCCAGCGAAAATGAGCTCCTTCGAAGTGAGTCTATTACCTTCCCCCATCTTTTATCTCTTTATCTCTGCCAATTTCTTCGTTTTTGACAATCATTGCTGCGCAGCTCAAGTTGAGTTTATGAAGGCCGAGAAGGCGGATGCCTCCACTCGGGCAATTGCTCAAGAGGCTCAGTTGGCAGCTACTCGAGAGGAACTTGAATCCTCCCGCATGCTGTCAGCTGACCTCGAAGGAAAGCTTGCGGCCGCCCAAGATGCTCTGAAGAACCTGGAGGAGGCTGATACGAAGGCGGACTCCGACCTTGTCGACTTCCTTCGTCCTCTAGCCGAACGGTTTGCGGGTAAGTTGCTTTTGGTCTATTGTCATCTTCTGGTTGTCTGATAGGTCCTCGGATTTTAATATTTTCCTTTGCAGGTCTTCTGGGCGTCCCACTGGAGCTTCCTGGGGTCCAACGGGTGGATGCGCTGACCGATTCCTGCGCCCAGCTCAGGAGGCACGCCAAAGGGATTTTCACCCTGATTGGCGATGTCGTTCGAGTACTGACGCAGCTTCACCGTGGCCTCCTAGTCAACACCGTGTCTCCACCTGCGCTGTGATCTTTTGAAGATCTTCTCGGAGAGCAATCTCCTTGGCGCCTACGCGGTCGCGCAGTCGGAGTCTGGGGCGAAGACCGCCATCCAGTTCGCGCTGGCGCATGGAGTCACCGGGTTGGAAGAGGCGTACTCGGACCTTCCCGTCGATCCTTCTACGGGAAAAAAGGTAGGGCTTCGTCGTTTTGGCGAGCCAGCCGGTGTCCTTGCTCGAAAGTTATCCGAGTTGTTCGCCCGTGCTAGGGGAGGCACCGTCGCGAGTGGCAGCACATCTGCAGCTCCTTAGTATCTTTTCTTTGTATTTCGCTCTTTCGATTGTAATGAACCTTGGGATGCATTTCCGTATTTTCATCGTTTAATCGAGATGTTTTTCTGAGATGCTTACTGTGACTAATTTGATGTGTGTTTCCTCCCGATGGGAGTAGCCCCCGAGCACCTGTCGAATAGGTGGTTGTTATATCTCGAATGGGGCATCTTATTCCTTCAATTTCCATGTAGTCGGGGTTGCTGCGGAGTCTTCAGGTGGACTTGCTACTCCAGCAAATCCTCTTGTTGCCGCTGTTGGGACCTTCGCAGGCCTCCGTGATCATGTTGCGGATGGTGAACGCAAGCTAAAAGCATTGCGTGGGATAGCGGATGTGGCCAAGTCCAAACAAAAGCTGGCGATTGAACGCGAGCAGTTTGTGATGGATGAATTGGCGTCTGTTGCCCAGGATTTGCTCTGTAAGTAGTTTAGCCCCCTGTTCTTCTTTGTCCTGTATCTTTCTTTGATCATATACCTTTGTTTTTCAGTTGTTCAACCGAATGATAGGAGTGAGAAACAGTGGGTGGAGAACCACATCCTTCAGGAAGCTGGCAGCTCAAAGCCTCATGCAAGCAACTTTTGGTCCGATCGTAGTCGAGGCTTTGTGCTTTCTACCTTGAAGTTCCGGGTCATCCAGGCGAAGATACTCGTGAGTTCCTTTCACGAGGTTTTGATTGCAATGAACGCCTCTTTCTATCCGTTGGAGAGGGGTCCTGAGGATTGGAGCCATCTCCTCAGGGTGTTCGGGCAGGAAGGAGAAATTCGCGAGTGTGTTCGCAATCAGATGATTTGCGGCTCGGTAGTGGCTCTCTCTTTCGTCCGGTTGTGGCATCCTGAGGTGAATTTCAACTCCGTAGCTAGGCTTCCTGATGGCCCAACCGTCGACCTTTCTCCTCGTTATAGGGTTGTTCGACCTGCGGCGGAGGAAATCATTCGACTGACCTCTGCTGAGGTAGATCGGGTTTTGGCGGCTGAGAATGCTCATCGCCATGTGTGATTGTAGGATGTATGTATCTTGTTGTAGTTGTAAAAAACGGTTGAAAGGTGTTTACCTTGTATATAAAAAATTCTTCCCGTGATGATGTGTTAGGTGTAGCCCCCTGTGTTTGTGGGGTGTATACATGTTGCTTTTAGCATGTAAAGATGGAGAACTCGAGTATCTATGGTTGAGAAACCATGTATTTTATTGCAATGACTGAAAAGTCATGTGTTTTTCTTTCGAGCTACAAGATGGCTAATATAGCCTCATTATGATGAGTAGAAATAAATCTAAGGATAAAATTTTCGGAGTTGTGCAACATTCCAAGGGTTGGAATAGATGCCTCCAGTCGCCGGATTCTTCAGTCGATAGGCACCACCTGGGATAGCTTCGTGTATTATGAAGGGTCCTTCCCATGGTGGCTCGAGTTTGTGTCCTTCCTTCTGCTTGAGCCGTAGCACCAGATCTCCTGCTGCGAAGGCCCTGTGGCGTATGCGGCGACTGTGATAGTTTTGCAACGACTGCTGGTATACTGCGGATCTTGCGAGTGCAATGTCGCGCATTTCATCGAGTGCGTCCATATAATCCGCGAGTGCCCTGTTGGAGGTTTCTTCGCTGTAAGCAACAACCCGTGGGGCGCTGAACCCGACGTCCTCGGGAAGGACTGCTTCGGCCCCGTATACCATGAAAAATAGTGTGTAGTTTGTGGATCGATTGGGAGTTGTGCGGAGGCTCCATAGCACGGAGGGTAGCTCTTCTGCCCAATGTCCCGCTGCTGGGTGTAGCGATCGAGTAGACGTTTCTTGATGCCAGCCGAAACTAATCCGTTGGATCTTTCGACTTGGCCGTTGGTTTGCGGATGGGCAACTGAAGCAAATTTGAAGATGATGCCCTTTTCTTCGCACTGCTGTGTTTCTTTTGCCGTGAAGTTGCTAGCATTGTCAGTAATGATGTCATGTGGTACTCCAAACCTGCATACGATGGAGTTGAGGAATTTGACAGCGCATTGGGCGCTAGCCGAGGTTACTGGCATTGCTTCGATCCACTTGGTAAATTTGTCGACTGCGACTAGCAAGTGTGTGTATCCGCCTGGCGTGGACTTGCGTAATGGTCCTACCATGTCCAGCCGCCATTGTGCAAAGGGCCAGGCTATTGGTATCATATGTAGTTCCGTAGCGGGTGCATGCGGTTTTGGTGCGAATCGCTGGCAAGCGTTGCACCTGTCGACCAGTTCCTTTGCATCTCTGACTGCTGTAAGCCAGTAGAATCCTGCTCGGAAGGCTTTTCCCATGATTGCTTTCCAGCTAGCATGATGTCCACAGTCCCCTTGGTGGATGTCCTGCAATAATTCCTTGCCATCTTCGGGTGCTATGGATCGTTGCAGTATGCATGAGATGCTTTGTTTATACAACTCGCCGTTGAGTACCCAAAAGGATTTGTTGCGCCTGATTATTTGTCTGGCCTCGCGAGGATCTGCTGGGAGCTGTCTGGCGTACAAGTAGTCGAGGTATTTCTGCGTCCAGACTAGCTCGACCAGAAAAACTTGTCGCGAAATATTATGAATGAGCTCGATAATATCGATCTGCGGGCTGACCTCTGTTTCCAATGCTGCGGGTGCTTCTGCAGTTTTCTTGACTTTGACTGATCGCCTAGTCATTCGCTCGAAATATATCCCTGGCGGTATGGGTGTGTTTGTGGAACCCATGTTTGCCAGCTTGTCTGCTTCTTCATTGCTGGACCTCGCAATGTGCTTCAGCTCGCACCCTTTGAAACTTCCTTCGAGTAGGTTGTACATGTCACGATAGGCAACCATGTTCTCAGCGATAGCGTCGCACTCCTTCATTGTTTGTTGCACGATGAGATTGAATCGCTGTAGATCATCAGTCGGGTGGCTCCGCACGCGACTGCCATCTTCATCCCATGCAACAGGGCCTCGTATTATGCGTCATTATTTGATGCTGGATCATCAGGTGGAAAATCCAGTCGTAGTACGTACTGCAGCTTGTCTCCTCTGGGTGATATTAGGACGATCCCAGCTCCTGCTCCTTCGTTTCTCTTGGATCCGTCGAAGTACATGATCCAGTTACTCGTATATTCCGGCGGCCCGGGCGTTTGTAGTTCTGTCCACTCGCTCAGGAATTCCACGAGTACCTGGGATTTTATTAAATTGCGCCCTGCATAGATGATGTCCCAAGCGCCCAGCTCGATGCTCCATTTTGCTATTCTTCCGGATGCCATTGGGTTGTTCATGATTGTGCCAAGTGATGCATCATTAACCACCGTTATGGTATGTTCCTGGAAGTAGTGCTTGAGTTTTCGAGCTGTGAGAATGACTCCATATGCAAGCTTCTGGTAGTGAGGATATCGTTGTTTGCACGGTGATAGCACCTCACTGATGTAGTAGACTGGTCTTTGAACTCCATATGCCTTGCCTTCCTCAGGTCGTTCGACCACGATGGCCGTGCTGATGACCTGGTTTGTTGCGGCCAGGTATAGGTATAGTGGCTCCCTCTCTTGTGGTGTTGCCAGAATGCGCCTGCTCTGCAAGGATCGCTTCAGGTCTGCGAATGCCTGCTTAGCTTCTGGTGTCCATTCGAACTTGTTCGTCTTCTTCAACAATTTATAGAAGGGTAACTCCTGCTCACCCAATCGTGCGATAAATCTGCTCAAGGCGGCTAGTCGCCCTGCGAGCTGTTGGACTCCGCGTAGATTGGTTGGCTCATTCATTGTCAAGATTGCTTGTATCTTCTCTGGGTTGGCTTCAATGCCTCTGGCGGATACCAGGTACCCGAGAAGTTGTCCTGCTGGGACGCCGAAGACGCATTTTGTCGGGTTGAGCTTAATCCTGTATGCGTTTAGAGCGTCAAATGTTTCTCTAACGTCCTCGAGGAGTGTATCCTCTACTCGAGTCTTGATGACGATGTCGTCAACGTACACTTGTACGTTCTTGCCAATGAGTTTGGCGAGGCATTTTTGCATGCAGCGCTGATATGTTGCACCTGCGTTTTTGAGCCCGAAGGGCATTGTCGTGTAGCAGTACACACCATGGGGTGTGATGAATGTTGTCTTCTCCTCGTCTTCCTGCTTCATCCGGATCTGATTATATCCCGAGTAGGCGTCCAGGAAGGAGAGGCGTTGACAGCCCGCGGTGGAGTCCACGATCTGGTCGATTCGCGGGAGGGGAAAGTTATCCTTGGGGCAGTGCTTATTCAACGACGTGTAGTCGATACACACTCGAAGGATGTTAGTGTTCTTCTTCGGGACCAGCACTGGGTTTGCTAACCAAGTGGATATCTTGATCTCTCTGATGAATTTTGCTGCTAGCAATCTGTTTACTTCTTCTCCAAGCGCTTTCTGCTTGGGTTCTGAGAACCGTCGAGTGGTCTGTTTGATGGGTTTTGCATCTTTGAAGACTTCGAGTGAGTGCTCGGCGAACTCCCTGGGTATTCCTGGCATATCTGAGGGCTGCCAGGCGAAAATTTCACAGTAATCACGGAGGAGTTCGACGAGCGCGCTTTCCTATGCTGGCGAGAGGGTAGTTGAAACCATCGCCGTCTTCGCAGAATCTGTCGGGTGCACCTGATGTTTTCGAGTGTCGCTGTTGGCGTTGAATTCCAATTCTGGCGCGTTCTTCTTTGTGAGGGGCATCACGGAGTGGTCCGTGGTCTTTCCTATCTCCTCCAGTTCTTCTTGCATCCCGAAAGACTTTGCGATCTCGTTGAACTCGATGTCGCATTTGTTGGACTTCTGGAAATCTCCGTCGATGGTGATTACACCATATTCTCCGGGTAGCTTGAGCTTCAGGTACGCGTAATGTGGTACTGCCATGAATCTGGCGAACGCTGTTCGACCAAGAATGGCGTGGTACTGTGAGGGCCAGTCGACTACTTCAAAGTCGAGGAATTCTCTTCTGTAATTGCGTCGATTGCCCAACACAACCTCTAGGTTGATTGTTCCGAGTGGACGGATTGCCTTTCCTGGAACTATCCCGTGGAAGGATGTTTCTGATTCCGCAAGTCCATCCAGGTTCCTGTTCATCCGGCGGAGCGTATCCGCGTAGATAATGTTGATGTCGCTGCCTCCGTCCATAAATACGCGAGCCAGTTCGTAATTACCAATTTGCGCTTGAATTACCAAGGCAGCGTGTCCTGGTCGATAGACTCGTGGTGGGTGGTCTTCCATCGAGAAGGTGATCGATTGGTCCGCCATCTTCAGGTACTCGGGCCTTGTTGGCGGGGTTTGCACAGCCATGCACAGTTGCCGCGTGTTTGTCTTCTGAGCTCTGCGGGATGGGCAGACTTTTTGTATCATCCCTAACTGTCCAGCCGGGTTCGGGTACGCGTTAGCTCCTGCGTTTGGTGCGGGTGGCTCGTTTAGTGCGGATAGCGCCATGTTTGGATTTCCTGGTGGAGGTAGGGGTAGTGGCGGTTGGAATCCTTGATGTTCTCCTCCTGGAAGTGGCGGGTAATTTTGATTAGCTACTGATCTACTTTTCTTCGAGAAGGCCTCGTGGATGTCAATGAACTTTCGGCAATCCTTGAGGAGGTGTGTTGCCTTAGTTTTTCCCGTGCGCTTATCTAGTAAATAGATGTAGCGAGCAGTACGCGTTAAGGTCCTCCTCGGGACTTTTGTCTTCGGCTTTTGGTTTCCACTCGCGACTCCCGCGGCGTCCATTATCGCGGTTTCGCGTGAATTCTGCCGCTACCATCTCTTCCCGATCGTCGTGATCGTAGTATTTCCTCCTTTTCTTTCGACCATGGCGGTCTTCTTCGGGCGCGGGCGATGATGTTCTCTCGTTGCGCACCGCGTCTTCTCCATTAGCCCATTTGTCGGCTATGATCATCAGTTCCCCAATAGTTTTGGGTGCGGCTCGGCCCAGCTCCTCTCTGAAAGCAGTTCGTCGGGCGCCTTTTGCGAAGGCCTCAACCGCTACTTCCTCCGAGATATTTCCTGCGGTGTTCCTGAGTGTTGTCCATCGCTGAATGTACTCGCGGGTGGACTCGCCGCTCTTCTGTTTGCAGGCCCGCAGTTCTTCAATGGTTGCTGGTCTCTTGTAAGTGGCCTGGAAGTTCTTGCAGAAATCGTAGTGCAGGTCGTCCCACGATGCGTAACAGGATTTTGGCCTTGCTTCCAGCCAGCTACTTGCCGTGCCAACCAAGTGTAGATTGAGGTACTGCATAGCCGTGTTCTTGTTCCCACGTTGGCATTTTACTGCCGTGAGGTAGTCGTTTAGCCACGACGAAGGTTCGAGTGAACCATCGTATTTCGTGACTTCTGTGCTGAGCTTGAATCTCCTGGGTAGGGGTGCCTCGCGGATGCTGCGGGCGAAACACAGCGCGCCGCAGGTCTCGTCATCCGAAGAACTGGATGAGGAGCGCGCACGGTTCCTTGCAACTCTTGCCTTGTCCACCTTATTTTGCGCGATATCTGACCGCGCATTATATCCTGGCTGGTCGCGATCAATTTCCTTCCTTGGCTCTTTGCTGTGCTTTCGTGAGCGGCTGCTATGACATCGCGAGCTTTTATTTCTCGGGCTGCCTTCGCTGCTGCTTCGACTATCACCGCGTCGCCGAGCTTCTTTTCCTCGACCACGGCGAGGTGATTTGTCTCTCCTAGGCGAAGTGCTCATGTGCTTGCGCGATGCCTCTTTTTCTTTTTCCTTCTCTTGCTGTTCGGCAGCTTTCCTGCAGTCGTAGGAGGCGAGCTTTGAGGCCGCCATGCCCAATCCTTTCCGAACCTGTTTGTAATGCTCCGCTCGAGGGTCGTTCTCCGCTGGCTGGTTCATCTGCATGTAGGTTGCTGCGGCCAGGACTGCGGCAGCAGGAGTTTGCGGGTAGACGTTTCCGTCCTCGTCAACCCGCATAAGGGAGGGTGCGAATGACTTGCTGATCCCACCTAGGGACTCGGCGTCCATAGATGTTGTTCTTGATGCGTATCCCTTCCTCGTGGGTCGAGTTCCGACCGAAGGTGTTAGGGACAGCTCGGCCCGGCGTTGACTCGATTCATCCGCCAATCTCTTCCGATGGGCCAGGTCTTTCCGAGCTTCTTTGATAGCTGTGGCCGCTCTCACTAGATGATAGTGGTAGGCGACCATATCTTCGTGTGGCGCTCCGGCCACAGGCGGCTTGCTTGTTCGCAAGGCTTCTTTGGCTCGGTCCCAAGCGTCCCGCGAGACGCCGATCTCAGCGCGCTCTGCAGCGCTTTGTTCTGTTTCTGGGGGTTGTTCCGATCCTGCCATGCAGACTTGAGCCAGTCGTGGCACGTGCGTCCTAGGCGTAGCTCGGAAAGCTTTCTGGATTTGGGAAGGTTCCTCTGTCGAGGGGTATGGTAGTCGCTGGTGTTGAAGCGGATGGACTCGCCACTTTTCTCCAGATGAGGACGCGAGTCGACGGCTTCTGACTCAGATCCTGATTCTTCAGGGAAGTGGAGGATCCCGTCCTTGTTGGTGTAGAACTTCAAGCTTCCGAACGTCAAGGTGACGCTCTTCTCCAGATCGCTGAATACCGGGCGTGATTCCGGCGAGTGAGGGGTGACCACGACAGATCCGATCCGAATAGGATTGGTTGGAGCCGAAGTCGAAGGTTTCCAACGTGAGTTGGATGATGAAGCCGAAGATGCCGGAGATCCAGCGCCCGCCGTTCCCACAGACGGCGCCAATTGTCGAATCTGTAACTCGGCAAATCCCTCAGGTGAACCCATAGGGTTTCGAATAGGAGAACCCATGAGCGCTGGTGACAATCGTCGGCTAGACATGGGGCACAATTTACCCAGGTTTGGGTCCCTCGTAGAGGTAAAACCCTTACTCCCGCCTCTGTCGATCTGTATTATCAAATAGATTGGTTACAATGATGATTGCTCAAGTCGAGAGTACAATCTTGAGCTCAAGGCTTTGGTGGTGCAGTATTGCTTGGTCCTCTCTCGGTGATTCTCCTGGCCTTATATAAGCGGCCAGGTCCCAAACCCTACCCGGAGAGGACTCGAACTCTAACCCTATGTCGGTCACAAGTTTCCTAACTTAGCCCGCAAGGCATTGCGGGTAGGCTTCAAGTGAGCCTTCCAGAATACTTCAGGGGCCTTTCTCCTTGGTCTTTAACCTTGGGCCTAAGACGGGGTGTCCTTACTCGCAGGGTCCAAGGTCCATCCCTTCGTCAAGCGTCGGGCCACCCCGCGCGGTGCTTCTGATGGCAGCGTCGCGTAACGGGGCGCGGTGCTCCCAGGATAGGAAAAAAAGGCCGACCCCCCTCTCTCTCCACTCCACTTGTTCTTCCTCCCCTCGGGTTGACCCTATTTTCTCTCTCCCTCTCACTCACCCAAGTCACCCCACTCCCAAATCAATCAATTTCTTGGTCTATATTTGGTGGGTTTTGGTCCCCCTTTGTTCAAGAGGTATTCAACCTATTCTTAAGCTTTGTATCCAATTGATTTTTGCAATTAGAGGTGACATTTGTGTAGATTTAGGAAACCCTACCTTTTGCATATGAGGGGAAATTTGTGGTTGAATTGCTCAATGTTTGTGTATGAGGGATATATAGTGGTGTGCACATGATTTCAATGTTAGGGATTATGATTTTAGTTAGATATAGTTAGTGAGCTATATTAATTATGGTTAGTGTTAAATAATTAGCATTATGCTTAGGGTTAGATGTAGTTAGTGAGATGTATGGTACTATTATTTTAGTAGCTTGAATTCAATGGTGAATGTGTATAAATTTATTTGATGAGAAAATTTTGTTGTGTTGTTGTAATTATTTTTTAGATGGAGAAATTTGTTAGTGTTCATCATGTGGATAAGGATTCTTTTTTGAGAGGGAATGTTTACCATGACCCGGAGGAGGTTGTGTTGATGTTTGATCGTAATCCTAGCTATGCCGAGGTAGTGGAAAAAGTGAGGATTGAATTAAATTGGATGGAGCCAAATGATGTAGTTGAATTGGTGGGAAGGCATAATGTTGGCACCGGGATGCACTCTCGTTGGAAGGTCATGCCTCTGAACTCCGAGTCACGTTGGAGTGCTTACAAGGATATCGTGGTGGAATCTCAAGACAGAGCTCGTGAATTATTTGCCACCAAGAAGGTTGATCCTCTCATGCACTTTGACTTGAACCGATGTGCCTCCCAAAGTGATGTTAGGAGCCCTATTCGTAACGAGCCATTTGATGAGCATGAAGTGTATGTCACATCATCGAGTCCACCTCCAATGACCCAACATGACATGAGCCAACCAACAATGACTCAACATGAAATCCACTGCCCTCCAAACCCTTCTCAAGATGTATCATCGGAAGACGAGGAGTTGGAGGATGAGCTTCATACCAATGATGTTGGTGATGTGGAGGCATATTGTTTGCAAGAGGACATGGATCCTCTAATGCCTTACAACCGTTGCTATGCAAATGACTCCGATGATGAAGGTCCCGAGGAAGATGTCGATGAGGATGGGTTAACGGCTTAAGAAGCCGAAGTTTTCAAGAAGGTAGTGGGCCGGGATCATCGAACATCATTGTTCCATGATCTTAGTCTCGCCGACAAAGCCGTGGTTGATGGAGGCACTAGTAAAATGCTTGGACCAAGGCCAAGTTCGAAGAAGGATATGGATCCCCAAAAGTATGGTATTTGCAAGGGAGTGAAGTTTGAAAGTTTGTTGGAATTGAAGACATGGCTCAAGGAGTATGCGGTTAAGTATTACCGACCTTTCAAGGTGGGTCACTCGGACTCCAAGGTGCGTTACACGGTTAAATGTGAAGAGGCAAATAAAGAGTGTCCATGGATTGTGCATGCAAGACCATGGAAAGGAGGGCCTCAATGGGAGATAACAAGTTGTGTGGCAACTCACATGTGCGGTGGCAAGGATAGCGATGACATTGAAGTCAAGAATTCTCACCGGAAACTAACCTCGGATTTCATTGGCTATAGACTTTCCACCGAAATATCGTCATTCCCGTCTTATACGATTGGAGCTATCATAGATACGGTAAAAGCACTATTCGGTTACACGGTGAAGTATGGGAAGGCATGGAAAGCGAAGCAAGCCGCATTTAAGATGTTGTATGGTGATTGGGAGGAAGCATATAACCGACTCCCTAGGATGTTGGGAGCAATGGCATCTACAAACCCGGGCATGGTGGTGGTGGTAGAGCCATTTGGCACAAAGACTAGAGAGTACAAGGGTGCAAATGTCCGGGTATTTGGCCGTGCATTTTGGGCTTTTGGGCAATGCATAAGAGCGTTCAAGCATTGTAGGCCGGTTATCTCGGTGGATGACACATCCTTGACCGGACAGTTCCAAGGCACACTCTTGGTTGCAGTAGCGCATGATGCCAATGACTGGTTGTTGCCTTTGGCTTTTGCTTTGGTTACGGCGGAAAACAATGATAATTGGGAGTGGTTCATGTACCAAGTGAGAACCAAGATATTCGAGCCTCAAAGAGAGGTTTGTGTCATCTCGGACTGCCACCAAGGCATACTTCACGCAATGGAGATTGATATCCCCGGGCTTCCTCGTTTGCACCATCGATGGTGCATGAGGCATTTTGTGTCCAACTTCTATAGGGCATGCGGAAATAATGAGCTATCCGATGATCTCAAAGATTGTTGCCTCGCTTTCACCGAGAGTCATTTCGCAAGATTGTACAACCGTTTGCTCGTACTCACAACATCGGCAGGGGGTCAAGAGTTCCTACATAGGCACGAGGAAATGACCCACAAGTGGGCTAGAGCCTTTGACATTGACGGTAGGAGGTATGGAGACATGACAAGCAACATGGCAGAATGTTTCAACAATGTTTTGAAGGGTGTCCATGCATTGCCCGTGACAACAATAGTCCAATATACATTCGACAAGTTGAATGTGTATTTTCAGAAGTATAGCGAGGAAACGGATCATCAAATTGAGGGAAAAAACAAGATGAAAAAGAAGTACAAGTATCCATCGGAAGCTGACAAATGGATAGAATACCAGCAAAGGAAGTCGGACTCCCAAACTGCTCAATGTTTTGATAACGACGAGTGGATTTACCAAGTTAATGAGCCAGGTGGCACCACAGTTGGAGGTGTGCAACACGGAGGTCGGGCGTTCAAAGTATCGCTCAAGAAATGCGAGTGCTCGTGCATGAGGCCTCAATTGCTTCATCTCCCTTGCTCGCATTTGAGGACGGCGGCGCGTATTTGAAAAGTGGGTGTTAATAATCCACTAACGGTAAGGTTGGAGGAGTATTCTATTGAGGCCACCAAGGAGACATGGGCGGTTAGATTTCACCCTTACTATGACCAATCCGAGTGGCCGGAATTTCATGGCATCCAACTATGGCCCGATCCATCTTTGAAGGTGCAAACACGGGGAAGAAGGAGGACAAAATAGACAAATAATAAGAGACATAGAAGATGCTAATTAATTTGACAACATGCTCATATACACATTAGAAGAGACAAACTAATAAGAGAAATATACCCATCATCCACACATAGACATTACACCAGAGAGCACTAAAATTTATGTGTCATAGACATAGACAACCTAATATTTATGTGTCAGCTTACAAGTCATATATATACCAAACAACAACTCTCACATCTCTCACATGGCAATAATTAGCAACCATATTAGAGAAGCAAACAAATTAGCTCTCACATCTCTCACATGGCAACAAATCAAGAACATCATAGAGAAGCCAACAAATTAGCTCTCACATCTCTCACATGGAATTAATTAGCAATCATATGAGAGAAGCCAACAAAATTACATCTCTCACATGACAAATTAGCTCTCACATCTATCACATGGCAACCATATTAGAGAAGCCAACAAAATTACCAATGATAATATAAACATCTCAAACATCTAACATACACATCTCACACACACATCTCACACACACAAACCCATCTATAAATTTCGAAATAAATCAAGAACTAGGGTTTCACCTAGGGTTGTAAAATTTGGGCAAATATGAGAGATTCATTGGACAAAATTAAGGGAATCGGAGGAGAATACCTTAAGGAACGATGGGGAGCGAAATCCACTGAGGAATCCACCAATCTGGCCGGATTCGAGAGGGATTTGGGAAGGGGAGAGAGTGGAGCCGCCGGCCTCGTCCTCTGTTCTTTGACCTCTGCAGATGTGGAATACGGTGAAGATAGGGGGCACCGCGCCGAGCCGCGTTTTTTCTATCCTGGGAGGACCGCGCCCTGCACCGCGGCGCTACCCTCCTAGGAACCGCGCCGAGTCGCCCGGTGCTACCTTATCGCACCTGGGCCCGCCCTGGCCTATGTGGCAGGGTGCACTGCGCCGGACGAGGGGGCGCTACCCTTCTTAGCACCGCGCCGTGGTGTTGGGCGCTACCCAAAAGGGTCAGATTCGGAATTAATTTGGCTTTAGGTCCATTTTGCGCTCAAGTTTATCCCCAGGGTCATTTTTGTTAATTTTCACCCCAGGTGCAGGGACGACGTACACCCAGGCGGATGTATACCAGGTACACCGCGTGTATACTTTCAGAAACAACGTTTGTATACTTTCAATAGCAAAAAAATTCTACTTTCACATGCAACATGTATACTTTCAAAAACACCGTTTGTACACTTTCAGTAACAACTTTTTTATACTTTTCAGATACAACATGTGTGTAGTTTTTAGATGAAGCGCCATAAACGTTTTTTTCGAGGCGAAGCCGAGCGGTAGTACGAGGCAACACCGAGTCGTAGCACGCACTACGACTAATACACGTTTTGACCAATGCGCATAACGACCTATGTACCCCCCTTCAAAATCTTTATAAATGGTTATCGAGGCAAAATCGAGCTGGAAGAAAAAATCACGTAGTATTCTGTATTCTGTAAATCACGTACTTCCGGTTTCAGTTCTTTACACATCGTGTTTCTATGTACGTTTTGATTTTCTTTTTAAACTTCATGCATTTGGTTTTGTGTGCGTTTTCAAAAAAAAAAGTAACGAGCTAGCTTGCCGTATCGATCCGGAAAGCTAGCATTTGGTTTTGTGTACGTTTCAAAAAAAAAAAGTAACGAGCTAACTTTATGCTTGGTCGATCGATCCGGAAAGCTAGCTGCACGTCACGTCACTCCGTGCGCCTTCGCGACGAATCGGAGAAACTAGCTAGGAATAACCATAACCTAACCACAAACCAAAAATAATCATAATTTCGGTTCGGTTTTGGTTTTTCCGGTTCGGTTTCTCGGTTTTTGGTTAACCGTGCACAGTCTTAGCTAGGATGGCTCGGCAGGTCACGCGCGCGTCCACGTCGCCACGTGTCATGCTCGCAGTCCGTCCTCTCGTTGGCTTGATGGAGGGAAGCATGTTTTTAGTCGTACCCTCTTAAAAATATACTCTGCGAGACGAGGTTGCGCTAGGCCGTTTTTTTTTTAACAAGGATTGGGGCCAGGCCTCGGTGCTGCGTTAGGATTTGGACATGTGGCAGGAACAAATTACACATAAAACACCCTAGAACTAAAAGGTAAAAAGCAATCAGGTCCTAGGGCTCCGCTGACACCGGTCATAGAGGGGGGGTGCTCGGGGTCTTTCTCGGAACCAGTCCTTCAGCGATGAACCACAAACTGTTAGAGATATATTAGGTGTACGTATGTTTGGTAGTTTAGGATTTGTATTCAATCTCCTACTCTATCTCTACGAGGCTTCTTGCCCTCCAAGTTTGTACCCCAATATATACTCGTCCATGAGGCTCAATAATACATCCACCATATTCCGCCAATCTCATCCTTCTACATGGTATCAGCCTAAACACGATCTAACCCTAGCCGCCACCACCGCTTCCGCCTCGCGCCGCCCCCGGGACGGATCTCTATGATCGTCGCCGGGGGCCGCGCCGCCCGTACCTAGGGATCGTCCGCCGGTCCCGTGGATCGGCTGCCCTAGAGCGTCTTTCTCTCCGTCGGTCGCTTGACCGGCGTTTTCTTTTTTGGTTTTCCGATTCAAAATCAGTTTGCGTCGCCCGCCGCCACCGTCGATCCTCACGCGCCTCTACACCGACATCGGCGCGACTACCGGCCTCTTCACCGACACGGCGGAGTCACACGCCACGCGGCGGCCGTAACGGCCATTGTCCATGTGGCCTCTTCGCCGCCTCGGCGGCTTCGCGCGATGCGGCGGCCTTCACGGCCGCCTTCCGCGCGTCTACCCGCCCGTCTCTTTGTGTCGGTCGTCATCGCCCCTGCTCCGATCGGGACTCCTCCACTACCCCGCCTTCACCGTGGCTGCCTCACGCATAGAGCTGCATTGGCCGCTCAGGCACGGCGCTGCATTCGCCGCTCGGCCTCCACCACCCAGCCTTACGTCATCATCATCGTGCTGAGCGGCGCATCCTGCACCTCGCGAGCAAGCGGATTGATCACCCGCCCGCCCGCGATCCGTTCCATCCAGGCTGCGCGGCCGACCCGTACAGTCGTCTGCGTGCGCCTCCGCAGGTTCCCGTGAAGACCGTCCCTGAGTGTGCGTCTATCACCGATCGAGCAAACGGGTTGCCGCTGCGTCGCCTCATCGGGATGCAGCGCCGCCGCCCACTGGTTCTCACCGCGGCTGCATCACCCCGCGCGTCGCCGCTGCGTCGCCCCTCCGGGCCGTAGCGCCGCAGCACGCGGTCCCCGCCGCCGCCCGGAGCTGTTCCCGCGGTCTTCTCTACCGTCGTCCTGACACGCGCGTCGCCGCTGCGTCACTCCTTCGAGCCGTAGCGCCACGACATGCGGTCCTCTCCGCCGTCCCCGCGCGTTGACCTCTTCGTGGTATGCGCCGCGCCGCCTCCCTAGGCGCGGGAACGTCACCGTCCGCGCGTGGTCTTTTTCGAGCTGTTGGGTTCTTCTTCGCCTACTACGAGCATCGCCGCCGCGCTTCTACACGTGACCGCCGTGGCCCTTCGCGGGCTACCGCCGCCGCATCCCTCCTAACGGCAACCGACATGGCCCCCACGGGCTGTCTTTGGTTCCGTCGACTACATCGCCGTCCACCTCTTCCTCTGCTCCGACAACCGTGGTTGACATCGGCACCTTCTCCCCCACGCCGACTGGCGCTGCAACCGTCGTCGAGCCTTCATCCACGACGTGTCCCCGGGCCCGGCAAGCCTGGTGCGACGCCTCGTCAACATCGACTTCGTCGTTCTACGCATCGCCGTCATCTTCCTCGACCACTTCCTCTGCTCCGACAACCGTGGTTGACATCGGCACCTTCTACCCCCACGTCGACTGGCGCTGCAACCGTCGTCGAGCCTTCGTCCACGACGTGTTCCCGGGCCTGGCAAGCCTGGTGCGACGCCTCGTCAACATCGACTTCGTCCTTCTACGCATGCCCGGTGCTGGCAACACTGGCGCGTGCCTTCGTCCACGACGCGTCCACGGGCTTGGCAAACCCGGCGCGACGCCTCGTCCATACCGTCTTCTTCCCGGCGCACCACTACTTCAACACCACTGCGCCCATGTCTAACTTGGCGCCTCCTTGCGCCCCGCGGCTCCACGGCGACTACCTCGACACCGGCTACCCCAACTCGACATCGACCTCGGCGATCCTCGCACGGCTACCTCGACCACGGCTACACCACCCTACGCTCTCGGCTACCTCGACCTCGGCACAAAGGGCTATCATCTCGCCTTGAGCACTCATCAGCTTCCTCTACGGTCCAAGCTCCAGCGACGTGACACCGTCCACGATGTCAGCCCACTGGATTCTACTTCGGTTTCTCTCCAGTCTGACCGTCCGCGATGCTCCTGTTGTTCGCAACGCTACCGCTACGACCGCGGGGGGATGTTAGAGATATATTAGGTGTACGTATGTTTGGTAGTTTAGGATTTGTATTCAATCTCCTACTCTATCTCTACGAGGCTTCTTGCCCTCCAAGTTTGTACCCCAATATATACTCGCCCATGAGGCTCAATAATACATCCACCATATTCCGCCAATCTCATCCTTCTACACAAACGCCGACGAAGACGTTGCAGCCGGGGACACACCACTTGGCTACTCCGTATCGCCGAGCTCTGGCGCAGGGTTCGCAAGACCTCCGCACGAGAGGAGACGATTGGGCCGCCATATCGGCCAAAGATCACAGAGTCAGCCCTAGGCTCAGCGTGATGCGCACGTAGATGCAGCAAGATCACGAACCACCACCCTGCAAAAGAGAGAGAACCCGCAGCGCCTCCTCCACCCCACGCCTCCACGGTCGGCCAAGAGAAGAGCCACCACCAGTTCCCAATTCGATGCAAAGCAGCAAAGTCTGACTTCTAGAACCAGAAGCCATACCTCGAGCTTATGAGGGAGAGAGGAAGCGCCTTGTTCCTCCTCCAGCGTCTCCGACCACCGGAGTTCCACCTGAGGAAGGACCATGACCAGCGGCCCACTTATGCGGCTCGGGCGCGGAAGCAAGCTCAACCTCAACGACATGACGCCAAACCGCACAAAATCAAAATCAACAACAGCAGAAAAACTCTACTAATACTCTGTACAACCCGCACGCAGCATCCCTCTCGACGCAGCTGCTCCCAGGCCGGCCGAGAACCAGAGGAGGGAGAATGTAAACCAAGTGGCGCAGGGGGCCAACCGCAACAACAACAACAACAACTACAACCGCAGCTACTACACCGGCAACAACAACCGCAACAACAATGTCAACCGGAACAACAACAACAACAACAACACCAATGGTGGTGGAGACCGGAACCAGCATCAGGAGCATCATCAGAGCTACATGGTGTTCACCACTGAGCCAGATGACAAGCAGAGCCAGCGCAGGCGCGCGATGGAGGTGAACGTTGTGATGCCGGCGGTGCCGGATTACATGCATTGGTGCGACCAGGACATAGTCTGGTCAAGAGCTGATCACCCCAAGATCATGCCCAACCCGGGTACATATGCTCTGGTGGTAGATCCTACATTCCTGGGGTCCAAGAAGAATGTGAAGTTCAACAAGGTGCTGACTAACAACGGAAGCAGCATCAACATCATGTACCAGAATAGTATGGAGAAGCTCGGCGTTGCCGAGAACATGCTGCTTCCCAGCCGGACCACGTTCCATGGCATTGTGCCAGGGGTGTCTTGTGCTCCAATTGGCCGGATCTAAATTCATGAGCTTTTCGGCACGAGGGACAACTGTCGGACCGAGTGCCTGCAATTTGAGGTGGTCGATCTCCAGAGCCCCTATCATGCTCTACTCGGCAGGCCTGCTGTGACCAAGTTTATGGCTTCAACCCATGCGGCCTATCTGAAGATGAAGCTTCCCGGTCCCAATGGCATCATCACCATCTCGAGTGACTACAAGCGCTCCTTGGACTGTGCATCTGCTGGATCTCGGCTTGCCGAGTCCATGGTCATTGCGGCTGAGAAGAAGAAGATACATGAGGTGGTGGCCCTGGCACAGGCAGCTCAACTTGGTATGCCAGGCATGCCGAGCTCTCATCATGGAGCCACATTCCAGGCCTCACAGGAGACAAAGAAGGTGCAGATTGACTCAGAGTTCTCGGAGCGTGTTGCCATCATTGGGGCTGGATTGGAGGAGAAATAGGAAATCGCGCTCATCCACTTCCTCCGTGAGAATCGGGATGTCCCGAGGGAGTTGGTTGAGCACTCTTTGAATGTGCGACCAGATGCCAAACCGGTTAAGCAGGCGATGCGCCGCTTCACGGCAGAAAGAAGGAAAGCCATTGGTGACGAGTCACAAGGCTGTTAGCAAGTAGATTTATCATGGAGGTGCTGCATCCGGATTGGCTGGCCAATCCGGTCATGGTGGAGAAGAAGAAGGATGATCCCATGGTTGTTGTGTTGTGGCGCATGTGCGTTGACTACACCGACTTGAACAAGGCCTGCCCCAAGGACTCGTTCCCCCTGCCCCAGATAGATCAGGTGATTGATTCCACTGCCGGGTGCGAGCTTTTGTCTTTTATTGATGCCTACTCTGGTTTTCACCAGATCCCTTTAAATCCGGCTGATCAAATAAATACTGCTTTTATCACGCCGTATGGGGCTTATTGCTATCGTGTCATGTGTTTTGGCTTGAGGAATGTTGGGGCCACGTATGAGAGGTGCATGCAGAAATGTCTGCATGAGCATATCGGCAAAAATGTGTAGGTGTATGTGGATACCATTATCATCAAAACCAAAGGAAACACACACTGTTGAGCGATATTGAAGAAACATTTGCAAGCTTGCGCAAGTATCGGATGAAATTGAATCCGACCAAGTGCACATTTGGCGTCCCGGCTGGGAAGCTACTCGGCTTCTTGGTGTCTAGTCGGGGCATTGAGGCTAATCCTTCTAAGATAAAAGCTATAGAGAGCATGTCTTTGCCGAGATCACTGAAGGATGTGCAGAAGTTCACCGGGTGCTTGGCTTCACTTAGCCGTTTCCTGGGAAGAATGGGTGAGAAGGCCTTGCCTCTTTATCAGCTCATGAAGAAAAGTGACAAATTTGTCTGGACCCCTCAAGCTGATGTGGCATTCAAAGAGCTCAAGACCATGCTGGGTACCGCTCCCATCCTGGCTTCTCCCCTGCCTAAGGAGCCAATGCTGCTCTGTATTGCATCTACCAACCGGGTAGTGAGTGTGGTGGTGGTAGTGGAGCGAGAAGAAGAAGGCAAATCCGTGCAGAGGCCGGTGTATTATCTCAGTGAGGTGCTATCCAGCTCCAAGCAGAACTACCTGCACTATCAAAAGATGACTTATGGGGTTTACCTAGGTGCCAAGAAACTCAAGAACTATTTGCAGGAGCATCCAATTACAGTGGTGAGCACTGCTCCCATCTCGGAGATCATGGGCAACAAGGATGCAAGTGGCCGGGTGGCCAAGTGGGAAATTGAGCTAGCTGCTTACACCTCGTTGTACGCGAGAAGAGAAGCCATCAAGTCCCAGGCCCTGGCGGATTTCTTTGTTGATTGGGCCGAAATGCAGTATGAACCTCCCTTGCCGGAAACAAACTTCTGCAGGATGCATTTCGATGGCTCGAAGGTAAAAGAGGGACTCGGTGCCGGTGTTGTACTCACCTCACCCAAGCGGGACCAACTCAAGTATGTCCTGCAGATTCATTTTCTGGCATCCAATAATGTTGCCGAGTATGAAGCCCTGGTCCATGGCTTGAAAGTGTCCAAGGAGATTGGAATCCGGCAGATTGTATGCTATGGCGACTCGGACCTGGTGGTTCAACAGGTCTCGGGGACTTGGGACGCGTTGGATGCCAACATGGCATCTTACTAGTTCCTTGTCCAGAATATGACCAGATTCTTCGATGAGCGTGAGTTCCATCACATCCACCGAGCTAAAAATGATGCATCAGATGCTTTATCTAAGTTGGGGTCTTCTCGGCAATTCATCCCGCCTGGGATTGCTCTGGAGCATTTGAGGAAGCCCTCTATCAAGCCATCCCCCAAGTCGGAGTCCATATTCATTCCGGCCCTGCCGGACTCAGAAGCTGTTCTCATGGAGATTGACTGGGTGACGAGGGGATGACTCTTGGAGCTATCGGGTGAGGCTACCCGGTCCAAGGCCCAAGACCTAAGCCCAAAGAGAGATACCATTGATAGTTCTAGAAGGCCCAATCAAAGCCCACCCACAAAGCCTTGCGGGTCAAGGAAGGAAACTTGTAACCGACCTAAGGATAGGGTTTGTAACCCCCCTGGGCGCGGTTTGAGACCTGACCACCTATATAAGGCCAGGAGAACTACCGAGAGGGGGACCTAGCAATACCGCACCACAAAAGCCTTGAGGTTGAGATCATACTATCGACTCGAGCACCCCCATTGTAACCGATCTATTGATAATACAGATCGACAGAAGAAGGAATAAGGGTTTTACCTCTACGAGGGCCCCGAACCTGGGTAAATCGTGCCCCCTGTTAGCCGACGATTGTCACCAGCGCCTACACGTTCTCCTAATCAAAACCCTATCATTTCACCCGAGGGACTTGTTGAGATGCATATTCGACAATTGGCGCCGTCTGTGGGAACGACGGGCGCTGGATCTACGGCGTCTTCGGCCTCATCATCGTCAACCTTTAGCTGGAGCCCCGGAACCTCGACTCAAACAGATCCGATCCTGTTCGGGTCGATCACCGTTGCGCCACACTCGTCGGAATCACGCCCAACGTTCAGCGGATTGGAGAAAAGCGTCAGCCTGGCGTTCGGGAGCCTCCACTTCCACGCCAACAAAGCAGGAATCCTGCACTTCTCTGAGCAAGCCAATCTCGGCGAATCAAACTCCAAGTCCGTCTCGAGCCCGGCAACCTTCGAGTCGCTGCCAATGATGTTGGTCGCGATCTAGCGCCCAGCGGCGGATCCATCCGCACAAGCACTCGCAACTTCCATACTATCTCGGATGAAGAACCTTCTCGGGTCGGCGAAACTTGTCAGCCTCCGCCTAGGACTCGCAGGCCATATCTGGCTCAAGTCTGCATGGATCGGTCGAGCCACCCGAAGAAACTGAAGACAACCGGAAAGAGCGAGAGCACATCAAGGTGTCACGAGACGCCTGGCTCAAGGAAAAAAAGGTTGTACACTGAGGTCAGCCGATTGAAGAAGGAGCCCCTCAGGAAGATCTGACTGCATACCACTATCACCTAATGAAAGCAGCGGAATTGATCAGAGAAGCCCGCAAGAATCTGGACGAGCGGAAGAAACTGGCGGACGAATCAAGTCTACATCGTGCGGCTCTCTCCAAAACATATTCGGTAGGGAACAACTCCCCAAAGAAAAGATACGTCTCGAAGACCGCGGTCCTGGATGGCGAGTCTCTCAGCGGGATCAGCAGAACACTCGAAACCTCCCTTATGCGTGTCGACGACGGCGGCAACGTACACCCGACGACTCCCACCGCCGCAGTCCTGGCTGCAGCCACATACTTACAGGCGAACCAACTAGGGGAGAATGACCCCCGCGCGGAGCAATATAGGCAAGTCCACAAGGGGCTAGGCATGGCAGCCGCGAGACTCGCAGCCCAAGGCCGCAAGAACGCGACTGCACAAGAGACTGAGAAAACCCCTCGGAAAGACAAAGAAATACCCCGCAGACGCGGGAGCACATCGCCTAGAAGGGAGGAGTCAATTCGTCGCGCCCGAGGAAAGGAGGCCCGGCGTCACGGTGATAGCCCGAGTAGCAGCGATGACAGCCCGAGGGATCGAGATCGTAGTCCATGACATCATAGCAGCCGCTCACGACACCGTAGCAAGGAGCTGCGGAAGGAGAACGATCACGACCAGCCTGGATACAACGCGCGATCTGACATCGCGCAGAACAAAATCAACAAGGCCCAGGCGATCAGGAACCGCGCACGGTTTCCGTCCACCTCCTCGGACGAAGAGGCATGCGACGCATTGTGCTTTACTCGCGACATCCGCGAGGCACCGATGCCCAAGAGATTTAAGCTTACCACGGAAGTGCCAAAGTACGACGGCTCGCTGGAGCCAAAATCTTGGCTGTCGGATTACCTCACGGCAGTAAAATGCCAACATGGGAACAAGACCACAACTATGCAGTACCTTAACCTACATCTCATAGGCGCTGCGCGAAGCTGGCTAGAAGGAAGACGGAGGGCGTGCTATGGATCATGGGACGATCTAACCTTCGACTTCCCCAAGAACTTCCAAGCAACATATAAAAGACCCGCGTCCATCGAGGAGCTGCGGGCTTGTAAGCAGAAGAGTGGTGAGTCTACTCGCGAGTATATCCAGCGGTGGACCACGCTCAAAAATACGGCGGGAAACATATCGGAAGAGGTTGCAGTCGAAGCTTTCACCAAAGGAGCTGGACGAACCGCCTTCAGAGAAGAACTGGGACGAGCTGCACCCAAAACCATCGGGGAGCTGATGGCTATAGCCGACAGATGGGCCAATGGCGAAGACTCTGTGCGCAATGAGAAGGCATCTTCTCCAGCACCCGAGGACGACCGCCATAGTCGAAAGAAAAGGAGAAAGCATTACAATCACGACGATCGAGAAGAACTGGTTGCGGCAGAGTTTACAAGAAATCGTGACAGCGGTCCTCATGGAAATCGCGAATGGAAGCCAAAGCCTGAGGATAAAACTCCCGAGGAGGACCTAGACGGTTATTGCACGCTACATCTATTTACAGATAAGCGCACAGGAAAGACCAAGGCAACCCACCTCCTCAAGGATTGTTGGAAGTTTCTCGACATCCACGAGGCCTTCTCGAAGAAAAACAGAGTTGCAGTCAATCAGGGCTATCCACAGCTCCCAGGAGGAGGTCATCAGGGATTCCACCCGCCACAACCCCTACCTCCACCAAGACACCAAAACGCGGTGTTGGCCGCGCTACCAACGCCACCCACAGCCAATCAAGGAGGCAATGGATACCCGAACCTAGTAGGACTCCTCGGAATGATACACAAAGTCTGCCCCTCCCGCAGGGTCCAGAAAACAAACACACGCCAAGTGGTCATGGCAGTACAAGCTCCACCGTCCAAACCCGAATACTTGAAAATGGCGGACCAGTCATAACTTTCTCCAAAGCTGACCACCCCCCTCGGGTATATCGACCAGGACACGCCGCGCTCGTCATCCAGGCGCAAATAGGCAACTACGAACTCGCCGAGTGTTCATGGACGGGGGCAGCGGGATCAACATCATTTACGCGGACACACTCCGTAAGATGAACAGAAACCTGGACGGACTCGCAAAATCAGAGACATCCTTCCACGAGATAGTACCAGGAAAAGCAGTTCGACCGCTCGGAACAATCAACTTGGAGGTGGTGCTCGGAAACCCAAGAAACTACAGGCGATAATTCCTCGACTTCGAATTAGTCGACTGGCCCTCACAGTACCACGCCATTCTCGTCCGAACAACGTTCGCGAGATTCATGGCAGTACCTCACTACGCCTACCTGAAAGTGAAACTTCCTGGGGAATACGGCACCATCACCATAGATGGCGACTTCCAAAAATCTGATAAGTGCGACATCGAGTTCAACGAGATCGCGAAATCTTTCGAGATGCAGGAGGAACTGGAAGAATTGGCAAAGACCACGGACCACTCTGTGATGCCTCTCACCAAAAAGAATGCCCCAAAACTCGAGTTCAGTGCCAACATCGACACTTGAAAGCATCAAGTGCATCCGTCAGAGCCCGCGAAAACAGCGATGGTGTCCACCACCCTCTCGCCCGCATAGGAAGGCGTGCTCGTCGAACTCCTCCGTGAGTATAGGGAAATCTTCGCCTGGCAGCCTTCAGATATGCCAGGGATACCCAGGGAGTTAGTCGAGCACTCACTCGAAGTTTTCAAGGACGCCAAACCTATCAAACAAACGACCTGACGGTTCTCCGAGCCAAAGCAGAAGGCACTTGGAGAAGAAGTGAATCGACTACTCGCCGCAAAATTCATCAGAGAGATAAAAATATCCACCTGGTTAGCAAACCCGGTGCTGGTTCCGAAGAAAAACACTGACATCCTTCGCGTGTGCATCGACTACACGTTGTTAAACAAACACTGCCCCAAGGATAACTTAACCTTACCACGGATCGAATAGATCGTGAACTCTACCGCAGGCTGCCAGCGCCTCTCCTTCTTGGACGCCTACTCGGGCTATAATCAGATCAGGATGAAAAAGGAGGATGAGGAGAAAACAGCGTTCATCACACCTCACGGTGTCTAATGCTACACGACAATGCCCTTCGGGCTAAAAAACGCAGGCGCAACATATCAGCGCTGCATGCAACAATACCTCGCCAAGCTCATTGGCAAGAACGTACAAGTGTACGTTGACGACAGCGTCATAAAAACTCGAGTGGAGGACACACTCCTCGAGGATATCAGGGAGACATTCGACGCCCTCAACGCATACAAGATCAAGTTCAACCCGACAAAATGCGTCTTTGGTGTCCCCACGGGACAACTTCTCGGGTATCTGGTGTCCGCCCGAGGAATCGAAGCAAACCTGGAGAAAATTCAAGCAATCCTGACAATGAAGGAGCCAACCAATCTTCGCGGTGTACAATAGCTCGCAGGACGGCTAGCCGCTCTAAGCAGATTCATCGCAAGATTAGGCGAGCAAGCATTGCCCTTCTACAAGCTGCTGAAGAAAACGGATAAGTTCGAGTGGACACGCGAAGCAAAAAAGGCATTCGCTGGCTTAAAGCGAGCACTGCAGAGTAGGCGTGTTCTGGCAACGCCACAAGAAAGGGAGCCACTATACTTATACCTAGCCGCAACAAATCAAGTCATCAGCACGGTGATCGTGGTCGAGCGGCCAGAGGATGGCAAGGTGTACGGGGTTTAGCGGCCAATTTATTACATCAGCGAGGTGCTTTCGCCGTGCAAACAACGATACCCCCACTACCAGAAAGCTCGCATACAGGGTCGTACTCACAGCCCGAAAGCTCAAGCATTACTTCCAGGAACATACGGTCACGGTGCTAAACGACGCATCACTCAGTACTATCATGAACAACCCTATGGCATCTGGAAGAATTGCAAAGTGGAGCCTCGAGCTAGGCGCCTGGGACATCATATACGCTGGACGCAACTCTGTAAAATCCCATGTCGTCGCAGAATTCCTGAGCGAGTGGACGGAGTTGCAAACACCAGGACCCCCAGAGTACACGAGCAACTGGATTATGTATTTTGACGGGTCGAAAAGGAATGAAGGAGCCGGAGCTAGAGTTATTCTCATCTCTCCCAAGGGTGATAAGCTGCAGTACGTTTTGCGATTGGATTTCCCACCTGAGGACCCAGCATCCAACAACGACGCAGAATATGAAGCCCTCCTTCATGGCATGAAAATGGCGATTGCTTGCGGAGCCACCCGATTGATGATACATGGAGATTCCAACCTCATCGTACAACAGACGATGATGTAGTGCGATGCCATCGCGGATAACATGGTCGCCTACCACGACATGTACAACCTACTCGAAGGAACTTCAAAGGGTGCGAACTAAAGCACATTGCGCGATCCAGCAATGAAGAAGCAGACAAGTTGGCAAACATGGGGTCCACAAACACACCCATACCGCTAGGAATCTACTTCGAAAGAATGATCAAGCGTCCAGTCAAGGTCAAAAAGCCAGCGGGAACACCCACAACAGTGGAGACAACAGCCAGCCCGCAAATCGCCCTCATCGAGCTCATACAAAACATCTCAAGGCAAGTTTTTCTGGTCGAGCCAGTCTGGACGCAGGAATACCTCGACTACTTGTCCAAAAAACAGCTCCCATCTGACATTTGCGAGGCTCGACAAATAGTTAGACGCATTTTTGGGTGATCAACGGAGAGCTATACAAGCAAAGCATATCAGGTGTACTACAAAGGTGCATAGCACCCGAAGATGGCAAAGAGCTGCTCCGGGACATACAACAAGGAGACTGCGACCACCACGCCAGCTGGAGAGCAATCGTGGGTAAAGCCTTCAGGGCAGGATTTTATTGGCTCACAGCAGCCAGAGACGCCAAAGATCTAGTCGACAGATGCAAGGCCTGCCAGAGGTTCGTACCCAAGCCACACGCCCCTGCCACAGAACTCCCCATCGCCTGTCCCTTTGCTCAATGGGGGCTAGACATGGTAGGGCCATTACGCAAGACGACACCCGGTGGATATACGCACCTACTCGTAGGAGTTGACAAATTCACAAAGTGGATAGAGGCTATGCCAGTCACCTCCGCGCACGCTCAGTGTGCCGTGAGATTTCTTGACTCCATCGTGTGCAGATTTGGCATACCACACAACATCATCACAGACAATGGAAGCAACTTTACGGCCAAGAAACTCAGGAATTCTGCGAGAAAAAGGGAATCACCCTCAGCTTCGCCTCGGTAGCTCACCCGCAAACTAACGGTCAAGTCGAGCGATCCAATGGATTAGTCTCAGCTGGCCTAAAGAAGCGGCTACTCGATCGCCTGAACCCAGCAGCAGGGCACTGGGCTGAGGAATTACCGTCAGTACTGTGGAGCCTCCACACAACGCCAAATCGGTCAACAAACTACACACCATTCTTCCTGGTCTATGGAGCTGAGGTCGTCCTACCCGAAGATGGCAAATTCAGTGCTCCATGAGTTGTTTCATACAGCGAAGAAACCTCAAAGAGGGCACTCGCAGAAGACGTGGACGCACTCGATGAAATTCGGGACATTTCACTTGCAAGATCTGTTGTATACCAGCAATCACTACACAACTACCACAGACGTCGTATACACCACAGATCCTTCGTGGTAGGAGAGCTGGTGCTGCGGCTCAAGCAAAAGGAAGGACACAAGCTCGAGCCACCATGGGAAGGACCCTTCATAACACATGAAGTTATCTCAGGAGGCGCCTATCGATTGAAGAACCCGAAGACTGGCGGGATCTACTCCAACCCGTGGAACTTTGCGCATCTTCGCAAGTTCTACCCCTAGATTTATCCTACTCACAAGAAATAAGGCTGTACCAGCCACGCTGTAGCTCGACCAAACACATGGCTTCTCAGTCATATCAATAGATACATGGTTTCTCAACCATAATTATCGCAATACCTTGTTCTCTCTAAACATGCTAAAACAACAGGTACACACCCCAAACACACGGGGGCTACGCCTAACTAGCATCATCACATCCTTCGAGTAACATCACTCGATAAAAACAAATACAAGGTACAACAAGGCCTACACCTTATAAACACCTTTAGCACTTCAAACATGCAAGGTCACAGGGCTTACGCCTTCACACACCTTACGACAAAGTACAAGATATTTACATCCTACAATTACATCTGACGACGAGCAGTCGTTTCCGCAAGAATTTGATCAATCTCCTCGGAAGTCAGTCGAATAATCTGCTCCGCCGCAGGCTGAACGACTTCGTAATGAGGAGAGAAATCAACTGGAGAGTCAGGAAGCCGCGCCATCGAGCTAAAATTGATCTCAGGATGCCACACCCGAACAAAGACGAGAGCTACCTGAGATCCACACATAAGTTGCTGGCGAAACGCACTCCCGAACTTCTCCCACTCGACGAAAAATCCTTAGCAAACCGCTCAACCCTTCTGGAACGATACCCAATGGATAAAACGTTCGATGCACAGAAGACAGAGCCTCGCGACAGGACTCAAGAAGAATCTTCGCCTGGCTCGCCCGATACTTCAAGGTAGCCAAAACAAAGCCTCAGTTGCGGTCTGACCAAAAATTGTTCGCATGCGGTTTTGAGCTACCCGCCTCATAGGCAATGTGGTTATCCACCTAGTGGGGTTCACAAGGTCCGTCGGGCTCAACAATTGCAAAGTCAGCAAACAAGTCAAAACAGAAAAGGAAGCAAGCAACAAAGTACTCGGGGGCTTGCAAGCTTACAAACCATGTCCTTCGCAACGGCCGCCAGCTCTTCCATCACAAACTGCTCACGCTCAGTCGCAAGTTTCTGCTTCGATTTGGCAACATCAGCCACGCCTCGCAGAGCTTTCAGTTTGCGCTCGCCATCTGCAACACGGTCACGGAGTGAGGCGAACGTACTAGCAGCAACAACAAGGGGATTCACCCGCGCAGCAGACCCACTCAAAGACTCTGCGCTAGGATCCACTACCTGGAATGAAATGAAGCAAGTTAAGAAAAATCACAAGACCCCACTCGAGAAACACACCACCTATTTCTCAGGTGCTCGGGGGCTACTCCCATCGGGAGCACACAACATCAAGAAGCAACAATCAGACACTGAAGATTTCAAGAAACACTTTGATTACGCAACATAAATATGGGAATACATCCCAAGGTTCATTACATCGGCAAGCAAAAGAAAATATAAACTATCCTAGGGGGTCGCAGAAGTGGTTCCACTCGCGGAATGATGCCCTTTGCGACTATCACGAGCAAGCACCTCCGAGAGCTTCTTCGCGAGAACTTCAGCACGAGCGCCAAAAGGACGGAGTGCTACCTTTTTGCCATGGGCGTCGTAGGGAACGCTCAAATACACCTTGTCTAGGTCATCCGAGACTCCATGCGCCAAAGCAAATTGGATAGCCATCCTGGCCCCGCACTCGGACTGGGCGACTGAGTACTCCTGGAGAAGATCTCCTTCACCCAAGAACACCTTCAGAAGGTCGCCCAACGTAGGAGGAATCGCCAGATCCACCAGTAAGTGCTCATGGAACTGCGTCAACACTCGGGTGGCTTCACCAACGAGAGAGCAGATCCCACTCGCGTGCTCCTGGAGCTGGGCGCAAGAGTCCATAAGGGCGTCCAGTCGCTGGCTCCCAGGAAGCTCCAGTCCAACCCCAAGGGCATCTACAAAAAGGATACCATAAATTTCCAAGACAGCAAATTAAGTTACATTGCAACAGAAGAATGGTCAAGCGTGGCTTAAACGCAAACTTCTGAGCCAAGGGGCGGACGATGCCAACAAGATCACTATCATGCTTGGCACCCGCCTCCTCCAATTGCTTTAGCGCCTCTTGAGCCTCGACGAATTTCCCCTCAAGATCAGCTGAATGCTTGCGAGTGGACTCCAGATCCTTCCGGGAGGACTCCAACTCAGCCTCAAGGGTTTGCACCCGAGCAACAGCTTCAGCTTTCTCGGCCTTCAGGTGGGTAACTTGATCTAAAGAGCGACGAATATAGCTAAAGCAATTTTCGTGATCAACAGAAACAGTAAAACGGAGTGGAATAACCTACCTTGAAGAGAACGGCCGTCCACGACGAGTCGATCGCGATCCACCCGAAGGGAAACGCAATCCGCCTCAGCTGAAAGCACTCGACGACCGATGGCAGCAAGGTAATCAACAAGAGTCTGCAAAATCCCAAGACAAACATTCAAGTTAGGGACAAAAACACTTGAGCCTATATGCGACTGTACACAGTCGAGTATAGCCTCGGGGGCTACTCCCATCGGGAGCACTGCCGTGCACCCGATAGAATCAAGGAAAACAGAAAGGAAAAGAATTCAACTTGAGTCTGTGGCTGACCGCAAGCAATTAACCACGGCCTCGGGGGCTACTCCCATCAGGAGCACTGTCGTGCACCCGATAGAAAATACGAACAAACGAAGCAAAAGTTGCGAGCAGAAAGGATAAACTTACTTGGCCTTGGGCAGTAGATAGAGGATCCGCCGAGCTGCCCGAAACCTTGTTGTTTGCAGAGGCTCCACCCGCAAAAACCAGATATCCCGTACTCAGGAGTCACGGCTGCCCATACGGGACTTCGAGATCTTTGGGTGACTTCTGCGGCTGGAACTTCTCCCACGGCTACTTCTTTCCTCTTCACAGAGGGAATCAAGGAAGCGTACTTGCCAGGGCTGATGGCCGTGAGGCTGCTGTTGAAGAAAAAGTTAGACAAAGATCCAGAACAAGAAAAGAAAATTCGCGAATGAAGAAGGGAGTACAAGGAAAACTTACTCATCCTCGTCATCATCATCCAGAACGTCCATGTTCCAGGCAGTGGGAACCTTTGGCCTGTGGCCCAATGGAGGAATCACGTTGAGGGGAGGCACCTGAAGAGGCTTGGACGCCTTGGTGGACCCATCACCTAAGGAGCTGTCCTTGGAAGTCACTTCGTCGTCCTCGTGCATGCGGCGCTTGCGGTGATGGAGTTGGTCGCTACCCGACTCCTCCTCGTCGTCCATGTAGTCATGCTTAGAGCTCGAGTCAGCGTCTGCGATGCTGGTTTCGAGAGGAGCCTCGACGTTACTCGCCAGAAGATCTGATGCTTCTTTGGCAGAAAATGGCAGGTAGTAGGTCACCACCTTCAAGCTCTACGGAGGAAAAAGAAAAAAGAAAGAAGATCTTCAATCGACAAAATCTCAAATTGGAAAAAAAACAAAGGAAGAACAAGAATAAACTCACCTCAGCTGGGGGAGGTTTGGAAGCCTCGAATGACTCGTGAGAACAGGCCGAGTAGGCCGAGATGGCCGCAATCTTTTTCTCAAACTCAGCGTTCGAGAGAAGGTCTTCGCAGACGCGACTCGGCTCTTGGGTGCCTTGGTACTCCCACATGGTGGATGGCCTCGCCTGAAGGGTCTGGATCCTTCGTCGAAGAAACACACTTGCGAGGTTAATTCCATTCAACGGAACACCCAACGCTTTGTCGCGGAAGTTCGCCACTTTCGCGAGTAGCAGGGAGACGATCTTGTTGTCTTCGGCAGAGAGCTTGTGCGACTAGGACTTCCTCCGCTTCAGAATATCGAATGAGTGGAACTCAGGAGCCCCACCCGCGTTGTTGTCGACGACGTAGAACCACTTCTTTTGCCATCCTTGCGCCGAGTCGACAAAATACATCTCCATGTAGGGGATGTCAGTCCTCGCTTGGATCCCGAAAGCCCCGGTGCGCAGCGGCTCCCCCATCTTCTCGCCTGGCTGCGCTTGTTCCCAAAAGATCCGCACCTTGAAGAGGGCCTTCCAGAGGCCCCAGTGCAGGGCGGATGCCCAGGAAGCACTCGCAAAGCACGATAAAGCACGATATGTGCTGAATCGCATTTGGAGGCAAGTCGTGGAGCTGTATGCCATAGACATACAACAAACCGAGGAGAACAGGATGGAGCAGGAGAGAGAGAGACCATGTGAGACGTGCTCCGCGAAGAGCACACGCTCTCACGTGAGGATTGGGTACCTCTTCCTTCTTGGACAAGCGCACCCGCTTGTCAGTGTCAGGCGGGAGCAGTCCCTCCCGCTGCATCTCAGTGAGACTCTTCCTGGTGGTGCTGGCGGCGCGCCAGTCGCCCGTTTTCACGGCAGGCGGAGCTGAAGCATCTCCAGCCTCCTTCGAAGACGATGCGGCGGCGCCGCGTTTTCTTCCTCCAGCCATTGGAGCTCTCTGGTGTTTGCAGAACGGGAGATGTGCGCGAGGAGGAAGAAGGAGAGCAAATGGCCGGGGGATTTACCCATCTCCTAAGGATGGCTACTTATACACAGGCCAGGTTAATCTGGACCGTAGATCTGGCGACGTGGTGCCCATCGCGGCGCCACTCGTGAAGTGGAAACGAGGCGGCGATGAACAGTCGCCTCTGCCACGATCTTTATAGCAGGTCGTGCGAATTTATAGCGCGTGGCTCGCGAAAAAACCATAAGCGACCTATCGTTTCCGGTCAAAAGCTGACAAGGTGGGCCATCATGCTCTGCGTCGCTCCGTCACGTCCCATTGGGAGGAGTCAGAACAGACGAGTGCGCAGGGACATCATTGCATACCTCATAAAACGCGAGAAATCTTTCGCATAAGCTCCCTGACAAGAAATTTTCTTTCCTATGGGCAGATCAGGACGCGAAAACTCTTTCGCAGAAGCTCCCTGACACAAAATTTTCTTTCGTATGGGCAGATCAAGACGCGAAAACTCTTTCGCATAAGCTCCCTGACACGAAATTTTCTTTCGTATGGGAAAATCAAGACGCGAAAACTCTTTCTCATAAGCTCCCTGACACGAATTTTTCTTTCGTATGGGCATATCAAGACGCGAGAACTCTTTCACATAAGCTCCCTGACACGAAATTTTCTTTCGTAAGGGTACATCAAAACGCGAAAACTCTTTCACATAAGTTCCCTGACACGAAATTTCTTTCGTATGAGAATGACAAAACGCGAAAAAATTTTTCGCATAAATATCCACACACGAAATCTCTTTCGTATAGGCGCAGCAAGGCGCAAAAACATCTTTCGCGTAAAAACTCCAGACACGAAAACTCTTTCGTATGGGCAAGTTCCTGCCATTCTGACACACGATGTATTTACACATCCTTGCCCTGGATCGTTTAGACGACTAGGCACATACGGATGTCGTATTCTCTCGAGTACGAAGGTAAGACCTAAAGATCTTTCTTATGGGCCTGGAATCACACTCAAGCTGCATCTTCCGGTAAATTTCCGTGTCAACAACACGAAGAAAAATCCTAGCGGACGCGCCGGGTACCCCTATAGGTTAAGTTCGACTCGGTAAGACCTCCACGGCCCAGTCGCAATGATCACCTCACCGAATTCGAGTCGGAGGTCTCGAGTCTGTGTAGGCCAGAACCATTTTTGCCCTAGATGCAATTAATTGGCCCCGAGCTTTCGGGAGAGCCAAGCAATTGAGCCACATCCTTCTGCGAAAACAGCCGAAACACAGGCACATTCATCGCTTGATGCTCGAGTACAAGAAGCACATCGTGCACAGGGTATGCGCCCTTTAACATCAAGCGGTTGAAGCAATTAATCGAAGGAAATCAAGACAAACTTTGAGTGTCTACCCGACAGATTCTCAATCGAGTAAACACTTAGGGGCTACTAACAAGAGGATGACTCCTGGACCTATCGGGTGAGGCTACCCGGTCCAAGGCCCAAGACCTAAGCCGAAAGGGAGTTGCCATTTATAGTTCTAGAAGGCCCAATGAAATCCCACCCGCAAAGCCTTGCGAGTCAAGGAAGGAAACTTGTAACCGACCTAAGGCTAGGGTTTGTAACCCCCCCGGGTGCGGTTTGAGACCTGGCCACCTATATAAGGCCAGGAGAACTACTGGGAGGGGGACCAAGCAATACCGCACCACCAAAGTCTTGAGATTGAGATCATACTCTCGACTCGAGCACCCCTCCATTGTAACCGATCTATTGATAATACAGATCGACAGAAGCAGGAGTAAGGGTTTTACCTCTACGAGGGCCCCAAACCTGGGTAAATCGTGCCCCCTGTTAGCTGACGATTGTCACCAGCGCCTACACGTTCTCCTAATCAAAACCCTATCGGTTCACCCGAGGGACTTGTTGAGATGCATACTCGACACTGGGAGAGCTCAAAAGAGAACCCGAGGACTGCTCCATCCAACCCAGGGACCGCCTCAGTAAACCCGGGGACTATCGCATTCATCGAGGGGGTCATTTCTCAGTACTCGGGGACTCGGGTACTCGTCTCCGACTCGGAGCAAGTCATGACAGCTGATCCAATGGAAGTGGATGAACGAGTGTTTCCTACTCAGGAGACACCGAGTTGGGCTCTATCCATATTATCCTTTCTGATGGATGGTACTTTACCGAGTGAAGAGGTCACAACTAGACAGATACAAAGAAGATCTAAGGCTATACCATCATCAACAAAGAGCTGTACAAGAGAAGTGCCACTGGCGTGCTCCAACGCTGTGTTGAGCCAGAAGAGGAGAAGAAATTCTCAGAGAAATACACCAAGGAGAATGTGGGCACCACGCCTCATATCGGGCCCTAGTCAAGAAAGCATTCGGCATGGATTCTATTGGCTCACTGCCTTGCAACAAGCAGAAGATCTAGTGAGGAAGTGCAATGGGTGCTAGAGATATGCAAGCAAGATTCATATGCCAGCTTCCGAGTTGAAGACAATCCCCATTACCTGGCCATTTGCGGTCTGGTGCTTGGATATGGTGGGTCCTTTAAAGCCAGCTCGGGGCAACATGACTCACATCCTGGTCATGGTTGATAAGTTCACCAAATGGATTGAAGTGAAGCCAATCCGAAAATGTGATGGAAATACAACTGTGAGTTTCTTGAAGGATATCATCCTGAGGTATGGCTACCTGCATGGAATCATCTCAAATAATGGGACAAACTTTGCTGAAAAAGCTTTTGCTCTGTTCTGTAAGGAGAAGCGGATCCGGCTAGACATTGCATCAGTCGCCCATCCGGCTTCAAATGGACAAGTTGAAAGAGCAAATGGCATGGTCCTATCTGGAATAAATCCAAGGCTGATTGAGCCATTGCTGAAAACACCTGGGTGTTGGCTAGATGAGTTGCCGACGGTGTTGTGGAGTCTAAGGACTACCCCTAACCGATCAACCGGATACACACCATTCTTCCTGGTATATGGAGCAGAGGCCGTGTTGCCCACTGACCTTGAGCATGACTCACCGAGAATAACCCTATATACTGAGGCAGAGTCAAGAGAAGCCCGAGAAGATGATGTTGACCTGATCGAAGAAGCAAGAAAATTAACTCTATCGCGCTCAGCTGTAGATCAACAGAATCTGAGACGCTATCATAGCCGGAAAGTAAACCCAAGGGTTTTCCGAGAAGGAGACATGGTCCTTAGGCTTGTGCAACGCACCGCCGGAATGCAGAAACTTTCCCCTCCATGGGAAGGTCCTTTCATTGTGAGCAAGGCTCTGCACAATGATGCGTATTACCTCATCGACGCACAGGCACCACAGAAGAACAGGGCAGATAAATCCGGAGAGGACCAAGCGTCGCTGGAATGTAGCTCTACTCTGCTGTTTTCATTCCTGAACAAACATTGTATGTATCTCCTTAACCGAGTTAAATTCCAAGTTGGCACTCCGAATTCGAACTCGGGGACTGTCTGTGCCAAACTTGCTCTGTGTTATTTACTTTCTTTACTTTGTCTACTCGGTTAGTCTACTCGGGATTTCATGCGCATGTCTAGTAATGTGTTTACACCTAAGGGCCAACTCTTCGACTTTGCTGCTGTCCGCAACCCGGCTTCATGACAAGCAAGAGAACAAGCCAAAGGTCAATGAACACACGAAAAACTGCTAAGGAAAGAAGGAGTGTATCTACCGAGTAGGGTGTTTTTTCCTTCTGTGTTTTTGGCTAAGTGTTGGGCAGTGCTAATTTCAAATCTCAAATATGTTAAGTATTAGAAACCCGGTTTTTGAAATCTTGTGACTCGACTACCAAAAAGCCACGAGTGGCAGGTAAGAGCAAAGACAAAAGAGTCGGGCAGATAAGAAAAGCAACTCGGGGACTCGCAATTAGCGCGATCCGGCATTGAGCCAGTCTTGCTAAGAACTGAATAAAACTGAGTAGCGCACGAAATAATAAATTGTTGCATACATCTGCACCTGGCATACGTGGATCTGATAGAAAGTTTGAAGTTGAAATAGAGAAGGAACTTAGGTCGCTGTCGAAGGAGCGGTGCTGGCTTCAAGGCTTGATAGGTCAGAGGACTCGCTGACAAGCTCGGAGGCAGTGGTTGGTGTAGGGTTCGCGGACTCGCCAGTCGGGGCAGTAGGCCCGGATGCGGTGTTCTCGACGGGAGTCTCTGTGGCACTCAACTCGGGGGCCGGCGTGGAGATCACTATCTCGGTGGTAACGACTCCGGGTGAGGCAGTGGGCTGCGGATCGGCTTGGATTTCCTCATCCACCTCTTCGGAGCCATCCTTTAGCTCGGCTGCCTCCTGGTCGTTGTCCTCCTCAATTTCCTCCTTCTTGGACTCCTCGCCGCCTGCCTCATCTTGTTCGGCCTCCTCGTCGCCTGCATCATCTTTATCACCCTCATCACCATCTTCATCGTCATCTTCGCCATCCTCGACGTCCGTGTCGGCTCCGTGGGGACAACGATGAACTCCTTGGTATCAGCATATGAGGCTAGCCGGTATGCCGTCTCCTGGTGGCGCTGGATGAATTCCTCCCGCTTGGTCCACTTGGAGCCGTTTCGGAGTGTCTTGAGCCTGTCAAGGTCCAGGTTGTCATACCAGGACAACATGAAGTGGAGGGCCTCATCTGCGCCGGCCCGGGCAGCTGAGGCGCGCCATTTCTTCAGTTCGTCCTTAACATAGTCCAAATTGGAGGCCAGCTTGTTGATTGTAGTCGGGGGCTCGACATCCGGCCAGAAGATCTTGTGTAGGCGCATGCCGATGGACACAAGAGTAGTACCCAGACCCTTGAGGAGTTGAACCCGGGTCTTGATGTTTTCGATCTGGTCATCAATCATGACCAAGTCGGTAACATCATGGCCGAGCTGCTTCCGTAATGCCCTGGCCTTTGCCACAGCTTCCTCAGCGCTTGCATTGAAATCTGGGAAGGTCCCTAAGAGAGGTGATGCTGGGTAGAGTCAAGAAGCCAAATAAGAAAAACCGGAGAAGAGAAACTGAGTAGAAGAAACCAGATGGAATGAGATAGTGAAGGGCAGTAACTTACAGCGCAGTTCGAAGACAAGCTCCCTAAGCCGGCTGGCCCATCCTTCAGCGAGGGAGTGCTCTTTGTCCAGCAGACCTCGGGAGTTGACCAACATGGTGTCGAGGTCGTTGTTTCGTGCGCTGAGGGATTCAATCTCCCTTTCCAGTTCTAGCTTCTCGACTGCAGCCCGGTTCAGCGCCTCGGTCTTGTCGTTGCCGGCCTGCAGCGCCGACTTGAGAGCTTCAACCAGCTCATGCTTGAGCTTGAGCACCTACGTCTTCTCGGCGGCGAGCTCTGCCTCCAGCTTGGTCTGGGTGGTTTGCACCTGTAGTTGCACCTCGGCCGGAGTAACACACCCTTGGAGCTGCTCGAGAAAGGATTTATGCTCATCTGCGAAGGAGCCAACCCGGTCAGTAAAGTAGAAAGTATACAGAAGCCGAATAAGAAGAAAGAGGAGGTAACTTACTCTCCAGAGATGAAATTTTGCTCTGCGCTGACTCGGCCAGCACAGTGCAATCTTGGTGCGTGTCAGCAAGGGCCTTGTATTCACCTGCAGAGAAACAAAGTTGAGCAAAAAATTGGCATAAACACAAAACGCACAAACAAAAGTATTGCACTTACTCTCTAAAGAGGAGATCTTAGTGATGGCATCAGTGAGGTTCTTCTCCATGATAGCTGCAAGTTGGAAGACATAAACCGAGTTAGAAAACTGATGCCGGAAAAGCATAAGCCGTAACTCAAAGTGGATGAGAATTACCTCTTTCGCCATGCTCCCCCTGTAGCTCCCGGTTCTGCTCCTTGACCCTCCGATGAGACCAGAGGAGCTGGCGGAAGATCTTGGTGCGGGTATCGGTGAATTCCTGAAGAAAGAACAGAGACAGTATAAGTGGGAAGATTCGGCCTGAGTAGACTACAAATCGGTCGAGTATTGCCTACTCGGCCCAAATCTCGGGTACTGGATGGTGTATAGAAAAAGAGATAGAAAAAGCTTGCAGGTAGTTGTCCAGGTTACCCAGCTTCTTGCCGTCCTACTCCGGGTTACCAAACTTCTTGCTGTCCCACTCCGGATCAATGTGGCCTATCCGGTCCAGCATGGTCTCAATATCTTCTCGGAGCTCATAAGCAAACTCCGTCAGCTGGGCATCTGGCTGGATGGCCAGAGTGCCGGCCTTGGCCTTGGATCCGGCGGGGCCGGTTTTCTTCTTCTTCTTCAACTTCTCACGCTGCTCTGCTTCACGCTCCTGCCGTCTCTGGTGCTCCTCCTGCAGCTCGCGCTAATGATCCGGAAAGCTCACATTGGAAGAAAATCCGCTGCTGCCCACCCCTGCAGCTAGTTTGTCCTTGGGTGCAATCTGGATATTCTGCTGCACTAGCTGCCGGCTGCGGGTGGTAGGGCCACTCTTGGTGGTCTTGGTGGTGGCCTTCTCGGCTGCGGCCGCAACCTCCAATGGTCTGGGCCGTCTTGGCTTATTTAGTGGCCAGTTTCCTCCTAATGCTGGCGGAGGGACCTGTTGCTGAGTTGGGGGTTGCTGCTGCTGTGGCTGCTCGGTCTCCTTGGCACCTTGTGGCTGGTGCTCGGAAGATTGCTCTAGGTGCTGCTCTGCTGGTTGCTGCTGCTGCTCGGCTTGCGCAACATTTTGTGGTGGCTGTTGGACTGTTGGGGGGGGTGCTGCTGCTGCTCTGCGGTGGGCTCTGGTGGGTGCAGCTTCTCGGCGGTGGGCTCTGGTGGCTGCTGCTTCTCGGCAGTGGGCTCTGGTGGTTGCTGCTCAGAAGTGGTCTCCGGTTGCACTGGAACCCGGTAAGTGTCCATCTCGGCGCCAGTGTTGTCAGCGCCGAGGTCTTGCTCTTCTTTAACAGGAGGATGGATCTCGGTCCTCTCCTCCGGCTGATATTCTTCGTCCTCGGGGTCGAGGTTCACAAACTCCCGAGGCGCACTTTGCTTTGGTGCTGCGTCAGGAGCGTCAGCATCAAGTGCATCGCTGAGGGGAATAAAGAAGAAAAGGAGGAATAAGAAAGGTGCAAACACAAAGCACACAGATCGGAAAGACAGAAAAGGCAGAAATGGTGCAAACACAAAGCATGAAGCATATTGGAATGACTAACCCGCCCTCAGTAAGGCGTGCTGGCCTCTTGCGGTTCACAGTAGCCTTGGTGGGTTTCTTCGCGCCCTTCTTCGGCCTCTTGGAAGTGGGAGGCTCGGTGGCACCGCTACCAGGTCTTTTCCTCGTCCATTTCCTCTGGAGCTGAGATAAAGAAATGTAACCATGAGACCGGGAAGAAGCCGGAAAGCATCTAGAGGTATACAATGTTGTTCTCTTTCACCTTCTTCATCCTCGGACCAGTCCCGGATTGAGGTGGAGACTCGGGACTTACCATCTTAGCCGGAGAGCGGAATGCAGAGTGTGTCTTGGACATCAAATTGCTCTGCATCGTCCTTAGTACGGTCCGGCTGCCAGTTCTGCTCGAAGATCGCCTTGTCTTCAATCTTTTGGCGAGGAATGACCTATAGATGCAAACACAAAGCATAAGGGACAGACTATACTCAAGGTAACCGGGTTGAGGCTCTACTCGGTGTAGCATGCAAGCACAAAGCATACAAAGCTAAGTACTATTAGGATAGGCCGGGTTGAGCCTCTACTCGGTGTAGCATGCAAGCATAGAGCATACAAAGCTAAGTCCTACCAGGAGAGGCCGGGCTGAAACTCTACTTGGTACAACATGCAAACACAAAGCATACAAAGCTAAGTCTATTCAATAGGAACCAAGATGAGTTCTACTCGGCATAGCATGCAAACACAAAGCATAAATGGCTAAGCCTATTCAATAGGAACCAGGATGAGTTCTACTCGGTGAAGTATGAGAGACAGGAAGCAAATCAACTAAGTGCATACAAAAGGGAATTTACTTTGGGGGCTGGCTGATCTCGACTGAACGGCGCAAGACCATAGAACCAAGTATCCGTGAGGGTGGCCTTGAGAATGGAGTGAGCCCAGATCGCCACCTCCTCCTTGCTGATCTCGAATGTAGTTGTGCGGGTGCAGTCGCGGGATCCTCCCATGAAACACATATTGTGTGCTCGGAGTTGGAGAGGGAGAACCCGACGGCTCACCCAGGTAGCGATCAGACCATCCTTGCAGAGTCCCAGCTCGATCAACTGCTTCAGTCGGTCGTTGGCGTGGTTCGCATCCGACACTGTCTTCTTGGGGTGATATCCCCAATTCCTCATAGCAGTTGGAGGAGTGTTCTCGAAGGCCGACAGCTTGATGAGATCGACCTGCTGTTCGCCTGCCGCTGGAGTGGGATTCTTCACGTACAGAAACCCCCTTTGCCATTTCCGGTAGGTGTCCAATCCCAGAACCCGGGGGTAGGTGCAGGGAGTCGGATTGTATTTGTTAGGGAGAATCTGCTGGCGGAAAAAGAAGTATTTGGCCCAGATGTCTACCGTGGGGTAGACACCGAGATATGCTTCGCAGCAGGCAACGAAGCTGGACAACATGGCTACAGCGTTAGCCGGAAGATGATGGGGTTGGAGGCCAAAGTGGCAGAGGAAATCTTGCATGAATTTTGAGATTGGAAGGCCGAAGCCGCGTTTGAAATGGCTAAGGAAGACGACATACTCACCGGGCTAGGGCACTGGCTCCAGCTCGTTGCCGGGTGCCCGACAGATGACGCCCGGCGGTACCCGGCGAGTATTGATGAGCCACTGGATGTCCTCGGCGGTGACATCGGAGCCCTCCCAGTTGTCATGTGTCGAGGTAGGGCCCTCTAGATTGAGATCAGCGACGGGCTTGAGCGCCATCGGGGTGTCTCCGGCGAGGAAGAGCTTGAAGAAGGAGGCGGAGAGGAAGTGGCGTAGTCGTGCGGCGATGGCGGCGCGAGATCGACGATGACTGCGTCGTGAAGTGAAGATCTTGAAGCCCTCTGGCGCTCTCCGGCGAGCGGTGGCGCGCGGGGGTGGATCTCTCTTCTCTCTGCGCGCGGCGCGGCGATGTACGGTGGTTCGCAGGGGGCGATGTGCTCTGTGCGAGTTTGGTGAGAGGAAGAAGAGAGGAACGAAGCAAATGACAACGAAGTCAAGGAAATGGGCGGCGCGGGGGTACTTAAACCCCCGAAGCACAGTTATTGCCTGGGATCAGTTGTGACAGAGATCGTGCGTACGTGGGAGTTATTGCGTCAGTTAGAAACGCACGAAGCGATTAAATCACGCGTAACGGACGCAGTCAATCCCACGTCGCGCGACGTGGGTACTCAAGTACCCTGTATGAAGTGACACAACGGCCCGTGGGCCCGACGTGCAGTGGCAGGCGCGTGCGGTGCAACTGCATCAGACCCGAGGCATCGTGGGCTGCGGTAGCGTGACACATGTGGAGCCTTACACGCGAAGATAGGAAGGCTCTGGCTCGAGCGGCAAAGTTTTTGGAAATTTGGCTAAGTGCTGGGATCTCGGCAAAATCCAAAGCGGCTTGGTCTATCCTGCTCGATGAAGAAAACTCCACAGGCAACAACGGAGTAGGTCCGAGTTCAGATGGTGATCAGCCGAGTTGAGGTGTAACTTGGGTGAGAATGTCAAAGAGGTTATTTGGTTTAAGCTGGCAGGGACCAGCGTCCGAGTTCACCGGACCCTACCAGCTTCGGGGACTAATGTCGGGGGGCTACCCCCGAGTAGGGGTAAGATGGGTGAGAAATGGAGTTCAAGGCAGTGTTTACCGAGTTTGGTCGTACCGAGTTGGTATGGGACGGATAGGATGATGCCCAGACGGGTAGGGTGCTATTTGGCAGGGAGAACAAGAGGCCAAGGAAGATTCCAGTATCTGTCTAGGTCAGCCGGGTAGCACTCGGGTGATCCGGATAGAGAGGGAGTTGTTCTACTCGGAGGCAAAGTCAATGGAGCCGTTGAGGTGAATCCCGCGTATCCAGGGGCCGTACCGGCGTGCAGTTCAACTTACTAGGTATGTGATAATCTGTATCCAGACGTGGGTACAACGCGGTATGGGCGGTGTCAAGTCATGTCTCTGACAAGGGGGACAGGACATGTCAGCGGCCTACCGTGGAGACTGACAAGGGGGACAAGACATGTCAGCGGCCTACCGCGGAGACTTTTGGCGACTCTGTCAGCGAAGACACGGAGGCGTGCGTGGCTGCACAGTGGTATTGTCTAGTCATTACTTTTATTCATAGAATAGAAGGTGGCCACCAGTATATAAGGTGGCCTACCCCCTCCTGCGTGAGGGTCGGTCTGATCACTAGTCATTCGGTAACACACTTGAGGCATTGGTTCACAGAGAGAAACAGAGAGAGATAGGAACTCTTGTACTCGACATACCATTATACAGAGAGAGAGGCAGGAGTAGGGGTGTTACCTCCACACGAGGGCCCTGAACCTAGGTATATTGTGTCGTTTGCAGTGTTCTGAGCGCGCCAGTTAGGCGTGCGATCCCTCCCCGGATAACTACAGCGTCCATCGGCCCCAACTTTAGCCATCCTATGGCATGTGTCTTCTCCACACCACGACAGTTGGTTTAGAAAGATTGGGAAGTTGCTAGTTGAATTCCAAGGGAAAAGACTAGCCAACTCAAGGAAACTCTTGATACTGTCCAAATCACAAGGATGATTGGAGTAGCCCTGATACGGTTCTAGATACGCACTATAAGTAGCCTATCAAGAGGAACATAAGGAGCAAAGCTCAAGTCTCAAATCATATCTAAGCCTAGATCTGAACCAAGGGGTGCCATTTATAGTCTTAGTGTAAGGGGATAGGTGGAAGGGGAGATATAAGGGTCAAAGGACCCAGATCTGGGCGTGCAGGCTGCACACCAGCAGTAGTACCGCCGCTCCTGGTAGTAGTACCAGTACACCCAGCGGTAGTTCCGCTGTTAGTACTGCTCCATGGTTACCGAAAAGGCTTTGGCGATGGCATCGGCGGTAGTACTGCTGTGGAGTCCTTGGAGCTTTTCTGGCGGTAGTACCATCATTGCTACCGCTCCTGGGATACATACGGGGGTTTCGATAGGTGATCATACCTGAGCACACATAAGGTCTTTCCATGAGGCAGCGCACCATTCGCCAAGTCGTCGAATTCATAGAGAGATAGGAGTGATGTCACCTTTTCTTTAATAGACTTTGTGCGTGCTCTTGTCATTGGTGTTGTAGGGGGACTTCGTGGAATAGGTTGGTGCTATGCTTTGATGGTGCCTTGACGGGGAGACTTCTTTATGATGATGAATTTTAAGTCCCCTGGCAACGGCGCCAGAAATTCTTGATGCTTGTGATGGCGTGTTGGGAACCCCAAGAGGAGGGTGCGATGAGTACAACAATAAGAATTTCCCTCAGTTAAGAACCAAGGTTATCAATCCAGTAGGAGAAAGAGGATCTTCGGAAGGTTGATGCCACTGATGGTGGTGATGGCGCCTCACCGGTGTCACCAACAACGCGGAACCTGCACACAACACAACCAAAATACTTTGTCCCAACGGTACAATGAGGTTGTCAATCTCACCGGTCTTGCTGAAAACAAAGATTAGACATATAGTGTGGAAAATGGTGTATGCTTGGAGTAAGTAAAGAAAGCAGGGAATTGTAGTGGTTTGTTTAACAGTGTAGGAAAATGGACCGGGGTTCATAGGTTCACTAGTGGTGTCTCTCCATAAAAGATAGCATGTTGGGTGAACAAATTACAGCTGGGCAATTGACAAATAGAGGTTGCACCGTAGTGCACATTCATGACATGATGACTACTATGATATTTAGTGCGGGAATTACAACAATATACATAGACCGTAATCCAACTGCATCCATGACTAATAATCCACCCTCAGGTTATCATCCAAACCCCCTTAGGTATTAAGTTGCAAGCAATAGATAACCGCATTAAGCAATGTGTATAATGTAAGCATTGATTGTGCACGTGGGCATTCACACCAGTGTTTTCTCCCTAGTGGCAACAACGCATCCTCGCCCGTCACGTTTCTGTCACTCGAGCACAGGCGAAAAGGAGGCATGAACCCAACTATCGAGCATAAATACTCCCTCTTGGAGTCACTAGCAACTACTTGGCCAGAGCAACCACAAGCAATGGAAAGCATGCAAGATCACAAATAACATATGCAATAAAGACTATAATCAACTTGGCATAAGTTCAATATTCATCGGATCCCAGCAAACACAATACATAGAATTACATAAGAACAATCTCGGTCATGTTAGGCAGCTCACGAGATCTAAGCATTGAGGCATAGGAGGAGAAGACAACCATCTAGCTACTGCTATGGACCCGTAGTCCAAGGATGAACTACTCACGCATCACTCTGGAGGCAGGCATGGTGATGAAGAGGCCTCCGGTGACGATCTCCTCTCCGGCAGGGTGCCAGGAGACAGCTTCAGAACCCCCTGATCTAGGGTTGACGACGACGACGGCTGCGGAACTTTTCGGGGATTTTTTATCAGGTACATAGGGTTTTCCTTCGGAGGGGAATAAATAGGAGAAAGGGCGACATCAGTGGGCCACCAGGGTGGCCTCACCACCCCCAGGCGCGGCCAAGGGGGGGGCGCCTGGCTATGGTGAGGGCCCCCTGTTGCCCATCTTCAACTCCTCTTCGGACTTCTGGATGCTTCTGGGGAAAATTGGAACTTTGGGATTCGTGGGGTCCAATTCCGAGAATATTTCCAGAACAACTTTTCTGAAATAAAAAACAGAAGAAAACATGGAACTGACACTTGGCATCTTGTTAATAGGTTAGTCTCGGAAAACGTGTAAAAATTCTATAAAGAGGGGAGAAAACGTGTAGCAATTGGCATAATATCAACATGGAACATCAGAAATTATAGATACGTTGGAGATGTATCAAGCATCCCCAAGCTTAGTTCCTACTCTTCCTCGAGTAGGTAAACGATAAAACAAAATAATTTCTAAGGTGACATGCTACCACACAGTCTTGATCATAATATGTAAAACAGAGCATGTAAACTAGGATCAAATGAACTAAAGCTGTGATCTATATTGGATATCAACAAGTAATGCATAAAAAAGAAGAAATAAGTAAAACTTTTAATGAATCAATACTAAAAGACTATCAACCATGCAAAGTTTATTAGAGATGATTTAAGATTTCAAGAACAACAATATCATGCACGTCAAACGATCTTCACAACTCATGTTAAGTTCAAGTCAAGCTTTCCACACGATGTAATGCTTGAATCTTAAACTATTTGTGCACTAAAAACAAACAAGTGTTCTGCGTTGGTCCCTGGCACCGGGATGTTATGGAAAAGAGAACATTATGGGGGGGTTTGGATGGTCAATGGAAGAAAGGCTCACAAAGCTGAAAGTGGCCATTAGACAAGAGAAAGTCTTACAACCGAAGCTATGCAAGGAGTAGGGATTGCCACACAACGGATGCACATAGAGCTATAAGTGTATGAAAGCTCTCCAGTGGAACTAGTGGGGGTGCATCCAACTTGCTTGCTCACGAAGACCTAGAGCTCATTTGAGGAGGCTCATCATTGGAATATACAAGCCAAGTTCTATAATGTAAAGTTCCCCACATAGTTATGAATGAATGATAATATGAAAACTTTCTCCAAACTGAAGCATTGGTGCTAAACATGAAGCACAAGTGTGGTATAAAGGATAGTGATGCGCCCCCTCTTTCTTTATTCTCTCTTTGGCCCTTTCTCTTTTTTTTCCTTTTGGGCTTTTTCATTTTTTTTTCATTTTTTTCATTTTTTTTTATATATCCTCACCGGTAGGGGCAACATCCTATATTAAAATGAATCATCACACTTTTAGTACTCATAAATCATAATGGAATATCTCTGATGTATCCAACTGCATGCTCCTGCCAGTGTAGCAGTATGCATAAATAACCATGAAGCTCATTATCAAGTAACATAATGGAGGTGGATGTTGTGCAACAATATATCTCGGAATGGCTATGGAAATGCCATGATAGGTAGGTATGGTGGATGTTTTGAGGAAGAATATATGGTCTTATGTGTAGGAGAACAAAGTCCTCCCACGGAATTTGGATGCACCGGCGGAGTTTGCACCAACTCTCAATGTGAGAAAGGGCAATGCACAATACCGAAGAGGCTAGCAAATATGGATGGTGGAAGTGCTAGGAACCGCAACATAGACTCACGAGTTAAAAGGTTGCAACAAGCAAATCATCTTTACAAGGCACAGTGCAAATCACTCCAAGAGGGTCCATGGCAGTGACAAGTCACTGTTAGCTACCCCGGCCGTAGCGCGTAACAAAAGGCCGATCAGAAATGTATCACTCGTAGCAATCATATACCATTGTTTCTATCAGCTGGTAATTTAAGTGTGGCATAGTTTCGAGTTTCTTAGACCAACCATTAAAAGTTTATACTTACTAGTCCTTCCTGTTTATCCATTAAGAAAATTAATATCTCAAAACAACATCAGTGATTCAAGTGAAGTAGTTTAGTGATCTACAAGAGCATGCGAATTTTTCCACTATACCAACTATCACATAAGCATTTCTATTCCCAACCAAGCACATATACAAGACAAAAAAAACTCTCTCTAAGCATATAGCAATGAAAACTAGAGAGTACTGACAACTCTAAATAAGATATGAATGCAAATCAGGAGCTAAATAAATGCAGCAGCCAGACAAAGATTAAGAATACAAAGTATTCCCATGAAAAAGCGGAGTGTTTCACTCTCCAATAAAATAATACTGGGTTCCAACCAAGCTTATTGCAAAAATAAAAACAAACTGAAAGAAAAAATAAAATACGCTCCAAGTAAAGCACATAAGATGTGACCGAATAAAAATATAGTTTCACTAGAAGTGACCTGATAATTTGTCGATGAAGAAGCTTAGACGCTTGAGTATTCTTGGAATTTGCTGGGATGTACAACCGGGGCATCCCCAATCTTAGGCTCTTCATTCTTCTTGATCACGTCATATCATCCTCTTCTCTTGACCCTTGAAAACTTTCTTCACACCAAACTTCTCACAATCTTTATTAGCAACGTTAGTGCAATCGAAATAATAAATTCACATGGTTCAGTTTGAACACAATCCTAACACTCATAAACATATTAGCTACGGTCACAACTTCTTTTTAAAACTCTTTTTCTCAAAAGAACACCAAAAGAAAGAGATTAAGATGCAAATGCAATTATTAGCAGAAATCTGTCAAAACAGGACAACAAGTAAAGATGATTTTTTTAGAAAATCTTCTGTTGCTCAAATAAAAAAGTGTTAAACTAAGAAAAGTTGCGTATATATCCCAAGATTATGCACAAAAAAACTCAGGTAATTTTGAATTTTCTGCGATTTTATATGAATTTAATAGTGGACAACAGAAATCTGTTTCCTACGCAGAAATCCGAAATATAGTCTCAACTTTCCACTAGAGACTTTACTTGGCTCAACAAAGACACAAAATAAAAGATACAACAGGGTTGCTAAGGAAATAGAAAACACCAAGGTGCAAAGTACACTGAAAGAAACGACGGAAAACAGGTTGAAAACGGAGAAATAAAAAGGGTTGTCTCCCGGTAGCGCTTTTATTTAACGCCTTTTAGATAGGCATAGAAAGCAACTCAAGTATTTTCAAGTGAGGAAGCATCAACATCATAACTTTCTCTAATAATAGATTCAAAAGGTAGCTTAATTCTCTTTCTACGAAAGTGTTCCACACCTTTCTTGAGTGGGAATTGATATTTAATACTCCCCTCTTTCATATCAGTAGCAGCACCAACAGTTCTAAGAAAAGGTCTTCCCAAAACAATACGACAAGAAGCATTACATTCAATGTTCATAACAAAAAAATAGACAGGGAAAAGGTTATTGTTAACCATAATGAGAACATCATCAATTCTACCAAAAGGTTTCTTCTTAGCATTATCAGCAAGATGAACATCCAAATAACAGTGTTCCAACGGTGGTAGATATCATAAAGCTTTTGAGTCATAACAGAGATACTAGCACCAAGATCACACAAAGCATTGCAATAAAAAACATTTACTTTTATCTTAATGATGGGCTCCCAACCATCATCTAATTTCCTAGGGATAGATGTTTCAAGTTTCATCTTTTCTTCTCTAACTTTCATGAGAGAATTGGTAATATGTTTAGTAAATGCCATATTGATGGCACTAGCATTGGGACTTATATCAAGATTTTGTAGAAACATAATAACTTCATAAATATTGCAATCATCAAAATCAAAATTATTATCATCAGAAGTAATGGTACCATTATCTTCCACATCTCTAAAAATTTCAGCACTTTTATCAGAAGCAATTTCAGCAATTTAAGGCAATTTAGCATGTTTCACCGAAGGGGTGGAGACTTTGTTAACACCAACTACTTTACCATTCATAGTAGGAGGTTTACTAGCACTTGGAGCTTCAGTTTTACTAGTGGTGGTGATAGTGCAAACTTTAGCAATATTATTCTTTCTAGCTAATTCATCTTCTCTTTCCCACCTAGCACGTAATTCAGCCATCAACCTAACATTATCATCAATTCGAACTTGAATGACATTGGCTACAACAAAAGGATTATCTTCAATGGTTTCAGTTTTAGCATCCATTTTATTGATCAAATAAAAGTGTGCCTCTGACAGGGCCGAAATACTAACCTCAACACTTGAAATTTCAACTTGCAAACGAGAGATTTCTCTATTTAAATTCCCAATTTGTTGGCTAATAGTTCTCAACATAGCAGATTGATCTTCCATAGTTTTAGTAAACAGCTTATTTTGTTCATATTGCATTTACATAAAGTTCTTAGTTGGTTTTTCAACTTCTACAATCCTTTCCTCACTAGGCATTCCAGATCTACCATAAGAATAACCACTACCACTATTAGGAGGATAGGGCTTATAATTGTTTCCACCAAAATTATTTCTATAAGCATTATTGTTAAAATTATTATTTCTAATAAAGTTCACATCAACATGCTGTTCTTGAGCAACCAAAGAGGCTAAAGGAACATTATTTGGATCAACTTGAGCTTTACCATTAACAAGCATAGACATAATAGCATCAAGCCTTTCACTCAAAGAGGAGGTTTCCTCAACATAATTTACCTTCTTACCTTGTGGAGCTCTCTTAGTGCGCCATTCTTAATAATTTATCATCATATCATCAAGAAGCTTTGTTGCATTGCCCAAAGTGATGGGCATAAAGGTACCTCCAGCAGCTGAATCCAATAGGTTCCTTGAGGAGAAATTCAGTCCTGCATAGAAGGTTTGTACAATCATCCAAGTAGTCTGTCCATGAGTGGGACAATTCTTCACCATAGTTTTCATTCTTTCCCAAGCTTTAGCAACATGTTCATTATCAAATTGATTAAAATTCATTATGTCACTTATCAGGGATATAATCTTAGCCGGAGGATAATATTTGCCATGAAAGCATACACTTAGTCCATGAATCAATACAATTTCTAGGCAAAGATAGCAACCATTATTTAGCTCTTCCTCTCAAAGAGAAAGGAAATAATTTTAGTTTAATAATATCTCCATCCACATCTTTATATTTTTGCATCTCACATAGTTCAACAAAATTATTAAGACGAGCAGCAGCATCATCAGTACCAACAACAGAAAATTGCTCTTTCATAACAAGATTTAATAAAGCAGATTTAATTTCATAGAAAGCAGCAGCAGGAGCAGGTGGAGCAATCGTATTCTCAGAGGAACTCATTTTAGCAAAATAAAAGCAAGCAAATAAATAACAGCTATAAAGTAAACTATTTTTTTTGTGTGTTTTTGATATAAAGAAGCAAGACAAGACAAAAAATAAAAACAAGACAATAAACAAAATAAAGAGGTTGAGAGTGAGAGACTCCCCTTGCCAGAAGACTTCTTCCTTCCCGGCAACGGCGCCAAAAATTCTTTGCTACGCCTTGATGGTGCCTTAAAGGGGAGACTTCTTGATAATGATGAATTTTAAGTCCCCCGCAACGGCGCCCGAAATTCTTGATGCTACATGTTCCATGTTGATATTAAGTCTCCAACGTATCTATAATTTCTGATGTTCCATGTTGATATTATGCCAATTGCTACATGTTTTCTCCCTTCTTTATAGAATTTTTAAACGTTTTCCGGGACTAACCTATTAACACGATGCCAAGTGCAAGTTCCCTGTTTTCTGCTGTTTTTTATTTCAGAAAAGTTGTTCTGGAAATATTCTCGGAATTGGACCCTACGAATCCCGAAGTTCCTATTTTCCCAGGAAGCATCCAGAAGTTCGAAGAGGAGCCGAACACGGGCACTAGGGGGCCCTCGGCATAGCCAGGCGCGGCCCCCCTTGGCCGCGCCTGGGGTGGTGAGGCCACCCTGGTGGCCCACTGACATCGTCCTTTCGCCTATTTATTCCCCTCCGAAGGAAAACCCTAGGTACCTGATAAAAAATCCCGGAAAAGTTCGGCAGCCGCCGTCGTCGTCAACCCTAGATCATGGGTGTTCTGAAGCTGTCTCCCGGCACCCTCCCGGAGAGGATATCATCACTGGAGGCCTCTTCATCACCATGACTACCTTCAGAGTGATGCGTGAGTAGTTCATCCTTGGACTACGGGTCCATAGCAGTAGCTAGATGGTTGTCTTCTCCTCCTATGCCTCAGTGTTTAGATCTCGTGAGCTGCCTAACATGATCGAGATTGTTCTTATGTAATTCTATGTGCTGTGTTTGCTGGGATCCGATGAATATTGAACTTACCAAGTTGATTATAATCTTTATTTCATATGTTATTTGTGATCTTGCATGCTTTCCGTTGCTAGTGGTTGCTCTGGCCAAGTAGTCGCTAGTGACTCCAAGAGGGAGTATTTATGCTTGATAGTTGGGTTCATGCCTCCTTTTCGCCTGTGCTCGAGTGACAGAAACGTGACGGAGGAGGATGTGTTGTTGCCACTAGGGAGAAAATAGCGATGTGAGTGCCCGCGTGCACAATCATTGCTTACATTACACGCATTGCTTAATGCGATTATCTGTTGCTTGCAACTGAATACCTAAGGGGGTTCGGATGATAACCTGAGGGTGGATTATTAGTCATAGATGCAGTTGGATTACGGTCTATGTATATTGTTGTAATGCCCACACTAAATATCATAGTAGTCATCATGTCATGGATGTGCACTATGGTGCAACCTCTATTTGTAATTTGCCTAGCTGTAATTTTTTCACCCAACATGCTATGTTTTATGGAGAGACGCCACTAGTGAACCTATGAACCCCGGTCCATTTTACTACACTATTAAACAAACCACTACAATTCCCTGCTTTCTTTACTTACTGCAAGCATACACCATTTTCCACACTATACGTCTAATATTTGTTTTCAGCAAGACCGGTGAGATTGACAACCTCACTGTACCATTGGGACAAAGTATTTTGGTTGAGTTGTGTGCAGGTTCCGCGTTATTGCTGACATCGGTGAGGCGCCATCACCACCTTTAGTGGCATCAACCTTCCGAAGATCCTCTTTCTCCTACTGGATTGATAAACTTGGTTCTTGACTGAGGGAAATTCTTACCGCTGTACTCGTCACACCCTCCTCTTGGGGTTCCCAACACGCCATCACAAGCATCAAGAATTTCTGGCGCCGTTTCCGGGGACTTAAAATTCATCATCGTCAAGAAGTCTCCCCGTCAAGGCACCATCAGGCGTAGCATGCGCCCTGCCATCTCAGCTGCATCAACCTTCAGAAGTTCTTCTTCCTCCTACTGGTCGATTCAACCTTGGTTTCTTTTCTAAGGGAAAACGTGTTGCTGCACTCTTCACACCTTGCGCTTGGGGTCTCTCAACGAGCGTGTGTCCACAGTCCATCAAGCTTTTCTGGCGCTGTTGCCGGGGATCTCAAAGTCATCAAGAAGCAACCACGACGTCGCCAACTCTAGCACCAGCTTTTCTGGCACCGTTGCCGGGGAGGAAGAGAAATTCTGCAAGGGGAGTCTCTCACTTCCAATCTCTTTACTTTGTTTTTGTTTAGTTTAGTTTATTTTATTTTGTCTTGTTTGCTTCTCTTTATCAAAAACACAAAAAAATTAGTTCTTTATTCTAGTTGTTACTTTTGTTACCTTGTTGTTATTTTTTATCTTGTTGTTCCCTAAGTTTACCCTGAAAGTTTTGCGGGTAGGAAGTAGTTCTATACTTGGAAAGGATACCGTTAAGAATTCTTTGATCATGTTAGTAAGTATGATAATTTTGAGGAAAAATCCATAGTAGAACTTGCCCAAAATTATGAGACTGATGCAACCTCTTTAGTTCACATGTTAGAAGTTAGGTTTGTTAACCTTCATCCCATATTGCAACATATGTTCCTCAACTTGAATAACATTGAAGATGCTGAGAAAAGGACTTTATCTTAGAAACCATTCTTAAAGAATTTGGAGATGTTGATATAGAAGCTAGAAAATTCTTTGATCGTTTCAATATGCTTGGCTAATGTGTAGATATTGTTGGTTATCTTGAAAAAACTGAATCTAATAATGAAAAGGAGGATAAAATACCAATCCCCTTTAAATTGGTAGCACTGCATGAAGCCCAAGAGAAGAATTTTGATTGGATTGTTCCTGACAATTTATTTGATGAGAATTGTAAGTCTAAAAGTTCTAAGAGAGGAGCTTCTGAAAACCACTTAGATAAAATACAATGTATTATTAAGGAATTTCCAAATCTTTATTTGAATGCTCCTCCACTTGAAAATATTTGATTCCACTTTTCTGGGCCTAGCTAAAAGGCGCTAAAGAAAAACACTTCTTGGGAGATAACCCATGGTTTTATTTTTTGCTTTGTTTTTCTCTGTTTTCTTTGAGTCAATGGGTTGTATTCTTCTGTAGCAACTCCTTTGTATCTTTATTTTCATGTTTTAGTAGTGCCAAGTAAGGTTTCTGACGAGAGTTGGAGTTGGTTTTCAGATTTCTACGCAGGAAACAGATTTCTGCTGTCCACCGTAAAATTTCGTATAAATCACAGAAAAATCGTAATGACCTGAAATTTCTTGTGCTTATTCCGCGGCTAATTCCGCAACTATTTTGTTCTTTAATTTTTTTCGATCTGAGCAACGTAAGTGCCCCGAAAAAATTCGTCTTTACAGACTGTTCTGGTTTTGACAGATTCTGCCATTTTTCTTGCATTTGCTCTTTTGCGATGTCAAGTGGATTTCTTTGCTTCATGAAACATGAGTGGCTGTAGCTAATTTTTAAAAGTATCAATAGAACTTGTGTCATACAGATCTAATGTATTTTTAATTTTTGCACTAACCCTCTAATGCGAATTACTGTTTGAGTGTGGTGTGAAGGAAGTTTTCAAGGGTCAAGAGAAGAGGGTGATATATGTGATCAAGAAGAGTGCAAGGTCAAAGATTGGGGATGCCCACGTGGTTCATCCAAGAATATTTTTAGAAGACTCAAGCATCTAATATTGGGTATGCCCAAGGCATCCCCTTCTTAATCAACTATCTATCAGGTCACTTCTAGTGAAACTATATTTTTATTCGGTCACATCATATGAAGTTTACTTGGAGCGTATATTTGTTTTTCTTTTGTTTTCTTTTGTTTTCCTTTGTTTTATTTTGTTTTCCTTTATGAAATAATATAGTTGGAACCTAGCATTCTTGTTTGGGATAGAGACACGCTCTGCTTTTTTGTTTGAATACTTGATATGCTAGTATTCTTAGTTTTTCTTCTAGTTGCTGCAAAAATTCCTGTTTAGCTCTTGTTTTTATTGCATCTCTTGTTCAGAGCTGTTAGTTTTAGTAGTGTTATGTGAGCCCTCTCATGTTTTCTTGCTGTAGAATTTAGAGAGCTTTTGTTAAAGCATGTTTTGTATGCTGCTTATTGGGAAAAGAAACTACTACTTGAGTTAGAATTTTTAACGGTGCAAGTAGAAGCTTGTATAGAATGTGGCTAGAATTTTTCATATCATGCTAGATGTTATTTTAGTTATAAAGGCTTTTGGTTATTTAGTAGCATGATTACCCTCAAATAGCTGAGAGTGTTTAATGTGCCATTGAAAGAATCATGAGTTGTTCTTGTCATATTGAAGCATAAATTTCTGGTGTTCTCCTTTGAATGTTTTATCTGGTTGACTTAGCGCATGCTCACACCATGTTTATGACTATGAACCAGTCACTAATATCCTCCATGATAATTTAGTTTTTGAACTTGTGGTATCACTTATGATTTGATTAATGATGTTTATGTCGCTATGCATGATTATGGCTCTTATGCTCTCTTGATTTGTCGCTCCCAGTCTTTTGCTAGCGTCCACCTGTACTGAGTATGAGCTCTAGTCGTGCATCCAACTCCCAAAAACCAAATTTATCCTACTGTGTCCACCATATCTATCTACATGTGGTAATTAATCACCACTCCAAAGTAAATTGCTCATGTGTTACCTTTAAAACTTTCAAATTACTCATGTTTTGTGCTCCTGTTTTAGCTCACGAGGACATAAGTAGAGAATCTTTATCTCACTTGTTGATTGGATGTTCACACCCTGGACTAGTGTCTTCATCCGTTTATCCAATGATAAAAGAGCTGGCAGCGGGGTGCCCAGCCCCAAATTAATAACAAAAATTCTCTTCACTATTTTTGCCCCCGATTTAACAGTCAAAGCATAATTATGTAAACAAAAGAGAAAGAGGGATGACCTTCTACCCAGATGCGTCCTTCTATGGGAGCCGCTCTTGTGAAGTCTAGTTGGCTTGTGACGTAATGTATTTTCCATTTACCATTCGTTGACATAAGCATACACCTCTCTTAAAAATGTCTTCAATATGTCTGTTTAATAAAATCAAAGCTCTAGCACATGAGTGACCCATCCTTCCCTCTGCGAAGGGACTTTATTTTTCTTTTATGTTGAGTCTCCATCTTATAACTTTATGCACAGTTGAGAGAGCATAATTGCCATTCTGAGTTTCATGTGCATTTCTCCCAAAACATTATTAATTCATTCATGATGTGTTATTGCTTGTTCTCTAATTATTTGTTCTAGCCTTCCTCGTGAACTTTGAAGGTGTCTTGGCATTTATGTTTTGCCCCACTCTTAAGGACTAGCGAAATATCATTTTGACATGTTTTATCTATACTTGAAACAAACATATATCTTTTGTTGCATTGTTATTCATGATCTTTTATTTGTGTTACTTCTCAATGATGCAAGGTGATTGCTATGCTTTATTATTAAAATTTTATTTATCATGCTTGTGTTTAAATTCTATGATGTCAGCTTACTTATGATTTTGCATTATTGATGATCAAGTTTATGTTGGTAGCATGTCACCACAGAAATTATGTGTTTTTATCGTTTACCTACTCGAGGACCAGTAGGAACTAAGCTTGGGGATGTTGATACTTCATAAATGTATGCTTAGTTTCTGATGTTCCATGTTGTTTTCTTATTGTTTCCCACATGTTTTCTATAAACTTTATGTCATTTTTATCGATTTTCCAGACTAACCTATTGACAAGATGCCACAGAGCTAGTTCCATGTTTTCTGCTGTTTTTAGTTTCAGAAAAGTTGTTCTGGAAATATTCTCGGAAATGGAAAATTCAAAGCCCGGAAGTCTTAGAATTCCCGAAGGTTCCACGGAGTCATGAAGAGACCCGGAGGGGGGCCTCAGGGGCCCCACACCATAGGTCCCCCGGGCCACGCCATTGGGTGGTGCGGGGCCCCCCCGACCTCCACCGACTTTTCCCTTTCGCTTATTTATACCCCCCTGAGACGTAAACCCTAAATATATAACACTTCGTCCCGAAAAACACCCAAGGCCTCCGTCATTGTCATTCCGAGATTGGGAGGGTTCAAGAGCTCTCCTCGGCACCCTGCCGAGAGGGGAATTCATCGCCGGAGGGGTCTACACCACCATGCCCTCCTCCGAAGTGATGCGTGAGTAGTTCATTGATGCGCGTGAACACACGTTCGTTGGGAGACCCCAAGAGGAAGGTATGGACGAGGGTGCCATAAGCCTACTGGTAGAACCGCGGGGGGACGCGGAAACACTAAAACAAGAACACCGAGTTTGACCCAGGTTCGGTGCGACGCAACTAGGCGGCATTCCTACTCCTACAATCTCACTAAATCAGGGCTGAAGCCTGCAGTATACAAAGTAAAATTGTGAGTATGGTTTCGCTAACTCGGTGAGGATCCCGACAAGTTGACTTCTAGCTAATTGTCTGTATGTTCTTGCTCCCGTCCGGCTTTATATAGATAGCCAGATTAGGGCTTACAGAAAGGAAACCTAGAAGACTACGGAAAGTATCTAACTTGGAAAGTAAGGAATCTGTCTTCTCTCCAAGCCGCACCACTTTGGGCCGTGATCCGGATTCTTCTAGAACCCGGCTTCCTGTGCGTCAGCTTACTGGGCCGCCCAATGGACTATGTTCCATTGCGTGTGGGCCACCTTGGTAATCCGGCCTTATGGCAATGCCGGACATACCCCTGATTGGCATATATCCGACAAGCATTGCATTCAATATTCATGAGAACAAAATAAAAAGGGACAATGTTATTATTAACCATGATAAGAACATCATCAACTCTCCCCAAAGGTTTCTTTCTAACATTATCAATAAGACGAACATCCAAATAACAGTGCTCCAAAGGTGGAAAATCAAGAATATCATAAAGTTTCTTAGGCATAACAGAGATACTAGCACCACGATCACATAGAGCATTGCAATAAAAATCATTCACCATCATTTTCCCAACCATCATCTAGCTTCCTAGGGATAGAGGCTTCATATCTTAATTCATCCTCTTAATTTGCATGAGAGCATTTGTAATGTGTTTTGTGAAAGCCATATTCATAGTACTAGCATTAGGACAACTAGAAAGATTTTGTAGGAACTTAATAACTTCAGTTATGTTGCAATCATCAAAGTCAAGATCATTTTTATCAAAGGTAGTGGGACCATTGTCTCCCATGTTTCTAAAAATTTCAGCACTTTTATCAGGAACATTTTTAGCAGTTTCAGGCAGTTTTGCATTCTTAATAGCAGAAGTGGGAGTATGTCCAACACCAAGTACTTTAACATTGATAGTAGAAGGTTTACTAGCATGAGAATCTTAAGTTTTACTAGTGGTGGTAATGGTGCAAACATTAGCTATATTATTCTTTCTAGCTATTTCATCTTCTCTTTCCCATCTAACATGCAATTCAGCTAACATCCTAACATTATCATCAATTCGAATTTGGATGTCATTCAAAGTTTTGCTTTCTTTAACATCATGAGGCATAAACTTTAGTTTCATAAAAGCAACATCAAGAGCAAGGCTATCAACTTTAGAAGCAAGAACATCAATTTTGCCAAACTTTTCCTCAACAGATTTATTAAAAGCAGTTTGTGTACTAATAAAATTCTTGAGCATGTTTTCAAGATCAGTGGGTACTCTTTTATTGTTGTTGTAGAAATTGCCGTAAGAATTGACATAAACATTATTATTATTGAGAGGATATGTCCTATAATTGTTGCTACCAAAATTATTCCTATAAGCATTGCTGTTGAAATTATTATTTTTAATGAAGTTCACATCAACATGCTCTTCTTGAGAAACCAAAGAGGCCAAAGGAACATTGTTTGGATCAATAGGAGCATGCCCATTCACAAGCATAGACATAATGGCATCAAGTATATCACTCAAATAGGAGGTTTCTTTAACAAAATTTACCTTCTTACCTGTTGTAGCTCTCTCAGTGTGCCATTCAGAATAATTTACCATCATATCCTCAAGAAGCTTTGTTGCTGCCCCCAAAGTAATGGACATAAAGGTTCCTCCAACAGCTGAATCCAAAAGGTTTCTTGAAGAAAAATTCAGACCTGCATAAAAGGTTTAGATGATTATCCAAGTTGCTAGTCCATGAGTGGGACAATTCTTTACTAACGATTTCATTCTTTCCCAAGCTTTAGCAATATTCTCATTATCAAGTTGCTTAAAATTCATAATGCTACTTCTTAAATATATAATCTTAGCAGGAGGATAATATTTTCCAATTAAAGCATCCTTACACTTAGTCCAAGAATCAATACTATTTCTAGGCAAAGATAGCAACCATTATTTAGCTCTTCCTCTCAAAGAGAAAGCAAACAATTTCAGTTTAATACTATCTCCATCTACATCTTTATATTTTTGCATCTCACATAGTTCAACAAAATTATTAAGATGGGAAGTAGCATCATCAGTACTAACACCAGAAAATTGCTCTCTCATAACAAGATTTAACAGGGCAGGCTTTATCTCATAAAAATCAGCAGTAGGAGCAGGTGGAGCAATAGGTGTGCTAATGAAATCATTGTTGTTGGTGCTAGTAAAGTCACACAACTTAGTGTTCTCAGGGGTAGTCATTATAGCAAGACTGAAAACAGGATAAAAACAACAACTAGAATAAGAACTAATTTTTTTGTGTTTTTGATAAAGAGAAACAAACAAGACAAAACAAAATAAACTAAGCAAAACAAAAACACAGTAAAGAGATTGGAAGTGAGAGACTCCCCTTGCATAAATTCTCTTCCTCCCCGGCAACGGCTCCAGAAATTAGCTTGATGCACGTGTAACACACGTTCGTTGGGAGACCCCAAGAGGAAGGTATGAAGAGCACAGTTGCAAGTTTCCCTCGGAAAGATACCAAGATTGATCGACCAATATGAGAAAGAAGCAACTTTCGAATGTTGATGCAGCTGAGATGACAGGGTGTACTACCGGTTCAGCAGCAACGTGGAACCTACACAACACAATCAATTCACTTTGCCCCAACGAAGCAGTGAGGTTGTCAATCTCACCAGTTTTGCTAAACACAAAGAGGTTAAACATATGGTGTGGAAAATAGTATGAGAATAGTATGAAAACAGCAGTAGCAGTGTGAAAACAGTGGAAGCAGCGTGTGTATTAAACGTATGAGGAAATAGACCGGGGTCCACAGTTCACTAGAGGTGTCTCTCCATAAAAGATAGCAAATATGCATGGTGAAAAAATTACAACTGGGCAATTGATAGATAAAGAAACATGCATGACATAAATATTACTATGAGATTCATGCGGGCATTACAATAAAATACATAGATCGTCATCCAACTGCATCTATGACTAATAATCCACCCTCTGAATATCATCCGAACAAACGTTGGGTATTAAGTTGCAAGCAACAGATTATCGCAGTATGCAAAGTGTGTAATGTAAAAATGTAAACAAAGTAAACATCCTTGTTTTCTCCCTAATGGCAAAAACACATCCTCCATCCGTCACGTTTCTGTCACTCGAGCACATATGCAAAGGAGGCATGAACCCACTATCGAGCCTAAATACTCCCTCTTGGAGTCACTAGCATCTACTTGGCCAGAGCATCTACTAACAACGGAGAGCATGGAACATCATAAATAACATACACATGAAGACAACATGATAGATTGATAATCAAAAGACATAGCATTCAATAATCATCGGATCCTAGCAAACACAACATGTATCATTACAATAAGATGATATCGATCATGTGAGGCAGCTCACGAGATCTAAACATGAGGCACAAAGTGGAGAGGAAGCCCATCTAGATATTGCTTAGTCCAAGGATGAACTACTCACGCATCACTCCGAAGGCGGGCATGGTGGTGTAGACCCCTCCGATGACGATTTTCCCTCCCGTCAGGGTGCCGAGGAGAACTCCAGACCCTCTCGATCTCGGTTTGACGATGTTGGCGGCCTCGGGTGTTTTTCATAGAAAAGTGGTATATCTTTAGGGTTAATGCATCGGGGGGAATAAATAGGCGAAAGGGCGATGGCGGTGGATGCCCGAGGGGCCCACACCATCCCCAGGCGCGGCCTAGCGATGCGCGCCGCCCTATGGTGTGCCCCCCTGTGCCCCCCTCCGGGCCTCTTCGGGACTCCGTGGAACCTTCGGGAATTCTAAGATTTCCGGGCTTCGAATTTTCCAATTCCGAGAATAATTCCAGAACAACTTTTCTGAAACTAAAAACATGAACTGGCTCTGTGGCATCTTGTCAATAGGTTAGTCCCGGGAAATCGATAAAATTGACATAAAGTGTAAGGAAAACGTGTAGAATATGGCATGAAAACAACATGGAACATCGGAAATTAAGGATACGTTTATGACGTATCATCAACCAGTGATGTTGAAACACAATTTACATGTGGAAGACTATGGTACCACATTACCACCCAAGGAGGATCCTGTTTTGACTTAAAACCTTTACCCGATGATCTTAAATATGCTTATATTGATGATAAGGAAACATATCATATTATTATTAGTTCTAAACTTGCAGGTAAAGAAGATAAAAGATTATTGGAAATATTGAAGAAACACCGTGGAGCTATTGGATATACTCTTGATGATTTGAAAGGGATTTCCCCTGCTATATGTCAGCATGCTATTAATATGGAACCTGATGCAAAGCCAGTTGTTGAACATCAACACCGTTTAATTCCTAAGATGAAGGAAGTGGTTAGAAATGAGGTATTGAAACTCCTTGATGCTGGTATTATTTATCCTATTGTTGATAGTAGATGTGTAAGCCCTATGCATTGTGCCCCTAAGAAAGGAGGAATGACTTTGTGCCAAACGAAAATAATGAGCTTATTCCTCAAAGAGTAGTAGTTGGTTATAGGATGTGCATTGATTTTAGGAAAGTTAACAAGGTTACTAAGAAAGATCATTATCCTTTACCTTTTATTGATCAAATGTTAGAAAGGTTGTCTAAGAAAACTCATTTTTTTCTTTCTTGATGGTTATTCTGGGTTCTCTCAAATTGCTGTTAGGAAGTAAGATCAAGAGAAAACAACTTTTACTTGTCCTTATGGAACTTATGCTTTTAGATGTATACATTTTGGTTTGTGTAATGCTCCTGCTACATTTCAAAGATGCATGTCTGCTATTTTTCCTGGTTTTTGTGAGGAAATTGTGGAAGTATTCATGGACGATTTCTCCGTCTATGGGACTTCTTTTGATAACTGCTTGCACAATCTTGATAAAGTTTTGCATAGATGTGAGGAAACTAATCATATTCTTAATTGGGAGAAATGCCAATTTATGGTAAATGAAGGAATTGTTCTTGGGCATAAAATTTCTGAAAGAGGTATAGAAGTCGACAGAGCTAAATTGGAAGCAATTGAGAAAATGCCCTGTCCCAGGGATATTAAAGATATTCGTAGTGTTCTTGGTCATGCTGGTTTCTATAGGAGGTTTATTAAAGATTTCTCTAAATATCAAAGCCTCTTACTAATCTTCTTCAAAAATACATACCTTTTGTTTTTTATGATGATTGCAAAGAAGATTTTGAAACTTTAAAGAAGGCTTTAACTACTGCTCCTATTGTTCAACCACCTGATTTGAATTTGCCCTTTGAAATTATGTGTGATGATAGTGATTTTGCTGTAGGAGGTGTTCTTGGACAGCGAATAGATAATAAATTGGATGTTATTCATTATGCTAGTAAGACTCTTGATGCTTCTTGAAAGAATTATGCTACCACTAAAAAAGAGTTCCTAGCTGTAGTATTTGCTTGTGATAAGTTTAGACCTTATATAGTTGATTCAAAAGTTACTATTTACACTGATCATGCTGCTATTAAATACCTTCTGGAAAAGAAAGATGCTAAGCCTAGGCTTATTAGATGGGTGCTGATTTTACAAGAGTTTGATTTGCATATTGTGGATAGGAAGGGTGCTGAAAATCCTATTGCTGATAATTTGTCTAGATCGGAAAATATTGCTTCTGACCCTATCCATATCCCTGTTAATGATAGTTTTCCAAATGAACAACTGTCTGCAATAAAACTAAACTCCCGAGATAGTCGTTGGTATGCAGATTATGCTAACTGTATTGTTTCCAAGTACTTGCCTCCAACCTTTACAACTCAGCAAAGAAGGAAATTCTTTTATAATGAAGATGTTGATACTATTCAAGGGTGACTCCGGAGGAGTTTATTAAAGAGAAGATTCGAGAAACCGCAGAGTCTGTTTTCGAATAAGTAACAGTTTTGGTAAGAAAAAGTTCGCATTTTATCTTCCAACTTATATTTTTATTTTTTATGGAAAATATGAAAAATAATGGGCCGAAAAAGGGTAAGAAGAGGTGCCTGAGGGCACCACACCACCTGGTGGCGCGTGCCCACCCCTGGTCGCGCCACCACATGGTGTGGGCGCGTCGGAGACCGTCTGCGACCCGTTTTCACCCTGCACCTTCCTTTTGCTACGTAACTTTTCACTATATGATCCCCCGAGGTCCGTTTGTCATTTTCTCGTCATGTTTTCGTTTCAATTTGTTTCTGTCGGGATCTGTTTTCAGTTTTAGAGGCACCATGGTCTCTGACAACAACAACAAGGGGAAGGAGCCTAAGGAAGATGATCACCAAGACCCTGAGCTGGAGGAGGAGACCGAGAGTGGAGCCGAAGGAGATGTAGAAGAAGACTCGCGTGTATGCCCAAGAGCCACCATTGCAAGCATTAGAGTGGTAGCAAACCCCTCCAAATTCAAGCAAGGAGCCGGATGAGCACTGGAGGGAAGGTTCCACGTCACTTCTTAGCTCCAAGGACACCATCCCGAGGCATCAAAAACCCCTTCCATACTCTAATCCATAAGCATCAATTTCAGAGGGTACCTAAGGCAGAGTTGCCCACTTGTTTGAATTTGGATCGTACTAACAATGCAGCAAAGGGAAGCCGTCAGTTTAAAGAAGAGTGGGGGAGTAATTCGAAGAGTTGGGAATCACACCCGGACAAGTTCATGAACCGTATTGAGCACAATACGGAGTTGATTCGTAATCTCACCTAACCGAATGATGAATTGAAGGTGTTAATTGAGAAGCTTATTAAGGATTCACCATCACCACCGAAGAAGTAATTCATCATTGGTATTGGCATCTCCTTGGCTTGTTCCAAGTTTAGGGGAGTGCCGCGGTATCACATCTTTATCTTTTCACCTTTTTTTAACCTTTTAGTAGAGTCATATCATGAGTAGAGAAGTTATCATATAGATGGTTTGTAGTATGGAAGTATCTCTCCTTTAGTTGGTTATCGATGTATCCCTTGGTGTGAGTTGCCGTTATGAAATATTAATGAGAAGCTTTATCATTTACTTCCTATGTACTTTATTTTAGTTTGCAATTTCTATTATATGATTGATCTTGTTGTTAGTATTGGTATCAATATGGGAGCATCAGGCTAATCTATTTGGTTTTGGCAAACTTAGCATTGATCATTAGCAACAATACTTTGAGGCTTAAGTAGAAAAGAGGGTGATGCATGCAGATATATTAGTCCATGATCTTTCTTTCTTGTTGGCTCATAAGCTTAGTATTCTCAGGTTAAGATCGTTTGTACTTCCAAGGAATATTGCATGATTGTTTCTATCACATGTATATTTGCTTGTTTTCCCTCAACTCTTATGCTTGCTTCCCAGCCTTGCTAGACAAAAACCTATACTGAGAGGGAATGCTTCTCGTGCATCCAAACCTTGAGCCAAAAACCATGCCATTTGTGTCCCCCATACCTACCTATATGTGGTATTTAACCGCCACTCCAAGTAAATTTCTCATGTGATACCTTTCAAACCTTCAAAATTTTACCTATTTTGTGCCCCTGTTTTAGATCATGAGGACGTAGGTAGATGGTATTTATTTCACTCGTTGATTGGACTTTACACACCTGGACTAGTGGCACATCCTCTTATCCAACTGCTAGAAGAGCTGGCAACAGGGTGCCCAGCCCCAAACTTAATTACCATAAATTATCTTCACTACTTTTGCCCCTGATTTATCAGTCAAAGCATAATTGTGTAAACAAAAGAGAAGATAGATAATCTACTACCCCAGTAGTGTCCTTCAATGGGAGCCGCTCTTGTAAAGTCTAGTTGGCTTGTGACTTAATGTATTATTTGCTTGCTAATTCGTTGACATAGACATACACATCTCTCAAATTTGTTTTCATCACCTCTGTTTATCAAATAAAAAGCACTAGCACATGATTTAATCCCTGCTTCCCTCTGCAAAGGGCCTATGTTTTAATTTTATGTTGAGTCAGTAAACCTACTCCTTTCTGTCTTAAGCAAGAATTTGAGTTGTTGTGATCCAACTATCTATATGTTGATTTCTTCAATCATGTCTTTTATCCGTCCTTGTTTAATATAATGTTTTTATCTGAATGAATATCACTTTGAAAGTTCTCGATGACTGTAAAGAGACTGTTATGATTGAGCATGTTAAACTCTGCAATATAAGATCTAATATAAAGACTCTCAACGAAAGATAAGTAGAATCTGCTAATTGTTCTCTGACCAAGAGCAAAGTTTGCCACCACCAATTATGATTTCCTTTTTGCACCTTTATGATGACTCCCTGTACTAGTTTCATGTTGAGTTATATGAGAGGAAGTTGATGTCTAGAATGACTTGTGTATCGATAAATGTGATGCTTCTTGTCCGTATTTTATTTATCGACACTTCACTCCATAAATCTGTGGTCATGTTTACTGAGTTTAGTTTCGCTTCGGGACAAGCGAGGTCTAAGCTTGGGAGAGTTGATACGTCCATTTTGCATCACTATTTTATATTGTAATTTACTGTTATTGATCGATATATTTCATATTATGATGCACTACTTATGTTATTTCATCTATTTTGCATGTTTTACATTTATTGGAGAATAATTCACCGGGGCAAGAAATCTGCTGGAAAAAAGCACCGTCAAGATACCCTATTTCTGAAGACCAAAAGAAGAAGGGGGACATCGGAGAAGTCGTAGGAGGCAAGATGAGGGAGCCAGTCACGAGGGGAGCCAGAGGGGGGGACACCAGGGGCCCACACCACCTGGTGGCGCCCCCCGCCCTTGGCCACGCCGCCACGTGGTGTGGCCACCCTGGCCCACCACTGGCATCCCCTTCTCGCTTACTTCATCCCGAGGGAACCCTAAGACCAGGGGGATGATCAAGGAAATATTCCGTCGCCTCCTCAAGGCGGAAAACAAGAGAGAGAAAAAAGCTCTCCGGCAGGGAGAAATCTGCCGGTGAAATTCCTCCCCGGAGAGGGGAAATAATCGTCATCGTCACCGTCATCGCTCCGAGCATCATCAAGATCATCATCATCACCACCAACACCATCATCCTCACCATCCACCTCCGTCCTGCTGTAACAATTAGGGTTCTATATCGTTGTTTTCCACTAGATGTCTCTCCCGGTGTGGATTACTTGCTTGTAGTTGATGCTTACGAGATTTATCGGTGTTTGCACTTTATGACCAAATTGTTATTCATAATTATATCACCTCTAATTATGATACATATGATGCCCTGTGAGTAGTTTGTTTAGTTCTTGAGGACATGGGAGAAGTCAAGATGTTAGTAGTGGAATTATGTTGAAGTAATATCTAATGGTTTGATATTTAAGTTGTGGTGCTATTGTTCTAGTGGTGTCATGTGAACTTAGACTACATGACACTTCACCTTTATGGTTCTAGAGGGGTGCATTGTGTATTTGGCTACTAATTATGGGGTTGCCAGAGTGACAGAAACCTAAACCCCCGTTAGGAAACCGAAGCACGAGGGAGTGTTGGATCCCGGAGTTTAAAGATGTGGTTAGATTAATCTTAAATACTTTCTTGTAGTTGCGGATTCTTGCAAGGGGTTTAATCACAAGTATGTATTAGTCCTATTAGGGAGATGCATTAGCATAGGTTCACCCACACAAGACCTATCAAAACAATAAATATTAATCAACTCTATGAAACGAAAGCGCTTGACGAAATTCCCAAATGTCCTCGAGAACATTTAGTCATCATAAGTAAACCATCCAGCTTGTCCTTTGCTCTAAAAAGGATTGGGCCACTTGATGCAATTATTATTACTGTCTTTTATTTACTTGCACTTTATTTATCTCCTATATCAAAAACCACCAAAAACCTGTCTGCTAGTGTTTAAAGTGAATCCTCTATCCAACCTTCTTCTGAACACCTTCTGCTCCTCGTTGGGTTCGACACTTTTATTTATTGAAAGTACAATGATACACCCTCTATACTTGTAGGTCATCACACACTTTAGTTAATGCAATAATCAGTTTCTTTCAACTCAATACCCAAAGTTTGCTCGGATGACGTCTTGAGGGTGGATTATTAGTCAGAGATGTAGTTGGTAACGGTCTATGCATCATGTTGTAATGCCCAAATGAATCTCATAGTAGTCATTATGTCATGTATATGCATTACGTTGCACTCTCTATTTTGTCAATTGCCCAGATGTAATTTGTTCACCCAGCATGTTATTTATCTGTTATGGAGAGACACCACTAGTGAACTGTGGACTCCGGTCCATTCTTTTACACTGATATACAACCTACTGCAAACATTGTTCTCATTTCGTTCACTACAAACAAACATCATTTTCCGCACTATATGTCTAATCCTTTGTTTTCAGCAAGACCGGTGAGATTGACAACCTCAATGTTTCGTTACGGCAAAGTATATTGGTTCTGTTGTGTGCGGATTCCACGTTGCTGCTGAGCCTGATAGTGTGTCCCTGCCAACATTAGTTGTCAACAACATTCAGAAGTGATTTCTTTCTCCTACTGGTCCGATTAAACCTTGGTTTTTTCTGAGGGAAAATCTTGCTGATGTACTCATTATACTTTCCTCTTAGGGTCTCCCAACGAACGTGTGTTCACACACCATCAACAAGCAGCCATGCCTTAAGCTGCAATGGCTCTCGGTTTTAGTCTAAAATAATTGTCAATTGGATACGCTTCCGCTTGCACAACTCTGATAACTATTTCCGTAGATTCATTAATACCTTCAAGAAATACTATCTCCCACTAAATTCAACAAGGAATTAATTCCTTTTGAATCACATATTTCTAGTAACAAAACTTTTTTACTTATGCGGTGGTTCTATATGAGGATTTCCAATAAAATTGGAACAACCAACAAACTATAACTTTGTTTTCTTCATCTTAGAATCAAGTTTTAATATTTCAGAAATTTCTAGATTCTAAGACTAATGTGTCTATTTATAGTTTGTCTTTCAAAACTATGACACAATGTAAAGACAATAAATTTATGCTGAAATAAAACTTAAGTTACTATTCCATGGGTAATATCAAGAATTATTTGCAAATGAATCCTTCTTATTGTTTGACTTTGTCTTACTTAGTCAAATATGACTTGAAAACTTTCAATACATCACTAAGACATAATTTATGAAATTTTATGAAGTCCCTTATTCATCGACTTCTTGATCACAAAATATTTCATAACAAATGATATTAAACCAATTAAAAAAATTGTAATTTGGTCATCCAAAAAGGGATTTATCCATAATATTCTCATAAGATAACCAGGACTTCGTCCCATAAATACACAATAGTATTACATCACCAAGCATGCGACCTTATTACAATAACTTGATCCTAAGCTCATAAATCTTTCAAAATATAAAAATAAAAGTGGAGATGTCTACATCTTTAGATGATCCTTTATGCGCCCAGCTTGACGATCATGAACACCTTTTATTATTTTGTCTTCTTACTTTCCGCGGATCCTATATCGAATGCATAAAATAATTTTAGCAATCGATACACCAGAGATATTAGTAAGAATGACAAATATCATTCAGGTAACTCTTATACCTTTATCGGATTTTGTGAGTTTATCCTTTTGCTTGAGGTAGCTTTTACAGTTCCTCTTCCAATGCCCTGTCTTTTTACAGAAAAATCATTCAAACTTACTTTGTGCAGAAAACTTGGGATTATTCCGTGTCTTAGAATTCTCGCCCTTTCTGTTCATTTTCTTCTTGAATGGTGTAGTTTGGGAAACCATCAATACTTGATTGTTTTCCCTCCTTACACCAACCTCAGCAGTTTTCAGCATAGCAAGGAGCTCATTTGGTGTTTTCTCCATCCCATTCATGTTTTAATCCATGATGAAACCGTTGTAAGACGGGCAGAGTGAAGCCAACACCAAATCTTTACTTAGCTTAGCCGGGATTGGAAATCCCAAAGCCTAAAGCCTTGTCCCATGACCAAACATCTTGATTACATGCTCTCTCACTTATCTTCCTTCTGCCATGTGACATGACCACAAAGCCTTCGTTATTTCATAATGCTCAGTCTTTGCTTGTGTCTGGTACATGGCCGTGAGTGCAACGATCATGTCATGCACGGACGTACAATCAAATCGTTTCTGCAACTCAGGATCAGTACATGTTAGCATGAGACATTGAACAACTATTTCATCATCACTTATCAAGGTGTATGCATCCTTTTATGCATCATAAGCATCGTCATGAGATCCTCTCGAAGAGGAACATCGAGGACATACTCTTTCTTGATACCCCTGAGAGTTGGACCCAGTCCGCATAGTTACTTCCATTGACAACAAGTGATTTCTTCTGAAGTAGTGGACCAAGGTTAATAACAAGTGCGTTACGAGCCATGGATATACAACAATTTAATAGTTCACTTAGACATGTTCATAATTATTTTTCTAAGAACTTGTTAAAATAATTAACTATGTTCTCCCACTAAATCTGATATTCCTCGTGATCATAATTTAATGTATTACAGAATCCATGCACAACTTATAACCAAAGGATTTATCCACCTCAATGGCTATAAGCTTACAACGGGTAGGCCAACTTGCCAATCACTACCACCGTATGTGATTTCTGCTTCACCTTTTGGTGTATGTGCACCAAGCTCATGACTCTCATGCTTGAACGTCAAGACAACCAACTTATCGTGCTGCAACAAGTGATGTCATACTGATCCCTGTATCTGGGTGATGAGTATGGATCAGCTTGATGCCCGCCTTCTGATAATAAGAACATGTTGATCCCCGTATCAAGGTGATGACATGAACCCCAATCAGCTTGACGGTGCTACAGTTGGAAGAGCACGATCTACCTTGATATTTAATGAGGAATCACCCTAATAATCATGTCTACTGCGCAATCAAAGGGACAGAAAGAAAACATAATAAAACATGCACAAGTAAAACTAGTGATGTAGTATAGTCCTTCTTCTTATCCAATGGATCCTGCGTCGGCGGTGCCATGTCGAGGTTCACGACAAGTGCAATGCTTCTCATTTCCTATCATTACCGTGGCCGGGTTTAGGATTGTTTGCTAGCTACAAAACAATGTTAGGTAAAGCATCTCAAAATTCTAAACTTTGAGACTATACCACATTAAGTTTCTTGCAAAACAGAGTTAGACGTCCTTAACCTTTATTTTGCATCTTTTAGCATGGTTGTAGGATCTACGAAACGAACCGTCAAGGAACCTATGCTTCCATGAGGTATGATTATTCACATTTCTAGATTGACATTACGGGGTGATTGAACACACACATTACGGAAACGTCTAGAGCCTCAATCTAAACTTATTCATAACCATGACCCCCATGTGGATCCAATCCACATGACCCTTTCACGATGTTGTTTTCGAGCCCAAATATAAAGAGACCCAAAGCAACTGAAGCACTTCTTCGGATCAAGAGATATATTTCAGGGGCAACTCGAGCGTCCTAGGATTGCCAGAAATTTGTAAAATATCAATATTCCATCGGAAACAAAACAACAAAACTTATCGGGAAGCAATTATAAATACTCTGAACGTTGGAGAACTTTGCAACGTACTTGCACAAATATATGCAATACCCACACACTCTGGTGCTCTAGATCAAATCATGTATCAACGCATAGACCACTTGATACCACTACTGGGTTGCCCAACGGGATTTTTTTTTGCCAAACTACTACACAACCGCCAAGATCTTGCTGTACAGATACAAGTGACTATAAATTCCAAGATCTAGTTTCGATATCGTGTACCAAACACCGTTGAAGCTGAAGATGTATCATGACGATGTCGATGAAGCCTATAGAAGATCCTCACGCACAAGCCTCTGGGTGAGGATGTTGCCGACCTCCCGTATCCAGCATCATGATCCAGCAGACTTAGGGTCTCTCGTGTTATCCCTCTAAGAGTATGCACACATACGACGGGGAAAATTCTGCAGCGCTTGATCGTCGAGGACTTGATGTTGCAGGTGTCTATGAAGGTGGATTTCTCAACACGTGAGAGACATAGAGAGAGTAATTAGAAGGTTAGTTCTATGTAATATCCCACTTTTGAATAAAATGGTGTTGTGTGTTGAGTACATGACATCCATGCATGAAAACCTTGGATACAAATTTTAATTTTAATATAACAAATGAAATGAATAAAAACCACTTAAATTGGCAACTCACAATTTTTTTTAAAAAAGTTTTCCAAAATTAACAAACCAAGTTATGGAAATGTTGCAAATTTGATGAGATTTCTAAAGATAATTTTTGTAGAATTAATCTTCCAAAAAGGCCCTTAAAATTTGAAATCCATTCTGTTTTTAAACAGCAGATGGACCTCTTGGTAAATTCTAAGAAGTGTAGGGGTTTTTCACAATTTTTGCCTTTTGTCTTCTTCACCACCGCTAGGTAGGCACCTTACCAGACAGGGCCGTGCCACCTCCTTCTTCACTTCTCGGGCGTGGATAAGATGAGAGGAGGTGTCTGGCTTGACCCCTCCTCCCGAGGTCTCTCTCTGATCCTCCCCCGGTAGAGCCCGAAATGCTAGCCACCACTACTGCCACTCACCGTCGGTGTTCCGGCCGCTCCCGAGCCCCCTCGATCACTCCATAGTCACCGCCGTCCCCTTCTATCCTTCCTTGACCAAGGAATTGTGCTGGGATGCCGTAGATACGGAGATCGACGATGTCTCCCTCTTCTCCGGCCGCCGGCTTTCCCCACATGGCGTCACCGATTCGCTCCTCGCCGCACCTCGCCGTTGCCAGCTACACGTCCCCGGTGAGCTAAGCTCCCTCTCAGCGTGCCCCCAATGCTTTCTTCGCGCCGTTTTGCTCGTCGTCGTCATTTTCCCGTGATCATCGTCACAGTTGCTCGCCATGGAGCAAGTTCCGCCGACCAAAAACGGGTGGCGTCGCCACGTTAAGGGGCGCCTCAATGCGCCCGTTTCAACGAGAGTAACCGCAATTTCTGGGACGATGAGGTTCGCCGCGACGGACCACCGGCAGAGCCACTCCGGCCAGTGCACATTTTAGAAAATAATAAAACCCTGAGAGGAGGGTCCCACACGTCAATTCAAAATCAGAAAATGATTTAAACTTAGAAGTTGATAAATTTTATTATATTTTTCAGAAAAATATAACTGATATATAAAAATATTCAAAAAATAAACTCTAACTATTAATATCATTTTCAAACATATTTGAAAAAGTTCAAAAATATGAATTATTGGAATTTGAATTAAATCCATTTAAAATTGAGAAAACAATTTTTTATTTAAATAAATTTAGAAAATTCTGAGTAATATGTCAAAACGATCAGAAAGACAAATGCAACTCAATTACGATGTTTTTAAAGTCATTTGAGCAAATTCTTCTTGACACATTTTTATAAATGCCTCAAATGCCCTTTCCTTAAGGAAATGAGCTAGTTTCGCTAAAACTTGTCATTTGCATTGACGAACCCTAGCAACCCTTCTACATTGTCTAGGGATTTATTGCATTGCATTATTTGATCATGCATACATAATGTAGTTGGTGTCTCGCCACAGGAGTCAAGACTGAGCGTGCAACCACATGCGGTGCCTAACTGACCGCGCTCGACCAACTAACTTGTTTGTCCACATCTATTGGTCACGTAGTTTGGGATTTTCATTTGGGTGTGAGCAGAAAAATGTTTTGGAGAAAACCTAGGGTGTGACCGATACAAGTGATGGACGTACACGGATCTTGATCCCGACTCACAGAACATGTGCCGTCAGGAGGTGGCCAACTCCCTGTTGATGGGGTGGCCCTGTTTGGGTTGACTCATGGATAGGGTTGAGTAAGGTAAAATTCGTGGCCAACCACCCTATGTCGCGCTCTTAGGAAGAGAGTTACCACGTGGCATTACGATTCGGTTGGTACATGTGGGTAAAGTATACATCCCTACAGGGCAATCTTTTCGAAAAGTCATATCCACGGTTAAAGACAACTTGGTGAAAGATGTGTGGTCTTAGATAACTTGAACGAGAGCCTAAAACTTGTTGACAATGAATGAATGGTGTCTCCTCAACTAAGTAGAGAGGGGTGATCCTTATAGCATGAGATAGTCTGAGAATGAGAAAGAATTGGTGGAATAAAATAAGATGATGATCTTAGTAGTTGAGTAGCTTTATCCTCTGTTTTTGGGAATGATCCAATACACATGCTTCGTCTTCCTCGATTCGGAAAATAAAAGTTGCTTTACGCAAAATAACTTAGAAGCCAAGTCTTGCTGAGTACCTTTTGTACTCAATCTTTCCTCGTTGTTGTTTTTGGTATAGATGCAGGTGCATCAACTTAAGAAGGTTTCTACCTCGATGTTGACAAGTAGTTAGGGGTTCTCAGGTGGCAGCTTGGTATCTATAGTATGGGTTTGTCTACGTTGCTTATTCCAGACTCTTAGTCCTTTTGAAGTCTTGTTGTATAGCAACATAATTTTCTTTTGTTTTTTGGTGTACTTTTGGGTTACCTGACCGATGTTGGTCGTGTAGCCTATGCGTGTAATGCTATACTTTAGTAAGTCTTGTATAATACACTTTCATGTCTAGAGTACTGCTTTCATCGCTTGTTGGTATCGAGCCCTTGGTTAAACGATTTGGCTATGCTTGTGTTGACTGTCGCAGTCGAGGGTTGTGTGCCCATGATGCATTATCCAAGAACGCCTGCTGATGTTTACTCGTCCTGGATTGGTAAACCCAGAACCCTCATCATGTGTAGCACTTCCAGTAACACATAGCATTTAGGTTTTAGTCTTGATCCCGTTCCTTCAGCTTCATAAGACTCATGGATTCTTTGATATGCATATTTGGTTATGACTACCATGGACACGAGGAGAGCAGCACCGATGTTATCCGGCCTGCATGCCGATGAATCCGGGTCTATCTTCCGTTGTGTGTTACGGCCGAGGCTGGTAACGCCGAATCCCTTGTCGGTCCATGACTAGGAGAGCATAACATATATTTATACCTCTGGGCCTGAGGTCCGACATGTCTTGGTATCAGAGCAGGATTGCCTGTAGGAAACCTTTACTATTGGTCGATGTTGAGTCTAGAGCTTGTGAAAACTATTTTGAACTAACAAATGAGTTGTGAAAACCTTCTTAGAATTCTTTTTACTCCTTGCCCGACATCTCTAAGTCTATGTCATCTTACCTCATTTGATTTCAAACGTGTTACTTCTCATTTTTTACCTTCAAAATTAGGAGCAAAATCGTTGGGTGTTTTCTTCCTAGTACTTCGTGTCAGGTTGCTAATGTCTCAAAACTTTTACCACTTCCTCACATGATCTAACACTTTGCACATTCATTCATTTTAGATGACCTTGGGATAGGTTGTTCGACACACTCATTGCCTTGGAGTTCCAGGTTTCCCCTATCTACTTGTTGCCGCCACCGGAAACCTAGGATCCCCTTGGTATCCTGTGTATACGGTGTATGAGCATTATCGCGATTTTAACCGGGCTCAATATCTCTGTGTCATCCGTATTACACGGCTAGATGGTACGACTAACTCTGCTATGCACTATGCTGAGGGTCTTGGTTACACTGTTGAGATGTCTGTGCCGGATGCTGCACGACACTGTCTCAACATGCTCTGTCATCACTACCCAGACCATGAGAATAGCTACCTTCCGTTATTGTCATGGTTCTGGTGCTACTTATGATGGGTGTTTCACTTATACCTTTGTTGATTCCTCCCACGAGGAAGATCCTAGACTTAGGTGCACCGCTGATCTTCTTGTTGCTTATGCTCGTCGCGAGCATGAGCTTAATGCACTAGTCAACACTCTTGCAGCTAGTCCGAGAACGTTATAAACAGAGTGAGGCCATTTGTTGAGAGTGGTATTGTTAAAACTTCTGAGATAGAGCTTCCATCTGTACTCGTTCTCCTTTGGTAGCATATCCAAACGTTGGAGGTGATATTCCCCCTCGTGGACGCGTACGAAGGCCTAGAGTGGTGTGTGGTGTACCCCAGTTTCCCCATGCTCCACATGATGAGTCTATTTGTCGTTACTATGGTGGTCCGGTTCCACTTCCTTTCGACTTTGGAGGATACTAAGACCGTGTGCAGTTTCAGCTATAGTAACAATTCCTTTCATGTACTCGAAATCTGAAGTTGTAGAAAATAATGTATAGTAGCAGAACTTCGGTGGTGTGTACCTACCGTACTTCCTTCAGTGTTGCATGTCCTTAAGCTTGTATGCTTGTACCGCCACTATGTATGGTTTGTATTGCGACTGGTCTTAATAGAAAATTGTATGTTGTTACCTCCATGTTGCTGAAATGATACACTTCATATCCATTATATTATGTTCTACTATATCATGGCATGTACCTTGATTTTGTTGAAACCGTCACATATCATCCCGTTATATATTTTTTTCCATGGATGTGTTGTTCATGATTCTTGTTCCTTTTACTCACGATGGCTAAACGTAACCATGGTCGTGGTCGTGTTGGTCCTAACCCTCCTTCTGAGGTAGAACTGCCGATGCCTCCCACAATGGCGCAGGTTCTGCAGAACATTGAGACCAACCGCTTGAGGAATGAGAAGCTTCTGGAGCGTGTGGCTTAGAATGCCGAATGTCGAGCTGCAGGTGTTACACTTGTGTATTTCCTCAAAGCTCAGCTACCATACTTTGCTGACTCTACGAAGCCTCTTGATGCTGATGATTGGCTCCGCACTATAGAGCGCAAGTTTCGGGCTCTTCGTGTTCAAGATCGTGATCGTGTGAAGTTCGCCACCTACAAGCTAGAGGGTTCTGCTGGTTCTTGGTGGGAAGGTTTATTGGCCTTGTAGGCACCAGATCATGAGGTCACATGGACAGAGTTCCGTACTGCTTTCCGTGGGGCATACATTTCGAAGGCAGTTATGGATGGTAAAAGGAAGGAACTCCTTGATCTCACTCAGGGCAATATGGGCATTGAGGCTTATGGGTGCGCATTCACCCTTCTGTCCCGCTATGTTCCTCGTGATGTCACCAATGACGAGGACAAGCAGGATATGTTTCGCAAGGGCCTGAATCCAACTATTCGTTAGGAGATGTTGCACTTCCAGTTCCAGAGTTCACAGGTATTGTACAACAGGCTATTACTCTTGAGCGTGGCAAGAAGGAGATGGATACTTCTTTGAGAAAGTGTGCTGGAGATTCTCGTGCATCACCTTCTGGCCTTAAGAGGAGGCGTCGTGTGTCCATCCCATGCAACGATGTGCCCAAGGCTCCTTATTATGCAAGGCCATCTGAATATGTTCCTCGTCTGCATGCACCACCTGCTGCATCAACCTATGGTGGCGGAAAAGGTTATCGTCCTCTAGGCACAACTCCACCTGGTAATACCTACTTCAGGTGTGGCCAGCCTAGTCACTTCTCGAGGAAGTGCTCTCAGAATCATGTTGGATGTGTAGCTCCTCCTCCCAAGAAAGTGGTGAAGCCTGCTGGTGCTGGAGATGGTCGTCTGAACCACGTTACAATTGAGGATGCTCAGGATGATCCAAGCATCAAACTGGCTATGATTCATGTCAGCTCAATCTCATCGTTAGCCTTATTTGATTCTGGAGCATCGCATATATTCAGGTCACAGAGGTTTGATAAAATACATGGGATAACTTTTGAGAAGTTGTCAAAACCATTGATGGTAAATACTCCTCGTTCTAACAGGCAAACCACCAAGGTTACGCTAGAACTCATAGTTGAGGTGGGGTCTACACAATTACCTACAACCTTCATTGCCCTAAAGTCCACTAACCTCGATGTCATATTGGGCATGGATTGACTCTCAAAGTATGGAGCCTTACTGGATTGTGCAACGAAATCCCCCACCTTGAAACATCCTTCGGGTGCCATCATTGAGTATTTTTCGGAGTTCACTATTCCACCATCAGCACATACACAACTCTCTCATGAACTACAGTTATACTTCATGCAAGGTGATTACCCTCCTAAAATTCATGAATTACCTATAGTAAGTGATTTAACTAATGTGTTTCCTGAAGAGTTACCTGGCATGCCACCTGATCGAAGTGTGGAATTTGTCATTGAACTAGTCCCTGGTACCGCTCCTATGTTCAAAGGACCTTATCGTATGGCCCTAGAAGAGTTGGCTGAATTGAAGCGCCAAATAGAGGAGTTAGAAGAAAGGGTTTTCATCCAACCTAGTACATGTTCCTGGGGTTGTCCTAGCATATTTGTCAAGAAGCGAGATACAAATGTTCCGCGTCTAGTTGTTGATTATCAGCCGCTGAATGCAGTGACCATCAAGAGTAAATATCCTCTTCCAAGAATAAATGATCTGTTTGATCAGTTAGCTGGTGCAACTGTCTTTTCCAAGATGGACATGCGATCAGGATACCATCAAATAAAGACTAGAAAGGAGGACATTCCTAAAACGGCGTTCACTACTCGTTATGGTCTTTATGAGTATACCGTCATGTCCTTTGGTCTCACCAATGCTCCATCTACCTTTATGCGACTTATGAACTCGGTATTCATGGAGTATCTTGACAAGTTCGTCGTGGTCTACATCGATGATATTCTAATCTATTCCAAACCCGAAGATGAACATGTCGAACATTTCCGTTTGGTGGTGTCCAAACTCCGTGAGTTATACGTCATAAATGTATCCATAATTTCTGATGTTCCATGTTGTTTTCATGCCATATGCTACATGTTTTATTTACACTTTATGCCATTTTTACCGATTTCCTAGGACTAACCAATTGACAAGATGGGCAGAGGGGTGCCCACACCATGGGTGGGTGCGGGCCCCCCTGGCCGCGCCCAGGGGTGGTGTGCTCCCCCTTCTCGCCCATGGACGTTGCCCTCTCGCCTATTTGGTCTCCATGAAGGATTAACCCTAAAGACCATACCCTTTTCCACCAAAAACATCAGTAGCCGCCTTCATCGTCAACCCTAGTTCGGGAGGGTTCTGGAGCTCTCCTCGGCACCCTGCTGGGAGGGGGAATCATCACCGGAGGGCTCTACACCACCATGCCCGTCTCCGGAATGATGCGTGAGTAGTTCATCCTTGGACTACGGGTCCATAGCAGTAGCTAGATGTTGTTCTCTACTCTTTATGCCTCATGTTTAGATCTTGTGAGCTGCCCTACATGATCAAGATCATCTTATTGTAATGCTACATGTTGTGTTTGCTGGGATCCAATGAATATTGAATGCTATGTCTCTTGATTATCAATCTATCATGTTCTTTTCATGTGTATGCTATTTATGATCTTGCATGCTCTCCGTTGTTAGTAGATGCTCTGGCCAAGTATATGCTAGTAACTCCAAGAGGGAGTATTTATGTTCGACAGTGGGTTCATGCCTCCCTTTCACTCACGCTCGAGTGACAGAAACGTAAACCGGTGGGGGATGTGATGTTTCCACTAGGGAGAAAATATCAATGTTTTGTCTATGGATGATGTTATTGTTTACATTACACACTTTGCTTACTGCGATTATCTGTTGCTTGCAACTTAATACCCAACGTTTTCTCGGATGACATTCTGAGGGTGGAATATTGGTCATAGATGCAGTTGGATGATGGTGTGTAACACCCGGGGGATTTTCCCCCAATTAGATTTTGGTTGTTGTTTTTTTCTTTTTGCATTGCATTGCATCATGCATCCTATGCATTGCACCTTGTTTTCAAAACAACTTAAAAAGTTCAAACCAATTAAAACTTTCAAACATGTCCAAAGTTTCCAATTAAAAATTGCAAACTAAACAACTCAATTTGGTTTCAATAGTTTTGAATTTGAATCAATTAAATTGCTTGTTACTAAAATCCCCTTTTATTAACACCCTAATGGTAAATTCAAGTTCAGATTCAAATCAATGTCACAATTTGAAATTTTCAAAAACTAAATAGCATGCACTTGGGCATTTGAAGTGGTTAATCCATTAAAATTGAGTTCATGTTTTTAACCCATCAAAATCCCTTTCTTTTCTTACCTTTTCTATTTCAAAAAAAAGGAAAGAAAAAGAATAAAAAAGAACAGCTGGGGGAGGCAGGCCTGTTAAGGCCCACCTACCACCCCAGCGATGCAGCCCACCCATCTTCCCCTCGAGCCCACCTCCCTCTTTCTTCTTTCTCCGTACAGGCACGAGGAGGACATGTCGTTGTCCACCTCCATGGACCCCTCCACCCACCTGCTCCCTTTCCCCTCCTTTATCTACCCCTCTCCTCCTCCCAAACCCTAACCCTAGCCCTTCTCCCCTCCTTTCTTCCTCCCTGCCGCCACCCCTCTCCCTCCTCTACTCCCTGTTCATCTCTGAACCTTTCTGAACCCAAACCACCACTTCCATGGCTGCCCGATGGAGGAGATGGTGCGGTTGCGGTGGTCGACACCGGGATGTGTTTGCACCGGGAATGGAACCCCGGTGCCCCCTCCTTCTTTTCTCTTAAGAAACCGAGGCCGGAGGGCGACTGCATCGACCACGTCGTCGTCGTCTTCCTCCTCCGTTCGACAGCAGCCGCCATCAGCGCCATCCGCACGCGCGCGTCGCCCCCAAGCCTCCCTCGGTGAGCACCCCTCTGGACCTTCTCCCTTCCTTCCCCCTGCTCTGCTTTGCTTGCCATCGAGCAGCACGGTCGCGCCGCCCCGCGGTGGTGATCGCCGGCTTGTTTCCGTCCGTCACAGGCGACCAGTAGCGTGCATCGGTCGTTCTTCAGTTTCGTCTGAAGAACCTCGCGGTTTTACCCCTTATGTTACTCCGGATCTGTAACCTAACACCAACCGAGCAACAACCCAGTGGCTGCGCGCCCTGTCCCGCACCCTGGAGCCCCGAGTTTGAATCCCACCCGTGGCAAAGCCACCCATTTTTTTCTCCATTTTCTTTTATTCTCAAAAATCCAGAAAGACAGAACTAAATCTTTATTTATAAAATCAATAACAAATTCATAAATGCTCCAATTTCAATGATTCAAATTTCTATGGATTCAGCATCTTGTGCTCCTTCTGTTAGTAACAAAATTGCAACATGTTTCTGTAATAAATTTTGCACTAAATAATTAAATACAGAAATGGCTATTAAAATTTGAAACTTTGGAAATTCATAACTTGAGTTCTGTTCACCCAAATTGAGCAAACTTGGGCTCTAAAATTTTTTCTTAACAAAATCTACACAGTGGTATTTTATTTGGCCACAATTGAATTAAATTTGAACATGTTTACTTCTGTTTACTAAAAGGGGCAGAATAAAAATGCTTATGGAAAAATGCATAATAACTTCAATAATGATCCAAAAATTATGTTTAATAGCTCAAAATGTTCATTGAAACATTTTATACATATTTTCAACCTTTTCAATACAATTTGTTTACTGTTTTTCCTAATTAAAAGTGGTGAAATAATTGAATGCTTTAATTAAACCTTTTAAATTGCAAAAATTCATAATTAAATATTTAAAATTCCAAATTTGGCAAATGAGGTATCAAATTGAAGCTAATGTTGTTTACCTTCTGTTTTCATCAATTATGTTGCATTTAATCCACTTTAACTTAATGTTTATTTGTAGTTCAATTAATCAACTATTAATACATATGGGATTTTCCAAATGCAATTCAAATTGCATATGGGCCCATTTAAATTGTTCCTTGTGTCCTCTAGTTTATTTTGATGCACCCTTTAACTTGTGATGCATATAAAATAGGATCATGCTGGATCTTTTGCCATAGTAGTAATTGTTGCATCCGGTGTTTGTTCTAGTTCGTTGCTTCTTCGTGGATAGGACGTTGAGATGATGTGAGCAACGACAAGTTCTGCGGATGTACCTCTACTTGCTGGATCTCAGGCAAGTATACTCACTTGCTACCTATGGCTGCCTTTCATCACTTGTTACCGATTCTTTCCGTTGTTCTTATGCTAGCCTTATGATTCGATGCTTGTGTCTCGATCCTATCATATGTTTACCTTGCAACCATGATATAGCCTTCCTTCCACTTCCTATCAACTGTTGTTTGTTTACCTTGTTGGTCCTCGTGTCGTAGTTACATGCTTAGGTTTGTTTGTGCTCGAGTCTTGTTATCATTTATCTTATCACATGTTTAGTTTGATAGTTGGGTTTCAATTTAATCAACAACATGTTAATGTTTGGGGTAATAATAATTTGATGATAAGGCACTGGAAGGAGGCCCGGCGTGGTTTTGGAGCCTGCTAGTGTCGTACTTAGGAAAAGAGTCTTGTCCATTGATCCATGATGAGCGCGCTAACCTCATCCGGGAGGTAGTATGGGACCCCCCTCGACTTAGACCTGATTTGCAGCTTGTCCGAAGAGCCACACTTAGTTCGGGTGTTCCATTTGCTCATTTGCATAATGGGAGGCGCCCCCATGGTTACTGTTGATGATGATGATGATGCATATAGGGCGATGCCTGTATTGCCGGGGTGTTGCGTCCTGCGGGAGTTTTGCACACTTGCGCTGAGTATTCGGCTGCGTGGCTGGGACCTTATAGCTCCGTGGCTCCTAGGATGGGTTGTAGAGACGGTTTGGGTCGTGTCGAGCCAACCCGAGTTTTAGTTAGTGGCTTGAGTGTGTACGGGTATTGTAGCGCACCCTGCAGGGATAAATCTTCTCGAGAAGCCGTGTTGTCCGCGGTTAGGTGACGACTTGGTGAAAGTGTTGGCTAACAAGTACTCAGACAACTTACACCTAATGATAATAACTTGACTAGTAATATAGTATTACCTTCACCATAAAAATGAATGTCACCTTAATCAACAGTGTGAGTTTTCTTGGGTTGCTTCCTTAGTAGGGGGTAACACTGGATGGGTATTGTTTGGTGAGTAGTTATAGTTGGTTTTGTCGCGCTATCTTATCCCTTTCTTTTAGCCGGAAGTTGTAGCGCGTCTCTTTAGTTTGTTAGTGCTTCCCGCTGCCGCTCCTTTGCAATAATCCCTTCCTTCCGTTGTACCCAAAGTATTTGTAACTTGTGATGATTGGTTACGCCGGTATCTTGTGAGTATGGTTTATCCACTTGCCAGTACTTCATAGTACTGACCCACGAATCCATTTCGTGGCTGCATATTCCACATTGCAGTCAACAGGTTTGAAGTCTGACGACGTTAGCTTGGGAATCCCTCAGGCTTGGCCTGGGCAGGGATTGGACGCCATCGGTTATCTTCAGGACTCTTAGTCCAATTTGTATCTTCTCCGTAGTCGGACACTATGTTGTTTCTTCCGCTGTTATTTGGATCTTTGTATTGTATCCGTTGTATCCTTGACTCGTTTGAGTCGTCTTGTATATACCTCCTCTGTTGTTGTTGTGGATTATTCGTGAACTGTTGTAATGTTATCACAAGTGGCAACCTGGAATCGGTTATTATGTGGATTTTGGCGGAAATGCTGAAATCTGCATAGAGCCCGATCCCGGGGCGTCACATGGTGTATGTATCTTGTTGTAATACCCGCATGAATCACATAGTAATCATCGTATCATGCATATGCACTACGGTGCAGCCTTTATATCCGTCAATTGCCCAGCTGTAATTTGTTTACCACACATCCTACCTATCTGTCTTGGGAGAGACACCTCTAGTGAGCTATGGACCCCGGTCCATTTTCCTCATACTGATAATACAACCACTGCAATCTCTGTTTTCATACTGCTACTGTTTTACTACTGCCATCACTGTTCTCTTTCATCTACCGGAAACAAATATTATTTTCCACATGGTACGTTTAACCTCTTTGTGTTTAGCAAAACCGGTGAGATAGACAACCTCACTACTTTGTTGGGGCAAAGTGATTTGATTGTGTTGTGCAGGTTCCACGTTGCTTCTGAACCGGTAGTGCGCCCTGCCACCTCAGCTGCATCAACCTTCGGTAGTGATTTCTTTCTCCTACTAGTCGATTCAACCTTGGTTTCTTTCTGAGGGAAACTTACTACTGTGCTCTTTATACCTTCCTCTTGGGGTCTCCCAACGAACGTGTGTTACACGCGCATCAAGCTATTTTTTGGCGCTGTTGCCGAGGATTTCAAAGTCATCAAGAAGCAAACCCTCCCTCGTCAACAGATATTTTTCTGGTCCAATTGTCGGGGAGAGGAGGATTTCCGCAAGGGGAGTCCCTCAATTCCAATCTCTTTACTTTGTTTTTGTTTTTCTTAGTTTATTTTATTTTTTCTTGTTTGCTTCTCTTTATTGAAAACACACAAAAAAATTAGTTGTTATTTTTATCTTGTTTTTAATCTTGCTAAAATGAGTATTCCCGAAGTTGAGGTTCGTTCTTTTAAGAAACAAGGAGGAGAAAGTTTAAAAGATGCTTGGTATAGAATAAGTGATGACCATCATAGATGCCCTAAAAAATATTCCACTTTAATCCTTCTTAGGAATTTTTATGTTGGCATTACCAGCTGGTATAGGTATGTTCTAGACACTCTTACATGTGGTAATTTTCTGGGAACTCCTTCTTTGGAAGCCTGTAATTTAATTGAAAGTTTAGTTGGAACACCACCTACTAAGGTTGTTAAAACTGAGATCACTTTAGATGATGTTATTAAAAAGATAAAATCTATGGAGAAAAATTTGCCAAATTTCCTTGACAATGCTAGCAAAGTTGATGAATCAATAGTAAGTATCAATAAGAGAATTACTCTTTTAGAAGCTAGCAATATCCATGATAGTCAAACCATGAGGATTGGTAAACTAGATGAAGCTATGGAAACTTTAAGTTGAACCTTTTCTTATCTTAAGTTTAAGAAGGAGAAAGCTTTTATGGGAAAGGAGCAAAGATTTATGTGTGTCCCCAAGGTGCCTAAGTCAAAACCCCCTAATGTGCTTAAAATTGATATTTTTTTTAGTGAAACTAAAAGTGATTTGCATGTTGAATCATCTTCAGGGGTACCTAAAGTCCCAATTTCTACAAGTGGTGTTTTGGAGGAAATTATTGATTTGGATGCTTCTTCACTTTAAAACACTTGATTCTATTTTTCTGGGCCTAGCTAAAAGGCGTTAAAGAAAAGCACTTCTTGGGAGATAACCCATGGTTTTATTTTTTGCTTTGTTTTTCTTTTTTTATTTGAGTCAAGGTGTTGTATACTTCTGTAGAAACTCCTTTGCATCTTTATTTTCATGTATTAGTTGAGCCAAGTAAAATTTCTAGCGAAAGTTGGAGTTGGTTTTGGATTTCTACGTAGGAAACAGATTTCTGCTATCCACTGTAAAAAATCGCATAATTCACAGAAAGATCAAAATGACCTGCAAATTTTTGTGCTTATTCCTCAGATAATTCCGATTTTTTTTTTGTTCTTTACGTTTTTCGATTTGAGCAACTTAAGCGCCCCTAAAAAAATCGTCTTTATGAATTATTCTCGATTTGACATATTCTGCCTTTCTTACTTGCATTCTCTCTTTCACTATGTCGAGTGGATTTCTTTGCTTCACGAAACATCAGTGGCTGTAGCTAATATTTAAAAGTATCAATAATGCTTGTGCCCAAGCAGAACATGTGAATTTTTAATTGTGCACTAACCCTCTAATGCGAATTACATTGAGTGTGGTGTCAAGGAAGTTTTCAAGGGTCAAGAGAAGAGGGTGATTGATACATTCATTTATTCATCAATATATTTCATGTTATGATGCATCACTTATGTTATTATATCTTATTTTGCATGTTTCATAATTTTTGGAGAATAAACATCGGAACCAGAAATCTGGAAAAGGCACCGTCAAGATACCCTATTTCAGAAGATCAAAAGAAGAGGGGGGGATACCGGAGGAGTCTTAGAATTTCCGAGGAATAAGTGAGCCAGAAGGGAACCCGGAGGGGAGCCACCTGGGGCCCACACCACCAGGCGGCGCGCCCCCCTCTGGCCGAGCATGGGGGTGGTGTGGCCTCCATGGCCCACTCCCCAAGGAACCCTAAGCCCCAGAACATCATTGAAGAATTATTCCGCCGCTGCCTCGGGGCGGAAAACACCAGAGAGAGAGAAAAGCTCTCCGGCAGGGAGAAATCTGCCGGGAAAATTCCTCTCCGGAGAGGGGAAATCATCACCATCATCACCGCCATTGCTCCGGGCATCATCAAGATCTTCATCATGATCACTACCAGCACCATCACCCTCATCATCCACCGTCATCCTGTTGTAACAATTAGGGGTCTCCATCGTTGTTTTACATTAGATTTGTCTCCCGGTGTGGATTACTTGTTAGTAGTTGATGCTTGTGAGATTTATTGGTGTTTTCACTTCATGACCAGATTATTACTATCCATTATATCACCTCTGATTATGATCCATATGATGTCTTGTGAGTAGTTCGTTTAGTTCTTGAGTACATGGGAGAAGTCATGATGTTAGTAGTGAAGTTATGTTGAAGTACTATCTCGTGGTTCGGTATTTAAGTTGTGGCGTTATTCTTCTACTGGTGTCATATGAACGTCGAATACATGATACTTCACCTTTATGGTCCTAGGAGGATGCATTGTGTATTTGGCTACTAATTGTGGGGTTGCCGGAGTGATAGAAACCTAAACCCCCGTTAGGAAACCAACGCACGAGGGAGTGTAGGATCCCAGAGTTTTAAGGTTGTGGTTAGATTTATCTTAATTACTTTCTTGTACTTGCGGATGCTTACGAGGGGTATATTCACAAGTATGTATTATTCCTAGTTGGGCGGTGCATTATCATAGGTTCACCCACACAACACTTCACGAACCAATAAATATTAATCAACCGTAATGAAGCGGAAGCACCTCACGAAATTCCCATGTGTCCTCGAGAACGTTTGGTATTCATAAGTAGAACAACCGGCTTGTCCTTTGCTCTCAAAAGGATTGGGCCACTCGCTGCAATATTATTTACTGCACTTTATTTACTCGCACTTTATTTATCTGCTATATCAAAATCCTCCAAAAACCCGTTTGCTAGTGTTTAAAGTGAATCCTCTATCCAACCTGCTTGTCAACACCTTCTGCTCCTCGTTGGGTTTGACACTCTTATTTATCGAAAGTACTATGATACACCCCTATACTTGTGGGTTATCAAGACTATGTTTTGGCGCCATTGCCGGGGAGTGAAGTGCTATTGGTAAGTGGAATTGGTAAGAGAAACTTTTACTGTGGCTGATGTTTTTGTTTCTGTCTGCTGATTTATTTCATTATGGAGAATACTTTTGATTATCTGTTTAGGGGTACTACTACTATCACTGGTAGGGTAGTAGGTAACCCGTTATCTGCTGAATTAGATAATTAGAAAATACCTATGAAAATTGTTGGATGTGTTATGGATAACTACTATTATGGTGATGGAACTGTCCATCCCGGTGATCATTTGCTCCTTATACATGAATTATGCGAGTTATTCAGGTGTGCAGGTATTACAATGGATCAAGTTAAAAGGAATTTATTTTCTTTATCGCTGAAAGGAAGATCCGCTGAATGGTTCAAATTGCTGAAGAATGGTGAATCTATTGGATGGGAGGAAATTATTCCTCTCGTTTATTCTAAATTCTAACCTCCTAGTGAGATTCATAAAGACCGGAATCAAATATATAATTTTTGGCCTCATGATGGAGAGAGTATTGCCCAATCATGGGAGAGAATTTATTAATGCTCAAATGTGCCATTCATGAACTCCCGAGTAATGTTGTTATCAATAATTTTTATGCAAGGCTTTCTCTTCATGATAAGGATTTATTGGATGCTTCTCGTTCTGGCTCATTCACACGTATGAAGGAAGAAGCTAAGTGGGATCTTCTTTACCGTATTGAAGAAAACACTGAAGGATGGGAAAATAACAAAGGTATAAAGTCAGGTATAAATTATGATTATGAATGCATTAAATCTTTTATGGGAACCGATGATTTCTATAATGTTAGTGTTGTTTGTGGTCTTGATTCTCAACTCTTTGCAAATTGTCTTAAAGCTTTTGCCTCTTATCTTGATATTCCTAAAAAGAAGTATAGCAAGTATCATGCACCTTATAAAGATATTGTTCCTGCTAGTGATATAGAAGTGCATGATGTTAATCCTGCTGTTCCCGAGCCTTATGTTGAAAAAATGCTTTTCCCTGCTAAGGTGAAAGAACGCTCTATTGTGGCTAGTGTGGTTAATAAGAGTAATAAGAAATTTATCAAACCTGATGAACAAATAACTGTTGAACCTGCTGTAGCAATAGTAAAAGATCTTGTTTGTGGAAATTTAGAGGGTGAACACATTGTCTTCTGCGAGGATGCTTCTAATATTGTTTCCCATCCTCATAGACCTAAGAAAACTAGTGTTCATGTGCTTTCTGTTAAGATTGGTGATCATTGCTATTATGGTTTGTGTGACATTGGTGCAAGTTCTAGTGCTATACCTTATGAGCTTTATAGAGAAATTATGCATGAAATTGGTTCTTGTGAGCTTGAAGATATTGATGTGGTTATTCAACTTGCTAATAGAGAAACCGTTGTTCCAATTGGTATTGTTAGAGATGTGGAAGTTTTGTGTGGTAAGACTAAATATCCCACTAATTTCTAGTACTTGGTAAGGCTGGTAGTAAAACTTGTCCTGTTATTTTTGGTAGACCTTTCTTGAACACTTGTGGTGCTATTATAGATTGTAAGAGGATATTGACTAAATTTGATGGAAAATCTTATGAGTTCAATTTCTCCAAATTTGCTAGAGCACCTTATGAATCTAAATTTGCCTGATGAGAATTTTAAAGTTGAACAAGTTGCTTCTACTGCTCTTGCTCCTAACAATGCTTTGCAGCAATATATGGAGGACCACGAAAGTGAGGTCTTTATGGAAGAGAGAAATGAGATCGACGATATTCTTCTTCGTCAACCGGTGATATTGAAACATAAATTACTTGTGGAAGACTTGGGTACCACATTGCCACCCAAGGAGGATCCCGTCTTTGATTTAAAACCTGATGATCTTAAATATGCTTATATTGATGATAATAAAATATATCTTGTTATTATTAGTGCTAAACTTTCAGGTGAAGAAGAGAAAAAAATATTGGGAATTTTGAAGAAACACCGTGGAGCTATTGGATAAACTCTTGATGATTTGAAGGGAATTTCTCCTACTATATATCAGCATGATATTAATATTGAACCTAAAGTAAAGCCAGTAGTTGAACATCAACGCCGTTTAATTCCTAAGATGAAGGAAGTGGTATGAAATGAGGTATTAAAACTCCTTGATGCTGGCTATTTTTCCTATTGCTGATAGTAGATGGGTGAGCCCTCTGCATTGTGTCCCTAAGAAGGGAGGAATGACTGTTGTGCCTAAGGAAAATAATGAGCTTATTCCACAAAGAGTAGTAGTTGGCTATAGAATGTGCATTGATTTTAGGAAGGTTAATAAAGTTACTAAGAAAGATCATTATCCTTTACCCTTAATAAATCAAATGCTAGAGAGGTTGTCTAAGAAAACTCATTTTTTGCTTTCTTTATGGTTATTATGGGTTTTCTCAAATTGTTGTTAGGGCAAAAGATCAAGACAAAACAACCTTTACTTGTCCTTATGGTACTTATGCTTATAAATGTATGCCTTTTGGTTTGTGTAATGCTCCTGCTACGTTTCAAAGATGCATGTGTGCTATTTTTCATGGTTTTTGTGAAGAGATTGTGGAAGTATTCATGGACGATTTCTCCGTCTATGGAACTTCTTTTGATAATTGTTTGCACAACCTTGATAAAGTTTTGCAGAGATGCGAGGAAAATAATCTTGTTCTTAATTGGGAGAAATGTCACTTTATGGTGAATGAAGGAATTGTTCTTGGACATAAAATTTCTGAAAGAGGTATTGAAGTTGACAGAGCTAAAGTGGAAGCAATCGAAAAAATGCCCTGTCCTAGGGATGTTAAAGGTATTCGTAGTGTTCTTGGTCATGCTGGTTTTTATAGGAGGTTTATTAAATGTTTCTCTAAAATATCAAAGCCTCTTACTAATCATCTTCAAAAAGATGTACCATTTGTTTTTGATGATGATTGTAAGGAAGCTTTTGAAACTTTAAAGAAGGCTTTAATTACTTCTCCTATAGTTCAACCACCTGATTAGAATTTACCTTTTGGAAATATGTATGATGCTAGTGATTTTGCTGTAGGTGTTGTTCTTGGACAACACGTAGATAAGAAGTTGAATGTTATTCATTATGCTAGTAAGACACTTGATGCTTCTCAAAAGAATTATGCTACTACTGAAAAAGAGTTCTTAGCTGTAGTTTTTGCATGTGATAAGTTTAGACCTTATATTGTTGATTCAAAGGTTATTATTCGTACTGATCATGCTGCTATTAGATACCTTATGGAAAAGAAAGATGCTAAGCCTAGGCTTATTAGATGGGTGTTGCTTTTACAAGAGTTTGGTTTGCATATTGTGGATTGGAAGGGTGCTGAAAATCCTGTTGCTGATAACTTGTCTAGATTGGAAAACATTACTTTTAACACTATTCCTGTTAATGATAGTTTTCCAAATGAACAGTTGGGTGCGATAAAAGTAAAATCCCAGGATAGTCCATGGTATGCTGATTATGCTAACTTTATTGTTTCAAAGTATTTGCCTCCAATATTTAGAGCTCAACAAAGAAGGAAATTCTTCTATGATTTGAGGCATTATTTTTGAAATGATCCACACTTATATAAAGAAGGAGTATATGCTATTATGAGAAGATGTGTCCCAGATCATGAACAAGGTGAAATATTGAACAAGTGCCATGGTAGTTCTTATGGAGGACATAACGCTGGAGATAGAACCGCACAGAAGGTTCTACAATCAGGTTTCTACTGGCCTACTCTCTTTAAAGATGCACATAAATTTGTTTTATCTTGTGATGAATGTCAAAGAGTTGGCAATATTTCTAGACGTAATGAAATGCCTATGAGTTATTCTCTTGTTATTGAACCTTTTGATTGTTGGGGATTTGACTTTATGGGTCATTTTCCTCCTTCGAATGGTTATACTCACATTCTTGTTGTTGTTGATTATGTTACTAAGTGGGTAGAAGCTATACCTACAAACAGTGTTGGTGGTGAGACCTCTTTAAAAATGCTTAAAGATGTTATTTTCCCTAGGTTTGGTGTGCCTAGATATATTATGAGGTTCTCATTTTATTCATGGTGGTTTTATAAAAACCCTTGGTAAATATGATGTTAATCATAGAATTGCCTCAGCTTATCATCCTCAAACCAGTGGGCAAGTAGAATTATCAAATACAGAAATTAAATCTAGCTTGCAAAAGACTGTTAATAAATCTAGGAAGAATTGGTCTGATAAGTTGAATGATGCTTTATGGGCTTATAAAACTGCTTACAAAAATCATATGGGTATATCTCCTTATAAAATGGTTTATGGAAAAGCTTGTCACTTGCCTTTAGAATTAGAACACAAAGCTTATTGGGCGGTGAAAGAACTAAATAAAGATTTTAAACTTCCTGGTAAGAAAAGAATGCTTGATTTGAATCATCTAGATGAATGGATATGTGAAGCTTATGAAAATGCTAAGATCTTTAAAGAGAAAGTTAAACAATGGCATGATAAAATAATCCTTAAAATAGAGTTTCATGTTGGTGAGAAAGTTCTATTGTATCGGTCTCATCTCAGATTTTTCGCAGGAAAATTACTCTCCAGATGGGAAGGACCTTATATTATTGAAGAAGTGTATCGTTCGGGTGCAATCAAAATTGCTTCCCTTAAAGATAACACTACAAAAGTGGTAAATGGGCAAAGACTCAAACATTATATTTCTGGGGATTCCTGTGATGAAGATGTTGATGTTATTCAAGTAATGACTCCAGAGAAGTTCATTAGAGGGAAGATTCCAGAATCTGCATAGGTTGTTTTGGAATAGGTAACAATTTTGTTAAGAAAAAGTTCACGGATTACCTTCCAAGTTATAAATGATTGGTTTTTGGAAAATATGAAAAATACCAAGGCGAAGAAGAGTAGGAGGAGGTGCCCTGAGGCACCACACCACCTGGGGGCGCAGGACCACCCCTGGCCGCGCCACCCTATGGTGTGGGCGCCCCGGAGCCCCTCTCCGACTCGTTTTCGACCTGGACTTTCCTCCAGTTATGTATGTTTCTGATATTTAACCCCCGGGACCCCCCGAGGTCCGTATATCGTTTTCTCGTCGTGTTTCTATTTCGAGCTGTTTCTGCCAGGTTACATCTTCATATCTAGAGCCATGATGTCCTCTTCCGGACCTCCCAAACATGGTTTCTTTGGGAACATCGTCAACCCGTACATGAACGAGCTGAAGATGCATCCCAAAGAGTTGCTGCTCAAGGATGGGGAGGTGCAGATTGAAGATGTTCGGGGCCCTAAAGGAGAAGGCAGTCTAGAAGCTAGGATGGAAGAGCTGGATCAAGAAGTCTTTAGGTACAAGAAGATGGCGGAGCATGAAGTTGACATCATCCACAGGATAAAGACTGAACAAATCGCTGAGTACAAGAAGGAGACTTTAAATCTTTGGGAGGAGATCTTCTCACTCATCGAGACCACCAACAAATTGCAAGCACAACTCTACGATGACCAGAATCAGAACTGTGAGTATGAGAGCAGGTTTAAATGTAAAAGCTCTGCTGCTAGTTTCAGGATATTGGAGACCAAGAAATCATTTATGGATGGAGAGCCTTTACCTTGGAAGTCTGATGATGAGAAGGACCCACCACCACCACCAAAGAATTGATTCGTCATTGGTATTAGCATCCCCTTGGCTTGTTCCAAGCTTGGGGGAGTGCCGCAGTATCACACCTTTATCTTTCACCCTTTTACCTTTTAGTAGAGTCATATCATGAGTAGAGAAAATATCATATAGTATCGCTTGCAGTATGGAAGTATCACTCTTTGGTTGGTTATCGTTGTATCCCTTAGTTTGAGTTGCCGTAATGAAACATTAATGAGAAGTTTCATCATCTACTTGCTCTACTTTATTTTGGTTTGCAACTTTTGTTATGAGATTGATCTTTTTATTAGTATTGGTATCAATGTTGGAGCTTCAAGTTAATCTAGTTGGTTTTGGCAAACTTAGCATTGGTCAGTAGCAACAATTCTTTGAGACTTAAGTAGAATAGAGGGAGCTTGCATGTAGATATATTATTCCATGATCTTTCTTTCTTGTTAGCCCATAAGCTTAGTATTCTCAAATAAGTTTGTTTGTACCTTCAAGCAAAATTGCATGATTGGCTTTACCATATATTATTTTGTTTGTTTTACCTCAATTATTATGCTTGCTACCCAACCTTGCTAGCCATAAACTTGTACTGAGAGGGAATGCTTCTCGTGCATCCAAACCTTGAGCCCCAAAACCTTGCCATTTGTGTCCACCATACCTACCTATATGTGGTATTTCACCGCCACTCTAAGTAAATTGCTTGTGTGCTACCTTTAAAACCTTCAAAATTACACCCGTTTTGTGCCCCTGTTTTAGCTCATGAGGACGCAAATAGAGAATCTTTATCTCACTTGTTGATTGGATTTCACACCCTGGACTAGTGGCTTAATCCGCTTATCCAAATGCTAGAAGAGCTGGCAACGGGGTTCCCAGCCCCAAATAATAATACAAATTCTCTTCACTATTTTTGCCCCTGATTTATCAGTCAAAGCATAATCGTGTAAACAAAAGAGAAAGAGGGATGACCTTCTATACCAGTTGCGTCCTTCAATGGGAGCCACTCTTGTGAAGTCTAGTTGGCTTGTGACATACTGTATTTTCTGTTTGCCATTCGTTGATATAAGCATACACCTCTCAGAATTTAGACACTCCTCCATGGTTTGTGATTGTTGGCAAGCAGCCGAGGATTCAGTTAGCCATGGTTTGTGTAAGAAAGGTTGGGAGGAGTGTTCACCATTTTATACTTGTGTTTTACAAAAGAAAAGCTCTAGCACATTAGTGATCCATGCTTCCCTCTGCAAAGGGCCTATCTTTTACCTTTATGTTGAGTTAGTAAACCTACTTCTTTCTGTCTTAAGCAAGCATTTGAGTTGTTGTGATCCATCCATCTATATGTTGATTTACTCAATCATGTTCTTTATTCTTCCTTGTTTGTACAAATGCTTTTATGTTTGAATACGACTTTGAAAGTTACCAATGTCTGCAAAGAGATCGTTATAACTGGGCATGATAAATTCTGCAATATAAGCTCTAGTATAAAGACTCTGATCGAAAGATAAGTACACTGTTAGTTGTTCTCTGGCCAAGAACGAAGTTTGCCTGTACCAATTTTGATTTTCTTTTGCGCCTCTATTGTGATTTCCTCTACTTGTTTCAAGTTTGATTATATGAGAGGAAGTTGTTGTCTAAAATGACTTGTTCTTTGTTATATGTGATGCCTCTTGTCCGTATTTTATTTATCGACACCTCACTCCATAAACCCGTGGTCATGTTTACTGAGTTCAGTTTCGCTTGGGGACAAGCGAGGTCTAAGCTTGGGGGGATTGATACGTCCATTTTGCATCACTTATGTTATTTTATCTTATTTTGCATGTTTCATAACTTTTGGAGAATAAACACCGGAACCAGAAATCTGATGGAAAAAAGCACCGTCAAGATACCCTATTTCAGAAGATCAGAAGAAGAGGGGGGATATCAGAGGAGTCTTAGGAGTTCCGAGGAGGAAGTGAGCCAGAAGGGCACCTGGGGCCCACACCACCAGGCGGCGCCCCCCTTTGGCCGCGCCTTGGGGTGGTGGGCCCCCTGGCCCACTCCTTGGTGCTACATCATCGAAGAATTATTCCGCCGCCCGCCTCGGGCGGAAAACACCAGAGAGAGAAAAGCTCTCCGGCAGGGAGAAATCTGCCGGGGAAATTCCTCTCCGGAGAGGGGAAATCATCGCCATCGCCACCCTCGTCAAGATCTTCATCATCATCACCACGAGCACCATCACGCTCATCATCCACCATCATCCCGTTGTAACAATTAGGGGTCTCCATCGTTGTTTTACATTAGATCTCTCTCCCAGTGTGGATTACTTATTAGTAGTTGATGCTTGTGAGATTTATCAGTGTTTGCACTTCATGACAAAAAAAATTATTATCCATTATATCACCTCTGATTATGATCCATATGATTTCTTGTGAGTAGTTCGTTTAGTTCTTGAGGACATGGGAGAATTCATGATGTTAGTAGTGAAGTTATGTTGAAGTAATATCTCGTGGTTCAGTATTTAAGTTGTGGTGCTATTCTTCTAGTGGTGTCATGTGAACGTAGACTACATGACACTTCACCTGTATGGTCCTAGGAGGATGCATTGTGTATTTGGCTAATAATTGTGGGGTTTCCGGAGTGACAGAAACCTAAACCCCCGTTAGGAAACCAATGCACGAGGGAGTGTAGGATCCCGGAGTTTTAAGGTTGTGGTTAGATTTATCTTAATTACTTTCTTGTATTTGCGGATGCTTACGAGGGGTATAATCACAAGTATGTATTAGTCCTAGTTGGGCTGTGCATTAGGATAGGTTCACCCACACAACACTTCACGAACCAATAAATATTAATCAACCGTAATGAAGTGAAAGCACTTGACGAAATTCCCATGTGTCCTCGAGAACGTTTGGTATTCATAAGTAGAACAACTGGCTTGTCCTTTGCTCTCAAAAGGATTGGGCCACTCGCTGCAATATTATTTACTACACTTTATTTACTCGCACTTTATTTATCTGCTATTTCAAAAACCTCCAAAAACCTGTTTGTTAGTGTTTACAGTGAATCCTCTATCCAACCTGCTTGTCAACACCTTCTTCTCCTCGTTGGGTTCGACACTCTTATTTATCGAAAGTACTACGGTACACCCCCTATACTTGTGGGTCGTCAGTGATATAATGTCATCAAGAAGAGTGCAAGGTCAAAGCTTGGGGATGCCCCCCGTGGTTTATCCCAGGAAAATTATAAGAAGACTCAAGCGTCTAAGATTGGGGATGCCCAAGGCGTACCCATCTTCATCAACAATTTATCAGGTCACTTATAGTGAAACTATATTTTTATTCGGTCACATCATATGAATTTTACTAGGAGCGTTTGTTTGTTTTCGCTTTATTTTCCTTGCTGCAATAATATTGTTGGAACCTAGCATTCTTTGTGTGGGAGAGAGACACGCTCCGCTTTTTCTTATGAATACTTGTTATGCTCGTATTCTTAGTTTTTCTTCTAGTTGCTGCAAATTTCCCTTTTAGCTCCTGTTTTTCATGCATCTCTTATTCATAGTTGTTAGTTTTAGTAGAGTTGTGTTAGTACTCTCTTGTTTCTTTGCTATATCTCTTGGAGAGTTTTTGTGTAGTATAAATTGTTTTGTGTTGGAAAGCAGTAGTACAGTTTTCGTGCTTATAACGGTGCAAATAGAAGCTTGTATAGACCGTGGCTAGATTTTTTCATTTCATGCTAGATGATATTTTAATTATATGCTTAGTAGTTGTTATTGTAGCATGACTTGTCTCAAATAGGTGAGAGTGATTAATGTGCCATTGAAAGAATCATGAGTTGTTGTTGTTGTCATATTGAAGCATGAATTTGTGGTGTTCTCCTTCGAATGCTTTATTTGGTTGACTTGGTGCATGCTTACACCATGTTTATGACTACAAACCAGTCACTTATAGACTCTATGATCATTTAGTTTTTTACTTGTAATACCCTTTATGCTTTTATTAATAATGTTTCTATCGTTATGCATGATTATGGACATTATTGCTCTGTTGATTTGTCGCTCCCAGTCTTTTGCTAGCCTCCACCTATACTGAGTATGAGCTCTACTAGTGCATCCAACTCCCAAAAACCAAAAGTTTGCCAAATGTGTCCACCATTCCTACCTACATGTGGTATTTAACCGCCACTCCAAGTAAATTTCTCATGTGCTACCTTTAAAACTTTCAAAATTACTCTTGTTTTGTGCTCCAGTTTTAGCTCACGAGGACGTAAATAGCGAATCTTTATCTCACTCGTTGATTGGACTTTACACACCCGGACTAGTGGCTTCATCCGCTTATCCAAATGATAAAATTTGTTACTATTAAATTCTCTTCACTATTTTTCCCCTGATTTATCAGTCAAAGCATAATCATGTAACAAAAAGAGAAAGAGGGTGCACCTTCCGACCCCAGTTGCGTCCTTCAATGGGAGCCGCTCTTGTGAAGTCTAGTTGGCTTGTGACGTACTGTATTTTCTGTTTACCATTCGTTGACATAAGCATACACCTCTCTAAAAAATGTTTTCAATACCTCTTATTAATAAAATAAAAATCTCTAGCACGTGAGTTAATCCCTGCTTCCCTCAACAAAGGGCCTTTCTTTTTCTTTTATGTTGAGTCTCCATCCTCTAACTTTATGCACAGTTGAAAGAGCATAGTTGCCATTCTGAGATTAATGTGCATTTGTCCAGAAAAATTATTAATTGATTCATGTTGTGTTATTATTTGCTCTCAAATTATTTGTTCTAGTCATCCACTTGAACTTTGAAGGTGTCCTGGCATTTATGTTTTGCCCCACTTTTAAGGACAAGCGAAATATCACTTTGCTATGTTTTCTCTATGCTCGAAACAAACGTATAACTTTCAAGTGCATTGTTATTCATGATCTTTCATTTGTGTTACTTTTCATGATGCAAGATGATTGCTAAGTTTCATTGTTAAAATTATATCTATCATGTTTGTGTTTAAAAGTACTATGATCTAAGCTATACTTATTCTTTTACAATTTAGATGATTAAGTTTATGTTGGTAGCATGTTACCTCAGAAATTATTTGTTTTTATCATTTACCTACTAGAGGACGAGTAGGAACTAAGCTTGGGGATGTTGATACCTCATAAACGTATCCATAATTTCTAATGTTCCATGTTGTTTTCATGCCATATCCTACATGTTTCCTTTACACTTTATGCCATTTTATCGATTTCCTGGGACTAACCAACTGACAAGATGCCACAGGGCTAGTTCCTGTTTTCTACTGTTTTTAGTTTCAAAAAAGTTCTTCTGGAAATATTAGCGAAATTAGATGATTCGAAGCCCGGAAGTCTTAGAAAGTTGTCGCGCACATGAAGTCCGAAGGAGACCCGGAGGGGAGCCACAGGGGCCCCACGCCATGGGTGGGCATGGCCCTGGCCACGTCCAGGGGTGGTGTGGCCCACCTTCTTTCCCACTGACGTTGCCCTCTCGTCTATATATTGTCCCCGAAGGGTTAACCCTAAAAAAAAGAATACTTTTCCACGAAAAACACCCGCATCCGCCATCATCGTCAACCCTAGTTCGGGAGGGTTCTGGAGCTCTCCCCGGCACCCTGCCGGGAGGGGAAATCGTCACCAGAGGGCTCTACACCACCATGTCCGCCTCCGGAATGATGCTTGATTACTTCATTCTTGGACTACGGGTCCGTAGCAGTAGCTAGATGGTTGTTCTCTCCTCTTTATGCCTCATGTTTAGATCCTGTGAGCTTCCCTACACAATCAAGATCATCTTATTGTAATGATACATGTTGTGTTTGCTGTGATCCGATGAATATTGAATGCTATGTCTCATGATTATCAATCTATCATGTTCTCCATTCTTAGTAGATGCTAGTAACTCCAAGAGGGAGTATTTATGCTCGATAGTGGGTTCATGCCTCCCTTTCACTCACGCTCGAGTGACAGAAACGTAAACCGGTGGGGGATGTGCTGTTGCCATTAGGGAGAAAACAACAATGCTTTGTCTAAGGATGATGTTATTGTTTACATTACACACTTTTCTTACTACGATTATCTGTTGCTTGCAACTTAATACCCAAGGTTTGCTCATATGACATTTTGAGGGTGGATTATTAGTCATAGATGCAGTTGGATGATGGTCTATGTATCTTGTTGTAATGCCCGCACGAATCACATAGTAATCATCATGTCATGCATATGAACTACGGTGAAGCCTTTATATATGTCAATTGCCCAGCTGTAATTTGTTTACCACACATGCTATCTATCTGTCTTGGGAGAGACACCTCTAGTGAACTGGGGACCCCAGTCTATGTATCTCTGTTTTCATACTACTGCTATTGTTTTACTACTACCATCATTATTCTCTTTCATCTACTTCAAACAAATATTATTTTCCACACAGTACGTTTGATGCAGCCCACCGTATTCAACCAAGCACAACATCGATACACAACAAGGTGAACTCACTCCTATCTACGTATGTTTCCGGTGACTTGGTGAACGGTTCTCTACCTCATGAAATACCCATCTACATGCATAGGTGGGATCACCACATGGAGACCCAAGATGGTGCCCAAGATTCTCAAGAACATATCCAAGAAGGTGCACATGAAGCTAGGAAGGAAGTGGGTGAAGACGACGTCAAGATCGGAGCTCCGAGGAGGAAGAACGGAGGGGAAAGGGGAATCCCGGCCTCACCCCCCGGCCAGGCCGGCCTCCCCCCACCTCAGGCCGGCCACCAACCCGAGTAGGTCTGCCTCCCTCCTTCCCACCCCGTCCTCAGGCCAGC